>CM059042.1:32459154-33659154 GCA_030279155.1 Forsythia viridissima
ATTTTTCTTGTAGTGATTATTCAACTTCTTAATTTTCATTGATGATGAGTTTTGTTATATATACAAAACTGTTACAGAGATAAGTAAAACTAATCCCTACAATATTGGGATCTTATAAGACTATTTCCTATAACAAAAATATATATAAGGAATAAAAATAGTTTGTTACATAAAATATGGACAATCTTTATACTCTCCCT
Organism: Forsythia viridissima; assembly: GCA_030279155.1. Taxonomy (NCBI): domain Eukaryota; kingdom Viridiplantae; phylum Streptophyta; class Magnoliopsida; order Lamiales; family Oleaceae; genus Forsythia; species Forsythia viridissima. The sequence continues at coordinate 32,459,355 of CM059042.1, forward strand.
CAAGATGAGATATGTATATTTAATACACCTATTTTGCCAATAAGCTCCATGAAAAGATGTCTCCCCAAAGGCTTCGTTATGTTTTAATAATCCCAAGCAACAATTTCTCTCTTATAAAATGGCAATCTATCTCAATGTGCTTTGTTCGCTCATAGAATACAGGATTTGATGCTATGTGAATGGCAGCCTGATTGTCACAAAACAAAACAGTGGGTTGAGATAAATTAACTCCCAGTGTTTTCAACAAACCACGAAGCCAAATAATTTCTGATGTGGCTAAAGCCATCGCCCTAAACTCTGTTTGTGCTGATGAATCTGTTTCTTACTTCTTGGAGATAGGAGCATTCCCAATGAACACACAATACCCCGTAATAACTCCTTGTGTCATGACAACTCGCCCAATCTGAGTCACAATAAACCTTCAGCTCCAAAGAATTATTTGCAGGCAATAAAATTCCTTGTCCAGGTGCACCTTTAAGGTATCTCAAAACTCTTACTGCTGCATCCATGTGAGGCTGCTTTGGTTTACTAACAAGTTGACTCAATAAATTCAGAGTATGTGATATCTGGACGAGTTACAGTAAGATACAATAATCTGCCAATTAACTTTCTGTAAACAGTCGGGTCTGGCAATGGTTCACCTTTGTACCTAGATAAATGACAGTTAGTATCCATGGGAAAATATGTCGCCTTTGCATTCAACATCCCCATGTTGTCTAAAATCTCCAACACATATTTTCTCTAGGATAAACATAAACCTTTGGCTGATTTAGCCACCTCAATGCCCAGAAATATTTTTAAAGTTCCAAGATCTTTGATTTGAAAACGACTATGAAGAAAATTCTTAAACTGCTAGATAAATGTATCATAGTTGCCAGTAATGACCACGTCATCAACATAAACAAGGATGGCTGTAAAATCTGAATTTGATTTCTTGGTGAAGATGGAATAATCTGATTTTGATTCAAGAAAACCGACATCAATAAGAGCTATAGAAAATTTTGCAAACGATTGGCAAGATGCCTGTTTTAAGCCATAAAGAGACTTGTGAAGCTGGCATACAACACTACTCTCCTCATTTCAATCAAAACTAGGAGGAAGATGCATGTAGACCTCTTCAATCAAGTCATCATGAAGGAAAGCATTATTTACATCCATCTAGTGAAGAGACCAGCCATGAAAAAGGCAATAGAGATAAGACAACGGACAGTGACCAGCTTGGCAATCGGGACAAATGTTTCCTGGTAATCAAGGCCCTCTAACTGAGTGTATCCCTTTGCAACTAGACGATCCTTGTAACGCTCAATACTACCATCTAAATGATACTTAACCTTGTAAACCCATTTACAACCAATGGGTTTCTTGTTAGACGATAATAGAACTAGAGACCAAGTATAGTTATCCTTCAAGGCTTTCAACCCAGCAGACATCGCCTCACGCCAAATCGAATCTAAGGCAGCCTGTGAAAAATAAGAAGGTCATACAATGGAGGATACATCAGCGATAAAAGAGTGATAAGAAGGTGAAAGGTCAGAATAAGAAATCACCTGTGATAAACTATGGAGAATACTTGACGAAGCAACTGATGTGACCGGGACAAAGAGAGACATGTCCACAATGAAATCCATGCAAAAATTTAGAAGGTTCACGACAACGTTTTGGTGGAAAATCAAGGCAATCTGACAGTAAAATTGGTATAGTAGAAGGTCACCGACTAGTCAACAGAGGATGACGATTGGCAGACGGGGCGATGGGATCCATAGATGCAGGTAAAGAAGATGATAGGATGGATAAATCTATAAAATCAGGTGGGGGAGACACGACCGGGTAAAGCACGAGTGGTTCTAGGTCAGATGAGGACAGTTCAGCAAAACTGGAGATGGCTAAATCAGGTTTAGGAATATGAAGTAAAATCGGGCTGGAAAAACCAGGTTCAGGAAAATTGGCTGGACCGGTGTCTTGGGGTGAATGTAGGGTCTGTTTGGTCATTGCAAGAGGAAAAATGGACTCATGAAAATAAACATCCCGACTGATAAAAAAATTTCTGTAGAAATATCATAAAATTTGTAACCCTTGACCTTACGTGGGTAACCAAGAAAAATTCATTTGCGAGCACGTGGGGCAAATTTGTCACGACCATGAGATAAAGTAGAGGCATATGCTAGACAATCAAAAACGCGTAGGTGATCATAACGAGGTGGGTGTCCAAAAAGATGTTCATGTGGTGTGACATTTGATAGAGGGGTAGATGGGAGCCGATTAATCAAATATGTAGTTGTTAATATGCATTATCCCCAAATCAAATATGTGGTTGTTAATTTTGTTGAGGAGTAGCAACACATGATGTTGATGTATGGTGCCAACAGAATAAAAAAAATTGTAAGCTAGTAAATTCTAAGCCATTGTCAAATCTAATGACTTTGATAGATTTTCGAAATTGAGTGTTTATCAACTTAAAGAAATTTAGTAAAATGGTGCGAACATCAGATTTTTGAACTAAAATATACACACATGTACATCGAGAATAATCATCAACAATAGTTAAAAAATAACGAGCACCACAAGCAGGAACATGCTTATAACCACCTCATAGATCAACATGAATGAGATCAAATGAAGCACTAGAAATTGAATTACTTGCAAGAAAAAACTAATCGAGTTTGTTTTACCAGTGGGCATACATGACAAGTATGCAAAGATTTATTTGAAATGTAAGGAGACAAAAAATTCATCCGTTTAGAGGATGCATGTCCTAAACATTAGTGCCAAATATTAAAAGAGGTTGATAAACAAGAAGATCCAGAAAACGGCGTATTATTTTACAAAAAATAGTAGAGGCCTATCTGTTCTCTACCTAGTCCAATCATCTGCTTCGTTAGTAGTCCTAAAAGAAACAAGAATTAGGATGAAAATGAGAAAAGCATCCTAGAGAGTTAGTAAAATTGTGTCAAAACTACAAAAGAGTGGTAGTTAGAGCACGTAAAATAGTGAATTACAGAATAAAAACATAAAAGTTTAAAACACAATTATCTAAAAAATCTTTGATCAACAAGAACAACATCTTTTTCTTGTTTGGAGAAGAAGAAAGGGGAGGGAATTGGTTGCAATTTTTGTTTTATTTTTCTTTTTCTTTCACGTTTTTTCTATTTTCTTGTTTTAATTTAAAAATTGGTAGATTGGTCATTTAAAAAAAAAAAATTGATCATTTAACAGTCAAACTAATTAATTTTATAACAAAAGGACTATGTTTTGTTGGGTTGTATTCCCAAATAATATAATTTTGCTATGATAAAATGACAATTTATATTGAATAAATTTATTTATTTATTTATTTATTTATTTATTATTATTATTATTATTATTATTATTGCCTTTGTTTAATGTTGAGCATGTAAATAAAGTGCCAATAATCACTTGTGATAATATAAGTTGGGTGCTTACGTTGAGAAGCATAATGTGAGACAACCTATATTTTGATCATAAATAAAATTGTTCACAACTAATGTATGAGGGTTGGCATGTTGATTATTTAATCATTCGGGTATGCGATTTGTCTTTATCGCTAAAATAGTTTAATAGTGACACTAGTACACTTAGAGTGTATTGAACGGACCACATATCGAATTTAATTATATTGCATTATCGTGCGAATAATTAAATTATACTTGATCACCAGGTATTTTATTTAAATTCCTTTACAGGATTGTGTATATATTTTTGTTAGTTTGTTGGTTCTTTGATTTACCAATAGATGAGATCAATTTAATTGATAAAATATCTCGGTGAATTGGGAGCTTGAAAATGAGCGAAGTAAAGAACACGAATTCATATCGGGAACAGTCGCCTGATAACTTAAGTATTTTCTGTTGAATGGTTATAAATCTGAGCTCAGTGTTTAGCAATGGCTAAACTTTAAATTTAGTTCACAAGACCGTTGAAGAAAATGTAACTTAAAGTTAGTGATAATAATTAGAGGGACAAAACGGTTATTTATGCTCATACTTAATTATCGAATCTCGAACATGGATGAAATATATATACGGTAGATAGGTCACACGAAAGTATTATAATTTCTATACTCTTATATTTCGAAAGTGCGGTCTTTTGTCTTTAGTGGAAAAAACAAATGACTAATAATTAGATCGGGGCGGTCTAGGAGTCGACTAGACAATCTAATTATTGTAACTTTGAAAATATATGTTCGGATAGGTCCCTATGGTAGCTCTATAAAGTTCTGGGCTTAATCACATTTACTATGAAAGTTTTAAACTTAATTGTAATTATGATATAAGTTCGGAGTTTACATGTGTAATTAAATCAATCCTAAGCTATTTGGACTTGGATACAATTAGGACTCTTGTCCTTGTTTGCAATTAAGATTCTTGTCCTTTTTATATCACTTTGCATGTGATGTGAAACAATCCAACAATTAAGAAAAAATGAGAGAAAATTCAAGTTTTGTTTGGTTTGAATTTTATCTTCTTGGTTTTCTAAAATTGTCTAGTCTAGAAATTAATTTTTTTATTCATTAAAAGGTGCCTACACACCGGTGTAATCTATACTTGGAGGAATACCGTAGAAGACTTGAACATTAGGAGTACTAAGTTCGTGAATCAAAAGCGGGAAGTTCGTGAATTAGATCGAAATCCAGTATCGCTTATCGATTCAGGTGCAATACTAAACACGTGTCGTATTTAATTATAATAAACACTTAAACGCCTAGCAAAGATCCTAGTTTATTGAATTAAAGAAATTTTTTGTTTTCCGACTAATTCTCGTTTCAGTTTCCAACACGCGTGCTTTTTTAAGGATAGGGATCCGGCGTGCTAGAAATTAAAGATTCAGGACTCCATCATTACAAGGTTCAAAAGTTTGGGACCTTCAGTGCTATTGGCCCTATTGAATATGCTCCAACGCCTTTCTCCTTTTTTGGCGGGTGTTCTTGAATTTTCTCCTTGATTTTTGATTGAAAAATATTGCCCAAGTGAGGAGACGATCTTAGAACCAATTTTTCTAGTTTCTTGAAGCTTTAATATGTAGGCTGTAAGGAGTTATTTGAATTGATTGATTCAATTCCCTAATTTGTAAATTCTAGGGTTCATATTTTTGAATTTACCAAATCACCTCAACATCATTGATTTGCTATATTGAGTTGATTTCGCTATGGACGGAATTCGCTATAAGAAAGAATAGATCGGTGAAAAGTAAAGACAATGTCTTTATTTTAATTTTGTGAAAGGGTCCATGTTTCCCTTTAAAATCTACCATGTTAAATTTGATGTTAGTTGTTTTAATTAATTTTATGATTATTACATGTTTTATTACGCTGGATTGAACTTTAACAATTTTAGAATTGTGTTGAAATTGCTTAAAAGTAATTAGAAACTAAAATTCAGTCAATTAAGCTCAATAATATTGTTCTGAAATTCACGACTCAAGGAGGTCACTCATGAGTTGAATTGGCGTGTGAACTCACTGAATTGCTTGCACGAAACTTAAAATTTGGTAACAACCTATCCAACGTTTGTTCCAAATTTTTTCTCCTATATCTCGATTTTTCAGTAAATAATTTCTGGGTTCATTTACAAACTTCTTTTACCTTTCCTTTTTCTGTTCAGAACTACTTTGTTCAATTCTTATTTTGAACTTGAGGGTGCCAAACTTTTTTTTGAATCTTCAGCCACACCATTGGCAAAACACTTTCCTTTCCACAGCCAATTTGAGAGCAATTTCATTTTTACACATATAATTATATATAATAACAGAGAGAGGGGTGTAGGGGTACTATGGGGTGTTGAGGGGTCAGGAGGGAGAGACACTAGAAAAGGTGACCTTGTGAATTTATAAAACAAAAAGATAATAGGTCCATCAATCTAACAGCAGCTCCAGCTTGTAACTCAGGTGGATTACAATGAAAATAAAAGGTTATATATCTAAAGCTAACAAATTGTTGCACTTGTCATATTCAAGAAACAGACTAACACAAAAGTGTACCTAGTAATAATATATGTAGCTGATCAAAGGTAAAAAGTGAAAGCCAAAGTGAAAAAAGATACATAGAATTAACTCATTTTCACTCCATCTATGTAAGATGAATAGAAAAGAAAAAGCTCAAAAGAAAATCAATTTCCTGCGCCTTAGCCATCACCATCAAATGGACTGAGGAATTTCAAGATTTTCTTTGTTAATTTCTTGATTTTTACTGGGTTTAATTTATCTTGTGAAGTCATGAACGAAATTTGGCCTGTCTGTGACATTGAATCGCCAAGTGAGGAATGGAATGCCATTATCAGATTCATGATGATCATTGTCTTCTATGAACCTGAATTCATTACCATAATTTGATGAAGAAAAACATGGCATTTTCTGGTGCTGTGAATGGTGATGAACCCATGAACTGTTATTGGCAGCAGTAGCGCCACCATTATTGGCGGCGGAGGCGGCGGTGGCCCTCCTCTCTTCCTTCTTGAAACGGATCCCACAAGCATTGCATAGAGACTGCATGCAGTTCATCATCAACATATTAGATAAAAGAACTTTATTTCCGTGCAACTGATGAGCAAATAAAATTACTAACAATACCTTAGGGCCTCTGGGACCATTCCTCCAGAGGGGAGTAGAAGTGGTGTCACAATTAGCACAACGCCGGGCTACAAGCGGGTCACCGCCGGAACTCGTGGCACTATTACTTCCACCACGCTGTTTCCCAGCGGTTGACTGCGGTTTGGACTGCAATATGTTCCACCCAAAGTTAGACATGCAAGAGTAACGTTTCTTTTCATTCTCATTGGTCAGTCGAGTGGAAGGAGTGCCCAGAGAAAGAGTGCAATCAACAGAAGACGAAGGAGAATACATATCCCCATCATGATCAAACGGTTTAGAATTGGGAGATGAAAAGATCATAGAAAATGAATTGGTTTGAGTGTGATACAAACCACAAGAACATTGCCCACAAGAACTACTGCATCTCTGCATCATTTTGATGAAGGATTTTTCTTGGGGGTAGGGGTGAATGTATATAATGACAGGGGTGTACAGATGCACACAGCAAAGACGTACGTGCAAATAGTGTGTTGAGAGTGATGTGTAATAATAAAATGTTTGAACTGGAGCTTAGGATAGAGAGCTGCATTGAGTGTTAGATACACGTACATATATATAGGCAGGTGGGGTTGTGGTGGGGGGTGGAGGTTTTGGTTGGTCCTTGGGCAGTCAAAAGAGCCCACGTGAATAGGGGGAACAGTCTTCCATGGATCTGCCTTCTCCGATCACGAGGAAACAACAGTCTAAAAACCCAATATTACATCAAACTTGTGTCTATATCTCTGCACTGTCACTGCCAGTCTCCCAAGACAAATGGAATTGCCCCCACCCCCACCCCCACCCCCACCCCCACCCCCACCCCCACCCCACGTCCCACTCACGGGACTAAACACCTTGATTTTGCCCCTCTTATTCCTTTAATAAATTGCCTTTGTGATAATTTAATACATGTAGATAATTTAAATGTGTGATTATATATATATATATATATATAGAGAAGCTTGATACAAATTATGAAAATCAATAGTTATATATCAAAGTAAACAACCCTCTACCACAGGTGCAATCTGTTTAAAATAACATTTTGGTGTGAGGAACAAATACGGTTTAAACATTATTACTAATATAATCGTGAGAGAAATACGTAGTGAAGAAGTTAGTACATAAAATTATGTCATAGTCCAGTAAATTATCCTCCTCGGGTGATAAAAATGATTATCAAACAAGTTTGGTGAATATTTCTAAAGAAACTAGCCCAATGAGTAGCAAGGTGAACATATAAGTAGAAATGCGGTCGAAGATTGTCTACAAGACGATATGAGCAATAGAGGACATTAGTTGTCCAGGCTCAACTACACTTAAAGCAATTGCAGAAGCTTAATTATGTTCCTACTACAAGTGATCTTCAACATATATGTATGTGCATGGAAGAGAATTTGAAGAGGGATTTGATATTCCCAACATTGGCTTTGCACACATACTAGGATAGTGACTATGAAAGTGATCATCAGTCTAAAACATATCTCACACGATGCATAATGACTATGAGCATAACAAGAGCACACAAAATTTAAAGTGAGAATTTTTTTCTTTCTAATTTACTGGTTAAATTTACCTTTATTTATTTCGTTAACGGGAGGTTATGTCATATGTCCCCTTTTAAAGTTTCGTATTTTGGTTTTTGTTTTTCAAGTAGCAATAAATAACCTGCCAGTGTGGAGTTCGATATATAAGAAAAAACTTAAATGTGAGAGTAATTTCAAAATAAATTTACCACTTTCGTGGATCAAACGAGCCATCGTCTACTTCAAATTCGATATTCGTTAGAGTATTGTCGAACTTCTAAGCACTTAAGTGCTTGTTTGGTAAAGCTATTTGTAGATTATAAATAGATTTTACATAATATATAAATAAAAATTATATAGAAATTGTGGATCCTACAAAATATATAAATAAAAATAATATTTTAAACAATTTATAAGTACTTATAAATATTAACAAACGTACTAGTACTAAATATCTTATGAAGAGTGAGGTTTATTATGAGCAATGACCGCTCATTAGTAATGAGTCCGTTAGTTGTTATAGGGTATTCAATCCATCCATCAATTTGGTACCTACATATGTTATTACAATAAAAAGTACTTCACTCACTAACAGTTTAAAGCTTATTACAATCTTTAGCCCTACCCTGGAATCCTCTTTTTCTTTTCTTTTTTCTTTTTTTTTTTTTTTTTTTAACCGTGGAATCCTCTTAACATAGCAATACCATTGGTCAAAAGTTCAAAATCCATTTCCCACATCAAAAGTTTTCTTGGATCTAATACTAGGTACTAAGTACCATTTGATACAGCAAACAAAATTGTACAATAAGTGTGTCAAAGTAGAAATTGTACAATAAGTGTGTCAAAGTAACAGCATTTCTACCTCGACACGTACGTCGTGTCGTAGGAAACGGCGGTCTTCAATGGTTGGCCCGCTCAACTCACACTAAAAATAAAAAGATATGAACAAGAAATACTTTTGCAAAAATAAGTGTCACTCAACCTGCGTGACTTAAAAAAAAAAAAAAAGAAAAAAAGAAAGGATCTTATCGAATCAAGAAGTGATAGCTTCAAAATTAAAATTTTAGGTGCTCGTGTCTTCTTGATAGCAACCAAGGAAATACATAGACACCTATATGAATATGTATGTAGAGGAGAGGAGTGGAGTGGAGGGGAGGGGAGGGGAGGGGAGGGGAGGGGTGGGGTGGGGTGGGGTGAAAAGTATCATTGGAATGGCATTGTCTGCAATGATCAAAGCAAACATGTGTTGTTGTGAGTTTATAGAAATCTTTGACTCAAAGGATCAAACTTAGAAAAGAAAAGCTATATTCGCCTGACCATGCATGTTAAAATTATTGAAAATATGAAGATATGGTGACAAAAACAAAACAGGCAAAGAGGGCCCCACACTCATCATAACCCAAGTAAGAACAAACTCCTCTGGAATATCGATAGATTCGATCAAAAAAGATTCAAAAAAACAAATAATAAGAGAGAGAGAGAGAGTCAGATCGTCTTGAGATTGGCGTCTGCAGTTGGACAAACGGGAAAATCACCGGTTTCCAAAATATGCTTCCCAATTCTCCTTATTAAACTGTGATTAACCCAAGGTTATGTTGGTAGCTTCACTCACGCAATAAGCGTCATGTTTTTTATTGAATACTATGTTGGTCATTAAACTTTCAAAATGTGTTACTTTAATCATCAAACTTTTTTTCTTTCTGTAGTGTCCCTAATTATCTAGGCGTTGCGTGGCTGGCATATTATAAAACATGTAAAAGACGATAAGTGGAAAAGCTTACTATGTTACAAGAACCTGCCAAAGAATGGCAAGCACCGTTCATTACAAAACATTTCCATCTAGAGACGTAGAAAAAAGTATTTCAGTTGTTATATCTCAACGTGTCAATGTTATAAATTTTGACATCAAATTTACAAAATTATTATAGTTAAGTCAATATTTACGTATCCATTTGTAGATTTAACAGTTTTGTTGAAGTCTCTGATGAAGTTGATTATTTAGTTGATGGTCAAAGTGAGCTGACATTAATAAGTTAAAAACACCAACACCCATTTAAACATTTAAATCTCTTTCATGTTAGCCCAGCAATTCATTCACTCAAAATAGAGATCCACTTGATTTTCGATGTATTAATTTGGTTGAATTTAGCCCTATTGTTATTCCAGTTTGTCACAAGAGTCTCGCCATGAACATATCACCAAATTCTTTTAATTGCATTCAACACATATCTTTGCTTATAGGAATTTGAACACTCTTAAGTAGGTCTAGGCATCAGATAGGTCGGTCAAAGTATTTCAATACTCGTAACCACCCGTTACAGTTCGAGTATTTTATAAATAGAACCATTCGGTTCCACGTAATTATTGGAACAAACCTGAACCAAAACCATTGTTCGGATTTAAATTCGGTTCTACCCATAACATTTTTATATAAAAAAAAAAATTTAGTTGACAATATGTCTTGAAAAAAATTAAAAATTGCAAACCCGTTAACATTAAAGTATGTTAGATCTTAATACAATTTATGAAAGATATAAAGAAGAATAAACACAAAAATTACAAACTCATATATTAGAGTTAGAAAAATGAAAATTACCTCCCAATTGAAGATTCGTTTCGATTAAAGAGGAGTTACGTTCGCCGTCTCACTGTGTGTTGAGCAAGAGAGATATGAGGAAAAGTGCGAGAGAAACGATAATGTTTGTATTAAGCATCTGTGCAAATAGCGATGGAGAATTTGAGATTTGGGTAATTAGAATTGGGTTAATTGAGTTTAAGTTTAAAAGTGATGGGTTTTGTACTTTTTGTTTGGATCTTGAATAGTTGCACACTTGCACTCTTGTCTTTGGTACCATGGTGTTGGATCGTGGGTTAGGGTGAATAAAATGTAAAAAAAAAAAAATTTATAAAAAATGACATATTCGATCCCAATCGGGTATCCACGATTCTAGTTCAAGAACCAAGAATCGACCCGAACCCGGTCGGTTCTCTGTTCTGGTTCCTCATTTAAATTTTTTAGAACCAGACCGGAACCTTCGATTCCAGTTCGGGAGGTTCGGTTCTAGTTAAAATGCTCACCCCTACCCTTAAGTTAGGCCTCTATTTCCTAGTAGAGATACACTTTTGATGTCCTATTCCTTAACCTCCCTAAGGAGGCAGATTGCGGGGCTGGAGCTAGCGGCAGCTCCCGTGACTATAGCTCAGATCTAAATGGGGACAGACTCACATGGGGTCATGTGGGGTCAATTGACCCCCACAAAATTATGCCAATTCTCTTTATTAACCTTTTAAATTCCGTGTTCGGCGATGATTTATTTATTTTATTTATTTAGATTTTATTTGTGATTTCATAGACGTTATATAGTTAATTGGTTTATCTAGCTTCAATTATTTTACCATAGTTTAAAATTTAGATATAACTTATTGTGGCTTCAATGTATTTTTGTCGGTCTTGTGAACTTTTTTTTCCCTTTTTAATTCATAGACAAACAATCAAGTTATTTCATAATATTGATAACGATGTTGTTGACATTGGAAAATGACGCTGCACTTCCCAAGCCAATTTAATATTAAGAATTTAGGTCGGACTTGATCAAATTGAACTAGATACGAGAATTGTAACAGAAGATATGTTTGTAAGCTCTTTTTCGAGTATGCTGTTTATTATCAGTCATTGAATGTCCTCTTTCTGGCACATTTATGTCTCCTATTTATATGAAGATGTGTGATGATTACATGCATTTAATACCAAGCTGAGCATTAAATACTTACAAGATATTTTCTTTTTGGGCGTTTAATATGAAGTGACATCTACATTAATTACGACTGATGGGCGGTTGGTCTGACGTTTGACATGTAGGAAGATGTGTCATTGATGACGTGAACTTAACAGTAGACGACTGTGGTATGACCTCCGACCTGAAGTAGGTTGGGTAGGAGTTGATGGGGTAAGACCTAATGTGATAGGACCTCTCTGACGAAGGAACCCCTCTACATATAGGTTTGGTAGGACCTCCAAATCTGGAAAGAGAATTATTTGGCTTGCCGTGACAAGTCAGGTCGGATATCAACATATGTAATTATACAACGTTTTAAAAATATGACGTGTAGACTATAATTGTAGTAATGTATTGACTTATTTTAATTAATGTAATATAATTTTTAACACATTACTACAATTTTGAGATATCAAGTGTAACACTACTAAATTTCACTATAATTTTTGAGACGTCATCGTTAAAATTGTGATACCTCAAAATTTTAATGAAAATTAATAAATAATCTTCGAGTATCTCAAATGCTACTTTTTATTTTGAATCAACTGATGTGACGATGAGGTGGAAGGGATAAAACTCATGTAACAGCATTCATTATAGAAAGCTGTTCAACACGTCATCCATTTTTACCAAGGTTCTAAAAAGCGTAAAGCGTGGCTAGGCGTGGAGGCGAAGCTTCAAGCTTTTTGGGCGTAGGCGATGCTTAGGCGAGGGTAAAGCATGAGCGAGGCGTGAAAAAGCGTTTACTTATTTTTAATATTATTTTAAATATTAAAACAAAGAGAGAAAAAAAATATTTTTAACTAAAAAGTACGCATCTAAGCGAGCATAAGTGAGCCTAGGCGTGTCTTGGCGTGTGCTTTTTAATTAAAAATTTAGTTAAACAAAAAAGCACGCGCCTAGGGTCTAAGTGAGGCATGGAGGTCAAGCTTCGCACCTTGACGCTGCCTAGGCGCGCTTTTTAGAACACTGATTTTTACACATCCTGTTAGACAGCCTTCCATTTATTTTTTATTATATTGTGTCTATCTTTCTCATTTATTTTCTATCTCTCTTTCCTCTTTTCACTATCTCTCTCTTCATTTCTTTTCTTTCTTGCCACATAGATTTTATAGAAGATCTTTAGCATTAGAGATATACCACATCATCCCAAATTACTTACATGGTCCAAAAATAAGGTGAAGAATGTCTAGCACATCGTCTACATTTAAAACGTGTGCTAGACACCCTCTGTTTTTTAATGTCTATCAAAATGTATGATAAGCCTATTTTGTTTATATTTTTATAATTTATCTATATCGAAATGTGTGTTAATAATTTTTTGTTTAATTTTTTTTAAATTTATCAACCAATATTATTATTATTATTATTATTATTATTATTATTATTAATGGGTCCATCAATGCAAACGGTTTGTGCCCATTTTAATGAACTCTAAAGATTTACTCAATCATGATAATATCCCAATGCACGAATGCAATTAATTCCCATTTCCCCAACAAAAAACGTAATGCGCGTTGGAGTTGATGCTGCGCTACACATAATCAAATGATGATATACAAATATACAATGATGATGTTATATGGCTCGTTGGATTTGGTGGGACCCACAATAAGTACTAGATCAATTTCCCAAATATTTCACTTTATCTTCAATTACGCTACCCTAAAGGACTAATCATTACCACGATGCACCTGCCACGTGGCATTAATCGACTCGTGGAAATTAGCATGCATGCATTTTTATTTTTTATTTTTTTTTGTAAAAAATCTAAATTGCAAATGATATGGTGTTAATAATTCTCGTCCCATAATGATAATGATAGAATTATTTATATTTTTATACAGACTAAAAAAAAGTTTTATTATTTTAGTTAGAATAATAAATGTTATCTATATTTTTCTAAATATTCCTACATTAGTAATGGTAGTTCAAGACACGTTTAAATAAGAACATATTAGAAAACTAAAAAAATAATTATACTATCAATAAAAAAAGTGGACTATAACTTAAGACGGATAAATAAAGAAAGTAAACTTATTTTTATGAGACATAAAGAGTATTTGTCCGATTTTAGAACGAGGCGAGTGAGACAACTGCCTCGAACTCAAAATCGAAGAAGGCTCATTTTCATAAAAAAAAAAGTTATTTGTAATTACTGAAGTTGGCAAAAAAAAAAAAGTATTTGTGCAAATATGGCCCAAAAATCAAATGTGGGTCTATCTTTATTACTTTGGCCTATGTTTGCTATTTTTTTTAAGTTAATAATTAATTTCGTAAAAGACTTGTGAGTTTTGAATGCATACTACAATTTAACAGCCTAATTTATGGAGTTCGTCTCAAACCCCGAAAATCACAGAACTGATCCTATATTTGACAATAGACAAATTTTATTTGTTAGTTGTTTGATAAAAAATTTTGATAAATTTTTTATCAGATTTTGATAAAAATTAATAAAAAAATTGTGGATTTCATGAAATATATAATTATAATTAATTATTTATTTTGAATTCACATTTTTACTAACTTTTTAATCAAAATTAAACACACGAAAACGACTTTAAAGGACTAATCTTTATCATTATGAACTTGCCATGTGGCATTCAATCGACACGTGCACGTTAGCATGCTTGCATATTTATGTAAAAAAAATATTCTAAATTACGAATGTTGATGTTAAAATTCGGTAACAAAAACAAATTTTGTTTGCTAATTTTGAATATTGATTTCATAGAAACGTAAATTAATGTTACCACGGGAGACAATTCACAATTATCCGTGACTTCAAAAGAGCAAAAATGTCTAGTAGCTCATTAGATTGGATTTAGTGGGACCCACAATAAGTAGTATATCAATTTCCAAATATTTCACTTTATCTTCAATTACACTTAACCCTAAAGGAATCATCATTACCATTATGCACGTGCCACGTGGCCTTCAATGGACTCACACACATCTGCATGCATGCATGGATTCATAGAAATGTTCAAATTACAGTACAAATCATGAAACGTTGTTTGAACTCCTAAAAAAAATTCCTCAAAAGCACCAAAACACAACTGGATTCATCAGTGAATCTTCACTCTCCACCACATATTAGGCTGTGCACTGTAATTACGAGAAACTACTATACGATAAGTAAAAATGTTATTTATAAAAACATCTAACACAAATTATAATTATAATTATTTTAATAAATTCAATAAATTGGTATTTAATGCTTAAAAATTAAAAATCAAGTTGAAAATCGAAAAAATTAAATATTTTTGTCATCAAAAAAAGTTTTCTATAGTTTTCGAAGTATTTTGACATTCAAAACGTAGTCGATATGACATTAGTTGCGTCTTAGAAGTTTTTCGTATAAGCTTATAATGTATACGTACATATTGGTGTTGGTGCAGTGACAGGATCTACTTTGGCAGGTGATGTTAAAGAAGTGATGTCTTTGAGGGGGGGAATGGAGTAAAGGAAAAGAAAGTAAGAAAATAACAGGACCAAATTATATATGGGAAATCAAAGATTCAGTCATAGTCAAAATTCATGTCATGAGATCTAAAGACTAATAAAGAAAAGATAAACCTGTAACCTCCAATTGTCTCCTACAAGGAGGTCTATACTTCTGCCCAAAGGAAACTCTCAACAACTTTTCTTCTCTCTTTTTCTTTTCTCTCAATCATTGTGCACATCAAATTTAAATTATATCACTGTCATTCCTTTTTTATTTTTGTATTAAAACAAATTGTATGTGGAAAAAGACAATTCAAACTTGAATAGAAGGATCGAACATATTTAAATTTAACTTAAAATTGTCGAAATAGGTTGCCTCGTTAATTTGTAGAAGAATCATAGCCTAACATTCTCCCATCAGGACTATCTAAGTTAGTGGCAAAATTGACTTGAATTATTGTTTTTTATTTTTGAAAGGTGGCAAATTTTTATTAAACACTGGTTGCTAGGGGTAGTAGGCAAATGACATTACCCAAACAGACATAATTTGAAAGTGTATGGGATAAGTGAAAATGGATTGCATATTCATGGGCTATGTTGGATTTGGGTCGAGCTAAATTAAGATGGCAATGGGGAGAGTTTGGAGTGGTTTATTTTTATTTTTAAAAAAGTATTATAAATTAAAGCAAAAGAATGTTACAAACTCAAAAAAAAAAAAAAAAAAAAACGAACAAAATAAAAAAGTTTAAGATTGGTGTTGTGGTGCAGTGGTTAAGTTGTGTAATTTTATATTTTACATTCGGGTTCGAATCTTATTCTCAACAATTTGTCTTTCAGAATTTGATTTTATATTTTTTGAAAAAATAAAATAAAATATTATTAAGGGGCGGGTCCGGGAGAGGGTCCACTCTACCTCTATTACCCGATTAATCGAGTCGGGACACGAATCTCATGTCAAATTGACATCCCTAAACTTAACATGTGAGTTTGGAGTTAAATTTTGAGGTTTCAAGTAATCAAAAATAGAGAATTACCAAGGGTTTGTTTTTTTTGTGTTTCAGTTTTCAGTTTTAAATTTTGAATTCATTTTCAGTGTTCTGTTTTGAAAGTCTATTTTAAGATTATTGAAAATGCGTTTAGTTTGTCGTTCTAAAAAACTATTTCTAAATTGAAAAACACATTCTGTTTGGAATTTATTTTATTCAATGAATTTGATTATTTATATATTTTATGTTTTAGAATTTTATTTTTTTAGAATTTTTTATATAAATTGTTATTTAAATAATTTTTTTAATTTTTTTAGAATTTTACTATTTTAGAAATTTTTATTTTTTAAGAATTTAGAATTATATTTTGTAGAATTTTTTTTTTTATAATTTTATATTTTTAGAATTTTTGTTTATATAAATTTTTATTTAAATAAATTTTGTTTTCCTTGTTTTGAGTGTTTTGGGTGTTTTCTTTGAAAGTACTCAAAACATCAAAAACATTGTTTTAAGTTTTGTGTTATAAATTTAACTTTATTTTCGAAAATAAATTTTCAAAAACAACATAATAAACAAGTTTGAGTGTTTTGCAAAATTAAAAACTGAAATAGTTTGAAAATAGTAAAAAGAACATGCCCTAAATATTTTATTGAAAATGGATTTCACGGAAGTCATTATTTTATTAAGAAAGATGAACATAATCGAAAATCCAAATAGGACGTTACTTGAAAATTGTCGTTTCTTGCTTCAATGACTCAATATTGAGATAATGCACACATTAAGACCAAGAAACAATTGTACAGACTACTTCGCAAATGCACATGGTCATTCTATAGAGTCTAATAATTTTTTTTAATTGCTTTTATTAAGAGTCCTAAGTCCTAACTAGTGATTTTTTCTTTTCGGTATATCCAAAAAAACAAAAGAAATACTTCAAAACTTTTGAAGACGTCCAATTACGTTGTGAAAGGGTTCCAATATTTAATTTCTTTTTAACTTGAACAATAAATATAAAATTCAAAATTTGGGGAGAGAAGATATATATACAATAAAATTTTGATAAATAAATTCATAACCTCGATTAAATAATACAATTTATCGGTCCCAACTATATGTCAACGTGCTAAATTAATACGCTAAGACAAAGTGCTAAATTAGTAATTCGATAAATTTATAAGATTGTACACTATAAAAAAATCTTTATAGACTTAT
Organism: Forsythia viridissima; assembly: GCA_030279155.1. Classification (NCBI taxonomy): domain Eukaryota; kingdom Viridiplantae; phylum Streptophyta; class Magnoliopsida; order Lamiales; family Oleaceae; genus Forsythia; species Forsythia viridissima. The sequence goes on from CM059042.1 coordinate 32,476,884, forward strand.
TACATAAATTAATATGCACTTAAATTCACATGACATTTCTTAGAGGCATTCAAAAAATATGTATACAGAGTTGCTTGTTTCTCCTTAAAATTAATGTAGACATCAATTTAGTGTTCTAAAATGTGCGTTTAGACATCGCCTAGATGCGCCACGCCTCACTTAAGCCATATGCGCACAATTAAGCAGTCAAGTGTATTTTTTAACTAAAAAGCTCATGCCTAGGGGCGATTAGCCTCGTTTAATCTCGCTTAGGTGCGGTTTTTTTTTTTTTTTTTTTTTAAATTTTTCCCATCTTTTTTATTTTCTGTTGAGATTGATAACAATAACAATTATTACAATCTCGTTTGAATGTGAAAAATAAAAGAAAAAACTCTTCTTTCTGCTCTTTTGTTCTTGGTTAAACTTGTGAGCTCAGATTCTTGCCACAATGAACACTGCACTGCAACCCAAGGAAACGGCAATAGAATTTGTTCACCAACCAACCAACCAACCAACCGGAGATGACCAAGACTTTTAAACACTTATTCCTAACCTCACTGTGAGAAAAGAATGAAAAGGCTCTTCACTATTCTTCTCTCTTTTCTCTCTGACATAGATGAAAGACAAATATGATATATATATATATGAAACACTAATAAGATCTCATCCATCTATTATATCTAACGGTCCACACAAAACAAACCATGTTGCCCAATAAACTAGTGCCAAGTGGATTTAGTGACCCACATTCTTACATTTTTCAATATTTAAAATAATATTAAAAATAAGAAAATGATTTTTCACGCCTCGCTCTCGCTTAGGTCTTGTCTAGGCTAGAAAAGCTAGAAGCTCGATTTCCACGCCTAACCACATTTTACGTTTTTTGAAACATTGCTTAAATCTCATCTTATTATTTAGGGATAATTACACAAATACACTATATTTTCTATAAAAACTGATATTTACTATAAATAACTTTTTTATAACAATACCAAATATGAAGAATATTACATGAATTAAACTGAACTATTAAAGAATATTAAATTATGCATTATTACCATTCAAGTTATCCTTTAATCAGTTTCATTTAAAATATTTTATCTCATAATATATTCTCAGTTCAAAAAATAAAGTCTCTATATCATCAACATATCAAAGTAACACTCGTTGGTTTTGAATACAATTTTACAAATTTCATGTAAAGCAATAATCTAATTTACAAATTTCACGCCGTATATAAAAATATTCTTATTATTAAATGATCCAGTGTATGTGATTAGGCAAAATTAATATTTTTCAGTCACAATAACATTACACAATACATGCAAAATGATAGCAAGAAACAATAAAATTGTAAATTTGATTATCGACTTGAAAAATAGAGTTATGTAGTTTACTTTCATTATTATTTTTAAGCAGTCATCATGAGACTTTCGAAATTATCACGATTTTTCACGATTTTTTCCATCAATTGACAATAGTCAAAATGCATTAAGTGTGATCAACAATTCAGAATAATATATTCAGTAATCCTAGTCAATCATGCTGCACAAATTTCCAGCAAACTTATAGAATCATAGAAAAATAAAAGAAATTCCTACTTATCTTCAACAGCTCTAGTGTTCAAGTATGTATGCTTAACTAGTTGTCGTAAACATTTTATCTTAATATATATAAAAGAAAGATAGTATCTCCAAGACATAGTTTAATTGATTGAAAGGCGAGAGTCATGTAATTTCAACTTTGCTGTCAGCTGTAGGGTGGGGGGTTCGATTCCTACATTTGGTATAAAAGAAGCTCATTGCAAGCGCAATTAAAAAGCAAGTTCTCAACTCTGCTCCACTGAGGCACATCTTGCGATTTACATCTTCCACCAAGACCCCAGGGCAGGAGTGGTGGAGGCCCTCAAGGTTGGGGTTCAACCTTATAAAAGAAAGATAGCCGTCAAAACATCTGCGAAATTTTTCCCTCCAAAACTTGTCTCAATTCGTAAGATAATGTAATAAATAATATATATAAGTCGAAATTGTAGAACTGCATGATTCAATATTTTTGAGTTTAAACTTTCAATATATTCTTAAAACTTGTATTAATATATTATGGTTTAATTTAGCTAATTAATGTGCTTGAAGTTTCATTTATTATTAATTACAACTATTCTAGAAAGTGACACTACGTTTTTTAGTTAGTAATAATATTCAAATGGTAAACTTGGATCATGAAAAAATATTAAATATAACAATTTACATATTAAATTCTGAAAATCTTATAAATATAACAATTTACATTAAATATACTTATTAAGCTTTTCAAAAACAAAAGTAAAAGATGTCTGGAAATTTATTATTATATTGAATGCACGTATATTATTAATATGATAGGAAATTAATACAATAAGCATCTATAAAATTTAAAAAATTAATTTTCAAATTATAATATAAAAATTAGTGGGTTATTTAATAAGCCGAGTCAAAAATTAAGCCGGAAGCACTTCTTAAAAATTAGAAAATGATATGCAAGCATTCTCTTAAATTATGTTTGTTTGTTTTTTTCCACGTTAACTAAGAAACAGTTAAAATTAGTTACAATTTACAAAATATATATTTAAATACACAATCTGACTGTTAAATAGAGATAGGAAAACACAGTCATTTAATTTAAACAAATGCTAAATATATTCACACTACGTTTTTTTTTTTAATTAGTGCACCATATTTAAATTGCATAAAATGTTCATAACATTTACTTATTATTACATTTATATCACTAATATTTTTTCATCGCATTCTTATCATCAAACATCAATTAATTGGCACATATTGTCTCTAATAACGGTTCCTATCCAAAAATTTTATTAAGAAAAAATAATAAGACTCATTTTTTTCATCGTATTTTTAAATTAGCAAATAAATAAATAAATACTAAATTTTGATTAAATATTTGTCCCTCATTTTAAAGCACACTAATAGAATTTTTAGAGAAAAATCGTTAGTAGGAACAAGACGTGTTAATTAATAAAATGTTGAATATAAGAATCCGATTAAAAAAAAGTTATGGACAAAAATGTGACAATAAATAAAAGTTAAGGACTATTTATGTAATTAAAATGTGGTGCTTTTATAATAAAATGTGGTGTGAATATAACCATTCTTAAACAAATGATAAGATTTACACTGTTATTCAAATTGAAAAATCAATCAATCTAATAATATTTGTATCGATTATTAAAAAAACTTATATATGATTACCCAAAAATTGTTTTTCAAATTATAATAGAAAATTACTCAATAAGTTTTACTATTATATATTAAATAATGTTAAAGTATTTCTATTATATTTTATATAATTATTATTATTTATATTTACGTAGAGTCAGCAAAAAAAAAAAATTAAAGCAAAGATAGAATTTTAATATTTTATAATATTAAAATTTAATTAATTAATTATCCAAGTAATTAATATTCAGTATTCCAATACAATTTAATCAGGATGAACTTTCTAATGTTTTAATTTTCTATAATACTCGGTAAAATGAATAAAATTATGAATTGACATTTTCAATTAAAAAATACACATATTCCAAAACAAGATAAATTCACTTCAATTATTAGTAATAACAAATTTGAATGCTATATTAGTTAATCAATATGAGATCTATAGTATGTAAATATTACTAATTGTCTACAAATAAAAAAATAATAAATTTGCAAAATATAGTTAACGCAATATGCATCTTTACAATTTAGAAAATCAATTTTCAAATTATAATATACAAATTAATGGGTTATTTAATGAGCCGCGCCAAAAACTAATTAATTGTCTCATACGCTATGACTAGGAATGGCAATGGGGTGGGTCCAGAGCGGGTTGGCCTCGCCTCGCGACCCGTGAATTTGCGAGGCGGGGCGGGACGGTCCTTCGACCAGCTAACCGCCCCGGTTAAATATCTTTTTTTTAAACTGAAAAAATAATTAAAAAAAAGAAATAATTTTTTTTATATATTTGTACCAAACAAAACAAAAAAATTATAAGATTGATGTTATGGTGTAGTGGTTAAGATTGGTAGTTTACAAGTTCCAACTCGGGTTCGAATCTTGTTTAGTCTATTTGTACTGAAAATTATAATTTCTATTCTATTTTATGATTTTTTTAAAAAATAAAATAAAATAAAATTGGAGGTGCGGGTCGGACCCGTCCCAGACTCGAGGCAGGGCAGAAAATTCTGCCCTAAACTTACCCCTATTATCCGACGGGGCTGGGCTGGGCTAGGCTAGGCTAGTCTGGGCGGGGTGGGGTGGGGCGGGGCGGTGCTTGGTGGGGCGCTGGGAGGGTCGCGGGTCGCAAGTTTTTTTGTCATCCCTAGCTATGACTATCAATAAGAGTCAGGGTCAATCTTACCCTCACGTGAGATTATATCTGAAAAAATCAATTTTTAGTCATGTACAATTTTATGTAGCATTGTCTAGAGTTACAAATCGTACGTGATTGAAAATGTTGATTTGTGATAGGGATGAAGTGTCAACAAATTAGACCACAAACGTAGTTTTCAAATAGGCGTTTGAAAATCTAGATTGGCTATGTTGTTTTTGTTTGTTTTTTTTTTTTTTTTTTCGAATATCAATGTGTAATCAAATGTTATTTATATAATACTTTTTTTAGGGTAATTGTATTCTCAATATTTAGTTATTGGCATCCATCACCTCAACTTTTTATATAATTAGCAGCTAATGTCCTTTGTGACCATAATACCCCTCAATCTTTTATATAATTTACAACATTTTATGCTATTTGATGCAATATTAAAATATTTTACAATCTTTGCATTTGTTTATTGATATAATATTTGATTGTGAAATATTGTGAAATATTTGATGCTATATTATAAATATTTAAATACCATAATTCATTACCATAATGTGATTCCAATCTGGTTAAGTTTTAATAAAAGAGTTAATTTTAGTCCATAAATATATTATGGTAATGAATTATGGTGTTTATATTAATAGAACACAATTTATAAATATTTTAATCTTTTAAAATTATATAATTCCAATCCCGCTTGAGTCTTTTCAAAATATTAGTTTTTGGTTCGTACATTGCACGTAGTGTTTTTATAATATTGTATTTTAATCCTTTTCAAGTTATCGTTGTGATAGATTGTATAATTAATAATGTAATGTAGGTAACAAAAAATTATTTTTTGTAAACATGAAATTTTACTTTAGACACATTATATTTAAAATTTAATAAGTGTTTCCAATATTTAATATTGAAAATACAAAATTTATTGATAATAATAATACATAGAATAAATTTTATTTTGACTGATAATACATTTATTTAGACTGACTAACAATAATACAGTTATTATGACCTACAAATTTACAATATTTCACAATCAAATATTATATCAATGAACAAATTTAAAAGTTGTGAAATATTTTAATATGGCATCAAATAGCATAAAATGTTGTGAATTATATAAAAGGTTGATGGGTATTTTGGTCACAAATGGCATTAGCTGCTAATTATATAAAAGGTTGAGGTGATGAATATCAACAACTAAATATTGATGATACAAGTGCAAATAAAGTTAAAAGTTGGAGAGACGAACTACAATTTACCTCTTTTTTATTTGAATTTAGTAAATAAACAATATACTCTTAAAATATTTTAAAATCACTATTATGAAAAACAAGTATCGTGCATCGCACGGGTGATATACTAGTAATCATACACAAAACAACATAGTCTCTACTAAAAATTAATAAAACTCAATTAAAATAATCTTGTGGATATCATTATATAGCCTAAGAAAAGCCTAAATCAATCTATAAGTAAATATGATTCTTATTTGAAAGTATTAAGTTGCTGAAATATCCATCAACAAAAGGAAAATTTAAGCTACATAAAAGCAATAAACAGAATTATGAAATTACAAACTTCCTCCTCTTACCTTACCAACATGCTTCAGAAGAAGGAAAAGACTGTAATGACTTTGAGTTTATGATAAATATCAAATGAAATATCAAATATTCTCTTAATAATCAAATTTCACTCACAGCCACCGAATTAAACAAATTAAATGAAGTGTTAGCCCCAACAAGTAAGTCACCTCTAAAATTCAATAGCCAGATCATGCACTTCATAAATTTAAGATTTCAAAACGAAATCACTCCAAAGTCAGTTTCTAAATCTTGAATTACACCTACCACCACTCAAAAATCAACAATTTAATCACTATTTCCTTATTTTTACTCACAAATTCAATGATCAATCACTTAACTTCAATCCAAATTAGCAAAAGAAAAAAAAAAAAAAAAGAGCAAACGAATTATCAAGGAAGTACTTGTGGAAGTGGGTTGAATCATTGTCCGGAGCAACAGATAAAGGGTCTTGAAAACGGCGTCGTTTATCTTCTGGGTCTTGTATTTCTTTTACTACCTGCTCTTCTTCTTCTCCTCCTCCTCCTTTGATTCGAGGTGGTAGCCGATATCGAATTCAATCTCTTTGAAGACAACGTCATTTGCAAAATATATATATATATATAAGAATCTCTCGTTTATGTGTTCACTTCCAACAAATTAACAAATTTGAGAGAAAATTGGCCGACGCATTGGAGATTTGAGGAGAGATTAGAGATTTGAGAAGAGAGGATTCAAGAGAGCAGATTTCGTATTGAACGTTTGAGGAGAGATGAGAGATTTGAGAGGATAGGATCGGTTGAGGATGAAGATAATTTCAATTGAAGACTGTAATGAATTTTGGACCAGGAGAAACTCCTACTATCGTTATAAAAAAATTAAAAATTGTTTGGTTCTGTTTAAGCAGTTTTTTAAACATCTAAACATAAACCAAACCATTTTTGAATGGTTCGGTTTGATTCGAAACGTTGACGGGTCCAAGTGGACCCGAAACAACGGCTTTGATTCAGTTTGCAGTTTTGGCAGTTTTTTTATGCAGGCCTACTTATAGTATTGTAGCGACTGAAATTTTTTTCGGCTTTTAATTTCAAGTAAATAAAATTTTTACTTTTGGAATCTCTATGAACCTCCTAATACGTTTTAAAATATTTTCTAACGTTAAATGTTGCACAAGTTTGCTTTAAATTTTATTTGACAAATATGGAATATTATTTTATCACCAATCCTCGTTAATTTTCTTAGATCGATTAATTTTTCTTGAGTTAATTTCTTTATAAATTTAGGCCAACCGTTAAACATTTTTTCGGCCCATGCTAGTCCAAAAATCGACCCATTTTTCCTATTATTTTCAGTCAATTTTAACTGAAGTCTTTCCCTCTTTTTCTTCCAGATTTCGGTCCTTATCATGTGTGTTTATCCCTCCAAATAACTGCCCACCTTGCTGCCAAAAAAAAATATCAACCCACTCAACCAGAAGAAAACCGCCCCTCCATGATCAATAATCCTCTCCAAAATTAGTCAATAATTGCCCTCATCTCCAGCCAAACAGCACCCCCCCCTACTGTATATGTTCCGCCCCCCAAAAATTAGTTTGGAACTTAAGCAAAAATTCTCCAAAAATCTCCCAAAATTCGGCCCCAACTATAGATCATTTAACCTTGTGTTTTTCTTTTCACTTTTCAGAAAATATATACTCATTTCTTTCCTCATCCTCCCTCTCAACCTCAGTCAAATTATCACTTGTTCCTCTCTCCTTTCATTTCATTTCATTTCTCGGCTAGCAGAAAAGGATCCAGCAAACTTGTTTCTTCTTCTTCTTTTCATTTTCAGAAACCTACATGTTCCACTCTCATTTTCGGGCAGCATACTCTTTCCATTTCCTCTCAAAATACAACCAACTCACATCTCCTTCTTCCTACAACAATCAGTCCCAAAAACCTCAGTAGAAACGTCCCTATTTCCTTATATATATATATATATATATATATATATATATATATATATATATATATATATATATATATATATATATATATATATATATATATTTGGGAAAGTTGTTGTTTCTATGTATTTTTGAAATGATGGCATGTGCATTTATGTTTTCGTATAATTTTTCTTATATGTTAGTATATATTTCTACTGAGTGTTTCTTATGAAATACTTACCCCAAGATGAATAAATTTTCATATTGAAATAGTTGGCATTGACTCGACAGCGTATGCTAGCGAACACGAAGTGGACTTCTTTTATTTAAATTAATTTTTGACGTCGAGATGATCGAGTCAATCATGATGTAAATAATATATTTTAAGTGTTGGATTTTTAGTATTTAATTCTGTAATGTACATGGAAAACAAGATGTTGGTTTAATTGCCGTTTTAAGTTTTAAGTTAGAAATTTGTCTCGTCTCATATTCTGAATTTTCAGCTTCTTGTCCCTACTTTGAAAAATTGTAACTCTCTATACATTTGAAATTTTTGGGTAAAATCAGTAGTTATGGAAAGCTTTATATGTGGTCTAATGGCAGCATTTGAAATCACTCAAAAACTCCATCGTATGAATTTATTATGAATATTTTAGCAGGCTGCCTTAAGGCACCGGGGAAAATTTTTCAAGCAACTTTGTCTAACGTTTTCATCTACCAAACGAGGTAGATAAAGTCTGAAATTTTAACATGGCTTAGTCCAATGTCCCAAGTATCTACAGTTCAAATTTTGGAATTTTTGAAGTTCGTTTGAATAGTCAAATAAATAGTGGCGACACCTATCACGGTATAGGCAAAAACCTTAAAAATTAGAAGTAAAATTCTTTTTCCTTAATGGTGTAAATGCCCTTTGTTGGGGAAAAACAATTGATAAAGAAATTGATGACTAAGGGTAAACTGGGAATTGAGACAAAGGTCATGTCACCATTACTGTTGGTATTATTGAGTGTCCAGTGGCCTCAAATTGTTTATTCTGATTTTAAATTTCCAACGATTCAATTTTGGATTAAAATCTGATACAAAATCCAAACCGAACAAGTTCTAAAGCTATAATCTAATCAGTACTAATTAAATAAATATTATAACACATTATATTTCAACTTCTCAAATAAAATAAAGTACACGGCCTAATTAAGACTATTTTATTTATCGATAAATTAATATGATCTAGTAAATTTGTCCAAGACTATTTTTTATCAACGTTTTACAAGTTCAAAGGTAGGCCTAATAATCCAGAATTAACCTGATCTCCACGAGGAAAGAGAATTCAATCAGGTAACTAATTGATTGCGGTCCTTTACAGACTAAGGCCTTCTCATATAATTGTATGTCTCACCTTTGTGCAAATGTACGTATTATTCTCCATCCTAACTCTTGTCAAATATCTGCTTGTTTGTCTATCCCATACCTAAAAACCTCCATATAATCTCGTACTGGTAGTTGACTTAATCGTCAGAATGCCAACAGTCATCGACTCTTTTTTTCTAGTGAACTTGTGCCTAACGGTTATCCAAGTATGCAGATAACGCATAGGCTGACAGATGAGTGACTGGAGATTAGTTGACATGTGGATGGTACATTTTTGGTGGTCAACAAATTAGTTCTGTCTTTGGGAACCATAATACGTTGCGCGACCCAAAAAGAATTCGTGGTAAAAATGTATTTTGATCCTTTACCGAAAAAACATGATGACGAAAAATTCTCAGGAGGATGTTGAGTCCCACCGCAGGGAGTATGAACAGTGGGACATACTAGATTTTCAGGAATGTAACCCATCAAATAAAAAGGAGACAACAACAGAAAAAGGCATCAGAACGTGATATTCTCAAACTGAATGAGGAAAATACCTGAATGAGAAACTTGATCAAGCGATTAGGGTACCAGCAGGTCCCATTAGGGAGAAAGCGCATCCGCAAGCAACAAAGTCCTACATGATCTTGCTCCATAGAAAGCCATCAATCTCATGACAATTCGTTAGAGCCTAGAAGGCGCAACCCTCGGAACCAGTATGCAAGGACCTTAAATGGCCAACATCGAAGAGATATCTCCTCGCACGAGAAAAGGCCCGTAGGATTCATCAACATGTTCAATAGACTCAAGGCCAGATCTTTTAGGACACATCATCGCATTTCTAGCAATTATCATAGTGGGCACAATGAGGTCCAACCAGAAAAGAAAAAGTACCCTTCCGCAGTTGATGTCAAATCTGAGGATGAGAGGTCTGTGTGATCTTTCGATTTAGATGACGATGAGGACTCTAAGGAACTTAAAGCTAAAGAGCTGTCATCTGGTTTTAAAATGCCCCCAATGGATAAATACAACGGGCGCGGTGACCAAAAGACCACATTAAAATTTATACGAAGGCTGCATCCCCGTGGTGAATTGCAAGAAGTTTCATACCACGTTCATTTCTGATGCGAAATGTTGGTACAATAAGTTGAAATTGAAAAGCATTTGAAGCTGGTCTCAATTGAAACAAGAGTTCATCAACGCCTTCATAGGAAATCATATAACTATGGCAAACGTGGCGCAACTCAACGATATCAGGTAAAAAGAATGCGAGCCCGTAAAACGTTATTTCTAGAGATTTGGCAAAATAATCAAAAAAAAATTGAAAACATCTCCGACGAAAAGGCATTAGACGTATTAATTATCGGGCTTCATATGTGAACCACCTTTTGGAGAGACGTCCATGATAGAGAAGAAAAAATTGACCTTATCCAAAGAGAAATCTGGTCAGAAGAAACGACAAAAAACTGGAAAAAGGCTGAGAAAGGAAAGAGAAACCGTTATCGTCGCGAGGGTCACCACTCCTATGGTCGTTGCAACGATCATTACAAAAGGTTCAATCAAACTAAAACATCTCCTGAATAGCTAGCATACCAGTAACTGCTCATTCGTCCTATGCACCAGCCACGAGGTTTTTCCAGATCAACCAGACAAGGGATTATAACAACAAGGACCATTCAAAGGTGAGTGAATTGATCGAACGCATAGGCCAGTCTCAAAGGGTGAGATGTTGAGTGACACGGAGTGTGCAGGGCCTCTCAAAAATAAATAGAGGTCCCAACCTTGGCGTCAAGGCGACTGTCTCCACAATGGTAATATAGGTAACAAAAGAAGAATGGACATACCTATGCAGGATCGGGCAACAGGCGGGCCATAGTCCATGAAATCAACACTATAATTGGAGGGCCTTATATTCTAATAATTATCCACTGATAATTCTTCAGATGGGTGCCAGTGAGATTGACAAGAAACCTTTGGCAATCTCGCTTTTTTAGTAACTTTTCGTCATGTAAAGCTGAAATGATGCAATGAAGTACTTTAATCTTTGACCCATAAAATTTGAACTCTTTATTTCTCGGTCTTCGAAAGATTACTTACTTTTTGAAACATATGATGGTAGCGCGATTACTACCCAGTCAATCCATACCCAAGATAATATCAAAATCTCTCATAATTATAACATGCATGTGTGCTGACAAAACCAATCCATCAAAATATATTTGAACTATCCTAGCTAATTTATTCTTATCTATAGTTCTTCCTGATCGCATAGTAAACTCTAGTACACTATCAGTTTTCTGACATGAAACATTAACTTTAGCTAGGTTTGCATCAAATATAAATGAATTCGTCGCACCGGAATCAATAAGAATGTAAACATGTGTGCTAGAGACAGATAACATACCCGTAATAACATCTAAATTCTGGGCGGCTTCCTCATAAGTCATGGAAAATACTCCGACTTTTCTTTTTTCGCCTAATCATTAACCTATGATGACGTTGCCCGACACTGCGACACATATTGGCCTGGCTCACCACACCGATAGTAAACATTCTTGCCAAAGTAGTAATCACCACTATGATCTTCTTGTATTTAGGGCACTGAGGATTGAGATTGCTCAATTGTTCCTTGTTGGACCCTGATTCTGTCATTTGAACTGAACCAGATTCCGGTTCCTATTCTGACCTTGCCACTTTTACTTTCTCGAGTCATTCTGTTGTCCCTAAAATTTGATATTTAAACCCAAGAAAGTCACTATCTAAGCCTTCTTAACCACTTCTCTGAAAGTATAAAACTTATGTGAACTGACAATCTGCCCGATTTCTGGACGCAACACTGTTTCATAGCGTCTTGCCTTCATTAATTCAATGTTGACCAAATACGAACATAGCGTGATTATTCTTCAAATTTCTGTTCATACTAGGTGATTTTCATGTCTCTCTAAACTAAATGCATAAATTCTAACTCTTTGTAATCTTGTAGAGCCTCCGTAAAATATTTGTTTTTCTCAGTTCGGTCTTGAACTGTGTCAATGAGAGATTATTATATTATTCCTCAGTACGGATGCGGGATGCCGACTCCCACCAGTAAACTGCTCTGCCAACAACATGAACTTGGCGCAAAGGACCTTCTGATTTTTTGGGCAAGAGATGTGCCAAAAAATTATCTTGATTGGTCACAACCATTCTTCGGCTGCAAGAGGATCATTTCTGTCGTCGAAGGTAGGAGGACGGTGGACGGAATTTCTCAATCACCAACACGATAGAGGCCATGTGATGTGCTGGTAGGCCTGCTGTGTTTGAGGCACTTGCGATGCCCATGGCGCCATTGGGGACTACGGTGCTGGAGGTGCCATCTGAGCAACCAACACACATCTTATTTTTTCTACTGCGAGTTGTAAATCCCTGATAGCTCTCACTTGCGTAGTTGGTGTAAAAATATTTGTAATCCATCGAAATAAACACCATACACAATGATATAAATATTGAAAGGGCTATCGGCAAAAGAAAATTAAATAATATCTTTTATATATTTAAATCATCTTTCAAGAGGTACAAACAACGACTAAAAGCGTCTAACGTTAAACAATGGTAAAGTAACCGTACATGGATACTAAAATAAAGACTAAAAAAAAAAAAAACATATGTCCACTACTATGCTATCTCTAAGCACCGTCATAGCTGATTCAACCTCTGTGAACTCTAGGCCTCTTCGACCGTGGAGCCTCGTTGTCCAAGGTAATATAAGTCTTAGCCTCGGACTCCTTTCAAGATCTTCAACCGGGTCTTCCTAAACTTCAATAACTAGATAAGAGCTCAAGTACTGGCTCTACTACTGGAACAAGCTCGAAACGGGCTCAATTTCTGGAACCAACTTAAGGACTGGGTGGGAACCGCCACCATATAGTCTGTACTCTTCCTAGTGTATAAGGAATACCTTAGAATACACGTCATACTCCACATCCGGGTAGTAGACATCCGCATTGGTGTCACCAAACCTTAGTTCATCGCCCTGATACGTGATGCCTTATGGTTACCGGCATTATGGCCAATCGACCAATCAGTATTTGAAGCAAAATGTATATAATCGCTCTATATAGTACTCACTTAGTGGAACCACGTCAGAAATACTAATTATGAACAATCCAATTAGGTGGGTTTTAATTATCTTTTAAGTTAATTCTTGATGACTAAAATAAATTTTCATAAAATTTAGCCACATTTTCATAACATTTATAGTGCAAAAAATTCAATATCCACTTTAAAATTTTCAAATCAACGTAACATTTTATCGTAAATGAAACAAATATAGAATTTTATAAATATATGTTTTATTTACATCGTACTTAAACATAAAAAGATAATTATCAAACTTTCTTTACCTCAGAGATGGCGTAGCACGTCGATGGCAAGTATAGACACTTAAATTCTAAATCTTAACTTAAATTTTTTTTTTTTAAATTTACACAATAAAATAAAGACCACATAAAATAAAATAAAAATTTAAAATTTACGAGAGTCTACAGAATAATAAAACCGCGCTTCGATGCCAACTTGTAACGCCCCATATTTTTTTAACCTGGAGGGTCAATTAAAAATCTTTAAATAACATTTGATGACTCCAAATAAGCTTTTCTATGTCCTTGAATGGTTTTAAAAATTTAACTATAACAAGCGTGCAAGGGAAAATGAATTCATCTTCTAGATTCTTAAGGTTTTACAAAAACTGCATTAGGTGTCGTTATAAATTATTTGACTATCTAAGCATAATCCAAAAATTACAAGATTTGAAATGTAAATATTTGGGACATAGGATACAACGTATTAAATTTTCATGGGTAATGATATTCACACGAAAGTTTATATTATTTACACCACATTTTAATTATAATGAAGATCCTCCAACCTTTGATATTTTGCAATTTATGTCTTTAACTTTTTTAGTCGTAATTTTTTCATTAACTTTCAATTAATTTTCACATCTCGTCTATGATGACGATTTTTGTCCAAATATTCTGTTAATGTACATTGAAATGAGGAAAAAATGTTTTGTCAAACTTTTGTATTTGTTATTTATTTTGTTTATTTGAAAATACGAGAGGCATACACATCTTTTTACACCCACTTAATTAATTACTTTGACATAAATCATCATCAAGGATAGAAATAAGACGTGTGAATTAATAGGATGATGATAATAATATGATAAAAAAGTTGAGGACATAAATACAAAAATGAACAATAGTTGAAGATTTTTATTGCAATTAAAATGTGGTGTGGTTAACAAATAATGTGTGTGAATATAATTACCAAATTTTCATACTTTAGCCAAGTGCACTGATGCAGCCCGATAAAATAATCATAATAAATTCATACGAAAAAGTTTTTGAGTGATTCTAAATTTTGTTATTAGAGCACTTATATACCTACCAAACACCATTGAGTTGAATAAAAAATTCAAAATACTCAATAAGTTATGATACTTCAAAATTAAGGACAAAATGCTAGAATTTTTAGAAAACACTTGTTCTTTATATTCCAACCGGCAATCTAGAATATAAATTTGGGTTTTCTAGCACTTTAAATAATTAAAGATAATAAATTCAACATTGTACTTGAATTTTTTACATCATAAAGTGCTCGATTATATCGATACCAAACTATAAAATAAATAAACCAAGTCTTTCGTTCAAGGTCGTACTTTGCGTCGTCGTGCTAACGTCAACCAATTCAACTCGAAATTTAATCATTTTAGAGTAAGTATTTCATAAGAAACACTTAGTAGTAAATTATACTAACGAGTGAGAAAATATATGAACTTAATATGTGACATGCTAATCGTTTAAACATACATAGGAACAACGTTTTCAGTAACGAGCACCACATGAACTTAAAAGTGATTACCTTCAATTATTAATATACATATCTGATTAACTTCAATCACAACCATAAAGTTTCAATTTTAACATTAAGCATGGCACAACAATTTACATATCATTTTCACAATTAAAAATCATGAAACTTAATTTAGGTATTATAAGAAACTGCCTTGTAAAATCAGAACCTTGTTGAGTTGAATTGAGTAAAGAAATTAAGTGCACTTTTCATATGTTCCTTTACCTTTTGATTAACAAACACCATATGTTTTTAAATGGCTATTAAAAATTATGTAGCAGGGGCATAAACTGGAGGGAAAATGACACTAAGTTGCTGAATTTTGTTGTCCAAAAATTGGAGAAAATGGGGTCTTGCTATCCGAGTTTGGAGAGTTAATGAGGAGGAAAATAATGGGGCTGAAACCTGCTATGGAGTGCCTATTGCTGAGGGCTGAAAAGTATAAGGAAAGAAGAGGAAAACTAGGGATAGAAATCATGTATGGGCAGTAGTTGCTGGGATCAAAAACAAAAGGGAAGAAGAGGCTACTGGACTCTAATTTTGGATACTGAAAAGAGAGTAAATAAGAGGACTCATGGGTGGTTGAAGAGAGGAAAATTGGGTGTTTTGGCTATCCAAAAATAGGAAGAAAAAAGAAGAAAAAGCTGGTCGAAAAATGAATAAAGTATGGAGGGAGAAAACTGTGATTCTTTTGGCTGATTAATGAGGTAAGGGGTGGGACTTAAGGGCCGAAAAAGGAGATTGAAATTCAGGGAGAAACTTCAATTGAGATTAGCCAAATTTCTGAGGGGATAAAGGGCTAGAGCTTGCGGTTTTTCTTGTAGAAAGTGGTGAGTTAATGGGGTGGAGATAAAGGTCAGATTGGAGGGAGGTTTCTTCAGGTGATCAGGGGTCAGATTGTGGATGGTTTTAATGCAGATTCCATAGGCATAAAGTAGCTGATTATTAATTAGTTTAAAAGGTGGTGAAATTGTGTTGATCATAGGATGAAAATGGCTGAGAGGTGGAGGAGAACATAGACGATTATTTTTTGGATTTAAGGCGCTATTTGGGAGTTAAATTATGGCTGTGATTAGGGATTGTTTGGTGGTTATCTAGTAGGGCACAAGAGACTGTTTGGTGGTGATTTTCTTACAATTAGGTGGACAGTGTTTTGGACTAAAAACAGAAGAATACTTGAGTGAAAAAAAGGGTCAATACTAAGCTAAAAATTTACCGAATAGTGGACTGTGAAAATGGTTTTTAATTTAAACGATTGTTCTACAATTAACTCAAAATTAATTCAAGAAAAATTATTCGGGTTAAGAAAATTTAATTATTCTCGGTGATTAATAAAAATTTCATGTTCATTATATAAAAATAAAAGGCAAGCATGTGTCATAATTAACGTGACTAAAATATTTTAAATCATACTCGGAAGTTCGTAGCGATGCTAAAAATTAAAATTTTATTTTCTTGAAAATAAAAGACAAAAAAAATTTTGGTCGCTACAATTGCCATACATTTATCCTCACGAAGTAATCCAAGCAGATGTTGGGGGGAAATGGGTTAAAATGATTAAGCATAAACCATAAGTGAAGATGTAAATGGAAACAACATAAATTTAAGTAAGAACCAAAAATTAAAGAAGTAACAATGCTTGTCTATATTGTGACAAATAAATTTGACAAATAATCAGGGCCCTTAATTTAAGTTAATCTAACTGTTTAGATCTATTAGAACCTTTAAAATGTTTATATCCACATCCAAATACATCTTAATTTTTATTTTAATTTAAATCAAATTAAAAATTAGAAGAGTTTCAAACATTAGTTCTGAACTATAATAATTGTAATATAATGTATTAAAAACAACATTTCATCTCCATTTCAGTTTTGACAACCATGATTTGAATTTTAATACAGTAATAAACAAGGTTACAATTTTACCCATTCATTTTTTTGAAACCTATTTCTCATTCCTTTCATCTGCATAATACAAAAAAAAAAAAAAAAATTGAGATAATCTTTTCACCTTCATATTTAATTTAATAATTGAAATGTTTAAAAATTTTAATTGTGCAATTAATAAATTGTGAAAAATTTTTGTATGATAATGATGAACAATAAAAGAATAATGCGGACATACTCTAATCCACCACCGCCTGGAAGAATCAGAGTTGGGGTGGAAGGAATTTTTCAACATTGACAACGACACATGGAAATCGGTGTTGATGGTGGATCTAGTTTCCCACGGCCACTCCATTGTTGCCATAGCAATGGCCATGCCTCATTGAAATTGGTTTTAGGAGGATTAACTTTCTTTCGTGTAGGCAAGAGACGTTTTATTTAATGAATGATGAATGAATACAATTTTAATTTAATTAGGAAACTTAAAATGTAATAAATAAAATATTAAAATATAATTGTACATTAATGAACACTAAATGTGAATATCGAATTTTAAAAAATTTGTAAGGATAGAATAGTCCAAACATTTAACGCTCCAAATTTTCTTAACCCAGTTGATCACATAAAAATATTGAACTATACTTGGCAACTCTAAATCTCAGTTTCCCACGCCCTTGAATGATTTTAAAATTTATCTATAGCGGAAAGATAGCAAGGACGCAAAGAAAATAAAAATGAACTTCCAAAACTTCAAGACTTTACCGGCAACACTATATGTCACCAAAAATTATTTAACTAGCTAAAATGTGCTCTAAAAATTATGATTTTTGGACTACAAGTATTTTACACCTTAGGCTATAATATATCAAAAAATTACACCTTATCCAAGTCGTTTGTTATGAGAAAAACGTGGCCAAAGTTACCTGAAAAACTGTCTCTGGTACAACTAATGTTGCCTAGGAAACGGTCATTATAAATTCATGCGATGTGATTTTAAAGTGATTCCAAATCCTACTAACATACAACTTATAAATATATCATACGCTACTAATTTCACACAAAAACCCGCATTATACATGAAGTTGTAATATTTTGAACTCAGTAGCAGAATAATGAAAATTTCAATACTTTAAGCTGTAACTCTAACTTTAATTTCCAAAACGTCTTATTGAACATAAATTTCTTCCAATTTACAACATTAAAAAATATTGAAATATCATACCATGATGTACATAATAAAAGGCTCGATCATATCGACGAAAAAATATAAAGAACATAAAACTACATCTTTTTTTTTTTTTACTGTCGTTACTCTACGCCATCGCATCGCCGCCAAGCATATCAATTTGAAGAGTAAATGATTTTGGGACGTGATGTAAGGAATTGACGTATACATAAACAGTGAAAATTAAATCTACAATTCTTATAAGCCATATCAACCTTATGCTCAAATAGAATTCGTACATTGATGAACGCTGCAGAATTTGATTAGCTGGAAGTACAATTTTCAATACCACAGTTGTTTGATTGTCAAGTCTCCAATGGTAATCCACACAGCAAGAACAAATCTTGACTTCCACGATCAAGAACAGATGATCGTAGAACTTTGGGAGTAATTGTATTAAGTTGTGTCTCTTTCTTATGCTAGCAAGTAATGAAGATAAATTCACTTACCTTTTCACAAACTGCGGCCAAGTAATATAGGTGGCACTAACCCTAGTTCTAGACCTACTAGAACTGTATTAGCCCACAACTTATGGACCTAATTAATTAATCTAATTAATTATCTTGGCACATAGGCAACTAAGTCTGACCCAATTAATTGGACATTAATTCTTACAATCTTCCATTTGGACAAGGTTCAACTCTATATACTCAATTCTTGCCTTTTGTGTATGACCTATTAGGTTTATGGAAAATAGAGTGCTATTCTCATCGATTCACTTATATCTATCATTTTACGTCGTTGTTCAAGATTGACATCTAGCAATGTGTCAAGGCAATCCATGTGAAAGGAAAGGTCATGTGGTATGACATAACCAAATATATGTGCGATTATCGTAGAAATATAATTCATTCATCAATATAACCCAATTGGTTAAGAGATATTGATCAATGTCAATATTATTTTAACCAATTATGTTGTTCACCTCAACTTTTTGTTGATCTAATCTAGTTATGATTAAAATATTTTCAACTTTTAACTCTACCCCTGCCAAGGAACTTTATATCAACTTGAGTAGAAAAAATTACAGGTTATAATCTCCTACTTTCTAGGAGTGAATAATCATTATATTATACATTCACAACTTTCATATAATTCTCATTATACCTGTATGACTTATTCTGGTGACTCATAATCTTAGGACCCCATCAAATGCTCGTCAAAGTATAGCAGTCATCACAAAAGATTCTATGATATCCTCAAGTCAAAAAACAAATCCACTACCGCGCTTTAGAGATTTACTACTGACGCTTGGATAATTATTCATGTGAAATCTCTAGACGGGTTATCCAATGTCAGGTTATCATAAAAATACATTCATGTGTTCATTCAAAAGTCCCTCTAGATCTTAGCTCGTGAGATTAGTTACTTTCTTCAAAAAAATACAACACATACTAGTCTATCTGTAATAATGATATCTGTATCTCATTATTACTATGACTAGGTATACTTAAAGAATAAGTTATTTATAACTTGTATCTCACAATTACAATACTTTGTGATTAACAAGTTATCATGGACTTTCTTCATACTCTATTATTTAAAGTTTACATAACAGACTTGCCATTAAAATGTAGACAAAACATTTAATTAATAAAATTGATCATACACATCAATATCTAATAAATAGTATATTACAAAATGTCTCATACCAACTACATCCAATCACTCAGGTATCTAATATCATTAGATTTAGCATAACCATCATGCTTGTGCTGGAATAACAACTTTGTCAGAGGATCTGATATATTATTATATGTCGGGACCTGTTCTATCTTTATATTATTTTTCAAGGTTAATTATCCTGATGAGATCATACTACCTCAATATATATATGGATCATTGATGAGACCTGGGTTCTTTTGCTTATGCGATGACTCTATTGTTATCACAATACAAGGTATTGAATCAACAATGATAGGAACTACTCCAAGTTCAGTAATGAACTTCTTGATCCAGACCGCTTCATTTGCTACTTCTAAAGAAGCTATATATTTAGCTTATATAGTTGAATCAACTGTGGTATCTTGTTTGGAACTTTTCTAACTGACCGCACCACCATTTAGCGTAAATACATATTCAAATTGGAATTTGCTATTGTCATTATCAGACTGAAATCTGGCATTAGCATATTCGTGAACTTTAAGTTTATTTCCTCCATACACCAATAACATGTTTTTAGTCATTTTTAAGTACTTAAGGATGTTCTTAACTGTGTGATCCGATGTTTCTCACCAGGGTTTGCTTGAAACCTGCTTGTGACACTCAAAGCATATGGAACATCTGAGCGAGTACATATTATGTCATACATGATTGATCGTATTACTGATGTATAATGAATCATATCTATGCAATCTCTCTCAATCTGTATTTTTGGACACATCTCTTTTGAGAGATAGATCTCATACCCGATGGGACAGAGTTCTCTCTTGGACTCTTCCATGCTATATCTTCTCAAGATTTTGTCTATGTACGTGGATTGAGATAAGTCAAATATTCTTTTAGATCTATCTCTATTGATCTTTATTCTGAGAATGTATGCTACATCTCCCATATCCTTTATAGAGAAATTTTTGGATAACCACAATTTTACTGATTTTAACGTGGGGACATCGTTTCCTAATAATAGTATGTCTACCACATATAGAATTAGAAACACGACTTTACTCCAACTAACCTTCTTATACACACATAGTTCATCTTCATTCTTGATAAAATCAAACATTTTAATTATCTCACAAAAAAAAAAGAAGATTCCAGCTCTGAGAGGCTTGATTTAATCCATATATGGATCTGTGTAGTTTGCATACCTTGTTTGGCTCTTGGAACATTTGGGTTGTGTCATGTATATATCTTTGCTAAGATTTCCATTAAGGAATGCAGTTTCGACATCTATTTTTCAAATCTCATAGTCATAGTATGCTATTATTGCAAGCAGAATCCAAATTGACTTAGACATGACTACTAGTGCGAATGTTTCATCAAAGTCAATTCCTCGTCTTTGCTTGTAACTATTGACAACCAATATTGTCTTGTAAGTATGAACATTACCATCCATGTTGACCTTTTTCTTGTAAACCTATTTACAGCCTATGGGTTCTACCCATTGAGGCAGATCAACCAAGGTCCAAACTTTATTTTCATACATCGAGTTCATCTCAGATTCCATAACTTCTTACCATCTCTTTAAGTTAATACTTGACGTCGATTATACGTAGTAGTGAGTTCGTCTTCTTCGATTAGCATGCATCATTGGTAATCAGAAGATTGTATCTCCGAGGAGGGTGCATAACCCTACTCGACTTACGCAGAACTAGCATGTCCTCGGGGATTGAAGATTCTACATTGCCAATATGTACCTCATCAAATGCACGCTTAGCCATTGGCTCATCTTTTTAGTCAATGCCATTTGTGATTTCTTGAACTTTTTCAAGATCTACTTTGCTCCCACTGTCCTCTCTTAGAATGAATTATTTCTATAAGAATACAACATGTTTCAATACGATGATCTCCATCTCAATGGAATTGTAGAAATAGTATTTAGCAGTTTCCTTTAGGTACTTCACAAATAAATATTTATTAAATTTAGATCATAACTTGTTCGATTCAATGCGCTTCACGTAAGCGTCGCAGCCCCATAGGCCCAAACCTTTATTTATGAAAGATCGAGTCTTTTTTCTTTCTATAATTCGTATAGAGTTTTATCAACCGATTTAGATGGAACATGGTTTAGTGTGAGACATGCAGTGTTAAGTACATATCTTCAAAAAGATTTTGGGAGAACTATGTGACTCATCATTGATCGTACCACATTAAGTAAGGTGTGGTTTCTCCTTTCAGATACATCATTGTGTTGTCGTGTATATCGTAGAGTTCTCGCACGAATTCATTTCTCTCTTAGATAGTTTAAAAATTCACTCCTCAAAATATTCATCACCTTGATTAGATTTAAGTGTCAGATTTTTTTTTCAGTTTGCATTTCTACTTCTTGTTTGAATTCCTTAAACTTTTCAAGGGCTTCATGCTTGAATTTCATCAAGTAGATAAAACCATATCTAGAATAGTCATTTGTAAATGTGATGAAGTAAGAAAAGTTACCTTTAACATTTTAGACATTTGTCCATATACATCAGTATGTACAAGATCTAGAATATCTGCAACTCTGACTCCCTTTCCAGAAAATGAGGTCTAGGTTACTGTTTCCAACGAGCATGATTCACACCTATAAAATGATTTATAATCATTTGAATCCAAGTATCCATCTTTATGTAACTTAGTGAAGTATTTTTCATTTATATGACTGAGTATGAAATGCCAAAGTTATGAGTTGTTAATCTCTTTTACGCCTTATTGTTCCTCTTCTAATGCCCTTTGTTTCCACGGTAAAAACACTGATCATCAAACTTGGTTTTTTTTTGTTTGCTTTAACTATTTTTTAGCAGATTTGGCCTTCCTGTATCCTTTCTGAAAGGTCTTTTTAGATTTTTGCTTAGTGCCCTTAGAGATGTCAATAGCAAAAAATTGCCCATTTCTTTTGTTTAGATTAGGCTCAATAGTTTTCATCATATTTAGTAGTTGAAATTCATAATGAACTGCGAAAAGTTATCAAGCAGGGATTGCAGAACTAAGTCAACACTCAACTCGTGGTTGATGGTAAAATCCAACTGGTTTAATTTTTCAATATAACCAATCATCTTCAGCACAAGAGTACTGACTGAAGATTCCTTTACCATCATACCTTTGTATAACTTTTTTGGATGTCTCATATTGTTCAGTCCGTGACTATTCATCATTTAACTCCTTGAGGTGATATATATTGGTATAGGCATCCATACCCTCGTGCTTTTTTTGTAACTCAAGTGACATGGCTGCAAGCATCACATGTTACAGTGTTATTGTCATCACTGTATTTATTGTAAGCTTACACGTTCTTCAATATAACCTTCTTAGTAGGAGCTTTCGACATTGGCTGCTCAATAATATATCTAATTTTTTTTCATGCTTGAGAACAATTCTAATATTGCGTTGTCAGTCCAGAAAATTTAGTCTGGTTTCTGGAATGTTTCTTGGCATTCAATATGTCTCTCAAACTAATATAGTTACTCATGATTCAATAGTTAAATACAAGATAGAACAATTAATTAAATACAGAAAATTAATTTAACATTGACTTCTATTAAATTAATTATACTCCCACTGTTTTAATTGTCACCCTCAAACATTAATTAATAGAATCGATTAGATTCTTAATAGGTTAGGATCCCTTTGTTATTAGAACATTGAGTGACTCAACAAACTCTAATAAAACATCTAGGTAGATACTATTATCAATCACGTCTCTATGTGATTCCTAGATCATCATGTAGACATTTTATTATCGCACACATCTTATGTGTTTGCTAGATTGTGCTCCTAAAATTTATTTTCTTGAGCTACTCCAAAAAAATCTAGTTAAATTCAACCTATTGTTTAGAACCATCGAATGTTTCATAGTGATAAGCATATCCATGAGCGAGTAGCCTTGAGCGACTCAACAAACTGATATCGATAATGGACTCTGATTTTTCACTATAACAATAGAAGACACTTTGTATTAACCTTTTAATAAAATTTTAATATTTTGATAAAGAGTGGTTTGTCTCATCATATTTATGTATATTACCTAACATCCAACATGTAATCAATAGCACATAATAATAACTGTGGATGATTATAGATTATATCTATCCAGTCTCTCTAAGTCAAAAGAAATACTAGTCAGTCAATTCCTATGAGACATTGGATTCGATCATTGAATGCTAGATGTAATCATCTACATCTCCTGCTACAACTTGCATTCTATACTAGTTGCTTACTTGCTTCGTTGTGGTCCAACTGCAACATGTATCCTATACTAATTGGCACGCATACCCATATTAAATAAATAGCTACAAAACCCAATTAAATAGATAATAGGCTCGTAGGCCCAACCAACAATCAACAGAAATAAATTAATCATACAACCAATCACATATGTCGAGTCTATAATCATCCACTAACCATCTCTTTTAATATCTAATATTAAAAATATATTAATTTTTAATTTTGTAACTTTGATAGTGTAAGTTTAAATATTTTAGACATTTCAAAACGGACTAGACGACGAGATTAAATAATTAACCTAATTAATTAATAAATTTTTTCAATAATAAAATTAAACAATTAATCCAATTAATTAATTAATTTTATTAATACATAGGATTTTCAAAATTAATTTTAAATCGTAATTATTAAAGTCATAACCTAAATTGAAGTTAATTTATGGTCCGTTTGGCATAGTTATTTTGAGTAAAGTTTTTAGTAGTAGAGCTTTTGATTGTTAAAAAATTGTTGACTGTTTGGCTATGAATTCAAAAAGTGTTGTGAATATTAAATTGAGTGGTTGGTTTCATAACTATATAAGTACTTTTGTATAAAATTTATATTTATTTAACTAAACAGTAATTAATTATTATTGTTAAAGTCAGAACTTGCATTGTCCACGTGTCGACAAATCTCCAGTCACTCTTCTGTCAACATGTATGTTACTTGCACACTTGGACAATCGTTAGGCACCAAAATCTCTCGAAAAAAAGGGTCCGGTGATCATTGGTACTTCGACGATGAAGTCAACTATCGGTATATAGAGTAATACACGGGAGATGAAAACAATTGGGTGTGGAAAGGACAAGCAGGTAGAGATTTGAATAGAGTTTATGGGTGAAATTGATGCGTAAAAAGAGCGTACCTTAGAATAATCGGAGACGTTGTATTTATAGCACAAGGTTTTAATTGATTTTGGAAAACAATCAATTAGATATCTAATCAAAACCTTCTTCTTTATGGGATATGGATGATCGGTTGTCAAGACAATCTCCTAGATTACAGTCCCTATTTGAATTAATCATGTTTCCTAATCTTTAGGAGATTGAGATTTGGTTTTCTTATGAGGATCCTTGCGTCCATAAACACGATCTTTCCTTAAGCATATCTCTGGTCATTCTAGGACGCTGTGGTGCCTGTGGATTACGAGGGATTCGAAGCTCAGGGAGGCCCACTGGATCAGTTATGGTACTTGAGGCCTGTCATGGGCTCCGCTGTATTTTGATTTGTGAGTTCTAACTGCTGCTGGGTCATAAGAATATTCGTGGGGCCTTCGCTTGATGTCTGAAGCCTTTATGAATTTGGAGGACCTTCTCTGGGCCTATAAGGCCTTGGTGAGGGCCAACTTAGGCCTTTATTGGGTTTTTGCTGACGTGGAGGCCTTATCAAAATCTAGTGGTAACAATAGTCCTCCAAGTCCAAGCCTATTATTTATGGTAGGCGTGGGACTTCGAAGTAAGATGAGAAATAAATTTTTTCGAAAGCGAATCCCGCAAGTGTGGTGTTCACAGATGCGTTGCTGAATTACTTACTCAATATAGTGTCCCAAGTCTGAAGCCGAACATTTATGACGGGTAAGGGCTTCAATTGGTTAGACCCCTGGTGACATGTCTCTAGTTGGTATGATTTTATCTAAGCTGTCAATCAAAGTTGTCAATCCGTTGGTCAGGCAATCATGAGTGAGAAGGTGTGTACATTTAATGCTAATGGCGCATGGTGGGTAAATGGAGGCACACGTGAGGCACGTCTCTGTATTTCAATAAACGCTTAGGGTTCCGTTTTCCGCATGTTGCCCTACTTTGAACAGGCGTCCTCTGAGCGACGGTCTAGATGTCATGTTTTGAGTTTGGACGGTGGAGATTGAGGTGCCTCAATCTATATAACTCAGTGCCCCTCCATATTTGATTTCTGCACATATTATAGGTTTTGTGGAATACTTCATCGATAATCAAGAAAATTCAAGGCGTGTGCATTGTGTTGACTGCAATTCCAAGGTAAGCGCTGCGAGAGTTGCTGTGCTTTGTTTCGTAGACTGCCTTCGTTTTTATTTCTTGAATTCTTAGTTTAGACGCCGTTCTCTGCCATACCTTTTGGCGATAGTAGGGGTATTTTCTTCTAGAATTGAGAGGGGTAGCGATGTCGTCTGGACATGATGATTTGTAGAACCGGTTGGATGCCTGGACAAAGCCTAGTATCCGGGGTGAGTCGTCATCCTCCTCTTCATCTTCTCCATCGACCGAGGGCATGGGAGAAGTTAATCAAGCACCTACTATCGCTCGCCTGTCCATAAGCTGAAGAGGGGCACGCCCAACCGGATCGTTGAAAACGACCGTAAGGAAGGAGCAGCGTGACGCCGGGGTACCCGAGATAAAAAGGATGTCCCAGCGGCCCGGGTACTCGATGAAGAGCTTAAACGTTCGGCCACTGAAGCATCCATGGCTCGCTCGATGATCAATGAAGTAGAGTTAGAAGACATACGGTTATCCTATGATATTCCAGCCTCAGTGAAGCTTAGGGCTCCTGGTCCTGAGGAGCATGTCGACGACTCACCTGAGGAATTCGTCGAGATTTACGAACCTTTGATGCAGCAAGGTCTTCGACTTCCCATGCATCACTTCATCCGCAAGGTTTTGAAAGATTAGAATCTAGCCCCCTGCTAGATAACACTGAACAGATGGGGCTAAATGGTGGCCTCATTCCTATTGTGGAGTATTGTCGAGGCTAGTCGAGACTTAACCCCAAGGGAATTTGAATCTATTTACCGACCTTGCCGGTCCGCTGGTTGGTTCAATATCTCTCCTCGGCCAGGCCAAAAATTGGGAACGGCCACCGACAGTCCTAAAAAAGTGCATAACTGGAAAGAGAGGATCATCTTCATCGGAAGGGACTGGGAGTTTATACCGGAGGATCCTCTTCCCCACGTGTCTATTCTCCGTCAATTTGGAGAACTTGGTATATATTGCTGTCTTTGTGCAGATTTTTTATTATTGTTCCTGACTTAATGTTTCGTTTATTTTTGCAGATTACAGAAAGCCATCCATTCCAAAGAGGGATCAATAGGAGTTAAGGTCGAAGTGGAATAAGGTGCAAGCGATTGATAGTGACTTCAGGAGTCTCGACAATTTGTTGAAAGATGACAACTTACTAATTTACTACGGACTGATGGGTGAGTTTCATAAGCTAGAATGTATTGGCTTTGCTATGATAAGCTGCTTTAATGACTTGTATCTTGGTGTTGGTGTCAGCAGCTTTCAGGTTTAAGAGTATTCAGTCTCTCCGCCTTGCTCGTCCCGACAGCGGGGAGGGCTCCTCGGCCCAGTCCCCTCCGCGCGAGACGCCTTGTCTGTCGCAAGAAGTCCAGGATGCCACGCCATTAAGGACAATCCACTATCTGGCCTCCGAGGTCTAGATTCTTGGCCAGGCCACTCCTCATCCATCCCCGCCGTTGTCCTCTCACCTTTCTTCTGACACCATTCCCTCAAAGGACAAGGAGAAAAGAATCACCGACACGAGTGAGGTAGCCGCACGGAAGAGGAAGGCTCCTGCAGTTGTGGGGACATTTATGAGGGATGCCCACAAGACAAGGCGGACTGAGGAGAATCACCAGTCCTCACTGCACCCTGACGAAGGGGCCGAGGATGCTGGGAATTCTGCTTCTTCGACCGGTTAAGGAAACCGTATCTGTATTTCTCAGCACCATGGTAAATTGGCAACCTCTGTGATGGAGTTGCTCCCCGCCCATCCTGCGATAATGGCAGCAAGCGTCTATAGGTACTAGACCCAAAAATGGGAGAAAGCCGAGAAATCCACAATGCGAAAGCGGCTGCAATTGGTTGAGATGAACTTGATGCGAGGGTTGGTCATGACTAAAGAACTATTCAGCACCCTTGAGAGTTTCGATGGCCAATGCAGCGAAAAAGAGGCCAAATCCAGGAAGCTGTCCGAGGACCTGAAGGCTATGAGTCTCGAGAAGGCGCAAATGGAGTTGGACAAGAGGGCTCTCCAGTTCAAGTTGAATTTGGTTGTGACAAAGGAGGCCGACATGAAGGGCAAGTATGAAATCGAACTGAAGGCTGCAAAAGAGAGTTCGAAACAACCTCGAGATCAGAAGAGGGCTGCTGAGGCCTCCCAGAAACGTGCCGAGAAGGCTCAAAAGTTGGCCGAAGATCGGACCCTCGTAGCTGAGACCGCTGTAGCCACCGCGAATAGCAATTTAGAGGTCATTGCTGTGGAAAAGGATAGGCTGCTGGCTGCGGCTAGAGAGGAGGTGGAGGGGGTTATGGCTGAGCGCGTGGATGCTGAAGCCAGGGTAATGGAGGCTTATCAGGACGCGTTTGTAGATACGTCCAAGTACCAGGACCTCGCCCACCGTTTGATGACCATAGGTAGGGAGCAGTTGGTGGAGTAGATCGCGGAAACTCATCTGGAGTGGGATATTTCCTTTCTTCGGCATGCTCCTACCGAGGTCCCTGCGCCCGAGGTTATTCCAGACAAAGGCCGCGATGTAGGCGAGGATCAAACCACCCCTCCTGTTATGGGAGAAGGCCCGTATTGTGCCGACCCTTAGAGAGGCGGCGGGACATCTAGACTTTTTGAATTTTCTTCCACTCCCCCCCCCCTCCTCCTCCTCCTCCTCCTCCTCCTCCTCCTCATTGTATATGTTCCAGCATCATGAATCGAATTTATTTTCTACGATATCATCTTCGTGTGAAAACTCATTGCATGCCTCAAGGGTGGTAACTTCATGAATGATTTTATCCACTGGGCATAAGAAGTTGCTCCTGAAATCGAAGAATCATTCTTCCGGACATTAATGGCGTAGACTTCTTTGTTTAATTGAAGAGTTGGCGTCTATAATGTCCCAGTAAGTGGGGAAGGCACATCAGGCGTGTGTCATTCTAAATACCCATTTAATGGTCGTACATTAATTGCCTCATTTATTGCCCTGCGTTTTCCATGCGGCCGAGTGTTGAGTTCTCCATGCAGTTCCTATAAAAACATCAAGGGTCATCCATTGCGTTTCTCAGGCGTCTATAACTCTGGTAAATCCCATTAATTAATCACCATGGCTGTAACTTCTCCTGGTAGAGAAAGCGCAGACACCTCTAGTAATGTCTGTCTACTTGGTTCCAGCATTCGTCTCAAATGTATTACGAAAGTGCGAATAAAGATACAGCATCTAGATGACCAAACAATTGGAAAATCAACATTTAGAGGACTAAATGCCTAGAGAATCAACGTTTAGAGGACCAAATGTGCGAGAAGGTTGGGCCTAGTAGCCTTATTCAGAATGTCCCGAACGGTGCTTCCATAATGGACATCGATGACCAACCCATCGATGATCCTGATTTAGATGACGGGGCTGAAAGCCGTCTACCAAAGGTGTTAACGACATTTTTTGGGCAGTGTGACCTAATTAGTCACCAAATCAACTCGTATTGATTTTGGGAGACTCTCTATCATGGTGAAGTCAAATTGTCGCCAATGACGAAGCTCAGTGTGACAAAGATTAGAGTATCGATTTAGTAGATCATAGACCCCGATATGTGTCGACCCAAAGAGGCGGCGGGGTAGTAGGATGATAGCCATGTTTGTTCATTTTTGCCTTGTACTTCAGATTGTGATGAATAAAATCAGAATGTACCCGATTATCCCTGTTTGTTGTACAATTAAAGTTAAGATGGGCTATTTGGTGAAGAGATATCTGAATGGGTAACACGTAGTTTCTTGACTAGATAGCTTTTGCTAGCAACTGAGGAATAGCCGCTACAAACGCGAGGCTCTCCTATTGGCATACTTTCGTAACTTGTGCGGAGCTCTCAAACTTTGTTTAACGTTTCCACATGGGATATGTATTTGCGGCGCCATCATGTTGCAATGATGGTGAAACTTAAGGGGCGCGTGTAACCCATGCAGCCTGTATATCTACATAGGATTTATTGAGGTGCATCTCCCCGCATACACGTGTCCATTCATCTTACTGTCCACATTCCCCTACGCTTATATATGTGCTTGCAGAACTTCTTCTCATTTCTCTCCCCTTTACCTCCTTACCGCAATATTGGACCTCAGCCTTTGTTGTCATGACGGGTTTTTATTTTTCCAGCACGCCAAAGCTCAAGATAAGACGTGGTGGAGTTGTGGATGATATTCTCCCTCCGCCTTCGGAATCATGTACGGTGTCTGTTCCAGAGATTGTCGTCCCGTAGGCACCGGAAGCAATGGTAAGCTTCTCCCCTTCTGTTCCGTTGGTGCCAGAAATAACAGCGGGGTGCCTTCTGTTCTGCTCCCTACGGGACCTTTACCTTTGTCGAAAAATTTCAGACGATCAGGCAAGAGGAAAGAATTTGTTGATAGCAAGGAAAAGACGGCCGTGCCAGGGAAGGGCATGGAGGATGATGGGGATGCGGGGGATTCTCAGAGGGCTAGGCGAGGTCAGAAGGATCTTTCTTCAGAGGCTGAGGACTGCGTTCTCCATGATCAAGGAACATCCCGAACCTATATTCATCCTCCTCATAGTAAGTCCAAATATATTAACATTAGGTCTCGTCAGGACGAATTGGACCCAACCGTTTTGAGAAAATTGCTGACTCCGGCCGCCATAGCAGCATCTTCAGTTCTTAAGTATTGGACTTCTACTTTTGAGAAGGCCGCAGATAACGCAGAATTGATGGAGTTGTTAAAATTGGCAGAAATGTATACCTCATGAAGTCACGTACTTAACTGTAAGTTGTACAAGGTGCTGGCGATGAAGGTTGACGAACTGGTTCAACGGTCGGGGGAGGCGAGGATATCGATGCGTTGCGTTTAGAGAACAAGGACCTTCGAGAACAACTCGCCTTTTTCAAATATGTGAGGGCACGTGCCATATACGACATCACCATTCACCAAAGCTGGAACGATCCAAATGGCCTGTGTACAGGCTCAGAGGACGGCTGAATCGCAGCTAAGGGCTTGTAAAACATGATCCATGCCAAAGATAAAGAACTGACCGAGGCTATGGAGGAGTTGTCGAGGGCCAAAGGTTTGTTGGCTAACCTTGGGATCCCTGGTTACGCTGATCCCAAGAGTCTGATCGGGACTTAGGGGTCATGTTCATTCTTATCTTCCTGATTCTAGAAATGTAAAACTTTTTGTGAAGTATACTTTTATTAAGAACGCCTTACTATGTGACATATGCTAACGTTTAGATGAAAATGTATTAGCTGTTTATTCAAAATGAGCTATCTGCGAACCATGCTCCCTTGCTGTCGAATTCTCTTTATTTATTTGAATGCACGTCGAATGTTTATCCAGCGAGTTGACAGATTTGGCCGTGAACCACACTCCCTCGCTGTCAATTTTTCTTTACTTATTTGAATGCGTGTTGAATGTTTATCCAACTAGTTGACAGGGTTGGCCACAAACCACACTCTCCCGCTGCTGATTTCTCTTTACTTATTTGAATGAGCATTGAATGTTTATTCAGCGAGTTGATAGAGTTGGCTGCGAACCACACCCATTCGCTGCCAATTTCTCTTTACTTATTTGAATGCGCTTTGAATGTTTATCCAGTCAGTTGACATAGTTGACCGCAAACCACATTCCATCGTTGCCGATTTCTCTTTACTTATTTGAATGCGCGTTGAATGTTTATCCAACGAGTTGACAGAGTTGGCCGCGAACCACACTCACTCGTTGCAACATTTGGGTTGGGTCTGAGGGATTCACCGATAATGCTTCTAGCTTCTCCGCTGGAGAAACCAGAGAGTCCGAGCCTATAATTCGAGGGTCCAGGCCCTCGTCCAGTATCATTTCCTTGTCCATCTTTTCGGGGTCGACGTCCATCAGCTCCGATTGTATAGTCATTACCTCCGGGGTAACATCCTCGCACTTTTCTGCCTTTCGTAACGCGTTCATATAGCAGGCCCTTGCCTCTGTCTGATTACTACGAATCTTGGTGACCCCTCTTGGCGTCAGGAACTTCATTGCCAAGTGATGGATGGATGTAACCGCTTGTAAATCTTTGAGTGCAGTCCTACCGAGGACTCTATGGTAGGCAGAGCGAGTATCAACTACCAAGAATTCCATGAATTTCCTAAGATGACGCGGAGGCTCTCCAAAGTCCACTGCGAGGGTGATCCTTTCTCGCAGGATGAGGCTATCTCCTGTGAAACCAAATAGTGGCTCTGAGATAGCTGTCAGTTCATGATCCACGTCCATCTGATCAAAGGTACTACCGAACAAAATGTTCACGGCACTTTCATCATCGATCAACATCCGTCCCAGTCTGTTTCTGGCGACGACAGCACGGACCGCCAAGGCATCGCAGTGGGGTAGTGTATGCCGGCCTCGTCTTCCTCAGTGAACGAGATTTGTGGAGCTTTTAGTCGGTGTCCGTAAACCTGCCAACTTTCCACGGGTTCTTCTCTCGTTGCCTTCGCGTAGTTTCGCTGCGAGTTTATTGTGTGTCCTCCGACATAGGGCCCTCCTATGATCGTATTGATTTCTCGGATATGGGGGCTCTCGCGGGTCCTTCCACTCTCGGCGGGTCCCTGTTTCTGTCATTCCTTCCATCATTGTGGCGAGGTCCATCGTCCTGACGCCGAGGAGCCCTCCCCGCTGGCGGGACGAGCGAGGTGGAGCCAAAGAATACTCTTAAACCTTAAAGCTGCTGACACCAACACCAAGATACAAATCATTAAGGCAGCTTATCATAGCGAAGCCAATACATTGCAGCTTACGAAACTCACCCATCAGTCCGTAGCAAATTAGTAAGTTGTCATCTTTCAAAAAATTGTTGAGACTCCTGAAGTCGCCATCAGGCGTTAGCACCTTATTCCACTTCGACCTTAACTCCCCTTGATCCCTATTTGGAATGGGTGGCTTCTCACAGTCTGCAAAATAAATGAAACATTAAGTCAGGAACAATGATCAAAAATCTGCACAAAGACAGCAATATATACCAAGTTCTCCAAATTGACGGAGAACAGACACGTGGAGAAGAGGATCATTCGGTATAAACTCCAGTCCCCTCCGACGAAGATGAACATCTCCTTCCAGTTATGCACTTTGTTGGGACTGTCGGTGGCCGTTACCTATTTCTGGCCTAGCCGAGGAGAGATATTGAACTAACCCGCAGACTGGCAGGGTCGGTAAATAGGTTCAAATTCCCTTGGGGTTAAGTCCCTACTAGCCTCAGAAATACCCCACAACAGGAACGAGACCACCATTTGGCCTCAGCCGTTCAGTGTTATCTGGCAGGGGGCCAGATTCCAATTTCTTAAAACCTCTCGAAAGAAGTGATGCATGGGTAGTCGAAGACCTTGCTGCATGGCGGGTTCGTAAATTGCGACGAATCCCTCAGGTGGTGGGTCGTCGGCACGCTCCTCAAACCAGGAGCCCTGAGCTTCACTGAGGCATGAATATCATAGGATAACCGTATGTCTTCTAACTCCGCTTCATTGATCTTCGGACGAGCCATGGACGCTTCGGTGGCCGAATGTTTGAGCTCCTTGTCGAGTGCCCGGGCCACCGAGGTATCCCTTTTATCCAGCGATCATCTCATCTCGGGTACTCCGGTGTCACGCCGCCCCTTCCCTACAGTCACTTTTAGTGATCCGATTGGGCGTGTTCCTCTTCCGCTTGTGGACGCGGTGGACAAATGAGCGATAGTGGGTGCTTGATTAACTTCCTCCATGTCCTTGGTCGATGAAGAAGATGAAGAGGAGGAGGACGACTCACCCTGGATACTAGGGTTTGTCTAGGCATCCGACCGGTTCTATGAATCATCATGTCTAGGCAACATCACTACCCCTCTCAATTCTAGAAAAAGATGTCCCTACTATCGCCGAAAGGTATGGCAGAGAACGGTGTCCAAACTAAGAAATCAAGAAATAAAAACGAAGGCAGTCTACGAAACAAAGCACAGCAACTCTCGCAGCGCTTACCTCGGAATTGCAGTCAACACAATGCACACGCCTTGAATTTTCTTGATTATTGACAGAGTATTCGACAAAACATATAATATGCGCAGAAGCAAGAAGAAATCAGATATGGAGGAGGCACTGAGTTATATAGATCAAGGCACCTCAATCTCTACTGTCCAAACTCGAAACATGACATCTAGACCGTCGCTCAGAAGACCCGTGTTCAAATTAGAGCAACAGGAGAGAAATAGAACCCTAAGCATTTATTGAAACACAGTGACGCGCCTCACGCGCACCCCCATTTACTCGCCACATGCCATTAGCATACCTTCTCACTCATGATTGCCTGACCAATGGATTGACAACTTGGACAAAATCACACCAACTAGGGGTCTAACCAATTAAAGTCCTCACCCGTCATAAATGTTCGGCTTCGGATTTGGGAGACTATACTGAGTAAGTAATTCAACAGCGTATCTGCGAACACCATACTCGCGAGATTCGCTTTCGGCAAAATTTCTTTCTTCTTTTACTTCAAAGTCCCACGCCTACCATAAATAATAGGCTTGGACTTGGAGGACTATTGTTACCACCAGATTTTGATAAGGCCTCCACATCAGCAAAAGTCCAATAAAGGTCAAAGTTGGCCATCGCTAAGGCCTTATAGGCCCAGCGAAGGCCCTCCAGATTCATAAAGGCTTCAAACATCAAGCGAAGGCCCCACGAATATTCTTATGACCCAGCAGCATGTTAGAACTCACAAATAGGAATACAGCGAAACCCATGACAGGCCTCGAGTACCATAACTGATCCAGTGGGCCTCGCCGAGCTTTGAAAAACTCATAATCCGCAGGCAACACATCATCCCAGAATAACCAGAGATATGCTTAAGGAAAGATCGTATTTTATGGACGCACGGATCCTCATAAGGAAACCAAATCTCAATCTCTTAAAGATTAGGAAACGTGATTAATTCAAATAGGGACTGTAATCTTGGAGATTGCATTGACAACCGATCATCCCTATCCCATAAGGAAATAGGATCCGATTCGATATCTAATTGATTGTTTTCCAAAATCAATTAGAACTCTTATACTATAAATATAATGTCTCCGGTTATTCTAAGGTACGCTCTCTTTACGCATCAATTTCACCCCTAAATTCTGTTCAAATCTCTCCCTGCTTGTCCCTCCCGCACCCAATTGTTTTCATTCCCCATGTATTACTCTATATACCGGCAGTTGATTTCATCGTCGAAGTACCAACGATCGCCAGATTTTTTTTCCCTAGAGATCTTGGTGCCTAACGATTGTCCAAGTGTGCAGGTAACATATAGGTTAGCAGAGGAGTGACTGGAGATCTGTTGACACGTAGACAGTGCAGGTTCCGACGTCAACAATTATATATCTCATATTATTATTTTTAAAATAAATAATACTTTTATATCATATAATAACTATTAAAATTAATATGCTAATTTAATTATAATAAAAAATTTATTTTAATATATTTGATTAAACAATAATTGATTATAATACATCTCATATTATTATTTTTTTTAAAAATAATATTTTTATTTCCTATAATAACTATTAAAATTAATATATTAATTTAATTATAATAACATAATTATTTTAGTATATATTATATTACTTAAAATTAATTAATTATTTAAATCAAACATATTATTTGTAATTTGTATTACATTATTTAACGCACCAATATATTTTTTTAACTTTATATAAATATATGAAGTGATAATTTGTTATAAGTAATTAATGTGGTAAATAAATTAATATTTTTTGGGATAAATTAATGATAATTTTGTTAATTTTTAAGTTCATTAAATGTTAATTACAACTTTTTGTAAGAACTCAATTAGATCTTTTTAGAGAAGAACAAAATTTGGACTTTTCTAAAACAACTTTTTTAAGTTGCTTTTTTAGTCAAATATGATTATTGATTTTAGCCAAACAATCATAAATATAATCAAAAGTACTTTTGCTCTTTAAGAAGTGCTTTTATACCTCAGAAAAACTTTCCAAATACACTTTCAATATTAATGTCAAAATTACAATTTTAAAAGTAATAAGTTAAAATTTAATTCGGTCAGAAATTTAAAATATGATTTAAAAAGGATTTTAGTTAATTTTGAATATTTAACCAACATTAAAAAATTTAATAATTACAAATTTTTCAAAAAAAATAAAATTGCATTTAAGACCCTGTTTTCTTTTTTAAAATTTGAGGACTTTCCGTGCAATTTCTGAAATTTCACAGCCAGCCCGTTTAATTTTAAAATTAGTGGGCCTTTCCATGCAATTTATGAAATTGCACAGAAGACCCCTCTTTTATTTTAAAACAATGATCCTTCTTATGCAATTTCTGAAATTGCATAGGAGGCCCATTTAAATCCTTTTGAAATTAGGGGTTTCCATGCAATTTATAAAATTGTGTGAGAGCCCTCTTCCCCAAAAACGATCAGATCGCAGAGATGCCAGTGGTCGCTGCTTCCAAAAGCAGCGCCATAATCATCAAATAAAATTTAAAGTAAAATGCGCGTAATATTTAAAGTGAATAACCATTTTAATTAGCAATAGGATGTTCGTAGAAATGCCAAGAGTTAAAAATTTTATTTTCGTGAAATTAAACGATGAAAAATCAAAACATGAGCATTAGTACATTATTTTTGTCAATAAAGAAAAATATATATTTTTCACCCAATTAAGATTCACTACACAAACAAAATTGATAAATTAAGAAAATGATTAATAGACTAACAATCTAATTGCTAGATACATCTTTCTTGATTATCAATTTCTTATTGTCATTAAGTCCATGGTCTTCATTTTGTGGAATTGATGCTTCCAATATTTTATATTTTTGAATTTCTTGTGCAACTATATATTTTCTTGTTTAATCTCGTTCAATTTTTTTGTTTGTCTTTATTTGTTTGTCTTTACCAGAAAAATGTATTCTATAACTTAACACATCACAAGATTTTTGTAGTATTTGCACTTCTCTTTTATTTCACAATGTATATTAATAATTAATAAATGTAAGAAGTTAGTTTAAAATTTAACCAATATAATGAAAAAAAAGAGTTAATTATACTAATAGTCTCCATTCTTTCAGGTTTGTAACGATTTCATCTTCATTCTTTTTTTTAGCAGATATCATCCACATTCTTCTATTTATTCTTATAGATGGTCCACAAATCACTATTTTTCACTGTTCTGACAATACTATGACAATTTTACCCATTGAGTTAAATAAATTAAAATGATAAGAAAAAAATACAATAAAAGCATTGCAATTGGGTCATTAACATTTTTAAAAGTACAAATAAATCTTAAACAATTTGATTTTATTCAAATAAGTGTTCTTCCCCACCACCACTGTAAGGAATTGAAGTATACATGTACAGCAGAAATTAAATGTTCAATTCTTTTAAGCCAGATCAACCTTGTACTTAGAGAGAATTCGTGATAAAAGTTTACATTTGATGAATATCGTAAAATCTAATTTCTGATTAGCTGGAGGTGCAATCTTCAATATCACAGCTATCCAATTGTCCAGCCTCCAATGGTAATCCACACAGCAATAACATATCTGGACTTCCACAATCAAGAACAAATGAAAGCAGGACCTTTTGGGAGTATTTGTATTTGGCTATCTTTTTCTTGTGCTAGCAAGTAATGAAAACTAACTTTAGATTTAATCTGTCGTGGCCTTTGTATTTATAGGTAGGGCTAACAATAGCCCCTAGTTCTAGTCAAACTAGAACCCATCAACAAATAGGCCCAATTAATTAATAATTAATTAATTTGGTCAAATAAATTATTAAGTCCTACCCAACTAATTGGACATTGGACATTAATTCTTAT
Source organism: Forsythia viridissima (assembly GCA_030279155.1). NCBI lineage: Eukaryota > Viridiplantae > Streptophyta > Magnoliopsida > Lamiales > Oleaceae > Forsythia > Forsythia viridissima. The sequence continues at coordinate 32,514,769 of CM059042.1, forward strand.
AATCTCCCACTTAGACAAGGTCCAACTCCATATGCTCAATTCTCGCTTTATGTGTGTGACCCATTAGGTTCTCATTCACAATAACAAACTTAGTGATATTCTTATCGATTCACCTAGATCGACCAATTCACGCCGCCGTCCAAAATTGACATCTAACAATGTGTCAAGGCAATCCATGTGAAGGAAAATGTCATGTGGTATGACAGAACTAATATATGTACGGTTACCGTGGAAATATAATCCCTTCATCAATATAACCCAATTGGTTAAGAGATATGGATCAGCGTCAATCTCATTTCAACCAATTATATTATTCACCTCAACTCTTTATTGATCTAATCTAGTTATGATTGAAACATTTTCAACTCATAACTCCACCTCGACCTTGAAAATTTATATAAACTTAAGTAGGCAAAATGCAGGTTATAATCTCCTACTTTCGAGGAGTCGAATCCTCATATTGGACATTCACAACCTTCATATGATTCTCACTATACCCGTACGACGTCTTCTTGTTGACACAAAATCTTCGAATCCCATCAAACGCTCGCCAAAGTATAGTGGTCCTCACATAAGATTCTATGACGTCCTCAAGTCAAATGACCAAATTCACTACCGCACATTAGAGATTTACCATTGATACTTGGATAGTTATCCACGTGAAATCTCTAGGCGGATCATCCAATGTCATGTTCTCATAACAATGCATTCATGTGTTCATTCAGATGTCCCTCTACATCTTAGCTCGTGAAATCAACTACTTTTTTTCAAAAGAAATACAACACATGTTAGTTTATTCGCAATAATGATATTCGTATCTCATTATTACTATTACTAGGGATATTTCAAGAATAAGTTATTTATAACTTGTATCTCACAATCACAACACCTTGTGATCAACAAGTTACTATGAACTTTTCTTCGGACTCTATTATTTTAAAATTTAAAAAATAACAGATCTGCCATTATAATGTAGACAAGTATTTAATTAATCAATTTGTTCATATACTTCAATGTCTAACAAAGAGTATATCACAAAATATCCCGTACAAACTAGATCTAATCACTCAGATATCTTAATACCATAAAATTTAGCATGACCATCATGCTTATGCTGGGACAACAACTTTGTCAAAAGATCTACTACATTATCGTATGTTAGGACCAGTTCTATCTTTATATAATGTCTTAAGATTATCTCCCTAATGAGATGATACTACCTCAATATATATCTAGATCATTGATGAGACCTGGGTTGCTTCGCTTGTGCGATGGCTTCATTGTTATCACAATACAAGTTATTGGATCAACAATGCTAGGAACTATTCCAAGTTCAGTAATGAACTTCTTGATTCAAACCGTTTTGTTTGCTACTTCTAAAGTAGTTATATTTTCGGCTTCTATAGTTGAATCAGCAGACGTTTCTTGTTTGGAACTTTTCCAACTGACTGCACCACCATTTTGAGTAAATACATATCCAGATTGAAATTTGCTATCGTCTTTATCAGACTGAAAGCTGGCATCGGCATAACCTTGAACTCTAAATTCATTTTCTCCATAAACCAAGAACATGTCTTTAGTCCTTCTTAAGTACTTAAGGATGTTCTTGACTGCGATTCAATATTTCTCGCCAAGGTTCGCTTGGAACCTGCTTGTGATACTCAAAGCGTATAAAACATATAATCGAGTACATAACATCGCATATTTGATAGATCATATTGCTGATGCATAAGGAATCATAGCTATCTCTCACAATATGTGTTTTGAACACTCTTTTGAGAGATAGATCTCGTACCCGATGGGACAGAGTCCTCTCTTGGACTCTTCCATACTAAATCTTCTCAAGATTTTATTTATGTACATATCTTGAGATAGGCCAAACATTCTCTTAGATCTATCTCTATAGATCTTTATACCAAGAATGTACGTTGCCTCTCCCATATCCTTCATGGAGAAAATTTGGATAACCACAATTTTACTGACTTTTGGCATCGGAGACATCGTTTCCTAAAGTATGTCATCCATATACAAAATTAGAAACACGACTTTGCTCCCACTAACCTTTTATACACACAGTTCATCTTTATTCTTGATAAAATCAAACATTTTGATTGTCTTATCAAAATGAAGATTTCAGCTCCGAAAGGCTTACGTTAATCCATATATGGATTTCTGTAGTTTGCATACATTGTTTGGCTTTGTGGATTCAAAACCTTCAGGTTGTGTCACCTACATATCCTTGCTAAGATTTCCATTAAGGAATGCGATCTTGACATCCATTTGCCAGATTTCATAGTTATGGAATGCTACTATTGCAAGCAGAATCCGAATTGACTTAAACATAGCTACTAGTGAGAAGGTTTCGTCAAAGTCAATTCCTTGTCTTTACTTGTAACCCTTCGCAACCAATCTTACCTTGTAAGTATGAACATTACAATCCATGTCGACTTTTTTCTTGTAAACCCATTTACAGCATATTGGTTTTACCCCTTCAGGAGGGTCAATCAAGGTCCAAACTTTGTTTTCGTACATGGAGTTCATATCAGATTCTATGGCTTCTTACCATCTCTTTGAGTCAACACTTGACTTTGATTCTGCGTAAGTAGTAGGTTCATCTTCCTCGATTAGTAATACATTATTAATAATCAGGAGATCGTATCTCAGAAGAAAATAAATGACTCTGCTCGACTTACGCAGAGCTGATGTGTCCTTAGAAACGGGTGGTTCCCAAACTGGTGGTTCCCACTTTCCTAATCTGTGCTTCATCAGATGTAAGCTCAGCTATTGGAACATCTAATTGGTCAATTTTATTTGTAGTTTCTTGAACTTCTTCAAGATCTAATTTTCTCCTATTGTCCCCTCTAAGAATACAGCAAGTCTCGATACGATGACCTTCATCTCGATGGGATTGTAGAAATAGTATCTTTTAATTTACTCTGGATATTCTACAAATAAACATTTATTAGATTTAGCTCCTAGCTTATCTGATTTAACGCGCTTCACATAAGCGTCGCATCCCTAAACCTTCATGTATGAAAGATCGGGTCTTTTTCCCTTTCCATAACTCGTATGGAGTTTTATTGACCGATTTAGATAGGACACGGTTTAGTGTATAACATGCAGTGTTAAATATATATCTCCAAAACAATTTTGGAAGAACTGCACGACTCACCATTGATCGCACCGTATCAAATAGGTGCAGTTTTTCTTTCAGATACACCATTTGGTTGTGGTGTATATGGTGCAGTCCACTGCGAGAGAATCTCATTCTCTTTTAGATAGTCTAAAAACTCACATTTCAAATATTCTCCACCTCGATCAGATCTAAGTGTTTAGAATATTTTTATCAGTTTGCATTTATACTTCTTACTTGAATTTCTTGAACTTTTCAAGGACTTCACTCTTGAATTCTATCAAGTAGATGAAACCGTATCTAGAATGGTCATCTGTAAATGTGATGAAGTAAGAAAAGCCACATCTAGCATCTTTAGATATTTGTCCATGTACATCAGTATGTACAAGACCCAAAATATCTGCAACTCCGACTCCCTTTCCAGAAAATGATGTATTGGTCATTTTGCCTAACTAGCATAATTCACACTTATCAAATGATTCATAATCATTTGAATCCAAGTATCTATCTTTATGTAACATAGTAATGCATTTTCATTTAAATGACTGAATCTGTAATGCCAAAGATTTGAGTTGTTAGTTTTATCTCTTTTATGCCTTGCAATTCCTCTTCTAATGTCTTTTTATTTTCACAGTGAAAACATGGATCATCAGACTTGGATTTGTCTTTGCTTAACTGTTTTCCAACAGATTTGGCCTTATTGGATCCTTTCTAAAAGGTCCATTTAGATTTTCTCTTAGTGCTCTTAGAGGTATCAATGGCCAAAGTTTACCCATTCTTTTGGACTTAACAGTTTTCAGTATATTTAGCAGCTCGAGTAGGGTACACTGAATCTTATTCACGTTGAAGTTCATAATGAACTGGGAAAAATTATTAGGTGGGGACTGCATAATTAAGTCAACACTTAGCTCGTAGTCCATGATAAAAGTTAATTGATTTAATTTTTCAATATAATCAATCATCTTCAATACATGAGCACTGATTGAAGATCTTTTTACCATCATACATCTTCATAACCTTTTAGATGTCTCATACTGTTCAGTCCGTGACTGTACATCATTCAACTCCTTGAAATGATATATTTTGGTATAGGCATCCATACCCTCGTGCTGATTTTCTAACTCAAGTGACATACTGCAAGCATCACATATTGCAGTGTTACTATTATCACTATGTTTTTGTAAGCCTACACGTTCTCCTGTATAGCTTCCTCAATAAGAGCTTCCGGCATTGGCTGCTTATTGACATATCCAATTTTTCTTTTTCATGCTTGAGAACAATTCTCAGAATGCGGTGCCAGTCCAAAAAAATTGGTCCGATATGTATGTTGGCATCCAATATGCTTCTCAAACTTATATGGTTACTCATAATTCAACTATTAAATAACAAGATAGAACAATTAATTAAATACAGAAAAATTAATTTAACATGGACTTATATTAAATTAATTACACTCCCACTGTTTAAATTGAATTAATGACCCTCAAATATTAATCAATAGAACCAATTAGATTCCCAGTAGGCTAGGATCCCTTTTGTTTTATTAGAATCTTGAGCAATTCAATAAGCCCTAATAAAACATCTAGGTAGATACTCTATCAATCACATCTCTATGCGACTCCTAGATCATCAAGTAGACAATTTATTGTCGTACACATCTTATGTGTTTTACTTGATTGTATCCCTAAAGTTTTATTTTCTTGAGTGACTCAACAAAAAATAAAATTCTAGTTAAATTCGACCCATTGTTCAAAAAGATCGAATGTTTCATAGTGATAAACATATCTATGAGCGAGCAGCCTTGAGCGACTCAACAAACTAACATCGATAATAGACTATGATTTTTCACTATAACAATAGAAGGCACGTTGTATTAACCATTTAATACGAATTTAATATTTTGATAAATAGGGGTTTGTCTCATCACATTTATGTATATTAACTAACATTCAACATGTAATCAATCATACATAAAAATAATTGTAGATGATTATGCATTTTATCTATCTAATCTTCCTGAGCCAAAAGGAAGATCAGTTGGTTAATTCCTAATGGACGTTGCATTCGTTCATCGAATGCTAAATGCAATCATCTCTATCTTCTGCTGCAACCTGTATCCTATACTAGTTGCTTCCTTGTGGCCCAACTGCAATATGTATCTTATACAACGCATGCAGGCCATGATAAATAGACACGCATGCCCATAATAAATAAATAGCTCAAAAACTTAATTAATTAAATAATAGGCTCGCATGTCCATTTAATTAAATAATAGGCTCGCAGGCCCAACTAACAATTAACATGAATAATTAACCATACAACCAATCACATGGGTCGAGTCCATAATCATCCACTAAACATCTATTTTAATATCTAATATTAAAAATATATTAATTTCTAAATTTGCAACTTTGACAGTGTAAGTCTAAACTTTTTAGACATTTTGGAACAGACTAGATAGAATTAAATAATTAATCAAATTAATTAATTAATTTTTCAAATTCATAAAAGAAAATTTTCAAAATTTATTTTATCTCCCAATTTAAAGTCATACCCTAAATTGAAGACAAAATTTGTATAGGGTCAAAATTATAATTTTATAAAGTAATAAGTTAAAGTTTAATCTCGTCAGAAATTCAAAATATGGTTTAAAAACAATTTTAATTTAATTTTGAACATTTGACCACATTAAATAAATTAATAATTACAATTTTTTCAAAAAATTAAAATTGTATTTGAGACCCTATTTTTTTCTTTAAAGTTTGAGGACTTAATGTGTAATTTTTAAAATTGCATAGTCAGCCCTTAAAATTTTTAAAACAGTGGGTCCTTCAATGCAATTTTCAAAATCGCACACAAGACCCTTTTCTTATTTTAAAACAGTAAGTCCTTCTTATGCAATTTCAGAAATTGTATAAGAGGCCCTTTCAACTTCTTTTGAAAATTGGAGGGCTTCCCATACTATTTCCAAAATTGCATGGGAGGCCCCCGTCCCCAATATACCAAAACGCAGAAAAAGGTTGAAACCCTAAAGCTGTTTTCTTCATGTGCCGACGCCGCACATATCTTGTTTGCAGTAGCATGCCGGTTTCTAACACCGGCGTGCACTTCTTCTACGTGTCGAATAGCAGCGCTGTTCGACGCATCTTGTAAAGGCAGCGCTGCTGCTACCAGCGGCGCTGTGGGTCGCCACTGCGAGAATCTGATTCTCGCGGCGGCGTCAACTGCTTTCCAAAAACAATGGACCCGCAACCTTCACAACTCCGACTGTCGCCACGCACCCCCGGCCTTTTTCCGACTAATTTGACCCGTTCCAAAAGTAAAATCTAAATCAAATTCAGATTTTAATTAAAAAAAATATTCATAATTTTATTTTTTATTTTTATTCCAAAATAAAATCTGAATCATATTCAGATTTCTAAATATTCATAATTTTATTTACTGTCAAAACTCAAAATCAAATTAATTTGTCAATAATAATTATTGTTCGATTTATCAAAGCAATTTAACGAACTCTAACTAGTAACAACCTGGCTCTGATACCACTGTAAGGAATTGAGGTATACATGTACAACAGAAATTAAATGTTTAATTCCTTTAAGTCAGATCAACCTTGTACTTAGAGAGAATTCGTGATAGAAGTTTACCTTTGATGAATATTATAAAATTTGATTTCTGACTAGTTGGAGGTGCGATCTTCAATACCACAGCTGTTCAATTTTCCAGCCTCCAATGATAATCCACACAGCAAGAACAGATCTGGACTTCCACGATCAAGAATATATGAAAGCGGAACCTTTTGGATGTATTTGTATTTAACTGTCTTTTTTCTTGTGCTAGCAAGTAATGAAAACCAACTTTAGATTTCATCTGTCGTGGCCTTTGTATTTATAGGTAGGGCTAACCCTATCCCTAGTTCTAGTCAAACTAGAACTCATCAACAAATGAGCCCAATTAATTAATCTAATTAATTAATTTGGTCCAATAAATTATTAAGTCCAACCCAATTAATTGGACATTGTACATTAATTCTTACAACCACCACCACCACCACTCTCCTTCTTTGTCGGCACCGGTGGTGGAATCCCGGGAGCTAGCACCGGTGATGCCCTATAAAAATAACTTTCAAAATCCTTGTTAAAGGAAAACCTTACAAACACAAAAACTTCAAATCCTTCCTTGAAGCACAAACTTCTTTCTACCAATCTAAAGGAATAAGCCCAATTCCTGATAAACAACTCTTTGACCACATTGAATAGTCATAGATTCTTCTTCTGAACTTTCAGAAACATCAGACCAATAATGTAAATCCCATTTACTCAGACTGGTATGCACTGTCTGCATGTTCACTGATCTTTTCAACTTTTGAACATTCGTTAGCAACAAAGTCCTCAAAGTCATCAAGATGGATTTTTTCTTTTCCTTTGTCTTTCTTTTCCTGTTTTTTGCAAAATTTACAATTGTGGTACTCTCCAAGACTGGATTTTAATGCTTCGCATAAATGTCCATTGTATTCAGAAGCAGTGTTGAAAATATTGTAAAAGTTCTTTTCAAAATTACAAATAATTTTGATTGCTTCTGGAGAGATTGTTGATCCAGTTTTACTGGTCATAAGAATGTATTTGGAATGAAAATTGACTTTGGCTTTTGATTCACCATTAAATGTCTTTAAACTGGTAACCATTCTTTGAAAAGATAATGATCTCCAGTCCTCAAGTATTAATTCACTAACACTTGATGAAGTTGTTTCTTTTGGTTGATCCAAGTAAACTTGTTGAGAAGTTTTAATTTGGATATGGTGGTAACCTTTAAAAATGATGTTGCTTTCATCTCAGAAAGGGATTGTGCTTGTGATTTTTAAAATGATTTGCAAATCTTGATTTTTCAGAACATATTTTTTAAAGTCTTTGAGACACTGTAAAAGCTTGTGATCAATCAAAGATAATTCATTGAACTCAGGTCCAGGAATTATCATTTTAATTAATCCACAGAAAAATGCATTTCTGACAAAAGCATGTTCAGCTCCTTCAAAAAAAATGAACTGACCAAATTTTTTCTCAAAGGTTCCAATATATGTTTGTTCAGGTGCAAAATCTCCAATGATTCTTGCTTCTTCTTCAAGAGTGAGAAAGTCTTGAAGACCAATATCTGCAATGGTTGAAGTTTCTTTGCTGTGTATTTTTCCTAAGGTTTTAAACCTATCAGGAGTATTTCTGGAGTGGTCTGAACAGCTTCTTTATATGAGAAATTTCTGAATTTGAGATTATCAGAAATTGGTGGTGTAAATGTAGGTATTCTTGGTCTTGACCTAATGTCCTTTTGAAAAGGCTGAGGTCTTAATGACAATTCAGTGTGGTCAAAGAGTTGTTTATAAGGAATTGGGCTTATTCCTTTAGATTGGTGGAATTGGTTGAAAGAAGTTTGTGCTTCAATGAATGATTTGAAGCTTTTGTGTTTGTAAGGTTTTCCTTTAACAAAGGGGTTCAACCTGTTCCCAACTTGAATAATATCCGCAGTTAGGACCATCGAATATTACATAAAACTTTTTTCCTACAATTGCAGTGTTTATTCCCACAAGGGGTGAACTTGCGGATGGTTAGAAAAGAAGCAGAAAATAAGAAAAGGAAAAGCAAGAATGGTCATAGACTATTCCCAACTTAACAAAATCACAAAAGCTGATAGATACATTCTTCCAAATATGCAAAGCCTCCTTCACCTTATCAAAGGAAAAAAAGATTATAAAATATGAATAATTGTAGCATGTGCAACAGATATACCAACAGATATACCTTTTAATTGGTATATCTGTTGAAGAGGTGTTTACATCCCCATAAAAATAATGGTGGAATCAATCATAAAAATTAATATTATACACTTTCACTTTCCATTGACAGAAAGCATTAAGAATGTAAAGACAAAAAATTAAAGGAAATTACAATTGATAATTCATGGATGGACAAAAATCTTGTTGAATTTGGAAGAGAAAATGTTTTCACAAGGCACGGTTTAATCCAGTAAAATGTAATTATCAAATGCAAGGCACATTTTAATATGTAATTATCAAATGCAAGACTAGTAAAATTCCTCTTTTCTAGACTACAAAAATAATTTTAGAGCCCGTTTGGTGTGAATTATAAACTAGTTTATTTGATTAAAATGGTTTATTTGACCAAAAACGGTTTATTTGACTAAATTTTTTGACATTTTTGACCAAAATTGGTCAAATAAACCAGTTTATAATCCACACCAAACGGGCCCTTAGTGTATCTATATTAAACTTTCATGACATGAGATAAAATAATTAAGTTAATTGTTTTCATACCAAAATCCTAAGTTAATATATTAGAATTGGGAAACAAAAAAAATCACCATAGCAATGGAGGGTAAGTCTCATGATAGGTAGTAGCATAACACATAAAACTAAGTAAAACGCAAGAAATTAAACAAGTGTCAATGTGATGATAAATATTTTTCTCTTCTTTCGAGCACGGCAACGACAATGTGCAAAGGGTGGCGGGGCTTTTTTTCTCCGTGTCCACTCCGGTGTGATAATCAGTAGATGATTAAAACATATGTACAGAATAGCAATTTGAAGTGTATAAGAGTTGTCTATTCTTTTTTTACCTTGGGGTTGGCCTCTATTTATAAGGATGGCCTGCAGTTATTGATGACGGGTGTCCCTTCATCTCCCCCATTATTATGAGTTAATGAGGAATGTTTCATCTTCTCATTTATTGGTGTTTCATCTTCTCAATTGTCGATTGTCGATGGTAACTGTCATTTTATGGATCGCTTGTTTGGCTTGCCTAATGATAGTTGGGTCATTATTGTTTATCTGTCAAAGACGAGCTTATGATACGAACGAGGTGGGTGAGTCGGTGAGACGGGCGTGCCATTATTGGCAGACAACATATAGCAGCTGTCATTATTTCTATCATCACAATGCTTACCTAGAACAAATGTTGATTGGGCCATCACCTAAACTCTCAAAAAACATGGTTGCCACACATTTACCATCATAAAGTAATCTGAGCAGATGTTGGGGAAAAAAGGTTAAAAAGATTAAGCATGCATATACCATAATTGACGATGTAATGAAAACAGTATAAACGTAAGTAAGAAGCAAAAATTAAAGAAGTGTCAGTTCATGCCTATGTTGTGAGAATATTATTGATGGGTAGAAGTAAAGTGAGAATAAAGCTATCTATACACACACACACACACTGTAACGCTCTAGAATTTCTAAGGTTCTGGAGTGTTAATAAAATTCATAAGAAGTAAAATATTATGGAAAAGTGACTTTAATAATAAAATAAAAAAATCTTAATTGCTAAACAATTGGTTAATTCGTAAGCATTAAAAGAAATTAAATTGTCGAATGTAAATAAACTGGAGATTTTGCGCTAAATCGTCTTATCAACTAAAGCATTATAAATAAACAAATTTTTATTTAGCGACCATTGGCTTGACAGCTTCACCGACCTGCCACGCATCTATCATGTTAATTATTTCCTGAAATTTGTTAAAATGAGGGATGAGTATAAACAATTATACTCAGTGAGATACTTGCTATTTTCACAAACAGTCTAAATATTATAATTTATATATAAAATTATCTTATTAAACTGAACTGAGAATTACCACACCATGACAATGATAATTCATGCAAGCGCTGCAAATAACTGAAACTCAAAGGTTTAACTGAATCTAAAAGTTTAACTGAAACCCGAAGGTTTAACTAAACTGATTCATGATTTCTCTCGAAGGAGCACTAAAATAAAATAATCAATTTACATACATAACTACAATAATTAGAAAGCCGTAGAAATTAACAATAGCACATAGCATCTCACCTTAGTTCTTAAAATGTTATTGCTTCTGAAAATGAATGACTGAATGTAAAACTTGACAAAAAAGGGTGCCACAAAAATCTGTTGACTGTTTTCTTGAATGAAACGTGAGTGGAGAAGTTTATAGGTCAAGCCTTGTTTTAAAATTAAGAAACTCTAGAATTGTGGTTGCATTGATATAGAAGTGTTGTTGTTGATATACGAGAGAGAGAGAGAGAGAGAGAGAGAGAGAGAGAGAGAGAGAGAGAGAGAGAGAGAGAGACTAAAACTAACAAAACAATTTAAAATTCAATTTTGTAAACTGTAAGCGTCGTAAAGTTATCCAAAGAAATATTTTAAAAATAATTAAATCATAGAAACTTTTAATCGTTTCTATTTTGAGTTTAGTTTGTCTAAAAATACTTTTTCTTCAACCGTTAAATGTAAATAAATGTGAGCTACCCAACGAGTCCAATATTGATATACTAAAACTCATTTTTTTACTAATTAATTATTTAGCCCAATTAAATTAATCGATTCTAAAAATTTGGGGTTCTACACACGCAAAGTGTGGGTGTGTACATGTGGGGATTAATCTCCTAAGCACCAATATTAATTACCAACAAATTTGATTATTTTATATGACCCACTATTATTTTACAACAACCCCACTCACACGCACCTAAACAAGAAAGCCATTCCATGTATAATTTTTGTTTTTCCAGTTACCTGGGACTTATGTGGGATTTACCATTATCTTACAACCACATAACATAAGAGTTTATTAAATCAATTAATGCACCCCAAACACGGAAGTTTTCTTCTTTTTCAACAAAAATTCTTCTTCTTCAACCAAAGAATCACTTTTCTTTATATATAAAAAAAAAGCCTCAAGAGTCCCTCTTTAATTTCTCTCTCTTAATTAAGTTTGTTGACGATCGATTCACGTCACCTTCGGATACGATTATTCATAGATTTTTTTAAAGATTAATCCATTATAAAATGAAAGTAGATAATGAAATTTGGTTGCAACTTAATGTGATTAAAGAGAAGAAACTTACTATTTCCAATAAGGTAAATTTTGGTCCGCACGAGCATTTACTACTTTACCATATTCAATGAAAACCTGTTCAAGTCGTCCATCATCCACGCTCCATGGCAGATTACCGACATAAATTCTGTAAGCAGGTTCAAAAACTCGAGATCTCTTGGGGACGTGGTTTTAACAGTCAAGAATCTTTCATTTCGATTCTGTCCAAAATGAAATGAACTTGAATGGATTTCTTGAAAATAATAAAAAAAGAAACTCGTTCGTCTTTGAAATGAAAGTAATAAGTTGATATTAGTTGATCTTAAATAACATCATAATTTAACTAGAGAAATTAGTAGTGTTATGCATCTTATGACGTGGAAGTACACCTTTAATGATGTGGACAACTGCGCGCCAGGTCATTGCATTCACCCAAATCAGCACCAGTTAGGACTAGTAAAATATTAACATCTAGGAGGCACTTTTGCCTTTGCCCAGTCTATTTGTTAAGTAGTCTCGAGTGTTAACTATTGAGAAGCCCTGATATGTATCCGGAATGAGCTAGTGACTGATTGATGTGACACTTATTATGATAGTCTGCTAGCATGTCAGGAACAAAGAGGAATGATGACTTGGACAGTAAAAGATGGACACATATGAGGATGACTATGCTGTTTGCATGAAGAACACGTGGATCTGCCAACACGTGAAATGACTCAAAATCATCATTCAATCTAAACTCTGGTTATAAATAGTTGAGAAAAAATACAACAAAAGGGGTAAGTGGAAAAGAAATTCACAACACTTTCTTATCCAAAGTATTTTATTTAGACCTTTTTCCCTTTTACATTTTGATCAAGTTTAACCACTCTGGACAAAGCATGAAGTCTAACTTGAGCGTCGAAGAGTATAAGGCTGCCACTCTGGCTATCTATGCTTGCTGACTTGTATTTTTTAGTGTGTAGATTATATGTGGATCAAAGAATAAACATTCCACAATTGTTGATTTTGGATCCCACCATATTCTAAGGTTAACAACAAGCATGCAATCTTCAAATTCTTGCAACTGCAAATAGATCAAACAGGATATCATGACTCAAGCAAACATATTTTCACTTTCAAATTTATTGCTGTATCATGAAACCTTACTGTCACAAGTACACCATCGTCAGTACTAGAGGTGGCAAAAATGGGCAGATAATCCGGACTCTGGATCAAGTTGGCCCAATAAAAAGTTGGTCAAGTAAAATTGGGTCTATTTGGCCTGGTACAACTAATCCACTAGACCAATCGGATTGAAGTCAAGCTAACCCGGTAAAATTTTTTTGGCCCCACCCCACCCCACCCCACCCCACCCCACCCATGTGAAATAATCAGCAAATAGGGGGAGATTTCTTCCACTTCTTTTCAGCCGGCAACAAGAGTGTAGAAATCTCTCTGATTTCACGACCAAATGAGGGGGGACTCGCATTAGCGAATTGCAGGGGCGGGAGGTTTGTTGGAGGAGATGGTGGAGTTTTTTTCTAAATAATTGTTTTAGAAAAATAAATTAAAAATTTAAATTGAGATGGCCAGTAGCCCCAACCCAGCAAATACGGACCTGTGTAAAATTAGGCCAGGTTTAATCAACTCAATTTTCTGTGTGGCTCGTTTGACCTATTTGCCACCTCTAGTCAGTATTGACCGCATCTAATATCTCTTCCCTTGTTAGTAAACTTTGTATTACAATATAATGTAAAATATTCCTCAGCATGCAACAAATTTTCAATTATCCGATTCATCATCAGAAAAGAAAGAAAATTATCATGCATGTTTGATGACTTTGGCTGGTGAAATTTTCCTTGTGTCATCAGACAACGGAGCATAGTGCATTTTTTGCCAAGCTTAAAAAATTTACCATATGTAGATAAATAAGTTTGAAATAAATAATTTATTTGGGTCAAAAGTTAGAAATAATAAATTTGCTTATTTCAAAAGTTTATCTTCTAACCATTCTAAAAATGGTTGAAGACATTGGCGAAGTCAGACATTGTGAGTTGAAGGGTCTCCAAATTAACGTGCAAAAAAATTTAAAACAATATAATATTGATGAAATTTTTTAATACCTTATTAGAAGTGTTTTCTTACGAGTTCTCGTACTTTATTTTATTTTATATACTGTACTATAAAAAACAGATAAAAAAAACTCACTCGCATAATTGTTTATTTTGATTCTGCATCAATATGTGTGTTTTCTTTTAAACATAATTTAGACTACTAATGTACAATATCTAAAATCAGCCCAAAAAGAAACAAATATCAAATATTTATTGTTCACGTTGTCTTCTACAAAATTATCCACAAAAAATAGAAACACCCAGTACACAAATGAAATTAAATATCACTCAAACTCAGAAGAAAAAAAAATTGATTGAACACGATGTGCATTCACAAGCAAAATATTTTTATTAATTTTTATTTAAAAAAAACTACTTGTTTTCAGTATTCTCTTTACCTTCAAGTATTTGTCAGTGGAGTGGTGAGCATGAAATTTGTTCCATGCTTCACAGTCTTGATTTTTTGAGTAGTCTAACAATTGAAGATTTTATAGTAAAATTTAAGGACCGAGTTTAAAATTTTGGAGGAAATTAACATATGGCCATTTGTTGAGTGATTTGAGAGAGATTTGTAGATATTAGAATGTTGTAATATAATTTCTGCTTTATTTAGTGTAGAAAACGGGGAGGAGAAATGTGAAATTCAGATTTCAAATGGGTGGACGTGCATTGGAATTGAGGAATGGGTCAATCATTCGTAATTTTGTATTGTTAATTTTATTAGGCCAATAGGTACAATTGTCTTCTATTAAATTGTTATTGGACAAATGAGTCCAGTTATCTTTCATTAAATTGATATTAGGCAAAAATCCTCAAAAGTTTCGGGGTCTGGACGCCCTCCACTTCTGCTCTTGGTTGAAGGGCCCTCCTGCCACTTCACAATAAAGACTTTCTTCTTCTTTAATCACATTGAATTTGGTTGCAACCAAATCTCATTATCTACTTTCAATTTATAATGGATTAATCTTTTAAAAAAAATGTGAATAATCTTACCCTAAGGTGACATGAATCAATCGTTGACTTAATTTCTTAGGAATTTTTTTGTTGATAAAGAAGAGTGACACTTGGACTCTTTGGTTGAAGAAGAAGAATTTTTGTTGAATAAGAAGAAGGCTTTTATGTGTTTGGAGTGCATTAATTGATTTAAAGTTCTCTTTCATGTTAACTAACAAATTATATATGGGACGGATTTCTTCTTAAGGTGTGTGGGGGTGAAGTTGTTGTGAAATAATTGTGGTTCCTATAAAAAATTATATAGGAGTCCCATTCATTTTTTAAAACCCATTTTCCAGTCTTTTCATCTGCGTAATGCAAAAAATTTGAGATCATCTCTTCACATTCATATTAAATTTAATAGATTTAATATTTAATATTTTTAATTTTACATTTAATAAATTGTTAAAAATTTATGTACAATAAAAGAGTAATGTGGACCTACTATAATCCACCTCCTGGAAGAGTCGGAGTTGGTGGTGGAGGCAATTTTCGAACGCTAGTCACAAGCTTAGCAAAACCTGCTCTGATCTACTACCTGAAGAGTTAGAGTTTGGGGTGGAAGGAATTTTCCAACACTGACCATGCCGCTTGGAAATTGGTATTGATGGTGGATCTGGTTTTCCACAGCTGCCCTGTCACCGTTGGAGCAATGACCACGCATCATTGAAAGTGGTTTTGGGATGATTAACTTCTCTTTCTCGTAGGCAAGAGACGTTTTATTTACTGAATGATGAATGAATACAATTTTAATTTAATTAGGTAAACTTAAAATGTAATAAATAAAATATTAAAAATAATTGTACCTTAATGAACACTAAGGTGAATATGAAATTTTAAAAAATAGGTAAGGGTAAAATAGTTCAAAAATATTTATCTATTTTAGGGCATTTTAGATTAGACTAGTTAGACACGCGTGCGTTGCACGTGTTTTTGTAATCATATTGTTAATTTTTAATATTTTCAAATTTTTTATTTTTTAATTGTTAGTAATTAAAATATTAAAGTAGCAATTGCAATGAAGATAAAAAAATATAGTTGTTGATAACATGTTGTTTTGTATATTTTATTTACATTCATAGAAGTATAATTGTAATCAAATATGAGTTTTATATAGTAGTAATATAAATAGTAACTTGAATTCAGTGAAGAGCTTTTGGTGATTTGAGCTTTGATGATTGACGAATCATTGATATCAAATCGTATAGAATTAACGATGTATTAATATCAAGGTTCTAAAATGCGTAATGCGTGATGAGGCGGCAAGGTGAAGCATCAAGAATTGTAGGCCTAAGCGCGCCTATGCGAAGCCTAGGCGCCAAAATGCGTTTTCGAATTTTAATTTTTTTTTAATGCTCATATTATAAAATTTAATAATATAGCCTACAATTTAATGATTTAGATTACAAAATTACAAACTTAGTACAATGAAGATAAATTAGATTAATGTTAAGACAAATATCATGGTTCAAAATATCACATTCAACGTGGTTCAAAATAAAAAATGCATGCCTAATTTTAATAACATAGCATACAATTAGATTACAAAATATAAGGCCCATCATTACAGTTTTCAAAAGTTAGTAAATTACAACTACCACAAATATAAACACAAAATACTTAATAATTTTCTACAATTAGATTACATACGAACATAACCTAATTTTTATCTAACTCTTTATCGGATTCTAAGTCAAGCTCTTCTTCTTCACCTAACTCGTCTTCTGTGCCATCCGATACAAAATCATTTTCGTCGGGCTCCCTTATTTCATCTTGAACATTTGTAGTACCTCTTGTAGGTTGCAAAATATCAATCTCCACTTCCTCCTCATCATCATCACAACCCTCAACAATTCAAGATTGTGCATTACTAGCATCACTTGCTAGTAGAGTTTCTAATTTATCCTTCCTCCTCTTCTTTTTGTTCATCAACCTTGCATTAAATTGGACATAAACTAGATTTTTCATCCTTGTGGCATCTAGGCGATTCCTCTTCTTGGTGTGCACCTACATGAAAGAAGTTGAAAAATTGAAAAATTTTAGTATACTTTAAATTATCAAATCATTATCAAAGTAATAACTAAAATGTAACAACATAATTACTTTATTAATACTTACACTTTCAAAGACACTCCAATTTCTCTCACAACCCGACGAACTCGTAGTTAAACCAAGGATCCTCTTTGCCATTAATTTCAAATTTGGTGTTTCATTGCCATAGAAGTCCCACCAACTTACTAGTAAATAGTAAATACAAAAGAAAGAGATAAAATGTTATAATATACACATGTTGTATATTAATTAACAAGAAAGAAAAAGAAAATAATTTTAACATACCCGGATTGTAATTTGGAATATTGTTCTCACATCCACTTGTTGCTATATTTCTTCCAAATGCACCTTCTTTTTGAGTGTATCTTTGCAACTCGATGTTTATAACATGATGTTGCATTTGAGTATCGGAAAAGAACTTCTCAACACAAATAATCACATTATTTGTTATGACTTGATCATCTTTGATACTTGGATCCTTGAAATAATAAAATGGATTCAAAAGATAAGCCGTTGTATGAAGTGGACTATCAAGCCGATTCTTGGCTTTTGCATCAATAATGTTTAAGATTGGCTTATAGTCAATTTCCTTCTTCAATGTCTTTCTAATGTTATCCTTTGCCTTTAGTAACTCTCCATAAACAAAGCCCATCGAAGGCTTCTCCTCTCCATCAACTAATCTAAGTACTTTTACTAATGGAGTGAATACCCTCAAACACAAATCTATCAAGTTCCAAAAATGATTGGGAACAACAATATCAAACGCCTCTTTTCCCTTTTTGCTCTTAGACCATTTACAATTATCCCATTCATTGCTAGTCATCATATTTCTCAACTCTTGCTTTTTATCAAGTAAACTTTGTAATGTTAAGAAAGAAGTTGCAAATCTAGTGACTCCCGGCCGAACTATCTCTCTTTTTGTAAACTTTCTCATTAATGCCAAAGTATTATGATGTGCATAGATGAAAATAGTGAATGATTTCGCCTTGTTAATCACTCCCTTGAATGTAGGAAGTTTAGAGATTCCTTCAAGCATAAGGTTCAAGGTGTGAGTTGCACACGATGTCCAAAAGATGTTAGGCTTTTGTAATGATAACAAATTTGCGGCGGCCATATTATTGGAAGCATTGTCGGTTACAATTTGAACGACATTTTCCTCCCCAACCTCTTTAACACATTCGTTGACATAGTCAAATATGTATTGAGCGGTGTGAGCATCATCGTTAGTTTCCTTTGAAGAAAGAAATGTGGTTCCCAATTTACAATTCACACACAAATTCATGATACTTCTTCTTTTTCTATCACTCCAAGCATCGGTCATAATAGAACACCCATTATTTTTCCACTCTTCTTCTTGTTTTGTAAGAGTTTCTTTTGTTCTCTCTACCTCTCCCTTCAAAAGTGGCTCCCTTAATTGGTATTGTGAAGGAGGGGTGTAACCCGGGCCATATTGACCAAGAGCTTCAACAAAATTTTTAAAACTATCATTATCAATGGCATTAAAAGGAATTCCGGCTTCATATACCCATCTTGCCAAATATTGATGAACTTCTAATAACCTTTTCTTAGCAATTGCATCATAGAAATTTTGTTGTTTCATTTTCTTACTAGCACTCATTGTAGCACCATCTATCTTGATTGGCCTTGAAAAATTATCCATGGGACCAACATGAATAGGCCTTTTCCTAGAACCTCCTTCAATGATTAAAATTTCATCCTCCTCTTCCTCACGTGTAGACAAAGACATAACTACATCATCCCTCAATTTAGCCTCATGCAATACCTTCTCTAACTTCTTAGACTTATTCTCTTCAAGTCCTTCAATACATTTGGCCTTTTGCTCTTTACTTGCTCTAGGACATGGTTTTACACCCTTTCCCTTGATTCCCGCTATGTGAATTTTGTGTCTATTAATTCCCGCCCTTGTAACTTTACCACACAATATGCATTTCACATCATTTGGTTTTGTAGGATCTTCAAGGATTCCAGTTTCCCATCCAATGTCTCCAGAACTTTTTTTCAATTCATTATCTTCACCAGTAGAATTAGATGCCATTGAAGATTCATTTTGCTCCATTGATTCCTAAAAAATTAAAGTAGGAATATAACTTACCCACAATTCAGAAAAAGTCAAAAGGGATAAACAGCTTCACCTGCTTGTGAACAACACCAGATCAGCTGCATTATCACACAAACAAATAGTCAAATACTGAATACAAGAAGAGATGCAAAAAAACATTTAGAGTAATATTATGTGCAGGATCATGAAATTGAATCAAAAGAATTTTAATACCCACGGTAAAACATTTCTAAATCTTTATCATTTTCTTTTCCTTCTTATATAACCCTAACAGTCTTCTAATAAAACATACAACTTCGACAACCAATCTTCAAGACATATATAACAGTAGATTATCACCTATTTCTCGATAATATTTTTTCAGAGGTGCACATTTTCCCCCATGAATATATATCAGAAGTTCAAATATTTTCAAACAAAATGAAAATTCGAGAAAACTAGAAGAAATATAAATTAAAACTCCCTAACCTTTGAAATTTTGAAGAGGAGAAAAAATAAAAACCAAGAGGACAAAGGAACGAGACGGAGAAGAACTGAAGAACTGAAGAAGAATCAGAATGTGCACAGGGACTTTTTGAATGATTTGGTAAATGGTGAATAGTGATTAATTATACTTACACGTGAAGGACTTGGTAGATTTGGGCCAACAAATGATTTGGGCTTGGTAGATTTGGGCTAAGGGTAAGGAATGTTTGTTGTTAGGTTATTTTTTTAATAAGATTTATAACATAATTTATTTTGGCCCAATTTAGAAATTATTTGTTGGTTGGACTATCTAATTCCCGTTATGCGCGTTTATGCTCGCCTAATCCCGCCTATGCGCGCCTATTCCCGCCTATTCCCACTTAGGCGGTCAACAAAAAGAGTTGACCGTATTTTTACGAGCATACCCTTAATGCGACGCGTTTTGCAAAAGCATTGAGCCTAGGCGCGCCTAGGCGGCGAATAGGCGGGCCTTTTAGAACACTGATTAATATGGATCTTCAGAGTTGTATTTTGAGAATTTTTTTTTTAATAATTATTAATTTTATTGGAGAGAATGTAATGATCTATATAATATTGTATATTTGTTGGAGTAGTGATTTATTGTAAACAATATTCTTTGTATATGTTCTCTTTTTATTATAATACTAATAATAACTTGAACTCAATTAAGACCTTTTGGTAATTTAAACTTTGATAATTGACGAACTATTGATATCAAATCTTATAATATTAATGATTTCCAGGGTTGCATTTTACGAATAATAAAATTAATAATTACTAATTTTATTGTGAGAAAATGTAATGATTGACTACATAATATTGTACATTTGTTGGAGTAGTAGTTCCTTGTGAACAATATTATTTGTGTATGTTCTCTTTTTATTAGACGTGTTTGATTTGACGACGTAAATAAAATATCATAAATGTGAGTAAGAAACAAAAATTAAAAAAGTGTCAATACTTGTCTATGTTGTAAGAATATTGTTGACGGACAGAATAAGAATATTATTGAGTAAGAAACAAAAATTAAAGAAGTGTCAATACTTGTCTATGTTGTAAGAATATTGTTGACGGACAGAATAAGAATATTGTTGATGGATAGAAGTAAGATGAGAATAACGTTTTATATATATATTAATTAAATTAAATTAAATTAAATTAAAAATAAAAAAATTTCACACGTTAGTTTTAAACTATAGTATATGTTTGGTACGGTTTAAAGATTTTGAAAACAATTGGTAAAATGTGTGGTTGAAAAGTTGATAAAAGTTTTAGGTCCCACAAAATATGTAGTTGAAAATGAATTTGAGAAAAAAAAAATTTAAAAAAAGAATTGAAACAAACATACTCGTAATCATTGTAATCTAATGTAATAAAAATAATCTTTTCATCTCCATTTCAGTTTTAACAACTATGATTTAAATTTTAATGCGGTAATAAATAAAGTTACAATTTTACTTATTCATTTTTTTTTTGTTGAAACTCATTTCTCATTCCTTTTATTTATTTAATGCAAAAAAAAAAAATGAGATCATTTTTTTACCTTTATATTTAATTTAATAGACTAAATATTTCAAAAAAATAATTGTATATTTAGTAAATTGTTGAAAATTTAATGTACAATAAGGATGAACAATAAAAGAGTAATAAATAAAATATTAAAAAATAATTATACATTAATGAATACTAAAAGTGAATATGAAAATTTAAAAAATTTGTAAGGGTAAAATGGTCCAAAAATGTATCTCTATTTAAGCTTCTTTTAGATGTAATATAGATATAAATATAGATATAGATTATGGCGTTTTAGATTAGATGTATTGTGTGTGTGTGTGTGTGTGTGTGTGTGTATTGATCTATAGTAAAAAATTATTTTAGAGAATCTCCAATTATGAGTTTATTTAAAAGATTCTAATTGAGCTTTTATAGAAAGTTGCAATTAACATTTAACAGATTAAAATTTGGACCAAACAAGCACTTAATAAAACTTGAAACTTAACAAAATTACCACTAATATATAAAAAAAAGAAAAACTTTCTATCTAACCCAATTCATATATTTATATAAAATTAAAAATATATGCTTGCGTGTTAAATAATAAAATACAAATTACACATAATATGTTTGATTAAATAAATTAATTCTAAGTAATATGATATATACTAAAATAGTTGTGTTATCATAATTTAATTAAGTTATTAATTTTAATAGTTATTGTAAGATATGAAAAGAATATTATTTTATGAAAGAAAACAATATGAGATATATAATAATTAATTATTATTTAGTCAAAAGAATATAAAATTTATATAAAAGTAGTTTTATAGTTATGCAGCCAAGCTCTAAATTTAATATTTACAACACTTTTTGGATTCACAACCAAACAGCCAACAACTTTTTTAACAAAAACTCTATTGCCAAAAATTCTACTATCAAAAGTTCTACTACTAAAAACTATACTCACAACAATTGTGGCAAACAACTCTTTTACACAAATCACGTGCTTACTATAGTAGAAGTCATTGAGCCACTTTCATTCTCAATGGATATATTTTGTTGAGTATCACATCATATTCTCAAATACAATACATGTTGTAGTATTCTCAAATACAATACAAGTTGCTTTGGTTCGAGTTGAACAAATATTAAACATGATTAAAGATGAAAAAAGAAAATAAAAATCTTGTTTGTTTTTATGACACGAAGCAGAAAATCAAAAGCAACTAAATAACACATAATTTTAAATAGTTCACTTTCAATGCGAGATTTACGTCCACTTGTGATTGCATGATTTACTATAACGAAAAGAATAATTACAATTTGTTTCTGAACTAAGGTTTCTTTAGTTCCTCTATAGTATTCTTTATATGGGGACGGAGTATTATAATACATAATACTTAAATAAAATGTTGAAGATACGATTAGAACATTAAAATTTTGTATTGAGAGTTATTGTGTTGAACACCAATACTATGTGGACGGTATGTCAGCTTTATCTTGAATGTTGATTCGTGGTCGAGGAGAAAAATGATCAGTATAATTAAGCTCTATATATGTTTATATATGTAGCTGGTGTTTTGTGTAGTAGTGTTGATAATAACTAATAGCTATCAAACATGCATAAGGGTCGTAATCGGTCGAGTCGAGCAGGTCCATGAACCTAACTACCGGTTTGGTTTCGGCCCGTGGGCCTTGCTTGTGACAAGCCAAGTTGGGCAAGCCGTGAACTTTTTGATTTTTTTAACACAAAATTTAAAGATAATATAGAAAAAAACTAAGTACGGGATTAATTATAAGGAAATTTAACTTAATTAAATAAGAAAATAAAGAGAACCGGGCAAATTTGCAAATTTCACATGCTTTAGTTGCCAAACTCGACTCAATCCATGGCTTGTGATAGAATGAGTTGAGCTGCCCGTTGCCCGAGCTCTCACGAGTAGGCGGGTGGCACGGATCCATTCCCACCCCTAAATATGCATTGAGGTTCAAGAATCCAAATGACAAAGGAAATAACAAATAAAGTTGGTCCAAATTCCAAACAAGCGGGCCCGACCAAAATACATAAAACTCAAAAAGCGCGGGACATTCATCACTCAATAGTTAACAACTGTCCCCTTCTCGAACCCCAAATCAACCAACCAACACGACATCGTTTCACTCTGTATCCCCCCCACTGCGGAAATCCATCTGAAGAAAATACACAGAAAAATATCAATTCAATAAAAATGGTGCACAACGCCTACGATTCATTCCAATTGGTCAACAATTCCCCTACCAAAATCGATGCCATCGAATCGTATGGCGCCACGTTGCTCCTCTCCTGTTCCGATGGCTCGCTGAAGATCTACGGCCCGGAATCATCCGCCGGCGAGACCCGATCTCCGACGTCAGATTTTCATTTACAAGCATTGGAGCTGAAAAAGGATCCGTACGTACTTGAAAGGACGATAAATGGATTTTCTAAGAAACCGATGCTCGCAATGGAGGTGCTTAAGTCGAGGGAGCTACTGCTTTCTCTATCGGAATCGATTGCGTTTCATCGGCTGCCGAGTTTGGAGACTCTGGCAGTGATTACGAAGGCGAAAGGCGCGAATGCTTATTCGTGGGATGAGAGGCGGGGGTTTCTTTGCTTTGCACGGCAGAAGAGGGTTTGTATCTTCAGACACGATGGTAATGATTTAATCTTCAAAATGAGAATCCATTAGAGTTCTCAGTTATATTTTGTTAATTCAATTTCTAGAATTCAGCTTGTAGTGTCTTGCCTAGTGGAATTAACTTTTTCATTCTTATTTTAGGATTTAGTTTTATTTTGTATTGAAATATTTTGCTAAAGGAAATTGCAAGGCCAGTCTGCCAGACTGAGCTATGATCATCGGAGCACTGCTTTGGATATTGACTGCTTTATTTTATTGGTCGTGATGTATTTTATGCTAAGCTACAAGCGTTGTGCTTCCCTTTACCTAAATGTTCTGCTTCTTTTAACTGTGGTTATTTTTTGCAGTCAAACTTAATTTGTATAAAGCACAATAGTTTCATGGAAAATTTAAGGAAAAGATGATGAACTGAGTATTTTTCATTTTGTGTTAATTTTATTTGCTTTGGTTGCTGCTTCTAGGAAGATAATTTCGTGAATTACGTTATTTGTGTGTGAGATCAAGATTTTAATTGAACTAGGAAGGCAACTTGATTGTGTTCCTTACTAACTTCGCTCCAATCCTGACAGGTACCTCAGCTGTAAATTTATGAGTTAGACTAGGTACTACTGAATTGAGATTTACCTTTCAGATTCTAATGACTATTTATTGGTTTGGTTTTACCACTATAACAGTATGATTTTGTGCTTTTGATCAAGGGGATCAACTTCTCAAAGAAACTCTTTCTGATGTACTTGGTGCAGTCCTAATCACCTTCACTTCATTGGTGTTACTTCTCTTGAGTTGGGGAGAATTCTTTTCTCTCTCCTTTGGAGGTTTTATATTGTGTTGCCTTTCTATTCTAATAAAGCATTAGTTTTCTTAATTACTCATATCTTGATGTAATGGGTTTGGTACCACTAAGCCATTGATTTTTGGTGACTATCGACAAATATATTTATGTATGTTTGGCAGCGACTGTTCTACTGTATATGGTGATCCCACTGATGATGGTTTCACTATTTGTGCAGGAGGACGAGGGTTTGTGGAGGTGAAAGAATTTGGTATTCCTGACACAGTTAAGTCAATGTCATGGTGTGGTGAGAATATATGTGTGGGAATCAGAAGAGAGTATATGATATTGAATGCTACAAATGGTGCCTTGTCTGAGGTGTTTCCTTCAGGGAGGATTGCCCCGCCTTTGGTGGTATCTCTTCCATCTGGAGAACTTCTTTTGGGGAAGGTAATATATTTCTTATTGGTGTGTAATATACATGATACCTAGAATTGACATTAACTCAATCCAAGCTCAAATTAAGTTTCTTTCTATGCTTTTTGACACATTCGGGGTAAAACACTCTGAATCATTGTGCACATAATACTTTTGCGCTGTACATTGATGGAATTCGTCATAGTTTAGTCAGGGGAATGTTATGCATGCACAGATTCAGTGAACTGTGTTTCTGTAGGAATATAATTAAATAAAAATCAAGAAGAGAATAGACAATCCATCCTCTTGTTAGATATGCTTAGATAATTCAACTAAATATCTGTGTTGGAGTGACTCGGCCAACTAAATATTTTTATTGCCACTTTCTTACAATAATGATTTTTCGCGTCCGTGTTGTTTATGTTTTGCTATGTAGTATGCTGGTCAACTCCGTGCATTATTCAGCGAATTAATTTATTTGATTGTCTGAGAATTACGTTTATTGGATAGTATAATCAGGAGCTCCCTTATATGAGTAGAAATAAGAGTTGGTGAGGCTATGTTTCTTGTGTGCGAGAAATTTTTATCATTTTCTAAAGCATTATCATCGAAATAGGACATCTTTAAAATATTCAAATCATGGTGTGTTTGCAATAGTATTCATTTGCATGGTTAGACGAGCGTTCATCTAGTTCTGAAGGCGCCATTGAGCAGTACTTCAAAACTGATCGACTAAGATTATAACCCTATCAGACAGTGACACAAATATCTTTCTTTTTATCAATTCTACAGTTATTTCAAGGAAACATACTTCGAGGTTAAATATGAACAATTATTTTTTAGTTCATTCCTTGATGTTTATTAGAAAGATTACAGTTTCCTATCATTTTATTTTTCTTTATATGTTGTAGCCAAAACAAATTTTCATCTTTTTCCTAGTTAAGGCATATGTATACTCTTATTATGTTGGTGACTTATTTTGTCGTTGCAGCTACTTAAACACTTGCATATATGACCAATTTTACGACGTCGTTGCCAGTAAAATTAGGTTTTCTTGGGCAAACTTTGTGAGACGAGGAAAATTGAAGATTTTACCCACTCTTTTGTAGATATTTGTTCAAAAGCTAGTGTTTTGACTACACAGGATAAGATATGGGGATTCTAATCACTGGTCTGATATGTGGTGAAATTCATGATCAGTGGTAGCAATGAAGAGAGGAATCATACACTGATTCTGTTCGATCCAGTATATGACTAATAGAACAAAGGTGTAAATGTCACAGTCTGGTTTTCTCACTGGAGATGGTGTGTGGGCAAATGATCATTAGAGTTATGCAAGAATGATCAACATCCCTCTATCGTTACCATGCATGTGATCACAGTATATAGATAAAGCTCTTTTGCATTGACAAACTTGGAGAATAAACTCTTGTAATAACTTCAGTTTGAAGGATTTATTCCATTATCCGATCCTTATTTTTTGTTTTTGTTTTTATGTTCTGAATAGTTAAATTTTTACTACAGTATCCATCTTTGTATTTGTCAATTCCTGTCTTTTAGAATCCGTCTCGGTAAAATAACAGAAATAAGCTATTTCCATTTTCTCCAGGATAATATTGGTGTGCTTGTTGACCAAAATGGAAAGCTTCTCCAGGAAGGTAGGATTTGTTGGTCAGAGGCTCCTGCATCAGTTATCATTGAGAAGCCATATGCCTTAGGTCTCTTACCAAGACACATTGAGGTATTCTGACCTTCAAACAATTGCTTTTTTTTTTTTTTTTTCTCTCCTTTCATTGTCTGCTTTTCTTCAGTTCTAATTTTATTGAAATACAGATACGGTCTCTTCGGTCTCCTTATCCATTGATACAAACAGTTGTTCTCCGCAATGTCCGCCGTCTCCTTCAAAGCAACCACGTTATTATTGTAGCAGTAGAAAATTCTGTTTATGGCTTGTTTCCCGTTCCTCTTGGTGCACAGGTATATAGCAAAATCTAGAAAATCCAAGGCACTTCCATCTTTTTGAGAATATGCAAATCTGATAGTCTTTTCTGCTATTACGATGGCAAGGTGTTAGGAATTTGGTTTATGCTTGCCGTTTCAAGATGATCTTGAGCAGACATATATATTGTTGTTTGTCTTGTCAAGTTTTACTGGTCTTTGTAATGACAACTAATTATGCAGTTATCAGACATAACCAAGAATACCAATTTAGTACACCCTTCTTTGACGAAACCAATAATAAAATTGATCACCTCAGCAAAGTTTCCTTCAGTACGTCCGTTTATGAGTTATGCTAGTGCTAGTTCTAGAGGTGATGTAGTGTTGATAACGATGCAGAATTCGGTATCAATGTCGTATCAGCAATTTCATTATGGTTTGTTCATGGAATAGAACGACTGTTCCTATGTCAAAGCATAATATAATTGAAGTTCTAAATTTTCTGCCCTCCAGTTCTCTGAATTTTTGAACGAAGATCTATAGTATGAAATGAATGTTATATTTTTTAAGGTGCACCAACTGGTTGAGAAAGCCTAGAAAATCTATATCACTGTTGAACCTTATAAAAATTAAATGAGAATAGTTTTTATTATTCCGCAGATTGTACAACTAACAGCATCAGGTGATTTTGAGGAAGCCCTGGCTTTGTGCAAATTACTTCCCCCAGAAGATTCAAGCCTTCGAGCTGCAAAGGAGCAGTCAATTCATATAAGGTAGTTATATGTCCTTCTAACCTTTTATTTTTCTTCTCCAACTCACATATTAATTTATAAGAAAAGATAAGAGTAAGAAATAATTAATATCAAGAATTGTGAGCATCAATCAAACACACATCTAGTGGTGTGCAGTTTGATCTAGTGACTGGCACATCTTATTGAAGGATCCAAGAATAAACACATGCTGGTCAAAAGCTTTATGTTCGTGTATTGGTAACAGACCTTCAGGAAAAATGTTTTCATGCACAATCAAATTAGCTTGAGTCTAGGATATGATGGCGAATGCCTTTGGTGTACGTGTTTGGTCTCTTGGCCCCAAAACGTTAAGCTGTATCACATAGTTATATCAGTCAAGATGTGTTGTTTTAATAAGGAACTCAATAATATTAGTTTTTAAAGACGAGACCAATCTTTACAGGTTATTTCTATTAGAACACGAAGACTGAAAGTAGTGAATAAGATATGATAACATGTTGAATGCAACTGACTTTATATTAAATGGATCGGAGAAACAGAATGTATGGAACAAATTTCAAAATGTCATTCTAATGCTTTCTTCAATCGTGTGTTGATAACCAATCTTTAGGTGATAATTCTTTAAATTGAAAACACGAGTCTGTATCAGAGTACCAACCAATAAAAGTTTGCAAAAAGTAACTTTATATGTTCATGTAGAAAGAAGTAGGTTCCTTAGGATTTCTTCCAGATGATAATTGAATATCTACATACAAACCCATGGTTGATGGTTTTGAGATCAAAATGATTACATTTGGGCCAATTGTATTTTGCACAAAAGCTAAGAACTTGTAGATTCCTTCAGCTAGAGCTACGAGAACTTAATTTAGGATGAAGTTGATCTGAAGACCAGAAAATATAAGATGCTGGCATTGGGAAATTAAAGCAGTGACCCCAGACTTTTTAGTTGACATTTCATCAATTCTGCTAGACGGGCGACAAGGAACACTTTCCATGAGTGTGGAAAGCATTTGTCTCATTGTCATTGCACGACTACCACGACATTGATAACTTCATTTTTTTTCTCCATTTTCTATTCTCTCCAGTGTACCTAGAAGAGGTGTCAAAGTACCTGCTTCCTTAGCCAATCTGATGTCTCATACAGAATGTTTTCCACAAAGCTTTTCCAAGGGCATCCATGTTTATATTCTCTTTTTTTGTTTTAGGAAAATGGGAAGGTGGTGCTAGTAAAGTAAATAATTGTGATTAGTGGTGTAAGCTGGAGTATTTTTTTTTATCCTATGCTATAATTCTAAGAGGTCTGCAGGATAAGTATGAATGAATACAACAAGCTTTCAAGATAACTACTGCATTGCTTTGTATACACTTGAGGCAAACTATATTGATGAAAGAGGCAAAATGTGTTTAAATTTTTCGAAGGTTTCTGCGGCTTACCAAAAAGCGTCTGAATTTCTCAAGAATACTTCTAGTAATGTGGAAAAAACAGACAGGATATCTCCAATGCCTATGAAAGCAGTCTTTCAAACCACATTTGGATTTTTGTATGGTATAAAGCAGTTTCTTATTTTATGAGCGGGTGGACTGAAATTATCAAATGAAACATAGAAAGAGAGATCAAGAATCAAAATACTACTGTGCTATGTTGATTCAAGAAAGTATAAATGCTGAGATGCTAAATGGTTGGAGAGCAGATACAGGTTGACTGACTGCATTTGGAGTGAGTGTTCTAAGCTAGTTTGCAATCGCATTGGAATTTAGATATTTTGACAAGACAATTTTGTTTGAAAGAGAACTGGATGCCAGACATCTGTAAAGTAATGTGATGCATATTATGTTCCTGTAACTTATTGCATTTGCAAAGTTGTGATGTTGCAGTATTGAATGTACAGATATGCTCACTATCTGTTTGAAAATGGGAACTATGAGGAGGCTATGGAACAATTTTTAGCATCACAAGTGGAAATCACTTATGTTCTCCCATTTTATCCATCTATCATACTACCAAAATCATCTGTGATGCCTGAACCAGAGAAGTACATGGATATCACTGGGGAGGTTCCAGATCTTTCAAGAGGTTCCTCTGGCATGTCAGATGATACGGAATCCTCACCTCCACTGCATGTATTGGACTCTGAGGAGAGTGCAGATCTTGAATCGAAGAAAATGAGCCACAACACTCTGATGGCTTTCATTAAGTTTTTGCAGAAGAGGAGATACAGTATTATTGAAAAAGCCGCTGCTGAGGGAACTGAGGAGGCTGTTTCTGATGCTGTCGGAAATAATTTTGTATCTTATGGAACTAGTCGCTCAAAGAAAGCAAGCAAGGTATGCTTTTTTGTTTTGCTTTTGTACTTTGTGATTCTAAATGGTGCAATTCTTCCATCAAAGACCACTGAGACATTAATGAAATCACTTGCTGTTTTGATGAAGTAGAAAATTAAAAGTCCCAGTGTATCGGCCTCATTTACTCATGATGTGGCTTTAAATTCGTATCATCTTTAAGTGTGTTGATTCTATAAGATAGACTAGGTTGCTCAAACTTAGGTATGTAAATCGGGTACTGTTGTGAACCTATGTTGTGGACATGTCAAATGCCACAATTTAATATCTTGGGATTCAGTGAAACAGGGTCTTGAGGTTTCATACAAGTAACATGACATGCTATTCTTTCAAGTAAAGTAGTGCTAATTCGCTTCTGCCTTCTATGTATTTCTGTGTAAGAATTATAAGAAAAAAGGAAAATTTGTACATTAAGAAAAAATGTTACAAAAAGGAGATCGAATATATGAGAGAAAGCAAAAAGGAATTTACAACTTGAATGTCCAAACACGCTAGGCAAAAAGTTAAAGTATAAAGCCAGATAATGTTTATGTCATTTATCGTTGTTCTCTTCTTTTCTCTAAGATCATGGCCTCTAGCTTCAGATTATTAATAGAGAATACATATAAAAATTTCTCTATCACACCAAGGTCATTCCCACCTACTAGAGAGAGAAAAGGAGGAAAGCATGGAATACTGAGGTGCTATAGAAAGATCACGTTAACCAAAATTTTGATCAGAGTTGGAAAGTTTGGATATCCTGATATTTTGTTGGTTCTCATACACGTGACATCTCATTCTTTACAGTAAATGAAGGTGGTTGTGAACAGAAACGAAGTCATTATTCCTTCTTGATGTTAACATAAATGGTTTGAAGCATTTTAAGGTGCTCCTACATCTTTTTAGCAAAATGAAGGCACTGGTTGTGAAAGATTAATGGAATGCTAATGCGTGTGATGATAGGTAGTGGCACTAATTAGCACTCTACCGCACAAGTTTGCATTGTTTTTATCTTCCCAAATCACATGGTTAGTCATATATTCTCGCATGGATGAATTGAAGCTGGTTTAAGAGGTCAGGCCCACTAGAAAGAGGCTGTTCTGTATAACCTTTATAATCATCTAGATTGAAAACCAACAAGTCATATTTACTGGGATTGTGGCTTACAGCGTTCCTAAATTATTTTTAAGTAATGGAATCCATGTTTTTGTTTAATATTGCTTCTCCTTAATCTATTGTCATGAATTTTCACTGGTTATGACTCCCACAGTCACAATCATTCTTTAATAACAAATAACATGGTAGGTCTTGTCTTACATTTTCAGTTATGAACAAGTGCTTTATAGAAATTGCAATCGTGAGTGACCACTATCATTTCTTAACAAATTAATGTGGTAGGCCTTGTCTTAGATCATTTTCCAGTTATAAAATCTTCATACAAAGTTCACTACTGTATTTTAAGTGCAATTTTTGTACGTGGGTTGTGCCCCCTTGGCGCATATGTTAGTAAAGGGTGTTCCCCTGGTCCTAAAATTTGACCACTTATGTATTTGACACTTAGATCCACACCCTTATCTGACCATTGTACCTTGTCGCTAAGCGACACAGTATCGGCAGATATACATTTAGTGCTTTAACTTTGTTATACTTTATTGTGCGAACTATTGGCTACCCAGTGCGATTTCCTTTTCTTTTTCATATCGTTGGAATTCTCTGCCTTATTATTTCAAAGATGTCACGTGCTTAGGTATTTAAAAGAACCAAATAATTTAACACCAGTCAAATGAATTTATTCTTTTTCCTCTTTTTGCATGTGTATTGTTCCACAAATTGGTATCTCTCACATCTAGGAAAAAGTAAAGGTTGGATTTGTTAGCCTACCGGAGGCTGAGCATAATTAATTGGCCATGTCAGTTTTGTACCATCAGCTTTAGTCCACGAAATTTTCTCATTACCATATGGGCTGTATGGAAACTAATAGTCGAAGAAGAACTTCAAAACTTGTTAGAAATTTCTGTTCTTATAAATCTAGATTCGAGTATAACTTGGCATTGTAAAATATCATCTATGTTAGATAAATAATTGTAGGTTCTGATAGTATGTTTTAATGACCATGTCTGTTTTTATGACTCCGATTTTGGAAAGCCATTTTGACTTATATATGAATTATAAAATTTTCAGCATTTATTGCTCATAATGTACTACATTGCTCCACGATGCTTTCTTAAACAAAACCAGCAAATTTGATTCTCCAATTCTAACTTTTGAATGATGTTTCTTAACTTGACTATGTCCGTTATGGTTAGATAGCCTTCAACATCTACAAGTAGAACCTAGAGTTTCAAATTATTGTCTAATCATTACTAATGGGATTTCACAGGGACGATCAAACATTCCCACTAGTTCAGTTGCTAGGGATATGGCAGCTACGCTGGACACTGCATTGCTTCAGGCTTTGATTTTAACTGGACAATCTTCAGCTGCACTGGAATTGCTGAAGGGTCTTAATTATTGCGATGTAAAAATATGTGAGGAATTTCTGCAAAAAAGGAATCAGTATGTTTGTCTGCTAGAACTTTACAAATACAATGCAATGCATCGTGAAGCGCTCAAACTTCTCCATAAATTAGTTGAGGACTCAAATTCGGACCATCCACCGCCAGAGCTTACCCAGAAGTTCAAGCCTGAGATGATTATTGAATATCTCAAAGTAAGACATGTCTTTTACTGTTTGACCATTAGTGGTGTAATATCATGGTGAATGAAACACACAGATTATGAAGCCATTAGGATTCCCTGCTTCAGATAGAAATTAGATTATTAAAGTGGACTTAGTGGTAAAATACTGTGAAATGAACTTTTCCAAGGTGGCTATATAGAATGTGGTGAAACAAAACGAACAGAAGGTTTACCTTTTAATTTATTTTAGCTTTTCCTCATATTTTTTGTCTAGTCTTTACTGTTGCATTGGTAGATATATTAATGTGATGAATTTGGCTTTTATTTCCTTTTTCGTGTGGGCATTGTATGAAGACACATAATGTGGCTTCCAATTGTTTCCTTCTGTAAAGATTAAGACCTGTTCTTTCTGTAACCCATCTTTTGCAGGCATCCCATCTCAGTGTATTTAATAGGTAATGCTACACCATCTCCAGCTTCAGTGTTTGCAGGGGAAAATGTTGTAGTGGATTTAGTAATGAATGAAGAATGATGAATTATGCCTACATCATGTCAGACATGTAGGATTACCTTTTTAGTCCAAGTATTATGTGATCTAAAGAAGAATACCTGTGGGGTTTAACATTTTGTAAAATAGAACAACAGGAATCAACATGCTACATATAATAATGTTGAGGTAGCATTGTCATGCAGCACGTGTGCTGCTGGAAAACTTAATTTCTTTCTTCAATTGTTCGGATTAGGATGCTATTACTTAAGTTTGATAAATATCTCTGACTATATCTTTGCTGCAGCCTCTCTGTGGGCCAGACCCCATGCTCGTCCTAGAGTTCTCCATGCTTGTTCTCGAAAGCTGTCCAACCCAAACTATTGAGCTATTCTTGTCGGGGAAGATTCCAGCGGACTTGGTCAACTCTTATTTAAAACAGAATGCTCCAAACATGCAGGCTACATATTTGGAACTTATGCTTGCAATGAATGAAAATAGCATTTCAGGCAATCTCCAGAATGAAATGGTAAAGAATTTACATTTTCTTTAGCAGCTTTAGAAAGTAGCTTTCATGTTCATGATGTAAGGAAAGTTGTCTTAGTTTCTGCTCTATAAAAGAAAATCTATGCATGTAATTACTGGTGACTGTGCACCAAGGGTTGCTCCTTTAGAAGAAGTTCGCAAACCTCTTCCCCTCTATTTGCAAACCATTTCCCCTCAATTTGCAAAAAAATGTTCCCCTTCTAAGTATATCACTGGTTCCTCCCACAAACAAACAAGTTGGATTGAACTTTCTTGTTTTCTTATTATATGGTGATGTGCTATTAGGTATGAATTCTTTCTTTCTAAAGTATTTACTGATGCATGGCAGGTTCAAATCTATCTCTCAGAAGTGCTTGACTGGTATGCAGATCTTAATTCTCAGCAAAAATGGGATGAAAAAACTTATTCTCCCACGAGGAAGAAACTCTTGTCTGCTTTGGATAGCATCTCTGGGTACAATCCCGAGGTTTTGTTGAAGCGTCTTCCGCCAGATGCTTTGTATGAAGAACGTGCAATTCTTTTGGGAAAAATGAATCAACATGAGCTTGCTCTATCCGTATACGTTCATAAGGTACCTGTTCATGCTGAATTTTTTCTGTCCTGTAATGCTCTTTGTGAGGAGACATGCATTGCTGCAACAGGCATGTCTATCTTGAGGTTTTTGACTTTTTGTCATTAGCATTCTGATTTGCATCTCTTAGTTTTATTGTATGTGTATGTTCTGAATACATTGGGATCATCCTGAAGCTTTTATGGTCGGCTTAATATCAGCAAGTTATTCACACTGTCTAAGAATGAACAATGTACCTTTTTCAGCTAAATCCATTATCACCAGCCACCTGCTGTTGGCCCTCCAATGATCAAGAACTTTGTGGTGCCTCAGTGCACAGGATTGCACCATGCTAAACCATAACATTTAAAGAGCACTTTTTCAAGGACTGTTCTTGGACTGAGTTGCTAAATTTGTTAAGTTGGCTTATTGGGCTGAATGTGTAAGGTGCTTAATGCATCCGTTGTGTGCATCACGTATAATGTAGTATGTTGGTTTCATGTGCAAAGAGATCTTGTTCATTATTTTTCTTTTTCTTTTTTTTTTTTGTTTGAGTAATTCTTCATTTCAAATTTGCTAATTTCTCTCTCCCTGTAATTTATAGCTTCATGTTCCTGAACTGGCACTGTCCTATTGTGACCGGATATATGAGTCTGGACTCCAACGTTCAGCAAAATCTAGTGGCATATACCTAACTCTACTGCAAATATATTTGAATCCTCGGAAGACAACGAAAAACTTTGAAAAGAGGATCACTAATTTGACGTCCTCTCAGAGCCCTGGAATCCCAAAGCTTGGTCCAGGGACTGGTAAAACTAAAGGCCGCTTGTCCAAGAAGATTGCAGAAATTGAGGGAGCTGAGGACGCTCGAACCAGCCCAAGTGGCACTGACAGTGGCGACGGTGATGGCGATGGTGATGGCGATGGTGATGGCGATGGCGATGAAGTCAGTGAGGAAGTAACTTCTAACATTATGCTTGATAAGGTCCTTGATTTGTTGAGCAAAAGATGGGAGCGAATAAATGGAGCACAGGCCTTGAGGCTTCTGCCTAGGGATACTAAGCTAAAGGTAATGATCTTGAGGGGTACATTACCTACAAAGTGTGAAATGTGTATCTAATGCCATCTTTTTATGTTTCCAGTGTTTGCTGGGATGATTGAGCTATGTAATACATATTTGTTTAGAATCTCTCTCATGGCAAAAGCTGCTTTTTCCTGGTGGTAAATGTTTATTTAGTTTTTCCATTATGGTAATAGTTTTTCCATCTGGGTTCACTGCAGAACTTGCTTCCTTTTCTTGGACCGCTTTTGAGAAAATCCAGTGAAGCAAACCGGAACTTTTCAGTGATAAAGAGCTTGAGAGAGAGTGAAAACCTACAGGTATGTTTGTTTCTATATATTCAAGGGTATGAACAGGAGAAACTCTATGCTAGTGCGGAAGTCTCGAGTTCTTTTGTGCATTTATACACATCCTTTCACTAAAATCTGTGAACTGCTCTCTCTTTCTGACAATATAATAGGCAAATTAGAAGTTGATTGTGCAAATCATGGATGGCTTTGGTATTTTTCCAACGTCTGCCTTTTTAGACCTTTGTCAACAAGAGCCATAGTGCAATACCCTTTTATTACTTAGTATCCCTCGTATGTTTTGTGCAAGATGATTTTGTTAGAGTTGAGAGTATACTTCTATCAAGCGTCCATAGAATTCATTTAAAAGCTGGTCTTAAATGGTGAGGAGAGAAGCCAAGCTTAAATTTTTCTTCTCTTAAATGTTCATTTTTTCCAGAACACAATCTGAATTTACTTTGTTCTGGTTTTCCTGCAACAGTCTTTTCATTTAATAGCTGATGGCATGTAACAGGTAAAAGACGAACTCTATAAACAAAGGAAGAACATCGTGAAGATCACCAGTGATAGCATGTGTTCACTTTGCAACAAAAAGATAGGAACTAGCGTCTTTGCAGTTTATCCCAATGGTAAGACAATTGTGCACTTTGTATGCTTCAAAGATTCGCAAAATATGAAGGCTGTTGTAAAAGGCTCCCCGTTGCGGAAGAGATGACTGTGGATATATTGCTTTTAGCGAATGAACATATCATACTCGCTCGAGTGTGACAAGTAACATTATCAATGTGATATGCGAGCCATGGAACGTCAAGCCCAATTTGTTCATTTAGTATTTTGAGAACCGCTGCCTTCGATTAAGGAGCTTGCTATTGTTTGCTGGAAGTTATGAGCAAAATACGACCAAGGAATTATAATGTGCGATTGCGGCTTCTTGTACATTTCTTTATGAAAGTAAGGTTTGCATTCTGAATGGTGTGAGTTTTTGTATTTTGAGTGTCGGCGTGGTAGTTGAAAGTTGCTTTTGTTGTAAAATAATGCTTAGTAAAACTAAATAGTTTTCCGAGTTTACGAGTGTATTTATACCATTCCATTGAACATAATTCACTTATATGCGAGTATTTGTCATGATTTAAGAGGTCGTAATAATATAAACAAGATGGAAAGTGACTTGCCATATTTGGCACCACTGATTGATTTAGATTTTGCAATATATGTATTCAAGTTAACATCCTGTTCGACAAAATATTGGTTTCCAATTATCAATTATAATGCATGCGAATTAAGTGTTTTAAATGATGTTTTAAGAAAAATTTCACTTGCTTTTACGCAATTGTGCTCAAGATCTTACATTCGCCCGTCGTGTTAATGATCGGCCGACTCGGGAACTTCCCTGCAAATTGATACACAGCCACCCCAACTCTAGACCCATTGGAGGGTTCATCATTGTGTAAGATCTCAACATCAAAAAACTTCTTAGCCTTCTTGAAGAATGCAGATTCCTTCTTCCATCTCTTCAAATGAGCCATCAAAAACACCATCTTTGTCTCACTTTTCAACAAAAAGAATTTCAGTGTCTCAAGCAGAGGCTCATAGAGAAAATCATGGTACACTACATCAGACCCCATTATCACGTCATACACTCGGCCTATGGCCTCCATATTTTGGGTGTCACCCCAAGAAAGCGCCGCCACTTCGACTGCGCCGCCATGGAGTTTCAAGGTTTTGGCATTGGCGTCGACGTTGAACTGCATGTTGGGTAGCACGTGAGGGAGGTCTGTCACTGTGACACTAGCACCAAGTATGGCAGCTGCTGCAATGCCAACTACGCCAGTGCCTGAGCCCAGTTCAAGAATACGAATGGGGCGGTGTTGGGTTTCGCCGCCGTTGGACACGGCGGAGAGAGGAGTGGTGATGCAGCGGTGATGAAGGTCAAAGAGGGTGACTAGAGTGGTGGCAGCAGGCCAAAGCTGGAAAGAGATGCCTTGGGAGGGGAGTTGTCTGATGACTATGGTGGAGTTGATTGAGAGGAGATGGTAATTTTGTTGCAACTCCTCTTGGGGTTGTACCTGTTGACTTTCTGCAGAGTCTTCTTGGATTTCAGATGGAACATCTTGAAGTGCTACTGTTTGGAACAATGTGAAAGGGTTGATGTCAATGTGGTGGTGGCTTGGAGGGGTGGACATGGTGGTCGGCGAATTGATGGACGGCGGCACTTTAATGTGATGTTTGGGTGTTGACCTAAACACTTTTTATTGTCAATCAAACTCATATGGACTAATGGAGACAGATTTGTCCCCAAAAGAGGGCAATTTAGATATACGCACTAGAAATTAAATGAAAACTGAAAAATACTAAATTTTATGTATTAATGGAAAGGGTTTTGATCTCCTACCTACTTATGTTGCCTACTTATAATGTCTATGCTAAGGTAGAGGTATCATATAATTGGTAGTTCATGATCTCACACTCATTATTTTTATCAATCATGTGATGCCACATCAACGTGGACATTATAAGTGAGCAAGATAAGTGAGTCGGAGATCAAGACCCGGAAAGGAAAAGTATTCATGAATCCTAATATTTTGTTTTAAAGTAATAATTTATTAATCACAATTAAAATAAATTATCTAAAAAAAAAAGAAGAAAAAAAATCAATTTGCACAATTCTACCAATATGCGGTAACAAAATACATCAGCAATTAAAGTTTCAAAAAACAAGACAATCCGTTGTTTAAACAATTGATATTAATACATTATTGTAACAAGTATACTTTGAAAATTATTTCAAATTTCAGTAATTACATGTACTAACGACAACCATTAGCATCGCTAACAATGCAATAACAAAGTGCAATAACAAACATCACCATTGTTGCCCCTGCAATAACACAATAGTAACCATGACAAATGACAAATGACAAATAATAAGGTAAGTATTTATTATGAGATAATCATATTTGATTTGTAATACAATACAGACACAATTATGGAACATAAGTTGCTCAACAATTAGAACCACGAGTTTTTTTATACTGCAAGCAGTCGTACATATATAAAATTTAAATCTTTGATAAATTATTGTAAAGTATTACTCACCAGTTAACATTAACATCCAGTGGCAGTAACAAATGCACATTTTTTCAATTGCTAATTTTTGGATAGATAGGAAAAATTAATTAATTAATTAAATAAAAAGTTCTGTAAATATTAGACATCTTGTCAGAACTTTTGGTATGAAGATTGTAGTTCTCAGATGTACCCAAAGAACTGATTTGAAAAACACAAAAAAAATTAAGAAAATAATAGTTTGCCCATTTTGCACAGAAGTAAAAAGATGGGCACTTACATCTTTAAACCTATCAAGAAGTTCATTCCTTGCTAGATTTTGATCGAAAAATCCCTTTTTTCAAGTATAATGATTTTAAGACAATGATTTATTTCCCTTCAACAAGTAAGAACAAATGCACATTTTTTCAGTTGCTGATTTATGGATAGATAGAAAAAATTAATTAATTAATTAAAGAAAAAGTTCTGTAAATATTAGACATCTTGCCAGAACGTTTGGTATGAAGATTGTCGGATGTACCCAAAGAACTGATTTGAAAAACACAAAATAAATTAAGAAAATAATAGTTTGTCCATTTTTCACAGAAGTAAAAAGACGGGCACTTACATCTTTAAACCTATCAAGAAGTCCATTTCTTGCTAGATTTTGATCAGAAAAATCCATTTCTTCAAGTATAATGATTTTAAGACAATGATTTACTTCCCTTCAACAAATAAGAAATTGATAATGGAGGTGAGAGAGTTGTGAAATAATAGAGGAGAGAGAGTTTGAAATGAAGCAACGTGAAATATAATATAAC
The DNA here is from genome assembly GCA_030279155.1 of Forsythia viridissima. Classification (NCBI taxonomy): domain Eukaryota; kingdom Viridiplantae; phylum Streptophyta; class Magnoliopsida; order Lamiales; family Oleaceae; genus Forsythia; species Forsythia viridissima. The sequence continues at coordinate 32,554,295 of CM059042.1, forward strand.
TTTAAATATACGCTTAATTGTATGATTTTCTGTTAATAATATTTTAAATCCATAATTAACTTAATAACAATCATAGGTTGTAAATAAAATTAATTATTTTACAACTGTCTAGTAAAAAAATATAATGTATAGTAAATTGATAGAAAAAACACACAATCTAGTAAAATTTAAAATCTAATAAAAAAAAGTTGGAGTACATAATTTTCACTTCTATTTATGTGTTTGAAGTGTTATGAAATTAAAGAAAGAAGAGATAAAAATATGAGAGAGAAATAAATTGTATAATTTTATTATAACTATGGACCTATATTTATAGGGTTCTAAAGAGAGTTTACATACTGATTTAGATACAAGCAAATAATGTTTATCTAAGTATCATAATATTATCAATAATTATCCAATAATTTTACAACACTCCCCATTTTATGACTATTTCTACAATAATTGTCTTGTTAAAAACTTTGTTTGACAAAAATTTAATGGGACAAAATATCAAATGAAAAAAAAAAGATTACAGATAATTGTTAAAATTCTTGGAGAATTAAAAAATGCCGCTTCATTAAAATCTTGCCAAGAAAATCCAGTGGGACAAAAGTTGGAATAAGAAAAAAGAGTACAGCTACTCCCTAATGCGAACCCGTGAAGAATTGAATTTCGAAACCCACAAGAAAGATTGATATGAATCCCAAAAAGCTAAAATCATGCCACAAGACTTTGACCCGATGATTTTTTGAATCAAAGAACCAAGTTTGAACACCACAAAGATTTGCGAAGTCTTTGATAAGTTTTGGTTAGTTCAATTAAGAACAGGGAATAAAAGTGAAGTTCACTTTTATTTAATCTTTCAATAATCAAAGTTGTGAATTGTCTACAATGAGAGTTGATTATATATGCAAAAATCAATGAAAACCTAATCTAATTTGAAAAATAACTAGAAGCTTAATAAAATTAGAGTTCTAATTGAAAAAAGAAACAAAATATGAAAAAAATCCGTTTTCCTCGAAATACTGTTTGTATTTGATGGTGCTGGGCGATCATCCCACATTGATCGCGCAGGCTAAAATGATAGAAAAACTGAATAAAGAATAATCAACCCAAAAGCAATTAATTACTAAAATGGAAAAACTTCTAATTAATTAAAAATCACGAGGTTTCATCGTTCATCCTAGAAATAAGTAAATTAGCCGGACATGATTTCGTCAATTATGACAATAATTGACTTTATCATGATCCGGCGAAAGAAAAAGAAGAAGAAATAAATACAACCCGCGACTCTGGCTGAAGAATCTTCAATTCCGTGCCTTGATCTTCGATTCTCCTCTTGTATCTTGTTTCCAAAATTCGTCTCCAATCCGGCTCTCAAAACGGCCCTCAAAACGGCTCTCAAATTATGAGTTAATAACTCATATTTATAGTTACCTAATTGTGCCCCAAAAGATCTCAAAATATTATAAAATTCGTGGGCCAAAACGTTTCCTAATTGGATTAGAACTCAAAAAGGAAAATAAAAATCCCGCAGCCAAATTAACACTGGGCGGCTGTTTTTCAAACGGCCATAACTTCTTGTAGAAAGCTCCAAATTGAGATCCGTAAAAAGTGGTAGACTTGTAATTCGATTATCTTTCCAATGGTATATCATTTACTCGTCGATTTCACCAAATTATTGCTCTTTTCATCCATTCTTCTCCAATTGCTTATAAACGGGTCCAAAACTGAAATAGGAAGATTAATACAATAAATTAAGTAAAAATTTAATACAATGATGGGATAAAAGCTTAGTTTAAAAGTCCAAATAAGTGCACAAAATGCACTTATCAAACACCCCAAACTAAACCTTTGTTCGTCCTCGAATAAACTAGCTAAAAACAATCATGCACATACTAATAAAAATAGTCATAATATAAATAGCTTGCCGTTCTTTTGTAAAAACTCATAATTCATGACGAGTGTTCAAGTATTACTATTGCAAATGTGATTATACTTAAACCATACTTGATATGTGTGTGAGAGCAGTTAATTCGATTTACTTAATTTCTATGGTGGTGATAGCCAAACCACTTGGTCAACTTTTCCTTTCCCTCTCGTAAAGTACACTTCCCCCAATATGATTGTTTTTTCTCAAATCCTGAGATTTTCGGTTAAAAGGCTACAGTTCACTCATAATTTTCTTGTTTGAGGCTGGTTGAGAGCTAACAATCGTGAAAACCTAGGTTTGTGAAGATTCTCTAATTTATGAGCACTTTCGACCAGAAAGTTTCTACTAAGTAAGTCAAACTCATTAGTCATCTAATCCCCAAATTTACTTTGCAAATGATTTTTCATTGGACAGAAATAAAAAATTAATAATTGATTAATTTTTTTTATTTTTTATTTTTTTTTATAAATAGATCTTATGTGCAAAACTCAATCCATTAAGCTTTCTAAATGACTCATGTAACGAGCTTGAGGTCGATGACTCTCAGGTCTTTCGAACCTTAGGGTATCAGGTTTTGAGAAACCCCTACGGACCTTTTCACTCGAGTCAAATAGGCTACGAAAGGAGTTATAAGATATTAATAAGGTGCAAAACTCATTCCATTAAGCTTTCTAAATGACTCATGTAACGAGCTTGAGGTCGATGACTCCCAGGTCTTTCGAACCTTAGGGCATCAGATTTTGAGAAACTCCTACGGACCTTTTCACTCAAGTCAATTAGGCTACGAAAAGATTTAAGCAATAATAATAATAATTTTGTTCCTTGCATGCAATAAGTTCATGCGTGAGGATTAGATTCCTAACATTTGGTCAATACTTAGCTTCTTCCAACTGGTCTAAAGTGCTCCACACAATTTTCAACATACATGGAATCAATCATAACCTAAATAGCCACTATCACAGTTTACTTACCATACTTTCTCACTATATTGGTTACTTGTTCGAAATACAGATGATTTGTAGGTTCAATCAGGGTATTCTATTGTTTTCAACTTAAGTACACCAACATAGCTAAAAATTATCTTAACTGACCGACACAACACAATATCAGACATGGTCAAATGGTCTCACATTTAACCAATAGTAATAATTTGTTCACAAGTCATGGATTAAAGCGAAATAATTAAATAAAAAGTTGCATCATTAGCCGGCAAGGCTATTCATATCACATAAAAATGCAAACAAATAATAATTTTTTTTTACGAAAATAATAAAAAAAAAAGAAAATAAGTTAAAAATCAAATATTAAATATCAATTTTCGAATCAAGCAAATTTTTCATTTTAATCCATCACCCCAAACTTGAAACAAACATTGTCCCCAATGTAAAATTTAAAATCAAAAGATCGGAGACTTCCCTGAGGTAGATCTGATGGTGCCGGGAGAAAAGGTGTGATAAGATCAACCGGAGGAGAAATCTGAACAGGTTGGTCGGCAAATCTTTGTTTGAATGTCATCCAGCCAGCCTGCAGGTTGTAATCCTAAAAAGAAAAGAAAAAAGAACTTATTAATAATAATAAAATAAATTTTTTTTCCCGGATGCAGTGCGATCTCAAGGACAAAATGTCCTGCGATCGCGAAGAATAAAAATTCTGGGCAGAAAGTTTTCTGCCTAGGCCATGCGATCGCAGAGGGGTATACCATGCAATCGCATGGTACAAAATTTCTGAATCCAATTTTTTTTTTATTTTAAGAAAAACGAAAAAATAAATTTTTTTTTAAATATAAATTTAAAATAATTGAACAACGTGATTATGCAAGATGACGATGATTGTAGCCTCAAAACCTAAGAATTAAAAGCTTACTTTAAATCCTAAAAACCTAAAATGTGCAAATTGTAAATTGAAATCCTAAAATTGAAATAATACAAAATTTAAATAAATAAAAGAGTAGAAAAATGGGTTGCCTCCCATTGAGCGCTTCTTTAAAGTCATTAGCTTGACTTTGTCGTGATGATCGCTCAAGACACTTTGAATAGATCTTTAGAGGCCTTGCTTTTCTTGCTTTGATTGACTTTGGAACCATTTTTGTTTACCTTCCAGAGCTTGATTTTTCCCTTATCATACTGATATGATTTTGTTTTGCCGCCCTGCTCGAACTCAACTAAGAAAATTTCAGCCTCCTCATCAGCTTTGATCACAAAAGACGGATGGAACTCCTCTTTCTACACATATTTTTCTTCTCTAAGTGGTGCATCCTGATGTTGGGTAACAACTTTATCATCTAAGCTCTCTGCCTTCTGGTCAATGACATCAATCTCGAAACAGGAATCTGAAGAGCTTGGAAATTTAATTGCTTTGAACACATTGAATGTAATGTGTTCATCATTCACTTTCAGCTTAAGTTCTTCTTTCTGAACGTCAATTACTGCCAGACCAGTAGCCAAGAAAGATCGACCCAAAATGAGTGGTACATCCCTGTCTTCACACATATCCAGAATAATAAAATCAGCAGGGAATATGAACTTGCCCACTTTCACCAATATGTCTTCAACTATTTCCCTTGGGCGTTTGATTGTTCTACCTGCAAGCTGCAATGTTACTGTTGTTGGCTTTGCTTCTCCTAAACCGAGCTGTTTAAAATTAGAATAAGGCATTAGATTTACACTAGCACCCAAATCACATAAAGCTCTATCAAAAAATAAACTACCAATAGGGCAAGGAATATTAAAACTCCCTGGATCTTTTAATTTCGGCAGTAGCTTGTTTTGTAATATGGCACTGCATTCTTCAGTTAGCGCGACTGTTTCATGCTCCTCCAACTTCCTTTTGTTTGAAAGAATGTCCTTCATGAATTTAGCATAACTAGGCATTTGAGCTAATGCATCGACGAAAGGTATGTTGATGTGAAGCTTTTTGAAAACATCCAGGAACTTTTTGAATTGTTGGTCTAGCTTATGTTGTCGTAGTCTTTGAAGAAATGGAATTGGAGGGACGTAAGCCGGTGGTGGAATATAAGCTGGTGGAAAGTTCCAGTTTACTTGTGCAACTTTTGCATCTGGTTTGTTTCCTCTCTCTTTGTTGGACACAGTTTCCTTTTCTACACCTAGTCTAGTCACATGAATCTCTGGCAATTCAAGTCCGCTTTTCGTAGTGATTGCATTGACTTGCTCTTTTAGGTTGACCTATGTATTGCTAGGCCATGTGCCTGGTTGTCGCTCGGTTAACAGTTTAGCCAACTGCCCAATCTGATTCTCCATATTCTTTATCGAGACATCTGTCCTTTTTTGCATCTCCTTTAGCGCAGACTCCATGCGTTCTCACAATTTAGCAACTGTATCATCTAATCCTTCTTCTCTTTCCTGGGGTCTTCCCTGATTTGACGGATTTTGAATGTTTTGTGTATTGCCATATGAGAAATTTGGATGATTTCTCCATCCAGGATTGTAGGTCTGTGAGTATGGATTATTCTGCTGTTGCTGAAAATTCTGAGCATATGCAGCTTGGTCAAGTGATGACATATCAACTTTGGTTAAAGGACATTCTGATGACTGATGGTTTGCCCCGCAAGTTACACATATTGGCAAGGACATCTGAACTATATTGGCTGACTGAGAATATTTCATTGATTCCATCTGCTTTGCCAATGCATCAATTTTCGCCAATACAAGTGAATTAGTGTTCACTTCGTGTATTCCTGCTGTTTTCTTCTGCAATCCTCTTTCTGGCCACATAATAAACTGTTTACTCATGGTTTCAAATAGATCGTAAAGGTCACCGGTGGATCTGTTTTGGATAGAGCCACCTGCTGCAGAATCTACTGAAGAACGACTGGTTGTAGCTAGTCCAGAGTAGAAATAATGATTTTGAGCTGCTAAAGGGAAACCATGACTTGGACACTTTCGGAGCAGTTGTTTGAATCTTTCCCATGCCTCGTGAAAATTTTCCAACTCAGATTGTTGGAAATTGGAAATTTCATACTTCAGTCTGTTTACTCTGGCTGGAAGAAAATATTTTAGTGTAAATTTCTGGATCAGATCTGCCCAAGTAGTGATGCTCTCAGGCGGTAGAAAATCTAACCATTCTCTAGCTTTATCCTTCAGTGTGTGTGGAAATAACCTCATCTTAAGCACCTCTTCATTAACACCGTAGTATTTGAAATTTCCACAGTACTCATCGAAGCGATTGTTCGAGAACAAATTCATCACATCTGGCCTTAACTGGAAGTTATCATGTCCATAAGGCGGATAAACTATGCTGGACCAATTCTCAACAATCGGTGGCATCATATACTCACCCATAAGAATATCTCGTTCACTAACTTCAACTGGTCGAGCTATTGGTACTTGATTATTTATCTGATCATGTACTTGATTGTCTGCCATTGTGTCTTTTTGTTGTCTTTTCTTTTCTGATTTTCACGTTGTCGTCGGTGAAAGTTTCGTTCAATTTCTGGATCTAAGTCAAATAGATCAAGATCTTTTGTACGGCGCATACACACTTAACACTTGAAAATTTAAAGAACAAATAAAATTCAGCAGTATCACGAAAAATTGAAAATATGAATAAAATAAAAATAAATAATACTAAAAAGAATTGTTAAAAGCTAAATTACAAATTAACGTAGCAATTAATAAAATTAGTCCCCGGCAACGGCGTCAAAAACTTGTTGTGCGATTTAAATCCCGCAAGTGGACGGATCGTTTACAAGCAATAAAGTGATAAATGAAGTGTCGAACCCACAAGGACCAGATATTAATTTAACCAATTATTTTATAATTCAAATTCTAACAATAAAACGAAACACAGATTCAATTTGGTTTTTGTGATTCTATACTATTTTAATTAAAACTAAATTAGCGAATAATTAACTTTAAAAAAAGTGAGAACGAATTCAAGATCTACTAACCATAGGATTTGCGAATCCACCAACACTTTTCTTAATCAAATATCCGTTTAACTGTTTTAACTTATAATTACCATAGATTGAAAATCGGCGTTCCTAAAATAATCAAAAGCCTCTCTCGATGGTCAATCAATTCTATATGTTATGCGAACTTCATTATCTCTAATTAAGCTTCGAACATAAACACCTGCATTAAAATCTCAAGAACACCTAAATGGATTTCATAAAGTATAATAGTAATCTCTATCTATTATTGGACCCTATGTTATTCAATACTACGTGTTTAATCTATATTGATTCTCTCGACTTCAATATAGATCACAATATATTCTAATGGTGATCAGGCATTAAAATAATAGAAAAACTGAATAAAGAATAATCAACTCAAAAGCAATTAATTACTAAAACGGAAAAACTTCTAATTAATTAAAAATCATGAGGTTTCATCGTTCATCCTAAAAATAAGTAAATTAGCCGAACATGATTTCGTCAATTATGACAATAATTGACTCTATCATGATCCGGCAAAAGAAAAAGAAGAAGAAATAAATACAACCCGTGACTCTGGTTGAAGAATCTTCAATCCCGTGCCTTGATCTTCGATTCTCCTCTTGTATCTTGTTCTCAAAATTCGTCTCCAATCCGGCTCCCAAAACGGCTCTCAAATTATGAGTTAATAACTCATATTTATAGTTACCTAATTGTGCCCCAAAAGATCCCAAAATATTATAAAATTCGTGGGCCAAAACGTTTCTTAATCGAATTACATGCATTAAAATCTCAAGAACACCTAAATGGATTTCATAAATGGATTTCAAATGTGGAGGAGAACAGCCTTGTGGTTTTGTATTGATGTTGTTTTAAGAGAATCAGCTTTTGCTGCGCTGCTGAAAAAATGGGAAGAATTAGATAAGTGTTAAGTAAACTCTTATTTTAAAATCAGCATTTGAGCGTTTGATAAAAAAATTAATTTATTTTTGTGACTCTATAAAATTACTAAAATAGACATTAATTATAATAATTTTTTTGTATTATTATTATCATGAGTAGTATTGTAAAATTTATTTTTATTTTTATAATAATATGTAATATTATTAAATATTTTTCAAGACAATATGTTCACCATAATTATTTTAAAATAAAAATAATAAACACCTATTAAATCTCAAATTTTATAAAAATTACAAAATAAAAGCATGGTCATAAAATAAAAAAATCAGTTAAATTTAAATTATTTATTTATGCATCAGACTTACATCAATTCAATTTTTCAATGACTTGCAGCAATTCGGTTTCTCAATTTCTCCATTTCCATATAATAGGAAAACACATCAAATAAATTTAAAATATTTTTCATAAATAAGAATGATGTATTTGACTTGAAATATGAAGTTGTTTTATTATTGAAATTCTAATAAATGTAGGACACAAAAAGAATTAATTTAATTAATTAAAGTTAAAATTGAGATTTTGATTATATATAATTAGAGAAGTTAAAACCAAAATCTCATAAACTACCATTTTCCTGATTCTCAAAACTAGTACCAGATGTTAAAGTAGAAATTGTTTTTAAGTCATTCATATGGGATTTTTTTCCATAGGTCCAAACAGTTTTTTAAATTGCGTCTAAGTCACATTTTTTATTTTTTTTTAAGTAAAAGATTTAGGAAATTTCTGACAAATAGTACAACTACTCTTATAACATAAATTTAGGCATATCGTGTGGGTGTGGATTTCCATTCACCACTCTCTCTCCTCTTTCTCTCTCTGTATGTAATTCTTGTGTACGTGTGTGTGTGTATATATATTATCAAAATTCATCATCATATTTAAATGTGAACATTTTTTTGCGTAGGTGTGTGAGGTAGGTTTGGTTGGAGACATCTCCATTTCTCTCTTTAATCTTGGTTTGCTCTCTCTCTCTCTCTCTCTCTCTCTCTCTTCCATTGTTGCTTTTTTATTTTCCTTGATCGACACAGGGTTTGACCCTAGCTGGGCCATTAGAGAGATGGGATGGTGTGTGGATACATGAATTTCCATGTTTCTTCTTTCTAATTATTCTATTATGCTGAGATAAGAATAGGATATATATACATATGTAGACAGTGGTGGGCATTTTAATCGGAACCAAACTTCTCGAACCTCCCGAACTGGAAACGGAGATTTCGATCTGGTTCCAAAAAAATAAAATTAGGAATTGAGAACCGACCGGGTTCGGGTCGGTTCTTCGTTCTTGAATTAGAACCGTGGATACCCGATTAGAACCGAATTTGTCATTTTTTATAATTTTTTTATTTTTTACAATTATTCACCCGAACTCAATGACCCACGATCCAAACACTACTGTACCAAAGACAAGAGTCCAACTGTCCAAGATCCAAATAAAAAATAGAAAACTCATTACTCTTAAATTTAAACTCAATTGACCCAATTCTAATTACCCAAATCTCAAATTCTCAATCGCTATTTGTTTAGATACGCAATACAAACATTGTTCCCTGTCTCGGACTTTTGTTCATCCCTTCTCTCGCTCAACACGCAGTGAGACGACGAATGTGAAACTCCTCTTTAATCGAATAGAATCCTCAATTTTGATAGGTAATTTTCCTTTTTCTAACCTTAATTTATGAATTTCAATTTTGGTATCTATTTTTTCAGTTAATGTTTATATCTTTCATAACTTGTTTTAATATCTAACATACTTTAATATTAACGGATTTATAATTTATAATTTTTTTTCACAACATGTTTGTCAACTAAAGATTTTATTAAAAATATTATGGGTAGAACCGAACCCGAATCCGAACCGACGGTTCTGGTTCGAGTTTGGTTCCAATAATTACGTGGAACCGAATGGTTTCATTTACAAAATACTCAAACTGTAACGAGTAGTTCTGGATATTGAAATATCCAGACCGATCCACCCGACGCACATGTCTATATGTAGACACAAGAAGAGAGAGTAAAGTAGAGTTTTGAGTTTTTGAGTTTTTCTAGAGAAAAAGGGATATAACTTTTTTATTCGAGTTTCACGAGAATTACATATTTGACTCAATGATTTAGGTTATAATCATGGATCATTATCTCCAACAATTGATGTAATTCATATAAGAAAAACCTGGTTCAGATTAAGGAGAATTTTACCGTTAGAACCATCACTTTATATTTATAAATTCATTTCTTTCTCGACATCTGGTTCAAATTTGGGTAAAAAACGGGAGAAAATAAGTCAACTTTTTTATAAAAAAAACTGAATTGAAAAGTCCCGATTACAGTGGTATTATGTGATTCTGTTAGTGGTATTATTATTTGTGTACATGTTTATATCCATTGATCCCCATATTTTTCTGATTTATACTGTTTTATGTGTTGACCTATGGTTAACTTTAAACCTTAATGTTTTGATTATTACAAACAAATTGGTTATGTTTTCTAACATTTTATTTTCAAGCAAAATTCAAAGCGCTACAAATCGAACTCTCATGCAATGTCAAGTTCAAAGTCAAAATCAATACAAGAGTTCAAACATCTCAAGGTCCGCCGAATTTCAAGATTCGAAGATCAAGATTGAAGAATAGATTTTTAGATAAAATTGTAAAGGTATTAACTCTTTAATCCTTAGCAATTAAATGAACGAAAGCTCAAATATAATTTTTATCACTTGCATAAAAATTAGTTTTATCAAAGCCAAAAATCAGATTTTCAAAACTGTGGAAACGGATCATCCGTTTGGAAAACTAGATGAACCGGTCGACCGTTTACTTTTAACCGGTCGACCGTTTGAGCGTATCTTTTCAAAAAGTGTCCGTTCTGACTTTTTGCAGTTCAACGACTAGTTCTGACCAATCTGACCGGTCGACCGTTTGGTCATCCGTTTGGTCAGAAAGTGACGAAAATTCATCTCTATAAATACCACTTTATTTACTATCATTCAACAACACTTACAAGAGCATTTATAGAGAGAATCATATTGAAAAACATCATTCAAAGCTTCATTACATTCATATCTTCAATATCTCTCTTTGAAAAACTTTGTTTGATTAAATCAAACCTTTGATTCATCTTTCTAAACAAAGTTTTCTTCTAACACTTGAGCTTTCCTCATTCATTGCTATTCATTAAAGTGTTAGTTTTTCTTAGAACTAAACTTGTATCTATCATTTATCTAGAGAGAAATACTCAAATCAATCTTTTTATTTATTTGGGTCATATTGAGGTCCCTTGAAAAGCTCAATATTGTATAAGGATCGGTGCTCCTTGCTTGTAAGTCACCGGATACATTGTAAGGGTTTGGATTGCACCATAAGTCAATCAAAATAGTGGAAAGGCCGTGCTCGTGTTTGAGAGCTTGGTAACGGGGGACGTAGATCATTGGTTGGATCAAACCTCCATAAAAAAATCGTTTGCACTCTTTCTCCTCTTTTATTTACTTATATTGTGCTTATATTCTTGTGAATCTATTTTTATCATTTTTAAGAATATTTTTCGAAAAAGTTTGAGAAAACCAATTCACCCCCCTCTTGGTTAGTTATTCTTGGGCTATCAATTGGTATCAGAGCAAGGTGCTCATTTTTTTTTATTACACAATCTTGAGTAATGGCTAACCAAAATTTTCAAAACCTTGAAGGTCACTCCACAAATCGTCCTCCCTTCTTTAATGGCTCCCACTACAATTATTGGAAAACTAGAATGATGATTTATATTCAATCAATTGATTATAACATTTGGGAAGTCATCGAGTTTGGTCCATATGTGCCTACAAAAATTGTCAAAGTTGATGATAAACCGGACCAAACTATTTCTAAGCCTAGAGAAGAATATGATGAAGAGGACAAAAGAAAATTGTCTTTGAATGCTAGAGCCAAAAATTTACTTTATTGTGCTTTAGACAAAAATGAGTTTAATCGTATTAGCACATGTGATTCCGCATATGATATTTGGCATGCATTAGAGATAACTCATTTAGGTACCAACAAGGTTAAAAAAACCAAAATAAATCTTTTGACAAAATATTTCGAAAATTTCTTTATGAAACAAGATGAACCTATTGTTGATATGATTACTCGTTTCACCGATATTATTAATGGCCTTAAGGGCTTTGATCGAAAATTTACTAACGGTGAACTTGTGAGCAAAATGCTTAGGTCTTTATCGGAAGATTGAAACTCCTTGAGGATGTTGATAGAGAATACAAAAGATATCAACACTTATCCATTGGATGAGCTATATGGAACATTGATGACATATGAGCTCAACAATGCCGAAACAAAGGAGAAAACAAGGAGAAGCAAAGAAGAGATGAATGAGCTTCCAAAGAAGCAAATTGCTTTGAAATCAACAAATGATGAAGGATCATCCAACACAAACTTGAGTGATGAAGAACTTGATGACTTAGTTCTTCTTGTCAAGAAATGGAGAGGATTTCGAAACAATAGACGATTTCAAAAGAAAGAAGACAAAAGTGAAGAAAAGAACAAAAAGATCATATGCTATGATTGTGACAAACCCGGTCACAAGAGGACCGAATGCCCAAACAAGAAGAAGTTCAACAAAAAGAAGGCACTTCAAGCTACATGGGATGATAGTGATGAAGATAATCAAGAAGATGATGAAATTCAAGAAGAAATCGCTAATATGTGCTTCATGGCTATTGAGGATGAGGTAAGTACAAACAACAATGACTCTTACATTGACTTATTTACCTCTTATGATGAAATTCTTGAAGAATTTGAGAAACTTATGTCAAAATACTCCATTCTTAACAATAAACACTCTTTGTTGAAAAAGGTAGTCAAGAAGCTTTTTATTGCACAAAAGGACTTTGAAAAAGAAAAGGATGATCATAAGTCCTTGATTAAAGAAAATGTTTTATTGAAAGAAAAAGTGGTTGATTTAACAAGCATTATTCACAAATTCACCCAAGGAAAGAAAAACTTTGAATTAATGCTTGGAGAGCAAAAATGCGTGTTTAACAAAGGAGGAATTGGATATAAACCTCTCTTGAAACAAAAATCCCTTGAAACCATTTTTGTAAAATCATCCAACTTTTCTCAACAAAACATCACATGTAATTTTTGCAAGAAAAATGGTCATGTTGCTTACAATTGTTTGACTAAAAAGAAACTATACTTTGAAAAGAAACACAAGTGGATAAAAGAATCCACAAGCACTAACTATCAAGGACCCAAACTTATGTGGGTACCAAAAGTCAAAAATTAAAATTATTTTGTAGGTACCACAAAAGGTCAAGAGCAATTGGTTCTTGGATAGTGGTTGTTCGAAACATATGACGGGAGATCGATCATTACTATCAAATTTCAAAAGAAAAGATGGAGGTCATGTGACTTTTGGAGACAATGCCAAAGGAAAAATCATAGGCATTGAAAATATTGGTAATCATTCTTCTCCCTCTATTGAAAATGTTTTATTAGTTGATAACCTCAAACATAACCTACTTAGTATAAGTCAATTGTGTGATAAAGGTTATCTCATTAAATTTGATTCTTCTAATTGCCTCATTGAGGATGCTATATCTAAAGAGGTATTGTTCATGGGGAGCCGAAGCAAAGATGTTTACATCATATCTATTGAATTTGAACTTGAAAAGGAAATAAAATGTTTTTCAAGTATAAAGGATGATTCTTGGCTATGGCATAGGAGATTAGGTCATGTTAGCATGGACTTACTTTCAAAAATCTCCAAAAATAACTTTGTGAAAGGGTTGCCAAGTATAAAGTTTGAAAAAGATAAAATTTGTGATGCTTGTCAATTTGGAAAACAAGTAAAGAGTTCTTTCAAACTTAAACAACACTCTTCTACTTCAAGACCTTTGCAATTTCTCCACATGGACTTATTTGGACCATCTAGAACTCTAGTTTAAGTGGAAAACATTATGCATTTGTTATTGTTGATGATTTTTCAAGATTTACTTGGGTCATTTTCTTGAATTTAAAAGATGAAGCCTTAAATGCATTTAAACATTTTTTCAAAAGAGTCCAAAATGAAAAAGGATACACCATTACCACAATTAGGAGTGATCATGGTGGAGAATTGAAAATATAGCCTTTGATGAGTTTTGCAAATTCAATGGATATGAACATAATTTTTCGGCTCCTAGAACTCCTCAACAAAATGGTGTAGTAGAAAGGAAGAATCGAACATTGCAAGAAATGGCTCGAACCATGTTGAATGAAAACAATTTACCAAAATACTTTTGGGCCGAAGCCGTAAACACTTCATGTTATATCTTAAATAGAGTTTTGGTAAGTTGAAAGAAAACCAAAACTCCATATGAGCTTTGAAAAAATAGAATTCCCAATATCGGATATTTTAAAGTTTTTGGTTGCAAGTGCTTTATTTTAAACACAAAAGAAAATTTGGGAAAATTTGATCCAAAATCCGATATTGGAATTTTTCTTGGATATTCATCTACTAGTAAAGCTTTTAGAGTTTTCAACAAAAGAACTTTAGTAGTTGAAGAATCCATGCATGTTGTTTTTGATGAAAATAACTCTTCTACACAAGAAAAAGTTATTGATGATGAAGATTTGGAAATCCCATTTGAACAACTAAGTATTCAAAATCAAGACAAAGGGAATCCAAATAACATTGAAAGTCAACATGAGGAGGAAACAAGTATGCAACAAAATGATGAAGAACCTCATGAAGATCCCAACACTTCATCATTACCAAAAGAATGGAGGTTTGTCCCATCTCACCCAAAAGATCTCATCATTGGTGATCCATCAAAAGGGATAAGCACAAGAAATTCTTCTAGAAATTTTCATAACAATTGTGCATTTCTTTCTCAAATTGAGCCAAAGAACTTTAAAGAAGCCGAGTTTGATGAATTTTGGATCCTAGCTATGCAAGATGAACTAAATCAATTTGAAAGAAATCATGTTTGGGATTTAGTTGCTAGACCAAATTCACAAACCGTAATTGGCACAAAATGGGTTTTTCAAAACAAACGAGATGAAAATGGTATAATTGTGCGTAACAAAGCTAGATTAGTGGCTCAAGGTTACAATCAAGAAGAAGGCATTGATTTCGAAGAAACTTTTGCCCCGGTTGCTAGATTAGAATCAATTCGCATGCTTCTTGCTTTTGCTTGTCATAAGAATTTTACTTTATTTCAAATGGATGTCAAAAGTGCATTCTTGAATGGAGTCATTCAAGAAGAAGTTTTTGTTGAGCAACCACCCGGTTTTAAAAATCATAAGTATCCGGATAAAGTTTTCAAACTTAGAAAAGCTCTTTACGGTTTAAAACAAGCTCCTAGAGCATGGTATGAAAGATTAAATAAATTTCTCTTATCAAATGGTTTTTTAATGGGTAAAGCGGATACTACATTATTTATAAAAACCAAAAAGAATGATATGATAGTTGTTCAAATTTATGTTGACGATATCATTTTTTGTGCTACTAACATTTCCCTATGTGAAGAATTTTCTAAGTGCATGAGTAGGGAATTTGAGATGAGCATGATGGGTGAACTCAAGTTCTTTCTTGGTCTCCAAATCAAACAAACCAATGATGTATATCTTGGATATGCTCAAAAAGTTTGAAATGGAAGAGTTGAAGCCAATGAATACTCCAATGAGCTCATCAATCAAACTAGATAAAGACGAGCAAGGTACTTCCGTTGATGTAACAAAATATCGAGGTATGATCGGATCCCTTCTTTATTTAACCGCTAGTAGACCCGATATTATGTTTAGTGTATGCTTATGTGCTAGATATCAATCTAATCCTAAGAATTCCCATCTTAGTGCCGTAAAACGCATTTTTCGTTATCTTAGTGGAACTAGATCTTTAGGTCTTTGGTATCCCAAAGAAACTCATTTTGATTTACTTAGCTATTCGGATGCCGATTGGGCCGGTTGCACAATTGATCGTAAAAGTACTAGTGGAACGTGTCATTTTCTAGGCTTTGCTTTAGTTTCATGGTTTAGTAAGAAACAAAATTCCGTTGCTTTGTCAACCGCCGAAGCTGAGTATATCTCCGCCGCTAGTTGTTGTGCTCAAATCCTATGGATGAAGCAAACTCTAAATGATTATCACATTTCATTTGACAAAGTTCCTATTATGTGTGATAATACTAGTGCCATCAATTTATCTAAAAATCCCGTCTTGCATTCTCGTACCAAACACATTGAAATTAGACATCACTTTTTACGAGACCATGCACAAAAGGGAGATATAACTTTGGAGTTTGTAAACACCGAAAAACAATTGGCCGATATTCTCACAAAACCATTAGCTCTTGAACGATTTTCATACATTCGACGAAATTTAGGTATAATTGATGAATGTGAAATATGTGGCTAAATTTTTATGTTTCCTATGATTAATTGCTTTATATGTGACAAACATGTTCTAAAATTATCTGTCAAAAGACAAATTCATCAATTTTGGTGAATCTTTTTAAACCGGTCGACCGTTTCATAAACCGGACGACCGTTTCATATTAAACGGATGATCCCCTGCTCAATCCGTTTGATCATCCGTATGAGCAGAGACTTTTGCCAAAATTAAAAAGTTTAACCGGTTGACCGCCTCTATAAAACGGACGTCCGTATGATTTTAACCGGACGACCGTACATCATCCGCCTACTCATCCGTTTGAACAGAAAGTTTAAACTTCAAATTTTCAGTCCAATCGGTCGACCGTATGAGGTTTCCGGTCGTCCGTATAAGCGGAAATCAGGGTTTTTAAGTTAGAAATTTTTCAAATTTCTTCATTCCAACTTCCCGCGAACCACGGTTTTCTCTCCAAATCTTCCTCAAATCTTCCAATCTTCTCAAAATCTTTCCAATTTACATTCAAAATCTCAAAACCCATATCATTTCACGCCTAAATCTTCAAAATCCCCAATTTTTGTCCACCAAATCGCGATAAACCCCTCAAACAGTCGATCTCCAACCCTAGGCTCCAAATCCGGTTCCACAACCATGCCTCGAATGAAAATGGCAACCAAACGACCTAGGAGAGAAAGGCAACCATCTCCATCCTCCAACTCCTCCGAAGAAGATCCTCAATCCAAGCGCATCGAACGAAGTCCCGTTCTCATTGGTAAGAACGTCGATCTTGCCTCTTTCACACACGAAGCACCATCTTTTAACATTGAAAATCTTTTCATGGGTATGGGGTGGGTTCCTCTTCTCACTCTCAATGAAACTGTTTACCCCCCCATTATCAAAGAATTTTACAAAAACATGGTTTTTTCCCCGGGGTCGGGTATTTCATCTTTCGTTCGGGACAAACGAATTAAGATCACTCAAGATCTTATTCGTACTATTCTTCATCTTGAAAGTGGTGGTATGCATCTCTATACCACCAAGACAATTCCTCACACCGACGAATATAATCCGGTCGAAGCATGTTGTCGCGTTACCGGCAAGCACTTCGAGGCTGCCGTTCGTCTTAGCTCAAATCAACTTACTCTTCCTTGTCGTGTCCTCCATAACATCATTGCCCACATAATTGTCCCTCGAAAGGGTCATTTGGATGAGGTCAATTATTTCGATGCTTTTGTGCTCGACTCTATCCTCCGAGGGCGTAAGCTCGATTTCTCCTATATCATGATCCAACACATGCACTACGTCCTTAGCGGCAAGAGTTCTAAGGCACTTCCCTATGGCATGATTCTTACCAAAATCTTTCAACATTTCGATATCTCCTTCCGTGATACGGTGACCCTCCTTCCGAAAGCCACCGACACCATCAATATTCTTACACTCGAAAGAATGAAAATTGTAAAGGAGAACGGTCAATGGGTGGCAAAGTCGAAGGGATTTGATGAAGAGTCGGGCCCCTCCACTCTACCTTTCGAGGGGAAAGATATTGACGAGGATGCTCCTCCGTCCTCTCTGCGGCAAAGATCACAAAGGCCGTCGTCCTCCACTTCCGGCCATAACGAGGATCAATTCACTTTACTGCATGGCCGGATCGACTCACTTACTTCTTCAGTCGAGGGCCTGCACCATACCATGGGGACTCTCCAGCACTCGGTTGCCGACATGACGGCACTGCTCCGAGATCTTCACTCCCGTCTCGATGCCGTGCTTCCTCCTCAGCCGCCCCCGGAGCCTTAGTCTATTTATTTCTCTTGTTTTTTTTTTTGTAGCTATGTTTTGGAAACAAAGTCTATGTCCTAGCTTTCATTTATAAAACTATGCTTGTTTTTAAATTTTAAGTTTATCAATGAATGGCTTATATTGTTTCATTTAGGAGGAATATATTTTTAAACCTTAATGTTTTATCTTTTGCCTTTTTGTTTATGCCAAAGGGGGAAAATAAATATGTGATGAAATATATGAAATATGTGATGTGATGAATGATGAATTTGGCATGAAATATGTAATGTGATCAAATGGAATCGATATCATGTAATGAGATAAAATTGGCAAATCAAATGAAAATGTGATACAAATTCATCAAATCATGTTTACTTGAAAAAGATAGGGAGAATATATATGCTTTATTGTATCTCATTATTCTATATTCTCACATTATTTGTCATAATCAAAAAGGGGGAAATTGTTGACCTATGGTTAACTTTAAACCTTAATGTTTTGATTATTACAAACAAATTGGTTATGTTTTCTAACATTTTATTTTCAAGCAAAATTCAAAGCGCTACAAATCGAACTCTCATGCAATGTCAAGTTCAAAGTCAAAATCAATACAAGAGTTCAAGCATCTCAAGGTCTGCCGAATTTCAAGATTCGAAGATCAAGATTGAAGAATAGATTTTTAGATAAAATTGTAAAGGTATTAACTCTTTAATCCTTAGCAATTAAATGAACGAAAGCTCAAATATAATTTTTATCACTTGCATAAAAATTAGTTTTATCAAAGCCAAAAATCAGATTTTCAAAATTGTGGAAACGGATCATCCGTTTGGAAAACCGGATGAACTGGTCGACCGTTTACTTTTAACCAGTCTACCGTTTGAGCGTATCTTTTCAAAAAGTGTCTGTTCTGACTTTTTGCAGTTCAACGGCTAGTTCTGACCAATCTGACCAATTTGACCGGTCGACCGTTTGGTCATCCGTTTGGTCAGAAAGTGACGAAAATTCATCTCTATAAATACCACTTCATTTACTATCATTCAACAACACTTACAAGAGCATTTATAGAGAGAATCATATTGAAAAACATCATTCAAAGCTTCATTACATTCATATCTTCAATATCTCTCTTTAAAAAACTTTGTTTGATTAAATCAAACATTTGATTCATCTTTCTAAACAAAGTTTTCTTCTAACACTTGAGCTTTCCTCATTCATTGCTATTCATTAAAGTGTTAGTCTCTCTTAGAACTAAACTTGTATCTATCATTCATCTAGAGAGAAATACTCAAATCAATCTCTTTATTTATTTGGGTCATATTGAGGTTCCTTGAAAAGCTCAATATTGTATAAGGATCGGTGCTCCTTGCTTGTAAGTCACCGGATACATTGTAAGGGTTTGGATTGCACCATAAGTCAATCAAAATAGTGGAAAGTCCGTGCTCGTGTTGGAGAGCTTGGTAACGGGGGACGTAGATCATTGGTTGGATCGAACCTCCATAAAAAAATCGTTTGCACTCTTTCTCCTCTTTTATTTACTTATATTGTGCTTATATTCTTGTGAATCTATTTTTATCATTTTTAAGAATATTTTTCGAAAAAGTTTGAGAAAACCAATTCACCCCCCTCTTGGTTAGTTATTCTTGGGCTATCATTATGTATAACAATATACAATATATAGTATCAGTATCATTAAAATAATTCATTTTCTAACTAATAGTTAGAAGCAAATTATTACTTTCGTTGTTTTTTGTATAATAGTATATACTATACAGTATCATAAAAGAACATTATCATAGGTAGGAGAATATCTTAATAAAATAGTATCATTCATATTCTTATAGTCAAAATATAATTTTATAGAGTACGTTACTGATTTAATATAATTGATTTCAAGTAACGTTATGATGTCATTGTATGATTTTGTTAATGATATTTTTATTTGTGTACATGTTTGTATCCATTGAGGCTTGGTTTGGTATTGCTGTGCTTTTAAGAGAATCAGTTTCTACTGTGCTGCAGAAAGAATCAGTTGTGGGAAGAATAAAATAAGTGTTTAGTAAATTCTTATTTTAAAATTGTTGTATGTTTCAAAAGCAGCATTTGAGCATTTGGTAAACAAAAGTGATTTATTGCTGTAACGATATTAAATTATTAAAAAGGACATTGATTATAATAATATTATTTTGTATTATTATTATTATCACGAGTGATAAAATTCATTTTTTTTCCTAGTCAAATATTTTTTAACAAGACAATGCATTCATTATTATTCTTTTAAAATAAAAATACTAAAAACCTAATAAATTTCAAATGTTATAAAAATTACAACATAAAAGTATAGTCATATATAGTGCAAAAATTAATTAAATTTATATTATTTTTTATGAATCAACTTGCATCAATTCGATTTCTCAAATAGATATTAAAGGATTTAGTTTAATTAATTAGGGGGAAATGGGGTATATTAATAATATATAAATAAAAAAGCTAAAAGTAGAATCTGAAAAGCTGTCATTTTGCTACTTCTCAAAATCTGCTGGCAAGTTAGTCAGATTATTTTATAATCACTTTTAAATTTTTTGTCAAACTTCTAAATCAACTTCTAATTGTTTGAGAATCATAAGTTGGGCTCCAAAATCAATCCCAAACGGGGCCTGAGTCCCATGTCTTTCTTATTTGATATTGTTTTATGTATAACACTATACAATATCAGTATCAGTATCATTAAAATAATTCTTTTTGTAGTTAGTAGTTAGATGCAAATTTATACCATCGTTGTTTTATGTAAAACAGTATAACAATATACAATATCATAGAAGAACATTATTATAGGTAGCACATTATCTTAATAAAACAATTTCATGCATATTCTTGGAGGCAACATATGATTGTTTAACAATAAACCATAATTTGAAACAAGTGTTTTTATGGATTACGTTCTTGTTTTAATATAATTTTAATTTTCTTTCAAGTACTATTACGATGTCATTATATAATTATGTTAGTAATATTATTATTTGTATACATATTTGTATTCATTGAGTCCACTCTTTTTTCTGATTTGATATTGTTTTATGTATAACAGTATACAATATCACTGTTACTGTGTTCAATAAGTTTTTTTATGGAGTATGACACTATTTTAATATTATTTTCTTTCAAATGATATCATTATATGATTCTATTGGTAATATTATTATTCTGTGTAAAGAGTTATTACCATTAGTATTTGCCTTCACCTACAAAATGACTACTTGAAAAGTCTAAAAAGAGGTGAATAAGATCAAATGTGAGCAAGTGCGGATGATACAATGTAGAATGTGTGAAAAGTTGGGTAATCACAATAAGGAGATTCGTTAGGAGTCATTGGCCTAAATTTTGAATTGAATGTTAGTGTCCTTTAATTCAAGAAGTTACTTTCATGTGAAGCAACTGAGTGATACTATTTAGAATTTGATAGATATATTTAATATCGCACATAATTGTTAATAATTATCCTCGTGTTAATGGGTTATCATACTGTTTATTATACATATCATACAAAAATAACAATATACAGTATACAATATCATTAAACAATATACAATATACATAAATTTAAGTATGACTTTTAATGTAATAAGAAAGAAATATGGAATAGAAAAAAAATCCAATTTCTACATAAATTAAAGAAAAGTTTCTAATGTAATGCAAAATAAATATGAAACAATGTATTTAAGTATGAAAACAGAGAAAGAAAGAGAGGTTAAAATAAAATGTTAGCTTTTATAATTATAGGGGCATGAGTGTCTTTTTGCATTACTATATTACTTAAAATGAATAAATTTTGAGGAGTATGACTTGGTAAGTACATATATAGTGAGTGGCTTGAATTATTCCTTTTTTAAATTTACCAAATGCTTAAAACAACTTCTGATTGTTTGACAATTAGAAATTGAATTCTAAATTCAATCCAAACGGACCCTTAAGCTGGGAATTAGGCTTTAATATTATTTTTATTTTTATTTTAACTCCAAACTTATAATTTCATTAATGTATGTCTCCACAAATAGCCGACCACAAGAAAATATGAATACAATCCAACCAAGATACTTGATCCTCTAACTCAACGCGAAGCGTGCAAGCTCATGGATCGCTCTATTACCATTTATGGGAATAAAGCAACAAGATGGTGCTTACAGCATTCAATAAGACCACAATGTCAGACAAAACTGCCGCATTTGGTGCAAATGAAAAACTTGAGGACAGAACCTAGTGCATTCTATGGATTGCAATCTATATAGCAAAAAAATTAGAAGACTTGTAATTATGTTGCATTGATGTCTAATGAACAGACAATCGAAAAGATATGAATAAATAGCTGGGTGACCGGCCAATTTATGAAAAAGACGTTTGACCAAAATTTATCTAAAATACTCTTAAATTCAAAACATAACAATTAACATTTTCTTCTCCAGTCATTTAAATTTCAAAATCAAACTCTACACAAAACTTAACTCTTCTCTCCTCATAATTAGAAAGTCATCAAAAACTTTACAAAATCATTGATCTTCTCCATACAATGAAGAAAATTTTAAAAATTGCATTTTTCAAGATTGGAAGTCTTCGTTTTACAAATTCATATTTTATTTTTGTTTAGTTTTAACTTCATTTTGATTGTTCTGAACAATTCTTTGTCAATAGACTGCAGTTTGTTAAACAAACGTCGTTAACATACTGCAATATTTTTTAAATTTGTTAATAGACTTCATATTGCAGTCTATTTAATAGATTGTGTTAACAAACCTTGCTCTGTTTGAAGTCTGTTAAACAAACATTTAAACTCCACGAAATAGAGGGTATTTTAGACTTTAAAATACAAAAGGCCTTTTATACTTAAAATGTAGGGTTAATTACACTAATGGTTCCCATTCTTTCAGGTTTGTAACGATTTCATCTCCATTCTTTTTTTTAGCAGATATCATCCACATTCTTCTATTTATTCTCACAGATGGTCCCCAAATCACTATTTTTTTGACAATTCTTTGACAATTTTGCCCCTTGACTTAAATAAATTAAAATGATAGCAAAAAATACAATGAAAGCATTGCAATTGGGTCCTTAACCTTTTTAAAAGTACAAATAAATCCTAAACTATTTTATTTTATACAGATAGGTGTTCTTCCCCAAACTACTATGGATTTTGATTTTATAACCCACTTGTACAAAACGCACAAAACTACTATGGATTTTGATTCTTGATGAACTACAAATGGGTTTCACTGTCACTCCACTGGCAATTTTGATAGGCAAAGAGGTGATTTTGTGAACGGTGAGATTTGAAGAGCTGAATCGACTCAGTAGTAATAATGTGAAATATTAACCAAGTTAAAATTGCTGAGATACAAACATTGGGCTACTAGCATCGAGCACTACGCCTCCGGGTTTATCTCCCATTCTGCCATCGATTTCACTCCCCGAATTTCCCCGGGCTCCGCCGACGACCTGGACTCCAACTGGCCCACCTCCACCAAGTCAATTGGCCCAATACCCAACCTTATCACCGCTACCGCCAACGTTCTCGAAATCTACACCGTCAGAGTTCAGGAAGATTCATCTTCACCCGTGGACTCCAAGAATCCTGGAGCCGAAGCGTGGGGGTGTCTTAGCCGGAAAATCCGAGGCGTCCCTTGAGCTAGTTTGCCATTACATGTCTCTCAAACAAATGTACTTTTTAAGTTATTTTTTGAGAATTTTTTCTCCTATCTGGCGAATTGGTGTACATACACTTCAGCTGCTCCTATCCTCTACTGATACCAAACTCTAGAGTGGTGGTAGCCGATTATAATTTGTACTAAACTGGAATTGGAGCTGATGGCCTCGTCCTGAATAATTTTATCTGGGAAATGTTTTCTGGCAAATGAATTTTATTTGGAAAATGTGTTGGGGAAAATATGATTCCTTTTTTGTTTGAAAAAAACACATATCCGTAAAAACATAAAATGGTTTAGGATTTATTTGTACTTTTGAAAAAGTTAAAGACTCAATTGCAATGCTTTCATCATATTTTTTTTTCTATCATTTTAATTTATTTAAATCAAGGGATAAAATTATCAAAGAATTGTCAGAATAGTGAAAAATAGTGATTTGTGGACAATCTGTGAGAATAAATAGAAGAATTGGGATGATATCTGCTAAAAAAAAGAATGGAGATAAAATCGTTACAAACCTGAAAGAATGGGGACCATTAATCTAATTAACCCTAAAATGTATAAGCAAACCATTTAGTCACTTTGCTCGCCTATATCATAAATTCCCCATCCATAGTCAAGCTTAAAATTGTTATTAATGAATTCTACAACTCAATACTACTATCTACATGTCTTTTATCTACCTTAAAATAAAAATAAATAAAATAAAGAAGAAGAATGAGAAAATTGAATGCTCTAAACACAAAAATAGAACCAAATACATTACCGAGTCAACATGGCTAACAGAGCATTTGAATCTAGATAGAGATCTAGATGACGTATATTTTATTTATTTTTTATCTTCCCTTTTTTTTTTTGACCCCATAAGCTTGATAGAATCCCCATCAAATAGCATTGGAAAAGATTTCTTTTAGAAACAGTCTATTTTGCTTATGGCAAATAATTTCAAGCAATTCACATTACATGCTCTGAACTAACCGAGGGAGTTGCAATCTGCACTATCAGTAGGTAAGCCATTATTATGCAATGTTTTAAAAGCCGACCAGGGCATCGATCCAGAAAAGTGAAAGGTCAAGGGTCAAAAGGTCGAACCAGAGTTGATCTAGTGTAATGATAAAAATAATGACAGCTGCTATATGTTATCTGCCAATAGTGGCACGTCCTGGCATGCTCGCCTCAACGATTCGCCCGCCTTAACAGGTTGCCCGCCTAGTTGGTCTCATAAGCTCACCTCATACAAATAAATAGAAATAACTGAACTGTGGTTAGGTTAGTCAGACAGGCAATCCAAAGACTAATAGTCACCACCAGCAATTGAGAAGATGAAACATCCCTGATTAACTCCTAATAATGAGGGAAGTGAAAGGACACCCGTCATTAATGACCAATGAAGGCCGTAATTACAAGTCATCTATATAAATAAAGGCCAACTCCCAAGGTAAAAGAACAACTCTCATACACTCTGCATTTCTTTTCTGCACATCTGTTTTAATCATATACTGATTATCACATCGGAGTAGACACGGGAGAAAAAAAGCCTGCTACTATTTTGTAGGTCTCCACCACTATCACCGCCGCTCTCGGACGAGGAGAAAAACAAGGCTAGGCGATGAGTCTTGTCTGAAAACAAGGCCAGGTGATGAGTCTTGTCTGAAAACAAGGCTAGGCGATGAATCCTGTCTAAAAACAAGGCTAGGTGATGAATCCTGTCTCAAAACAAGACTAGGCGATGAACCTCTATTTAAAAATCAAGGCGATGAGCCTCTGTCTGAAAAACAAGGCGATGCGATAAACCCATGCCTAAAAATCAAGGCGATGAGCCTCTGTCCGAAAAACAAGGCGATTAGCTTATGTTTAAAAATCAAGGCGATGAGCCTCTGTCTAAAAATCAAGACGATGAGCCTCTGTCTAAAAAAGTTAGAAAAGAGCAGGTGCAGAAGATTATTTCTACTTCTCATTGACAATAGTCTATGAAAAGTAGAGAGACTTATGATGATAGAAATAATAACAGCTGCTATATGTTATCTGTCAATGGTGGCACGTCCTGACATGCCCGCCTCGTTGGTCTCATAAGCTCGCCTCCTACAGATAAACGAAAATAACTCAACTGTCGTTAGGTTAGCCAGACAGGCAACCCGAAGACTGACAATCACCACCGACAATTGAAAAGATGAAACACTTTTCATTAACTCCTAATTATGAGGGAGATGAAGGGACACCCGTCATTAATGACCATCGAATGCCGTAACTACATGTTATCCCTATAAAGAAAGGCCAACCCCCAAGGTAAAAGAACAACTCTCATACACTCTGCATTTCTCTTCTGCACATCTGTTTTAATCATATACTGATTATCACACCGGACTGGACACGGAGAAAGAAGCCCTGCCACTATTTTGCAGGTCTCCATTACTATCACTGCTGCGCTCGGATGAGGAGAAAAATATTTATCATCACAGTAATTTTAAAAAAATTAAAACAATAAAAAAAATTAAAATTGAAAAATAAGTTTATGAAAATCACATAAATTTCTTAGAAGCAATGTATTTGATTTTTCATTCTTTTAATCAATTTCATGCAGGAGAATGATGAATTTAAATGGTCAATGACATTAATTGTGAAAAAAAAAATGATTTTTAAAACTAGTAAAACCAGAAACGGTTCAACACATTCTTTAAAACCGAGCAGGTCGACAGGTTTTTAAATAGAGAGTTTTTTTGCACAAACAGCCCGATTTTGAACCCGGTTCCTAATTTTACCGATTGAACCGGCCGAACCGAATCGAACGTGTTGTGATAACATTGTTAATGTGTTGCACAAGGAAAGGCCCTCCCGCAAAGCCATATAGATTCCCCATCCTTAACCGACATTCTCCCTGCCACCTTTGCCATAGCCCCAACCGCCAGTCCAAGATGATCCCGAATAATAAATCCAATGCCCGTCACCCCCTCTTCTAGCCAAATCCCAAAATGCCACATCGGTGTTCGATTTCAGCTCAACCGCAGCCGGCGGATGCCACTTCACCAACAAAGAGCCACCATCCTCCTCCCACACTAGCCCATGTCTAGCAACCTCTCCCTCAGCCTCGTCCCATCCCTCCTCAATTCGCCCACCCACACCACCTCCTCCATTCGCCCACACCAGCACTCCTGCACACCACTACCGATTCTCTCCTCCTTCCTCCATGCACCACGCCATTGTTCTCCAAATTAGGTTTTAATTGTATGGATGTAAATAAGGCTAAATAAATTTAGAACAGCCTGGAATTGTAGAAAGGAGATGCAGATTAATGGTCGAAAAAAAAATATACGAAAGATTGTTAAATTTCATTATATTACAAACTAGGAAAGTCGAAAATATAGGTCGCGTCTAGGCCGGCTCTCCACTGCACCACAAACTGCAGAGCTCTTACAATAAATTCAGTATTACAATGGTGTTGAATAAAAAAAAAAAAACCATTAGCCTGTCCAAAAAAGTTGAAATAAGAAGTCATTACCATAATTTTGGGTACAAATCTAGACCACGAAATTTTTAAAGTCAATACAAAACATTGAAAACCAGTCGAATAACACCGCAGGATAACACTCGAGACTATCCCCTACAACAAGCTTCTGCAGCCGGATAAGTCAATCTCGTGAAGGTAATACAACCATCAGTTACTCTGAATTCTTGATGTCGTGAATGACCACACGAGCAGCATTACGTCCGGGAGCACCCATTACCCCTCCACCTGGATGGGCCCCGCTCCCGCACAGATACAAACCTCGTACTGGAGTCATATAATTTGACCTGCATCCAACATGAAAAGTGAAATCACTGTTTTACAGTCAGAGATAAAAACAAGTATTCAAGCAAGAATAAATGACAGATAATATATGAGCAACAGAAGTACCATCCTTTCACCGGTCGCATAAGAAACAGTGAATCTAATCCCATGGCACCATGAAAAATGTTTCCTCCTGTGAAATTAAAAGAATGTATGAGTTGTGATATTCTTAAGAAGATACGCAGCCAAATGTGCGGAGTAACAGAGTAAGTTTAGTTATGTGGTCCTCTTACATTATGATTTTCATTTAAGTTACCTGTCAAACCAATTTCTCTTTCAAGGTCTGGTGGTGTCAACATGTCGTAATCAATAATTGACGAGATAAAGCCAGGGGCATATTCCTCAATTAAGGCAAAGCATCTTTCGGCAAATGATTTCTGAAGCAAAGACTTACTGTTGTAAGACAGTATTTGTACTGGAAAAAGCGAAACATGCTAGAATATTCAATGATAAGACACACGAAGTAGCTGAATAAGGCAATAAGAGCTCCAAGAGCCTCTTTATTTTTACATTACATAGCATCTTGTACATGATGTAGAGCATCTTTAGGTTTAAAAGAGTAAAATTTTTTATACACTCCAACAAACTCTTTATTTTTAGCTCTTCGTTTTACTTTTTCTAACAACCATTTATTGTTTTTTCCTCATTTTTCAATGGCTAAAATATTCAAATATGATTTGAATAATCCAAGAAGTGGAGCATTGGAACTTGCAACTTATTGAATGCAATCATTATAAAATACAAATAGAGAGTGGATTTGACGCACACTCTATTTTAAAAAATTAAATTAAAGAATTTGTTAGAGCTTAATTTTAAAAATTGACTCTTCAAATAAAGAGCATTTTACTTTTAAAAAGTCCACTAAAGATGCTCTAAGACTATACTAGGTATACATTTGAACATCAACTATTTGAAAATACAACTCACTCTGTACGCAGGATCTTCCCAGCTGCCGTCAGAGGGTTTATAAGGTGTGTACTGAACAAATAAGTTAATTACATGCTTCCCTGTAAAGAATTCCGTTAATCCATTGATAATATTACTATGGAAGGAAGTCAGAACAGATAACCAATGATAATCTGCGCAAGAATTAGTTTAACGCTTTGCAATAGATCAATCTGAACTAGTCTGTCATGATTAAGTCCTTGTTCTTCTTAAAAAAACTAAGTCCTGTAAAGAATTCCGTTAATCCATTGATAATATTACTATGGAAGGAAGTCGTAACAGATGACCAATGATAATCTGCGCAAGAATTAGTTTAACGCTTTGCAATAGAGAAATCTGAACTAGTGCGTCATGATTAAGTCCTTTTTCTTCTTAAAAAAACTAAGTTCAATGTAAAATCGTCGTGTCACAGCCCCCACAACTCTCAACTCCTTTAAACTTTCTTTAGATTTAGAAAGTAATGAGGGGAAGCAGCTAGGCAGAGCTGAAAGACCAATCCTGACAAACCAGATCCACCAAGCAGGAAAGCCTAGCAATATAAATACGCCCACATATAGTTGGAATTTCCAGTCCACTTTACAACTCAAGCAACTTGTGCTTACTTTTCCTCAATATTCAATATAAACTTAGAAAAGAATAGATAAAATTAAAAGATAACCCCAGAAACAAATCTTAATTTTCATAAGAAAAGAACATTGCATATAAATAAAGAATTCGAATGAATCACGAAGAAAATTTTCACATACCAGGTGGAGAAATAGTCTTGTCCACTACAGAAGGAATTGTCATCTCAATTATAGGTCGTCGAGATGGTATGCCATTTACAGCATCCTGACAGCCAGAGTCAATCTCCTGCATACTGATCGAGATACAAATAATTTAATAGGCATAACTTTTTTCATCAATCAAAGATACAAGATTTAACGCATGTTGGCATTACTTGTTCAAATTTTAGTAAAAAAAGACAATACAAACATGTAATGTTTTGAGCCTTTCTTTCATCACTAACAAACAAAATCCAGTTGGGAATTGTTTGTTCACATGCTCATAAACCTGTTACAAATATGAGATGAAGACACATAAACAAATGCTTCAGGATCACTATTTGAAGCATATCCCTCTGCGTTCATGGTGATTTTGTGCAGACCAATTTATATATGTGATGACATAGTAAACCTTTGGACCTTAACTTTTTTCTTCTTTTGTTGACCAATTGGCAATTAGAAATTGAAGCACGAGAAGAATTTCAAGTTTCAAGCATTGTGAAGCAGATTAAGTCCATACCTTCCCCAGAAGTACTAATGATAATGTGAAAACAAAAATTAAACAAATCTCAACCAATCTTTCTGGTGATTAGAAGTAATCAACTTTGGGGATTCCTTTGACCAGGATAAATCTGTATGGATATTTAAAAACAAGTCTAAAGATTCATAAGTTGATGTTCCAGTGCCCTTTTTTCTATTGATTGAAAACATTTCAAGATATAAGCTACGATGAATGGAACAGTTGGAAGTAGATCTGAAATGGACAGAAGATAAAAACTGAATTAATGACGTACGTCTCAGAACCAATGTGAATGGTTCCCATATGCTGAGGACCAGCATCAGGATTGCTCAATTTGCAGCAATGGAACTGAGGCAATCTGTCGACAGCCAAGTTGATTTTTGTAGTTGCCTGTTCCAGTGAACAAGGACCTCAAGTTTCAGTTCAATTTCTTGAAAAACTTGAAAAGTCAAAACTCACAAGGAAGAAAAAGAATACAGGGATAAGGGGATCTTGTTTTTTTATTTTTATTTTGAATGTGGGAAAAGGGGAGTTTGATATAAATCTTTGAAAAGAAAAGCTAATATATCGTTATTAATAAGCTCTGACTACATTATATATGTCAACGACACAAGACAGCCGCTGCCATATTTTCAGTTGAAAATGAAGAACATATTAATTAATTGGAAATGGGACTTACAGAGCTGTAATCAGAGTTCTTGATAGCACGAAGAAAATCATCAGGAAGCACATTCTTTGGCACAAATTCCTGGCAGTACAGCATCATACATGATTATCATCAGCAATCATTTACAACAGTTAATGATCATAGCTAACATGCATTTTCTTATTTCTTTATGGTAAAAATACATGCCCCACTTTCTCAGCTCAACATATTGAAAGAAGAACAGGGTTAACATTTCACCATAAATGTTCTGTATGGAGTCGCATTTGACAGCACAACTGAAGAGCGCACTCGTGTACCATCAGCCAGCAAAACCTAAACAACTCAACATACAAAATATATAAATTCGTAGGGTCCAGGCTTGAATACATCAATGAGAGAGCTTATGCAGAAATTTACCCCGCACACTCTGCCCGGGTCCTCCTCTATCATCAATTCTGAGACCTGAACGACATAATAGCATAGTTTTACTTTTATCAGGAACAATTCTTAGTACACCAAGACAAGCAACTTAGATGATCCGAAAACAATTAACGAGCAAAGAGTTTGAAGGTCAACAACTGAGCTTATTTAACTACATTCTGGATCAATGTAAAAGGTAAATCAGAACCAATTCAACATAGCATACTCTCTCTTTTCCAATTTACCAACATAATAACAAATCATAAAAGCATTCGATTTGCACAACACATTAATAAGACAGCTAGTGTCACTAACAGCTATAGACTTTGATTACGAGTAAAATCAACTTCTACTATATTCTTTAGTTAGCAGATCATATTGGTTCATATTTAGCCATTAGTTAAAGAGAGACTGTAGATCATGGGAATTTAGTTGAAGTAAACTATTGCAAACCAATATATCATATAAAGACTGGGTCCATAAGGATATAATACGAAAAACAGCGCATCCTATCAGAATTCAAGAGAAAGGAAGAAATACATAAGAGCAAATATAAGAAAGTAGAAAAAATTGATCTCTTATTTATATTAGATAAATGAGCATCAACGGAGCTAACAACAGTCATGTCCATTGCTGGAACATGTACCTTAATCCCAACTACACAATCATAGAGACTTAGAAGGGGTCTTGACACGGGAGTCATCACAAGAGGGGACCAATCAAGTCTATTAATGATCAACTGAAAAAAGTTAACTGGAGTAAACTGATGCCTGAGGAAAAATCAGGACCTTGAGCACATGGTTTAAAAAAACGTTCATGAGGAGCACCTCGAGCTGAGGCGGTCAAAAATCTCATTGAGGCACGTATATTTTAAGAGCTGAGTGAGGCTTATGCCTCAACTGATTGAGAGGCGCACGCCTCATTAATGAAGAGGCGTGCGCCTCATAAATGCCTAGGGCCCTCCACTTTTTAAAACCCAAAAATTCACATTAATTGACATGCTTTGGAAATATTTTACATATAATCTGCATGGGTAATCTAATAAGATCTTTAAAATACTAAAACCTAAATTAATTATTTGATTTTCTATAAATAAAATAAACAAATCAAACTATAAACACAATGTTAAAACAAAAAGGGGAAAAAAAATTATAGACAAAAACGGATCATAAACTCCGGCGAAGTTGACCCTCTCCAGCGAAGACGACCACTCCAGCAACAACAGAGACTTGGGAGCAGGTTATTCTTTCTTCTTTTTCTTCCCCTCATCTTTTTCTTTTTCTTTTTCTTTTTTGTTTCCGGCTTGCTTCTTCTGTCTTGCTGGTTGATTTTTTGCCTTGCCGGTGAAGACCACTTCACTCCAGCAACGACAGCATCTTTCCAGAGAAAATAGAGGAGGCTTATATAGAAGATGAGGAACAACAGCAGAAAATATCCAGCTAGGAAATACGGAAAGGAAGTCATTAGATCAAAAACAAAGAGAAGAAGCTATAAATACGTCGAATGCGTATTTTGCAATAAAACTATCACCGGAGGTGTTAAGATAATAAAGGATCAATTGGCATGCACACATAGAATCGTAGCACCGTGTCCTAATATTCCTCAAGAAGTGAAAAAGGAGATTAATGGTTACTTGTTAACCGGAAACATGAACAGGCAGCTGCAAGAACAGAATTTCAAAGACATGGTCGAGTCTGATTCTTACATCGAAAAGGTTGGAGCTTTTGAGGATTTTGATCGTTTTCATGGTGATAGAGTTCATGTAAGACGGATGAGAGGGCCTATGGATAGATTTGTGTGAAACATTGGTGACAGTGAAGCAGATAAGACAGTCATAAACCCAAAGGCGACTGCGTTGACTGCAAAGGAATTGCATAATCAAGCGTGTCTTGATATTGGAAGGTTCTTTTTTAAAAATGCTATCTATTTTCATGTGGCAACAAGACCTTCATTTATTAACATGATTCGATCAGTTGGCAGTCTTAAACCCCCTACAATGTATGAACTTCGAACTTGGATTTTAAGACGAAGTGTTTACTACTGAGAATATAGTCACCGAGATAAAGAAGACATGGGACAAAACTGGGGTTTCAATATTATCTGATGGTTGGTTTGATATGAGAAGTAGAAGCTTGATTATATTTCTAGTTAATAATCCACGCGGACGGTTTTCATAATATCAGTTAACAAATTAAGGATGTAGATTTGTTGTTTAAATTACTCGATGACGTTGTTGAAGAAGTGGGAGAACATATTGTTGTCCAAGTAGTGACAAATAATGCAAGTGCTTATAAGGCCGCTTATGGTGCTATGAATTCCGCGAAATAAGAGAGATAGCAAAAAACTTGGGTGGAGATGAAGCATCATATAAGGAGATATGAAGTATCATTGATGAGAAATGAGATTTTCAACTACATCGACACCCGCATGCAGCTGCATATTTTTTGAATCCCCATTTTTAATATGATGACAACTTTTCCGGTCATTCTGAAGTTAGTTTTGGTTTAAACAGTTGCATGGAAAGACTTATTCCAGACCGAAATGAAAGGGACAATGCAGATCTCCAAATTGACGAGTTCAGAAATACACAAGGTCTCTTTGGTTTTGAACAAGATAAATCATCTTGGAAGAAACGTTCCTCAGGTATATATTTATTTTAAAAATCTTTTTTACCTCATATTTAATTATTTACATAATAACTTTTTGGATGTAACCTAATATATATTATGACATTGTTTTGTGTTTCTTATCTTGTTTAGTTTATTGGTGGACTTAATTTGATGACGGCGCCCCAGCATTGAAGAAATTTGCCATTAGAGTTTTAAGCTTAACATGTTCATCTTATGCCAGTGAACGTGACCGTGAATGTAAACTTAAACGTAACTGTAACTCAAGCACGTTCAATCAAGTGCATACAAAAAATATAAACCGTTTGACCACACGAAGGATGAATTCTTTGGTTTATGTCATGCATAATAAGAAGCTCAAAGACAGATGTTTGAGATTACAGAAACTAAAAGAAGGCGAGGATCCTTTTAACTATGGTTTACTTGCCATCTGACGATGAATGGATTGCTGATAAGAGTGGTGAATGTCAATCAAACACATTCAATATAGATGACAATGATCTAGATGTCGATATTATTGGAGCACAAGGAAATGAAAGTATTACAGCTACACAAAGCCAACCTAAAAGGAAACGATCTGATTTAGAGAAAGGTATTTGAAATTTGGGACTCTTCATTTACTTACTAAATTCATTGATATTTGATAGATATTTTGTTTTCATTTACAACGAGAAAAAAGTAATGCAATTGCAGGACGAGGAGGAGTGAGAAGACTTTGACAGTGATGGGGAAGATAATATTGGAACTAGTGATTTTATACATGATCTTAGCAGTAGTGACTAATGATCATTGATCACATGGGAGACTTATCTCTTTATTTATTTATTTTTATTTTTTTGTTTGAGTTACAACGTTGTCTTTATTTATTTATTTATTTTGTTGTTTGCATTCATACTTTAAGTTAATTTATTGTTTTTGGGACTTTACATTTTGTTTATGTTATTACATGCTTATTTCTATATTTTTTTATGTTTTTTACTAATTTTTTGGTTCACAATGAGGCTTAATCCTCGTCTCGCCTCATGAAGGAAAAACGCCTCACTACCCGTTTTTGCCCTTTTAAACCTTACTTGATCAAAGTGATGTGAGACCCTAAAATGTAGTTCCCCGTCAATTGTGGTTCCTTGGTTCCACATAAGAGTTGAAGTACAGGCTTGAATTTAACAAGGTTTGAACATTTTGGACCTAGTGGAAACAAACTTAAGTAGTTTGTTCTCTAGACTATATTTTGGCTTTCACCTGGCAAATCTAGATGTACACACTAGGCATATGATGGGGTAAAAAGAAATGTTTATGATAATGAAATCCCCTGTCAAACTTCACAAAACAATGTGACAAAATTAGAGACCTAAATCTGCGTATCTAGCTCCCTCATCCATTTTGGTACCGACTCTAACATGTTGGTATAAAATAGAACAAAGACATAACAAAAAGATGCTGCAAGCAGTTTACAAGTAATAATGTCAGGGCCCCCAACTATACTTAGCTCCTTGACCACTTGCAGCCGCAGTTTGCCGAACTTCGGCCGCATGTTGTAAATATTAGTTTCAGTTGTTAGTTGTTTTCATTTGTAATAATGTATTACACTTGTAAAAGAACCCTGCTTTTTATAAATACTTATTATGATTCCTCATCTCTTCAACATTTACTCTTGTAAATTAGATTTTTCTTACTTAAGCTATTTATGAGGTAGTTGGTATTCGAAGTCTTATCAAGCTCACTGGTGTTTACCCCCGTGGACTAGCGTAATTTTCTTTTATCAATCCATGAACAAGCTATTTTCAATACATTCAAATCTTCTGTTACAAAGATTTCTTTAAATTATCTTTCATTACTGAATTGACCGAGAATTGGGGGAAGGTAATCTAGCGGAGTAGACTTCTGCAATACGGTGTCCCTTTCTGCACTAGAAAGGCACCCCGTGATAGTTGGTATCAGAGCTGCGGAGAAGAAAGCAATGGATCCGAATGCATCACACACTACTGAGGTGGCAGATCACAAAAAGAGTACTAAATAGCACATGAATGTTCTCAATAGGCAAACTACCATGTTATGTTACGCTGTCGAGACCCTTGAGAAAAAGGTCAAGGCAGCAGAAGCGGACGACCACGAACTAAACATCCAACTGGATGAGAGCCGAACGATTTGTGCAGCGATGACTGATGTTGTGCAATCATTCCCGATATGCAAGAAGAAATGGAAACATGAGCCTTCACTTGCGGATACTTCAACATGCACTCGGCAATGGACAAGCTCCCGCACAAGAGTATGAACCTAGGCTCATAATTCCAAAACCACACCTATGGAGGAGCGCGCAACGCGAAGGAAGTCGAGAACTTCTTGTTTAACATAGAACAATACCTTCTTGCCAAAGGTGACGACAACTATCATGTATCAGGGTGGATATACAAAACTATGGTGGCAAACAAATTATGCTGATATTCAGGCTAACATGGCCCGAATAGACACGTAGGATCTCTTTAAAGAAGCGATGACATTACAGTTTTTCTTAGAAAATGTGGAATATCAGGCCTATCGGGCATTACGAGAACTAAAACATACTGGCTCCATCCGAGACTACGTGAAAACTTTTTCAGAACATATGACGAACATCAAAGACATGTCAGGAAAGGATAAGCTCTTCACTTTCATGGAAGGACTAAAACCATGGGCGAGAATCGAACTCCAAAGACAGAAGGTGACTGATGTAAGTACGGCAATAGGAGCTGCCGAATGTTTGATGGACTATCAATCTGAACTAACAAAAAAGCAGTTACAAGTAAATAGCTATTCCCGATGGGGAGGAAATCGATCTTTCAAGCCCGCATCGAGCTCAAATAAAGGAGAACGCAATTCTACCATAAGGGAGAATGCTACTCTCATCATAAGGGAGGCCATCAGGACAACTATAAGGGCAAAGGCACGAGAGAGCAAATCAAGTAGTACTCTAAGAAATGATGGATGCTTTTTATATAGTGGGCCTCATCGGGTGAAGGATTGCCTGCACAAACAGTTTATAAATGCGTTGCGCCAACTAACAAGTGGAGCGTCGAATTTGAAGTAAAACACCCTGCAGCAGTCATTGCGAAGCCGATTCTGAGGAGGACGAGGATGTCGTTATGGCATTATCGCATCGGTGCAGTACAATATCACACCGGGTAACTGAGAAGGACGATGGTTCCCAGAAAAAAATGGACAAAGAAGAACCAAAACCCCGCATTTGTGGGGTTAAAAGCTTGATGTACATTTATGTGAAGATCAATGGAAAACCAATCAAGACCATGGTATATACTGGTACTACTCACAACTATTTTGCAAGTACCGAAGTAGAGCGCATTGGGCATGTACTGGACAAAGGTAGTAGGAAAGTCAAGGCAATCAACTCAGTTGCCCCACCGATTGCCGAAGTAGCCAAATCTGTGCTAATTAAAGACGGCCCTTTTGAAGGAATGGCTAATTTGTCGACAGTTTAGATGGACGACTTCAAATTGATTTTGGGATTGGAGTTTCTTTAGGATATGAAAACAGCAGTGTTGTCGTATTCTAACTCGTTGATGATGATGGAGAGCAAACCGTGTGTCATCCTCACGCAAGTCGGGAAGATAGGTGCAAAGAGTATCTCAAACATGCAATTCAACAAGGACTTCAAAAGGAACGAGCCCTCGTTTTTGTGCACTTTTCGATTGGAAGAGATTGAGAAAGCAACTGGTCTTATCCCAAAACCTATTAGAAGGCTTCTACAAGAATTTGAAGATGTCGTGCAACATGAATTGCTAAGGAGATTGCGCCAAAGAGAGCTATCGATCATGAAATTGAGCTTATTCTGGGTGCTAAACTTTTTGCTAGGGTACCCTACCGCATGGCTCATCCTGAGCTTGAGGAGCTTAGGAAGTAATTGGCTGAAATGCTAGACAATAGGATTATTGTACATATGAAATCGCCATATGGAGCTCCAGAAAAGACTTATGGTTCTCTTCGAATGTGTTGTGACTATCGAGCCTTGAACAAAATCACAGTCAAACAGGTATCTGATTCTGCTAGTGGCGGATTGCTACGACCGTTATAGCAGAACAAAGTGTAGAACCTCAAATTTTAGAATCGATTAATTTATTTGGACTAAATAATTAATTAGTGAAATTTTGAGTTTCAGTATATTGATATTGGGCTCGTTGGGTAGCTCGTATTTATTTACGATTGTCGGCACGAGAAAAAGTATTTTTGGATAAACTAAACTCAAGATAGAGACGATTAAAAGTTTTTATAATTAAATGATATTAAAATGAACTATTTCCTTGGATAGCTTTTCAGCCACAATTCAAATCACGCACATTTAATCTCCAATATGTTCTTTTGTAGTCTATCTCTATCTCTCCTATTTAGTCTAGAACTCCAACAAAACCAAAATTCTAGAGTTTGTTTCTTTTTAAAAAACAAAGCCTAGTTTATAGAAAATTAGACCACTCTCTCACGTTTTATTTAAGAGAAAACAGCCAGCAGTTTTGTTTAATTCTCCACGCAAACAAAAATAATTTTTATTCTCTTCATCAGCCTTGTTGAAACTTTTTGCTCGTTCAATTTCCAGTACATTTCATTCATAAGAACTAAGGTGGAGTGCTATGTGCTATTCGCGTTTTCCATTTTCTTTTTACGTATTATATTTATGCATATAATTTGATTACTTCATTTCAGTGCTTATTCGTGAGAAATCATAAATCAGTTCATTTAAACTTTCGGGTTTCAGTTAAACTTACACGTTCAGTTTATTTGCAGCACTTGCATGAATTATTATTGTCATGGTGTTATAATTTTCAGATCATTTTAGTAAGATGATTTTATGCCTAATTATAATATTTAGATTGATCGTCGAAATAACAAGTATCTCACTGAGTATGATTATTTGTACCAATCCTTCATTTTAACAAATTTTTAGGTAATAATTAACATGATGAATACTTGGCGGGTTGGTGAAGCTGTCGTGCCAATGGTCGCCAAATAAACTTAGTTTTGGTTTAGAATGCTTTATTTAATAAGACGGTTAGTGTCACAATTTTATTTATTATTTAGCGTTTGACAATCTATTTTCTTTAATGTTTATGAATTTTACCAATATTCGAACAATTGGTCTTTTTATTAAGGTAATATTTTCTGCAATAATTTACTTCTTATAAATTTTATTAACTTCCTGAAACCTTAAAAATTTTAGAGCGTTACAAATGGTATCAGAGTCCAGATTTATCTTTCTGTAGACTCGAAAAAAATATATATATATATATATATATATATATATATATATATATATAATTTTTTACAGAAAATATTTTTATTGTCACGTGAACAGTATCATCTACTATTCACATGAACAATAACAAAAAAATATTTTTCTTTCAGTGAACAGTGTCGTAACTGTTAGTTACTGTTCACATGACTGTTGGTCACTATTTCACATTGCTAGTCACTATTCATCACTGTTCACATGAACAGTGCCAAAGAATTTTTAAATTTTGTTAACAGTAATGTTTCTACTATTCACGGAAACAATTGCGTCTACTGTTCACGTGAACAGTAGTAGTGACCCAAAAAAAAATATTTCATCATCCAGCTGTGTTAAAACAAAAAAAAATTGGAACAGTAAATTTTTACTGATCATATGAACAATGTTGTCTACTATTCATTTTGTGAACAGTAAAAAAAAATAATATAATGAATATTTTATTTTTTTTGGCACAAGACTTTCGACACCTAGAGCTCATTGATCAGCCACCATCCAGTATATATTTTTGAGGTATGAAATAAGAAAATATGCTTATTTGTCGTAAATTATTTTGCTAGTCCGAATAAATTCATTAGCATGATTTTATAAAATATTTATGGCTTATTTTTTTTATTGCATTTGAATTATTTAGTAATGCAGTATAGTTGTTTAAGATTAAATAGTATGTGAAATATGGTGATGTATTTTTTTTTTTCGACCAAAAACTTTAAATACATAACCTGTTAAACTTGTCGTAATATAGGTGACAAACATGGTTAGAATTAGGCAAACTGCAATGAAAAATATTGGGTATAGGGGCGCTATAGATCCGAATACCGTAATAATTCGAGCCTATGAACATTTCGTTCCGGATCTCGACTGTACGATCGAATAACATGTGCGACGGTTCCATGCAGCCTAGGAACGAGCTTTGTTAGTCAGGTTTCAGAGCACTCATGCACAAGCTATCACACATCTATTAGACACCTTCTCAGATGAGGGCTAGCACGTAGCGACGACCATACTTAGGGCCCTAGAGGATATAATGGATCCGAGCACAGTAGATTTTGAAGATTTTTGTAGGGCTCTCATTGATACATGGGAAGAGTTTGTTGTGGTGGCAAATGTACCGCTCGTTAGAGAAGCTGGAGTTTGGCCAGAGTTAGGAGACGAACCTGATTTCGAATTCGAGTTTGAGGAGCTCGAGTCTAAAGACGAACTTGAAAATGAGGCTAAGCCTGAGCAAGAAATTGAGCCTGAGCCTGAGCGTGAGCGTGAGCCTGAGCCTGAGCCTGAAGTAGGACAAGGAGTTGAGACCGAGGCGCAAGGCGAAATTGGGCATGAGGCTGAACCGGAATCTGAGCCAGAATCAAGTGTTACTTCAGATGATGAAGCTCCGCCGGCCAAGGTTCCAAGAGTAAATGGAGGCTGGATAAGTGAAGATAAGAATTAAGATTTTGGAATAATAGTTTTTCCATTTTATTATTGTTATGTTTATTTTTTTAATAAGATTAATTAATGTTGAGATTAGTAGAAATTTTAGTTGGATTTAATTATAAACGTTTTTTTTTAAATAATATTAATAAAATTTCATAAATTTTGTTTCTTTCTTTTCCCTCCGTTAGAAATTACTTCGTATAGTATTACGCCGTCGAGCAATCCTAAGATAAAATTTATTTTGTTTCTTTCAAAAGAAATGCCTCGACAAACACAAAACCAAGCAACTATGTTCAGAGATTTGATGAGGGTTGTGCAAGACTTGGACAGACAACAGACTCAAGAGCCACACCCAAATGCAACAAGGGTTGACAACACGAGTTCGATGGTTGAACAGTTTCATTGTTTCAAACCACCATCTTTTAATGGTATGGATGATCCTTTCGCAGCCGAGGAGTGGCTGAGGAGACTTGAAGGGATTTTTGAGCATCTGAACTGCAACGATATGCAGAAGGTTTCTTGTGCGAAGTTCATGCTGATTGACGATGCTAGCCATTTGTGGGAATCTGATTCACGCACTAGGACTGCAGTGCAGCAACGTAGTCTCACTTGGGACCAATTTAAGGAAGCATTGCTAGGAAAATATTTCCCTCAATCATTGAAAGACTAAAAGGAAGCAGAATTTCTTCAACTCACGCAAGGGAACATGCCGCTTGGAGAGTAAGAAAGGAAATTCGAACGACTGTCTAGGTATGCACCGCATATGGTTAACACCGAGCTGATGAAGGCCAAGAGGTTCAAGATGGGATTACGACCTGAGATCAAAGGAATCATGGCCCTATGCAGAAGCCTTACGTCGGGCACAAGCAATCTCCTATGGCTTAGGGTTGGAAAAGAAACCCCTGCACAGTGTTGAGTCTTCAAAGAAGAGAAATTGGCAGGGTAACAACAAGGAAAAGTACAAAGACCAGAACAAGAGAGGAAGAACTGAGTCAGGCCCAACCAGAAATATCCTTACATGTCCTAAGTGCAACAAACGACATTTTGGCGAATGTCTTCAGGAAAAAGGAGTATGCTATAATTGTGGTAAGACTGGCCATTTCCTAAGAGAGTGTCCAGAAAAGAAGAAAGAAGATTACCAATCTAAGAAAGGGAAGACTAGAGTCTTTACTCTAGCAGGTCAAGAGGGAGAGCAGGACACAGACGTCATAACAGGTATTCTACTAATATATAATATACCTGATATTGTCCTGATAGATTCTGGAGCTACGCATTCTTTTATTTCTAATGTTTTCATAGATAAGATTGAAAATAAATATGAGAAAACGTATGGCGTGTTAGATGTTAGTATCCCTTTAGGCGAGATCATTAGTACAAATCAAATACTTAAGGACGTAAAGTTAGAAATCGAATGAAGGATATTAAAAACAGACTTGTACCTATTAAGAATGAAAGACTTTGATATAATATTGGGAATTGACTGGCTGAGTGGAAATCATGCAACTATTTTATGCCGTGAGAAGGAAGTCTTGTTTCAAAGGCCTGGAGAAGAACAATTTCATTTCTTCGGGACAAGATTTGGGACTCCACCCAAATTTGTGTCATCTTTGAAAGCGAAAAAGATGTTAAGCAAGGATTCGTGCCGAAGATTTTTATTAAATATCCTTAGCAAACCTGAATTGGAGCAGACAGTGAAGGATACATCAGTGGTTCAAGAATTTGAGGACATCTTCCCTGAAGATCTAACTGGATTACCGCCTGATCGACAAGTAGAGTTCACAATTGACTTAGCCCCTGGAACCGCACCAGTATCTAAAGCCCCTTACTGAATGGCACCGAAAGAGTTGCAAGAGTTGAAGATACAACTACAAGAATTACTGGATAAGGGTTTTAACCGACCTAGCGTATCCCCGTGGGGAGCGCCAGTGTTATTCGTTAAGAAGAAAGACGGGTCGATGAAGATGTGTATCGACTATAGAGAGTTAAACTGCCTGATTATAAAGAATAAATACCCACTCCCGAGGATAGAAGATCTTTTTGATCAGTTGACGGGCACAAAGGTGTTTTCAAAGATCAATTTGAGATCGGACTATCACCAACTCAAAGTAAAGGACTATGACATCCCAAAAATAGCTTTTAGGACTCGCTACAGGCACTATGAGTTTACTTTTATGCCTTTTGGGTTGACAAATGTGCCCGTCGTATTCATGGACTTAATGAACCGAGTTTTTCATCCGTACTTGGACCGATTCGTTTCATCGACGACATTTTAGTATACTCAAAGGATAAGTATCAACATGAGGAACATTTGAGAACGGTTTTAAGCACCCTTTGAAAAGATAAATTGTATGCCAAATTCAAGAAATGTGAATTTTGGCTTGACTGTATTAGCTTTCTTGGTCATGTGGTTACTTCACAAGGGATTGAAGTGGACCCAGCCAAGGTCGAAGCTGTGGAAAATTGGCCTAGACCGGCCAATGTAGGAGAAGTCCGTAGTTTCTTGGGACTTGCTGGCTATTATAGGAGGTTTATTGAAGGCTTTTCTAAGATAGCTGGACCAATGACTCAGTTAACTAGAAAGTGGATAAAGTTCCAATGGTCAGAGAAGTGTGAGAATAGTTTCAAAGAATTGAAACAAAGATTGGTTTCAACACCAGTTTTAACGATACCAGAAGGTTCGGAAGGACTTGTGATATACAGCGATGCATCCAAACATTGTGGATAAATGACTCAATTAACTAGAAAGTGGATAAAGTTCCAATGGTCAGAGAAGTGTGAGAATAGTTTCAAAGAATTGAAACAAAGATTGGTTTCAACACCAGTTTTAATGATACCAGAAGGTTCG
Source organism: Forsythia viridissima (assembly GCA_030279155.1). Taxonomy (NCBI): domain Eukaryota; kingdom Viridiplantae; phylum Streptophyta; class Magnoliopsida; order Lamiales; family Oleaceae; genus Forsythia; species Forsythia viridissima. The sequence goes on from CM059042.1 coordinate 32,597,163, forward strand.
GAAGGACTTGTGATATACAGCGATGCACCCAAACATTGTTTGGGATGTGTGTGAGAATAGCTGGACCAATGACTCAGTTAACTAGAAAGTGGATAAAGTTCCAATAGACAGAGAAGTGTGAGAATAGTTTCAAAGAATTGAAACAAAGATTGGTTTCAACACCAGTTTTAACGATACCAGAAGGTTCAGAAAGACTTGTGATATTCAGCGATGCATCCAAACATTGTTTGGGATGTGTGTTGATGCAGTACGTAAAAGTTGTGGCCTATGCATCTAGGCAATTAAAACCATATGAACATAATTATCCAACGCATGACCTAGAACTCGCAGCAGTAGTTCATGCCCTAAAGATATGGCGTCATTATCTTCACGGTGGTAAATGTGAAATTTACACCGATCATAAAAGTCTCAAATACTTCTTTACTCAAAAAGATTTAAACATAAGACAGAGGAGATGGTTGGAATTGGTTAAAGACTACGACTGCACTATTCTTTACTATCCTGGTAAAGCTAATGTAGTTGATGATGCACTTAGTAGAAAGACAACACGAAAATTGACCGCTCTGACCTCCCAGTAATAGTTGGTTAAGGAATTTGAAAACTTGAGACTAGAGATTTTTACACCACCAATGCAAGTGTCGGCTCTTATCGCAACTTTAATAGTTGAACTTACGCTCGGAGAACGGATTACAGAAGCCAAAAAAGATGACCCATTTTTGTGTAAGATCATGGCTGAAATTGAGACAGAGAAGCGTTTAGGTTTTGAAATGGCTTATGACAAGGCACTCATGTATAAAGACAGATTGTGCGTTCCTAAAGACGAGAGATTAAGGAAGGAAATTCTTGAAGCAGCACACCTAGGCGGTACCAAAATGTATCAAGATCTCCGAGATATATTTTGGTGGAGAAATATGAAAAGAGGAATAGGACTCTTTGTAAGTAAATGCATAGCCTGTCAGCAAGTGAAAGCGGAACATCAGAAACCTTCAGGGTTGCTTATCCCACTGGATATACCGGAATGGAAATGGGAACACATAAACATAGATTTTGTGGTGGATTTTCTGAGATCTGTAATGTTATCTGGATAGTAGTGAATCGTCTTACAAAGTCGGCTCATTTTCTTCCAGTTAGGTAGACTTTCACCATGAAGCAGTATGCACAAGTTTATGTTGGAGAAATAGTCAGACTACATGGAGTTCTTGTTTCTATTGTTTCAGACAGAGATCCAAGATTTACATCAAAATTTTGAAAAAGTTTACAGGATGCTATAGACACGAAGCTAAAATTTAGTACCGCATATCACCCGCAGACCGACGGACAATCAGAGAGGACTATTCAGATACTCGAAGATATGTTAAGAGCTTGTGTGCTAGACCTGGGCGACAATTGGGAAGTGCACTTACCTTTGGTGGAATTTGCCTATAACAATAGCTTTCAGGCTACTATAGGCATGGCACCTTACGAGGCATTAAATGGAAGGAAGTGCAGAACACCTGTCTATTGGAGCGAGGTTGGAGAAAGAAGGATTTTAGGGCCCGGAATCGTTGATCAGACAGTTCAGGCAGTGGATAAGATCCGAGACAGAATTAAGGTTGCTCAAGATAGACAGAAAAACTATGCTGATAAAAAGAGAAAAGATCTCGAGTTCAAGAATGGTAACAAAGTATTCTTGAAAGTAGCACCAATGAAGAAAATACTTAGATTTGGCAAGAAAGGAAAGTTGAGACCAAGATTTATTGGACCTTTCGAGATTTTAGACAGAGTCGAAAAAGTTGCATATCGATTAACCTTACCGCCAGAACTTTCAGCAATACACAATGTTTTCCACGTATCAATGCTCAGAAAATACTTACAGGATCCCAACCATGTGATCAACCATCAGATTTTGGATGTAAACCACGATCTAACCTATGAAGAAACGCCAATGGTAATCCTAGACAGAAAAATTCACGTGCCAAGAAACTGAGAAATTCTCTTAATCAAAGTTTTATGGTGCAACCATGGAGTGGAAGAATCAACTTGGGAGAAAGAAGATGAGATGAAAGCCAAGTACCCAGGACTTTTCACTAAATAAAAGTAGGACAAAAAATTTTTTTAAGAAGGATATGTTGTAGAACCCCAAATTTTAGAATCGATTAATTTATTTGGACTAAATAATTAATTAGTGAAATTTTGAGTTTTAGTATATTGATATTAGGCTCGTTGGCTAGCTCGTATTTATTTACGATTGTTGGCTCGAGAAAAAGTATTTTTGGATAAACTAAACTCAAAGATAAAGACAATTAAAAGTTTTTATAATTAAATAATATTAAAATAGACTATTTCCTTGGATAGCTTTTCGGCCACAATTCAAATCACGCACATTTAATCTCCAATATGTTCTTTTGTAGTCTATCTCTATCTCTGTCTCTCCTATTTAGCCTAGAACTCCAACAAAACCAAAATTTTAGAGTTTGTTTCTTTTTAAAAAGCAAAGTCCAGTCTATAGAATATTAGACCACCTCTCACGTTTTATTTAAGAGAAAACAGCCAACAGTTTTGTTTAATCCTCCACGCAAACAAAAATAATTTTTATTTTCTTCATCAGCCTTGTTGATACTTTTTACAAGTTTTGCATCCAGTCGTTCAATTTTCAGTACATTTCATTCATAAGAACTAAGGTGTGGTGCTATGTACTATTAGTGTTTTCCATTTTCTTTTTACGTATTATATTTATGCATGTAATTTGATTACTTCATTTCAGTGCTCCTTCGGAAGAAATCATGAATCAGTTCATTTAAACCTTCGGGTTTCAGTTATTCAAGTTCAGTTAAATCTTTGAATTTCAGTTTATTTGCAGCGCTTGCATGAATTATCATTTGTCATGATGTGATAATTCCCAGTTCAGCTTAATAAGATAATTTTATGCCTAATTATAATATTTGGATTGATTGTGAAAATAGCAAGTATCTCAATGAGTATGATTATTTGTACTCATCCCTCATTTTAACAAATTTTCAAGTAATGATTAACATGATGGATGCATGGCGGGTTGGTGAAGTTGTCGTGCCAATGGTCGCCAAATAAACTTAGTTTTGGTTTAGAATGCTTTATTTAATAAGACGGTTAGCGTTACAGTTTCATTTATTATTTAGCGTTTGACAATCTATTTTCTTTAAGATTTATGAATTTTACCAATATTCAAACAATTGGTCTTTTTATTAAAGTAACATTTTCCGCAATAATTTACTTCTTATGAATTTTATTAACTCCCCGAAACCTTAGAAATTTTGGAGCGTTACACAAAGTACTACACGAAGATTGATCTAAGGTCCGAATACTGACAAGTTTAGATCAAGGAAGGGTAAGAAGCGAAGACTATAGTAGTAACAGGTATGGAGCAATCGAATTTAAAGTTGTCTTTTGGCTTGACAAATGCTCCGGCGACGTTTTGCATAACGACAAATAAGGTACTTTACGGGTTTCTGGATAACTTTGTAGTAGTATACTTGGACAACATCGTATTTTATAGTGAGACTCTGGAAGAGCATGTGCAACATGTGAGAACGGTTCTTATTCGACTACGGGATAATGAACTTTATGCAAAATCATCTAAGTGTTCATTAACCCAGACCTCAATCAACTTTTTCGGTAACATTATCGAACAAGGAAAAGTCCGCATAATGCGAAAAAGATTAAGACTATAAAAGATTGGCAACCGCCAAAGTACGTATATGATGTACGCTCGTTCCTCAGGTTGGCCAATTACTATTGAAGATTTGTGAAGGGCTATTCAGATATCGCACTGTCACTAACCGAATTAACAAAGAAGAAAAAAGCTTAGTAGTGATCGGCACAATGCCAAGCCACCTTTGAGAAACTGAAGGAGTGTGTATGGACAAATCCGATGTTGGCCTTGTCAGACATGGCTAAAGCTTTTGAAGTATAGATGGATACATTAGATTTTTCTCTCATAAAAGTCCTAATGCAAAAAGGGCATATGAGAATCGAAAGTTGAATAATGCAAAGCGTCGTTACTACAATGTACGAAAAAAAGTTGTTGGCAATAGTCAATTGCCTCAGAGTATGGCATCACTATCTACTTAGGTCTCTGTTCATTATGAAAAGACATACAATTCTACTGTGAATCACTTCATGTCACAACCGAAATTTTAAAACAAGCAGGCTCGTTGTCAGAAACTTGGAGTTCAACATTGTGCTGAAGTATCATGCCGGTTCCAACAATCATGTAGCAGATACACTCAGTCGGTTGGTTGACTTGCCGCTATCTGCTCAATGACCGCTCTTTCAGAGAGCGATATTAGTATAACCACAAGGTACCGAATACGGACACATCTGAAGAAGGACCCTGCAACACATTATCTGGTCGGCCTCATCAAGTAAGGCAAAACTCAATAGTTCTAGCTCGATGAAGGTTTATTAAAGACAAAAAGAAACCGCCTCTACGTACCAAAAAGTGGAGATGAGAAAATCCTTAATAACGGAATGCCACAACACACTTTGGGTGAAACATCAAAAAGAGAAACGCACTTCTACACTATTGCAATGTGTATACTATTGGCCGCAAATGAGGGGTAACATTGTAACTTATATGAAAACTTGTATGATTTGCCAGATAATCAAAAAAAGACAATAAAAAAAAGACAGGCTTACTAGAGTCCCTTCCCGTTTCAACTAGGTCATTTGAGAATGTATCGATAGACTACATTATTAGCTTGCCGAAGGTTGGAGATCGTGGCACTATTATCGTCGTGGTGGACCATTTATCAAAATATGTAACATTCATCGTAGCACCTAGGTATATATCCGCCAAAGAGACTACTCGCCTCTTCTTCAAGCACATTGTCAAATACTGGAGGCTTCTTAAAGATATAGTTAGTGATCGAAATCCTCGATTTATTCACACATTTTAGACCAAGTTGTTTAAACTTTTTGGTCCAACATTGACATGAGTTTGTGTTCTCACCCACAATCTGACGGTCTCAAGAGTGTTTCAATTCTATGCTCGAAGAATATCTTCGGCATTTTATCTCTACTTCATGGAAAAACTGGGTAAAATTTTTGAATGCTGCTCAGATTTGCTTCAATATCTAAAAGAATTCTTCCACCAATAAGAGTTCTCTTGAGATTGTTACTCGCCAGCAACCGTTACTCCCTCGTACTGTAGATATTCATCAAAGTACCAAGTCTCCTCAAGCTAAAAACTTTTCTTAAAGAATGAAAACGAAATATTGAAATTACTCAGAGTTATTTTGAGAAAGCACAGAAACGGTACAAATGGCTGTTGATCAGAAATGTTGTTTCCTAGAATTCAACATGTGAGATCTGGTGATGGTGAAACTCCCCGACAAAACTCAGTATAAAACAACAAAAGGGAAAGATTCTCGATTGATGTCAAAATATATTGGGCCATTACCCATCATAAAGTGGATTGAAAAAGTCGCTTACCAAAATAGAACTTTCTTCATGGTACAAAACTCACAATGTCCTTCATGTTAGTGTACAACTCATATTTTGCAGATAAGGAGGACAAATCCAGAAATAAGCCAATGTGACCTAAATTTGAATTGAAAAAAACAGGTAAAAAGGTTGCTGAAGCTACTCTTGATTACCGAGTTACCCCGACTTCCAAGAAAGATAACCAGGAGTACTTAGTAAAATTAAGAAGATGTCATCGAGGATAATACTTGGAAAGAGTTAAAGACCTTGAATCTTTCAAGCCTCTACTTGAAGAATATCATAGAATGATGGCGCCAAAGACGTCTCCAAAACAAATAAAAGAGAATGTCAAAGCCCGCAGCTATACTTAGCCCTCTAACGACTTGCAACCACAGTCTACCAACTTCAGCCGCACCTTGTAAATATTAGTTTCAGTTGTTAATTCTTTTCATTTGTAATAGTTTATTCCTAGAATAACCCTGATGTTTCTAAATACTTATTATGATTCCTCAACTTTTAAACGTCTATTCCTTTAAGTTTTTATTACTTAAGCTATTATAGGAGGTAGTTAGTATTCAAAGTCTTGTCAAGCTTATTGGCGCTCACCCCCTGCACCAGCAATTATAATTTTCTGCTTTCGTCAATCAATGAAGAAGCTATTTTCAATATATTCAAATCTTTTGTTATAAAATTTTCTTTAAATTGTCTTTTATTACTGAATCGACTGAGAACTAGCAAAAAATAGTCTAGCAGAGTAGACTACTACCGCACAATGCCCCTTTTTGCGGTAGAAAGAAAGGCGATAAATATGCTCAACCATGTGTTGTACATGCTCTTGCGTGGTGGATTCCAATTAGAAGGAAGCATGGTTTTGGTCACCTTATTATATTCCATCTTACATGTCCTTTCTACCTCCTTCTCCAAAGCCCCAAAGGAATGAAAAAAATAACAAAACCAAATATAAGCTGGCATCAATGATCATCTACTCTCAGATTTGTCTGCTTGTTAAGTTCAAAATCCTAATTTATACACAGTACAATACATGCACTTTAAATTAAATAACTTATTGTGTAGATTTAGTTTTTATATATTTAAGGTGATATAGAAACTAACATGATTGTTTGCACAAACTTACTTCGGCTTCTGTCACTATGGTAGCACCAGCTTCTTTAGCTGCTCTACTAATTGCCAAAGACACAGAGCCCATCCCCCCTTGAACATATCTACACATAATATCATTTAAGAAGTGAGTAGATTACATCACAATCCATGCAGCTGATAACAAGTATAGAATAGTTAATATTTAAAAGTAGGCAGGTCAACATAAATCTATTTTTATAAGAAATGTAATTATTAAATACTTCAAATAATACATGAACTTCAACAAGATCAACCATAATTAGCTATTTGGGATCTTCGCCTCTCTGATGATAATGTCATGTAAAACTTAAAATTCATAATAGCACAAGTATGCATGAAAATATTAATACTCTTTGTGATGCCCTTGTCTCATCTTCAAAGAGATACTTACGACCAAATTCCACGGTCACCATCAGTTTCTCCCATCACGTGATGCAGCAAAACATATCCACTCCCAGGTGTATTGGGACTACCCTAATATACAAAATGAAGGGGCAAAAGCTCAATAATACATAATAGATCAAAAATCAATGAAGCTTCATAATACAGATACAGCGGTATGTTCATAATTGATCCTAAACAAAAAAGTAATGTACATGATGATCATCTGTGTATGCCTTGGTGACCAATTAAATATGGAACAAGATCAGGAAGAACATTAGTGAAAACCACGTGAATCGTAATGGAATATGAGGGCGAATCTACAAAATCTGTTCTTGACATAGGGTGTTCCAAAGAACCTTCAACGCAGACTAACTGATTTAAAAGACAATTCGGATTGCCCTTTTGGAAACCAAAAATTTTAAGATAATATCAACGTGTAACGTAAAAGTTATCCAAGTCTGGTTCACTCTGCTGGTGCATGACCTACCTGCTGTATTTCCTAATAAGCAAAAGACACTTAAAGAACTATGCAACCCCTATTACCACGCGTCCATTATGTGCAATATATATGAATAGTTTATAGGAACTTTAGCAGCTACTATCTTGCCACATAGACTCGAGCATTTTGGTTCAGGCTCCAATATTTGCCGAAGGTGAGTAATCCCAAAGCAAGTAAAAGCAAAAGAAAATGGAAGGAGCTAATAGTATCTGCACAAAAACATAATTTTAAATTTCCATCTTCTGCATGTTTCATTTGCACCAGCCCTCACCTATGGAAACTAAAAGGGGGTACCAAGCGCCATATATCAAGACAAAAGTGTTGCTAAATACAGAATGAGAAAATGATAATAGCTATGTAATTATGAGGGACCTTTGATAACTATGCCAACACAAGTCAGTGATGACTAATTGTTACCACTAGTTGCATGTTATCCATACTCCTAAAGTTTGATGTTGCTTCAAATCGATAACCCTTCACTTTGGTTCTGTAAATCTTGATCACCATCTCACACATCTAAAATTTATTTGGCATTTCTCCAGAAGGAACAAATTTTGGAAAGCAAAATCGAATGTTTCGCACCAAAATTAGTTCCTGTTCACTCTCAGGGAAAATTTACTGTAATAACTGAAGCCTGCTAAGCATTATGAGACACATCAGATGGCCCAGAAATTACATTAAGTAAAGCAAGAATGATTACGGAAATAGGAAAAAAACTGCAACCTTTCATTTAGAGAACAAAGAAAACTTCAACCTGGATGGGTTGTCATCCACCTGTACAATATGGTGAGACCATTGCAAATGAAATCACAAAAATAGAATCCCATGTGGTCCAATGTAAAACGATATTCCAGTAACAAAAATCCTGCATGTGTTAGCATCAGAGATCATAATAAGATAAGGAAATATAATTCTCACCGTGGTTCCTATTACTGCATCCGTTGCAAGTGTTGCCTTCAAGACATCAGTCTGTCAATTGTGAACTCAAAAAAAAATTACGAAGTGTCAGATTATTAATTAATAATGATGATGAAGACTATGCAAATAATACACGGCTCAAAGCTCTTTAAGACATTTAAAAACAATGCAATTTAATGTGAAATAGGTCTAAGCATATGTTTGGGAGCTCAACCAAAAAGAAGCTGCTTTTTTTTTTTTGCAGTGGGTCCTATATAATTCAACTAAAACGTGTACTTTTGCAGCAAGTCAACACATATAGCATTACCTATGGAACCGTGCTATGTTGCTTCAGTAAAATTTACGCCTGCATCATTACAAAATTTCAATAATGCCATTCCCACATTTATCTTTTGTTACATTGCAACATGCATTTGTCACAGCATTAATTGCGGGGCAATCTTGTCATTTTTCATACAAATGAATGGAAGAAAAGTTGATATGATAAAAGTGGTCTGACAAAATGAGCAAACGTCAGAGCATAAGCAATGGTGTTTGGCAAAGTGACTGCTTATAATCGCTGCCAAACATATGCTAAATGAAACTATTTTTTATGATAAAGTTCAAATATTAATTACTAAAGATATTAATTCAAATGAACACTGGAAATATATTTTAGTTCTGCTGGGCAAATAGGATGAAGAGATCATAGGCCGGGAACACTTCCAAAAAGCATCTGCAACCCAGCCACACTGTGAGTTAGCATACATACCAGCTAAACCTCATTCCTACTATTGCAGCATCGACTATCAAGAAACCTACCTAGACATCCACACAAAGATTAGGTCATGAATCAGTTTTCCATTTCCTTCCCGCAACTTTTCCAGCTTAATAGCAATTATTATGTGTAAAAGATACATAAGTGATTTGATGTTTGCCAAAAAGACTTGGTGGCAGCATGATCGTCCATTGAGAGACCATTGGAGCTTTGACGTGACAGTAGAGGAAAAAAGTAAAAAACAGAGTGACATGGAAGTGAGAGAAATACAAATAGAAGGCAAATAAAGCGTACTTTAAAAAGAAAAAATAGCCAACAAACCAACAGGTAAAGTTTGTGGTACAAGTAGCAATATTCTATAAAGCTTTCAGTTTCTTCATACATGGCAATTGAATAATTTGAGCAGAATTATTTGACAATTTAAAGGATAAAGAACATGATCATTCAGAAATACAGAAACACACTCCATAGACACTCTCATGGCAATGTATCATTCAAATTTAGTGGGACAAACAATTATGTTATTACCTCAAACCAGTTATTTAAAACCATTGAAGCAGGGGACAGTAATAGGTCCATGAAATCCCTGAAAAGTTCAACAAATGTGAGCCAAGAACTGGTGGATTAGTTGGTAGAAGTCAGTCTCTACTTAAGCTAAAACAAATACCTACACAGGGATATTGACTCTCATAATTTGCAAGATAAGAGACCAACGAACAACATGTAACTTAGATAGATCCAATTTAGAAGAGGAAATGAACTCTTACACCATCTCCTTTTGCCCCAAGACAAGCGCTCGTCGCAGACAATGAGCCCAAAAAACAGATTTTTGTAATTTATTCTTCATCCGGGCATTAAGAGATGAGATTCCTTGCAAAGTTTCAGGTGTGGACGAATCCAAAAGTGGATCCATGAATTTACAGAAGTTCTCTAACTGATTCTCATACCTATATATGAGAACCAAGTGCAGAAATAAGAATAAGGGAGAGAAATAGATATTTCAATTGTATTTCATCAAAGTATTTGTACCAGAAAAGAAACAATATAAAAAAACTTGAATCATAAAGTTCTCATTTTGTTTGTTCATATCACCAGTTCAACCATATTATTTAGCGTCAACATCAGAAGCTACTTGAGGATGACATAAATCATATGGGCATTTCAAAACCCAGCAGTGAATATATCATAGGCTTAATGCTTTCATGTCCGGAATCAAAAGAAATTTAATCGGACTTCTGACCTATGTGCACTACTTTCAATAACCACTTTCCAGTGCTTCACGCAAGAATTTGAGCATAAAATTTATCTTCAGAAACGGAATGAGTCCCATCACGACTCAATTCTACTACTACCCAAATCCAAGGCCCCAACATTAATGGGTTGTTTGGCAAGGTGCCTTGGCATAATTAATAAGAAAAATAAGCTCAATATTGCCCCTTATACTCTGCACTCCAGTCTAATACTGTGTATTTTTCCTAACAGTATTTTCAGAGAGCTCATTTCACATTTTCACTTGTCACACCGTCACATTATTAATTGATTGGAGATATTGTCAACAATTTCAACATTTATCCATCCCATTTCTGACTCCTTGCGAGTTTTTCCTTCACCTAATTTTCTAGGTTGTGCTAAATAGAATGACATGAACACCATTAGATTGCTCAAGACCAAGCCTTTTTTTCTTTTTTTCGGTTCACAATTTCGTAGAATAATACATGAAGCATACAAACACTTTACACAGAGAATACACAACACGATTGCTGACTGACCTAGGATAAGCCTGGGCATCGCGTTTAGAGAACTTCGAAATCTCGGAATAATTAAGCTCCTTATCAGGACCAAGCAGAAGGTAGCGTCCATCAAGACAAGGGGTGAATGATGATGGACTCCTCTTCAACAACTTCAATCCATGTCTCCCCAACTCCAATTCCCTTTTTCATTAAAAAGAAAAAATAACGAAGAACTATTTAGAAAAGTATAAAAATAATAACAAAATCATCCATCCATGTTGAACACAAAATTTAAATAAATACACAGGACACATAAAAGACTCGGTTGAGTAAAATCGTGCATGTGTAAGGGGAAACAAGTGGATGTAGCCAGAAGGGGCATGTCGAAGACAGATTCAAATGAGTTCATGTAATCTTCTCTATCTGCTTAAGATTTTAGGCAAGATAGTTAACAATCCACGAGTGTGTGCGTGTGATCCGGTTAACGAGTGTGTGTGAGACAGGAAGAGACTTGATAAGTGAAGGGCGAAGGAGGCTCTGGAGGTAGCTACATCGAGAAAACTTGAAGCCAGGGACGAGTTCTTCAGTGACAGCAGCGCCACCGATGATATGGCGGCGTTCAAGGACAGCGACGGACAAGCCCGATCGGGCGAGGTAGGCGGCGGCAGTGAGACCGTTGTGGCCACCGCCGATAACCAGCGCGTCCCATTTCTTCGCCGTCAATGCGCGTCCGCCAATGACGCTGCATAGATTCTTTCTTTGTTGTCGCCACATTATTATCTTACAATTCCGTACAGGTGGGTGCGCACTGACGACTGATATGAGTTTTGAGCATTTCCCCGGGAAAGGCAAAAACAAAAAACAGGAAAAAAAAAAAAAAAAAAAAGAGTAAATTCAACTTTCTCTTTAAAACTTTAATATAGTATCTACTTAACTATCGAAATTTAAAAAGTATCTCAATGTCACTTAACTTTCAACTAAATTTCGCATCTATCACCCTTTACTCATTCACTTGCAATATATGATGAAATATTTTATGTAGTAAACGATCTTCTGATGTGGCGTAGTGTCAGGACTCACAGCTGTACTTTGCCCCTGATCATTTGTAGTCACAGTTTGTCTAACTTCGACCACACCTTGTAATTATTAGTTTAAGTTGTTAGTATAGTTTATTTTGAGTTGAAAATACTTATTATGATTCCTCAACTTTTAGACGTCTATTTTTGTAAGTTAGGTTTATCTTATTAAAGCTATTACAGGAGTAGTTGGTATTCGAAGTCTTGTCAAGTTCACCGGTGTTCACCTCATGCACCAGCAATTGTAATTTTCTACTTTCATCAAACAATGAACAAGTTATTTTCAATACATTCAAATATTCTGTTATAAAATTTTCTTTAAATTGTCTTTCATTACTGAATCGACCAACAACAAGCAGAAGGTAGTCTTACAAAGTAGACTACTGTTGCACGGTGCTCTTTTTTGTGCTAGAAATAAAGGTGCCCTGTGATAGTTGGTATAAAGCTGCGGTTCACGACCCCTAAGAAGAAATCGATTGACTCAAATGCATCATACACCACTGAGGTACTTGATGGGCAAAATGGGGTACTTAATGGACCACAAAAAAAGTACTAAATAGCGCATGGATGTACTTGATGGGAAAACTGCCAAGTTATGTTACACTATTGAGACCCTTGAGGAAAGGTCAAGGCAGCAGAAACAGACATCCGTGAATTAAACACTCAACTAGATGAAAGCCGAACAATTTACACAGTGATGATTGATGTTTCTACAATCATTCTCAATCTGCGGAAAGAAATGGAAGCTTTCAAACTTCAGTTGCGGATACTTTAGTGTGCAGTTGGCAATGGGCAAGCTACTGCACAGGAGTATACACCTAGGCTCAGAATTCCAGAACTGCACACCTATAGAGGGACGTGCGACGCGAAGGAAGTCGACAACTTTCTATTTGACATAGAACAATACTTTCTTGTGGCCGATATTGAAAACATAGCAAGGAGGGTAACGACTGGTAAGTGCGGATTTTGCACTTATTTTAGCCTTTAAAAATAGATAATTGTGAGTTCTTTCAAGTAGTTTACTACTTATTTATGTTCTTTTGATTATTTAGGCAAAAATCTGAGCTTGGATGGTGATTGGAAGAGATCCATGCGAAAAATAAGCAAAAAAAACTAAATTTGTGCAAATCGAGAATTTCGAGGACCAAATGATAAATATGTCTAAAGATGGAGGACCAAAGTTGCAATTTATGGAGGACCTATATGAAAGATAACCAAAAATTCCAGGACTAAAGTCAACATTTTAAATAGTTCAGGAACTAAAATTGCAATTAATTGAAATCAAACCACAATAGCATGGTAGTTTTGCCCATGCGATAGCATAGGCAAAAAGTCTCACGATAGCAACATGCAAAATTTTTCAGCAGAATGATTTTGTACATTACCTTGCAATCGCAAGGAATATAACCATGCGATAGCATGGTTCATTTTCTGGCAGTCCGCATTTTTTGTTCAGATTTTCAAGGACTTTTTGGTCTTTCAACTTTGATCTCTTATAGGGTTTTAAGTGGCCGTTTTCTTACAATTTTTGGGGTCATTCTCTCATACTCTCTCCCACATTCAAACTCTCCAAGAAGAAGAAAAACGTAAAGGTTCTTTGAAAACTCCATGGAAATGGATTTTCTTTGATTTTTGTACATCATTGTGATTATTTTATAAAATAGAGGAAGATGAATGGAGGTTCATAGTGGGTAAATGAAGACAACCATGGGCTCAAGCTAAATCTTCCATTTCTCTTGACTTTATTAAATCCGGTGATGTATTTTGTATCTATTTTCTATTTTGTCTTTGTAAATACTATGAGCTAATTCTATTTTACTAGGAATGAGATGAATCTATTTATGAAGCTTTAAAGTGCTTTTTCTTGTTATTGATTTCCTATTCTTGGCTTTTATGGTTGTTTATTATTGGGTTTTATTGTGTATTAAGATGGTTGATCAACATTGAAATATTTTTGTAACTTAGTTTGCTACCGGGAGGTTGAAATTAGGTTTAGCACATTTAATGAACAACATAAATTTTATGGAATGTAGGAATACACTTTCATATTTTGTGCAATCACTAATGAATGTTCTTAAGTTGTACGGCATTTTTACATATGCGTTTTCTCGGTAGGAATGCTTGAGAGTCTTGTGTAAAAATAGGTTTAGTTTTGCTCGAGAGAGATTGCTAGATATTTTAGGAGCATTGATTGCCATATTAACCTCGTATTGGAATTGATAATGGAAAATGAAACTTTAAAGTGGAGCAATTGGTGAAGTCGAATTCTTAGTTTATTTCTTTATTTGATTTTATTCCAAAAAATTCTCGTTTAGTAATTTTCTTGTTAGCTTATTTTCATCAACTTTTAATTCTTAGTTTATTCATCAAAATAACATGTTTAATTGCGTGTTTAAAATATGGCTAGATTGAATTGGATTTTAACAAAAATTATCTATCCTCATGAATTTGACATATCTCATCACTTTATTACTTGAATGCGACCCGTGCACTTGCGGTACATATTTTAGCGAACAACGACGGCTACTATGTATCTGGATGGAGATGCAAAACTATGGTGGCGAACAATACATGCTGATATTCATGCCAACCGAACCCAGATAGACACATGGGACCTCCTCAAGGAAGCGATCAGATTAAAGTTTTTCTCGAAAAATGTGGAGTATCAAGCCCGACAAGCACGATGTAAATTAAAACATACTAGCTCTATCCAAGACTACAAAGCATATGCTAGACATCCGAGACATATCGAAATAAGATAAGCTCTTCACTTTCATGGAAGGGCTGAAGCTATGCGCGAGAACTGAAATCCAAAGACAAAAGATGGCTGATGTAAACATGACAATGGAACTTTCAAATACTTGATAGACTATCAATCTGAACCTAAAAAAGAAACGGGTACAAGTAAATAGCCAATCCCGATAGGGAGAAAATAAATCCTTCATGCCCGCATCGAGCTCAAATAGGTGAGAACGCTACTCTCATCATAAGGAAAGCCATCGAGGAACTATCAGAGGCAGCCATCAAGGCGGCAATTAAAACAACCAGAATAAAGGAAAGGCACCAAAGAGCATTTCATGTACCACTCTTAGAAAGGATGTGTGCTTTTTATGCAACGGGACTCATCGGGTGAGGGATTTCTGCATAAACAATTTGTAAACGCATTGAGCAAAATGACAAGATGAGCATCAATTTTGAAGCAAAATATCATGCAGGCCAGCAGTTATTGTGAAGCAAATCCTGAGGAGGATGAGGATGTCGTTGGGATATTCTCGCATTCGTGTAGTACAATACCGCACCGAGTGACTGAAAAGGGCGATGTGTCCCTAAAAATGGTGGAAAAAGAAGAGTCAAAATCCCAAGTTGGTAGGGCTAAAGGTTTGATGTACATTGAAGTGAAGATCAATGGAAAACCAATCAAGACCATGGTAGACACTGGTGCTATTAACAACTACTTTGAAAGTACTGGAGTAGAGCGCATCGGGCTTGTGCTGGAGAAATATAGTAGGAAAGTCAAGGCAATCAACTCAGTTGCTTATCCAATTACCTGAATAGCCAAATTTGTGCCAATTAAAGCCAGTCATTTTGAAGGAAGGACTAATTTGTTGGTAGTTCAGATAGACGACATCAAATTAATTTTGAGATTGGTGTTTCTTCGGGATTTGTGGACAATAGTATTCTTGTATTCTAACTCGTTGATAATGATGGAGAGCAAGCCGTGTGTCATCCCCCTGCAATTTGGAAAGATGGGTAAGAAGAACATCTCAGCCATTCAATTCAGCAAGGGCTTCAAGAGAAATAAGTCCTCGTTTTTTTACACTCTTCGATTGGAAGAGATTGAGAAAGTAATGGTCATATCCCAAAACCTGTTTTAAGGATTCTACAGGAATTTTAAGATGTTATGCTGGATGTATTGCCGCTAAAGAGAAATATTGATCATGAAATTGAGCTTATTTTGGGTGCCAAGCCTCATACTAGGGCTCCCTACTGCGTGGCTCAACCTAAGCTTGAGGAGCATAGGAAGTAATTGGCTGAAATGCTGGACACTAGGATTATCGTACCTGCAAAATTTCCATATGGAGCTCCGGTGTTATATTAGAAAAAGGCTGATGGTTTCCCTTCGAATGTACTGTGACTACTGAGCCTTGAACAAAATTACAGTAAAAAACATTATCCGATTCCACTAGTGGCAGATTGATTCGACCGTTTGAGCAGGGTAAAGTGCTACACGAAGATTGATCTAAGGTCTAGATACTGGAAAGTTCGGATCAAGGAAGGGGATGAAGCGAAAACTATGATGGTAACTAGATATGAAGCATTTGAATTCAAAGTTATACCTTTTGGCTTGACAAATGCTACGGCGATGTTCTGCACGATGGTGAATCATGTACTTTACGGGTTTCTAGATGACTTTGTAGCGGTGTACTTGGACGACATTGTAATTTACAGTAAGACTCTGGAAGAGCATGTGCATCATGTGAGAAAAGTTCTTATTCGACTACGAGAGAATAAACTTTATGGAAAACCATCGAAGTGCTCATTCGCCCATACTTCAGTCAGTTTTTTGGGTCACATTATCAAGCAAGGAAAAGTCCACATGGATGCGAAGAAAGTTAAAACTATCAAAGATTGGCAACTGTCAAGGTACGTACATGATGTACGCTAGTGCCTCAAGTTGGCATGCTAGTATCGAAGAGATATTCAGATATCGCATTGCCATTAACCGAATTAGCAAAAAAGGAAAAAGCTTGGAAGTGGTCGGCACAATACTATGCTGCTTAGAGAAAATGAAAGAGTCTATGTGGATGGATCCGGTGTTGGCCTTGCCAGATATGGCTAAAGCTTTTGAAGTGCCGACGGATGCATCAGATTTTTCTCTTGGGAGGCTCCTAATGCAAGAAGGGCATCTGGTAGCACATGAGAGTCGAAAGCTGAATAATGCATAGTACCGTTACTCAGTGCATGAAAAATGAATTGTTGGTGGTAGTCCATTTCCTCAGAGCATAGCGTCACTATCTGCTTGAGTCTCCTTTTATTACGAAGATAGATAATACTGTTGTGAATCACTTCAAGTTACAACCGAAGCTTTTGAGCAAGCAGACTCGTTAACATGAACTTCTTTTAGAGTTCAACTTTGTACTGAAGTATCGTGTCGGTTCCGGCAATCATGTAGAAAATGTACTCAGTCGACTGGCTGACTTGGCCGCTATCTGCTCAATGACCACTCTTTCAGGGAGCAATGTTTCTTCCAACACAAGAGACTGAATACGGGCACTTTTGGAGAAGGTCCCTACAACACATTATTTGGTCGACCTCGTCAAGTAGGGTAAAACTCAACTGTTCTAGCTGGATGAGGGTTTATTGAAGACAAAAAGAAACTACCTCTATGTACCAAAATGTGGAGATCTGAGAAAATCCTTAATCATGAAATTCCATGAAGCTTTGGACACAACATCAAGGAGAAGAATGCAATTCTACGCTGTTTGTAGCGTGCATACTATTTACTGCAAATGAGGGATAACATTGTCAACACGATAAAGCCAGATTATCAGAAAAATGCAGGCTTGGTAGAGCCTCTTTCTGTCCCAACTAGACCATTTGAGAGTGTATCGATGGACTACATTGTTAGCTTGCCAAATGTTAGAGATCTTGGCCCATTATTGTAACGACCACATATTTTCTGCTACAGCCTTTCTCGTATTGACTATTCCGTGCATTGTTGCCTTACGTACTGTCCACTGGAGATTGAGCCCCAAATTGGATTTCTTTTGCATTCCCAGTTATTCGGACCCTTAACCTCTCTCCATAAGATGAACTTATGGTAAATGCTGGTACCAATTAGGCAAGTACACTTTTGTGTGTTATGAGATATATATCATCATTACAACGCTGCATTAAAAGAGCATTTGCCACGTAAGATATTTCATCAAGTATTGCAAACGAATAAGTAAAACAGGTAATGGAAGAGAAACATAGTTAAAGGTTGATGGTTTGCTCGCAATTTAATGACAAAAAATTTCTGTTATGCTAAAAATTAGTTTTTTAACAAATTTTAATGAAATATACAATTAAGAAATTGATAAAAGTTGTGGATCCTATGAAATGTGTGATTAAAATTTATATTTTTTTACTTTGACTCAATTTTTTATTAACTTTTTAAACATAACTAAACAAAAGCATATTAATTATATTCAAACAATTTTTTTTTATAAATGCATTACATTTTAATTGCATTAAAGGTCCTTAACCTTTATTTATCATCGTATTTATGTCTTAAAATTTTTATAATCACATTCTTATGTTAACCTTTATTTAATTTGTGCATGTTTCCTAATAACGATTTCCATCCAAAATTTTTGTTAGCACACTTTAAAACAAGGAGCAAATATTTAGATGCATTTTTGTATTTGTTATTATTATTATTGTTATTATTATTTTGATTATTTAAAAAATAGTATTTTTACACCCTCTTAACATATATTTTGAACATAAATCTTTATCAGGAACAAGATTTGCTAATTAATATAATCTTGAGAATAATAATACGATTAAAAAAGAGTAAATTACACTCACAGTCCCATTTCTTTCAAGTTTGTAATAATTTCATCTCAATTCAACTTTATTTGCGGATATCATCTCCAACCTTTCATTAATTCGCACAGATGGTCCAGTATGGCTTTTTTTTTTTTGTTGACAATTTTGCTCTTATTTTAAATAAATTAAAATAGTAAAAAATAGAAAACAAAATAGAAATTTGGGTCCCTAACTTTTTTAAAAGTGTAAAATAGTTACTATTAATTATTTCAAACCATTAAAAAAAAAGGGGGAAAAAAAACATCTTCTTCCCCATACCCCACTCCTACCTCTCCACCTGTGACCAAATCGAGACGATTTCTCCCCCCAATTTTGGACCCAACTCGTCGGAGTTTGGGTCCAAAATCGAGAGGAGAAATCTCCCCGAATTCGGGCTAATCATGTCTATTTTTCCATGTCAGTTTCATCACAAAGATACACATGCCTTAGGGACTTCAGTCTCTGGCGAATATCTTCAATCTTATCGTATTCCTCTTTGGCATCACAAGCTGATCTTTCTTGTTTCTCTTGCAACTAGGCCAATTTTTCATGACACGATTTCAATGCTGCTTTAGCCATTAAAGATAACCACACCAATGGATCTTCTCTGCTAAAAAAAAAATCTAGTAGTGCAAAACTGGACTTTGTGCAAAACCTCTGTTCTTCCACGCACTTCCAAAAAATCCGGTATTTTTTCTTCTGTTTTCAATCAATCGGAAAATTTGGAAATTTTGTGAAAATAAATTCTTTAGCAGTTGGATAAAATTATAGTGGGAATCTTATTTTGTGGGTATTAGCGTTGGGTCCGTTCATATATATGGATTGCCATTTTTTTTAGGAATATAATTTTTTTGTGTTTTCTGCAAATGGGAATGAGTGGCCCTGAAGGTGGGGATGGGGTGAAGAAAAAGATGATGTTTTTTGTTTTAATTTTTTTAAATGATACAATGTAAAGAGACAATTTTGCACATTTAAAAAAGTTAAGGATCTCAACTACAAATTTTTTTTATTATGTTTTCTATTTTTTTTTCTATTTTAATTTATTTAAGCTAGGAGAAAAATTGTCAAAAAAGATCATTTGATGACCATCTGTGCAAATTAATAAAAGGATGGAGACGATAGCTGCGAATAAAATTGAACGTGGATGATATTGTTACAAATGTGAATGAACTGTGAGTGTAATTTACTCGATTAAAAAAAAGTCAAGGACATATGTATGACAATAAGTAAAGTTTAAAGATCTTGAATGAAATTAAAATGTGGTTCACTTATTAAAAATTACAGTGTAAATAAGTTTTAAGTATTTATATTCGCATAACCTTTTATTTGTTGCACTAAATGCACTCAATATTTTCATTCTTTGCTCATTGTAACACTTATTTCTCCAATTTTTTTTTTGTTACATTCTTATTCCCAACTTTCAATTAATTAGCATAATTTGTCTCTGATAAAATTTTATGTCCAAAAGTTCATTAGGATGACGTTAAATGACTTATTTGCCCATCATATTTATAATAAAAAAATTAATACAAATTGTGCGACAAAATAATTTTCTCATTTCCAAGCATGCAAACATAATATTTTGACATCAATAATCATTGAGATATGCTAATTAATAGAATGTTGAAGATAATAATTCGACAAAAAAAATTAAAAACATAAGTACTATAATAAACAAATATTGAGGACCTTAAGTAAAATTAAAATATAGTGCAATAAATAAAAACTTTGGTACCAATATGGTACCTTAAGTTATCAGAAATATATAATTTTTAATTAAATTAAGTTTTCAATACGTTTGGGCTGGACTTTTTTTTTTTTAAATAAAACTTAAGATATGTACAATTTTTATAAATGAACAATGACGAAATTTGAATAAAGCATCTCCTCAAGTGCACATGACTCGAGTAGATTGTGAGCTTGTGGTGCAACTAGATTGGCACACATTTTGTAATCATAACTACTGGCTAATCATTCAGGAGTAAATTCCACAAAGAAAGAATATTGTGCACTCTCTTAAGAGTTGACAGACAATAACCTTATATTTACAAGCATGAAAAAACCAAGCTCGAATCAAGAAAAGCAACACCTACGTTGTCACGAATTGGATGACATTATTCGTAGAGGGCATATCAATGCTCATTTGATCCAAATGAAAATTTGTTAAAAAATTGTAACTAAAAATCAACAATAAATTTTAACTATATGTTTCATCAATTTATTATTATTATTATTATTATTTTCAAAATTTGCTTAAGAAATCTTTCAAAAATGCTCTCAATCCCACTAACCTCAGTTACCACATTTGTAACTAGTCTATACTTATATTATGCACTAGAGTAAGAACAACTTTTTTTGGTGAGACCAATATATTAACTTTTTAAAAAACAAATTTTTATTTAATTTTTTGTTATATATACTTATCTAGTGCAAATTTTTTTTGACCCCTTCCGTCTACCCCTAGGAGCTCGTTTGGTATATGGTCAATAGTTAAATATAATATATAAAATTTAATTTTGTTCGAATACACTTTTATTCGGATAACAATTTAGTAAAAAATGAGTATAAGTTTTGTCCTTGGAAAGAAGATGATAAATTTTTTTATTTGGATAATGATTCACTCATTTTTTTTAAAGATGAACGTACGATTTAGAACAAATCTATTTTTGAACATCCATAACCTAAGATAATCGCCACCGCCCGCTGTGGCCAACCGTCCTCCGCTACCATCCTCAGCCACCGCCCCAGCCGCTGCCACCGTCCTATGTCCTTCCCCACTCCACTTTTTTTTTTGGGGAGATATTTTAGCATATGTTTATTGCCCTGCAGGAACATGTATGTATTGATTTTGTTTGCTATAAATCAAATATTAAAATGCGTTAAAGAGTACATTATAGAAGTGCAACATCCACATTTCGTAGAAGTTGTTATTTCTAATGACATAGTAATTTTATTTTAAATATGTTTTAAACTAATAGAATATTGTATTTAAGTATTTCAACACGGGATTAAATATATAAGAAAATTTTTTGTTAACAACTCCAACTCTTTATTTTAGAAAATGTTAATACGTTCCACTAGTATAAGTCAAAGGCAGAAAATATATTTTAAATGTTTAAGAAATAAATTGTGCCTCAATTTCATAAATTGAAATTATGATAATTGTATATAAATTCTGAAACTGTCAAGATTTATAAATCGCAAAAATATTATACTATGTTTGGGTATATAACATAAAAGTAAATAGAGGGAAGATCGCTACACAATTGTATGACAACAAAGGTTTTATGGCTTGATAGAGTGCCCAACATTTATATATCCGCAGAGGTAGAGCCAGGAATTTACATTGGGGAGAGACAATTTTCTAAAAAGTCAATATACGAATAAAATTTATATATAATAGAAAAAGTCACAACACGACATTACCTAAGTGGTACTCGACGATATTTTACAACCTAAAATTCAACCATAATAGAATGTATATCTATATTTACAGTAATTTTCGTTCAATGTAAAGTGTCATATAATTATCAAGAATATCATCCTCTATTTTGTTACAAATTGTCGTTTTCACACGCTTCATTGCTAAAAATGCTCACTCAACAGTTGCCGTAGAAATATGTAGTGTCAATACAAAGCAAATCAATCGAGTCAACATAACATAATTATCCGACCTTCTGCTTGCAACCAATTACCGACATAATTCAGAAAGTGTTGGTACTTGAAACCGATATTCAGAAATCACATCAATTTGATAATGTTGCAACTCAACTTTCAAATAATAAATATCTTGAGGTGTAAAATATTGAGGATAAAACTTCTCTGCGAGCTTGCAAATATTATCCATGTTAAATTATTTAAATGATTTTTTAGGATCCAAAATGTTGTGCGATTTAAATCCCGCAAGTGGACGGATCGTTTACAAGTAATAAAGTGATAAATGAAGTGTCGAACCCACGAGGACCAAATATTAATTTAACCAATTATTTTATAATTCAAATTCTAACAATAAAACGAAACACAGATTCAATTTGGTTTTTGTGATTCTATACTATTTTAATTAAAACTAAATTAGCAAACAATTAACTTTAAAAAAAGTGAGAACGAATTCAAGATCTACTAACCATAGGATTTGCGAATCCACCAACACTTTCCTTAATCAAATATCTGTTTAACCGTTTTAACTTATAATTACCATAGATTGAAAATCGGTGTTCCTAAAATAATCAAAAGCCTCTCTCGATGGTCAATCAATTCTATATGTTATGCGAACTTCATTATCTCTAATTAAGCTTCGAACATAAACACATGCATTAAATTTTCAAGAACACCTAAATGGATTTCATAAAGCATAATAGTAATCTCTATCTATTATTGGACCCTATGTTATTCAATACCACGTACTTAATCTATATTGAATCTCTCGACTTCAATATAGATCACAATATATTCTAATGGTGATCAGCCATTAAAATAATAGAAAAACTGAATAAAGAATAATCAACCCAAAAGCAA
The DNA here is from genome assembly GCA_030279155.1 of Forsythia viridissima. Taxonomy (NCBI): domain Eukaryota; kingdom Viridiplantae; phylum Streptophyta; class Magnoliopsida; order Lamiales; family Oleaceae; genus Forsythia; species Forsythia viridissima. The sequence continues at coordinate 32,620,194 of CM059042.1, forward strand.
TTAATTACTAAAACGGAAAAACTTCTAATTAATTAAAAATCATGAGGTTTCATCGTTCATCCTAGAAATAAGTAAATTAGCCGGACATGATTTCGTCAATTATGACAATAATTGACTTTATCATGATCCGACGAAAGAAAAAGAAGAAGAAATAAATACAACCCGTGACTCTGGCTGAAGAATCTTCAATCCCGTGCTTTGATCTTCGATTCTCCTCTTGTATCTTGTTCCCAAAATTCGTTTCTAATCCGGCTCTCAAAACGGCCCTCAAAACGGCTCTAAAATTATGAGTTAATAACTCATATTTATAGTTACCTAATTGTGCCCCATAAGATCTCAAAATATTATAAAATTCGTGGGCCAAAACATTTCCTAATCGGATTAGAACTCAAAAAGGAAAATAAAAATCCCGCAGCCAAATTAACACTGACGGCTGTTTTTCAAACGGCCATAACTTCTTGTAGAAAGCTCCAAATTGAGATCCGTAAAAAGTGGTAGACTTGTAATTCGATTATCTTTCCAATGGTATATCATTTATTTGTCGATTTCACCAAATTATTGCTCTTTTTGTCCATTCTTCTCCAATTACTTATAAACGGGTTCAAAAGTGAAATAGGAAGAATAATACAATAAATTAAGTAAAAATTCAATAAAATGACGGGATACAAGCTTAGTTTAAAAGCCCAAATAAGTGCACAAAATGCACTTATGAAACACCCCCAAACTAAACCTTTGCTCGTCCTCGAATAAACTAGCTAAAAACAATCATGCACATACTAATAAAAATAGTCATAATATAAATAGCTTGTCGTTCTTTTGTAAAAACTCATAATTCATGATGAGTGTTCAAGTATTACTATTGCAAATGTGATTATACTTAAACCATACTTGATATGTGTGTGAGAGCAGTTAATTCGATTTACTTAATTTCTATGGTGGTGATAGCCAAACCACTTGGTCAACTTTTCCTTTCCCTCTCGTAAAGTACACTTCCCCCAATATGATTGTTTTTTCTCAAATTCTGAGATTTTTGGTTAAAAGGCTACAGTTCACTCATGATTTTCTTGTTTGAGGCTGGTTGAGAGCTAACAATCGTGACAACCTAGGTTTGTGAAGATTCTCTAATTTATGAGCACTTTCGACCAGAAAGTTTCTACTAAGTAAGTCAAACTCATTAGTCATCTAATCCCCAAATTTACTTTGCAAAGGATTTTTCATTGGACAGAAATAAAAAATTAATAATTGATTAATTTTTTTTATTTTTTTTTATTTATTTTTTTTTTATAAATAGATCTTATGTGCAAAACTCAATCCATTAAGCTTTCTAAATGACTCATGTAACGAGCTTGAGGTCAATGACTCCCAGGTCTTTCGAACCTTAGGGCATTAGGTTTTGAGAAACCCCTACAGACCTTTTCACTCGAGTCAAATAGGCTACGAAAGGAGTTATAAGATATTAATAAGGTGCAAAACTCATTCCATTAAGCTTTCTAAATGACTCATGTAACGAGCTTGAGGTCGATGACTCCCAGGTCTTTCGAACCTTAGGGCATCAGATTTTGAGAAACCCCTACGGACCTTTTCACTCAAGTCAATTAGCTACGAAAAGATTTAAGCAATAATAATAATAATTTTGCTCCTTGTGTGCAATAAGTTCATGCGTGAGGATTAGATTCCTAACATTCGGTCAATACTTAGCTTCTTCCAACTGGTCTAAAGTGCTCCACACAATTTTCAACATACATGGAATCAATCATAACCTAAATAGTCACTATCACAGTTTACTTACCATACTTTCTCACTATATTGGTTACTTGTTCGAAATACAAATGATTTGTAGGTTCAATCAGTGTATTCTATTGTTTTCAACTTAAGTGCACCAACATAGCTAAAAATTATCTTAATTGGCCGACACAACACAATATCAGACATGGTCAAATGGTCTCACATTTAACCAATAGTAATAATTTGTTCACAAGTCATGGATTAAAGCAAAATAATTAAATAAAAAGTTACATCATCAGCCGGCAAGACTATTCATATCACATAAAAATGCAAACAAATAATAATTTTTTTTTTTACGAAAAATAATAAAAAAAATAAAAAAAAGTTAAAAATCAAATATCAAATATCAATTGTCGAATCAAGCAAAATTTTCATTTTAATCCATCACCCCCAAACTTGAAACAAACATTGTCCCCAATGTAAAATTTAAAATCAAAAGATTGGAGACTTCTCTGAGGTAGATCTGATGGTACCGAGAGAAAAGGTGTGATAAGATCAACTGGAGGAGAAATCTGAATAGGTTGGTCGGCAAATCTTTGTTTGAATGTCATCCAGCCAGCCTGCAGGTTGTAACCCTAAAAAGAAAAGAAAAAAGAACTTATTAATAATAATAAAATAATTTTTTTTTCCGATACAGTGCGATCGCAAGGACAAAATGTCCTGCAATCGCGAAGAATAAAAATTTTGGGCAGAATGTTTTCTGCCCAGGCCATGCGATCGCAGAGGGGTATACAATGCGATCGCATGGTACAAAATTTCTGAATCCAATTTTTTTTTTATTTTAAGAAAAACAAAAAAATAATTTTTTTTTAAATATAAATTTAAAATAATTGAACAACATGATTATGCAAGATGACGATGATTGTAGCCTCAAAACCTAAGAATTAAAAGCTTACTTTAAATCCTAAAAACCTAAAATGTGCAAATTGTAAATTGAAATAATACAAAATTTAAATAAATAAAAGAGTAGAAAAATGGGTTGCCTCCCATTGAGCGCTTCTTTAAAGTCATTAGTTTGACTTTGTCGTGATGATCGCTCAAGACACTTTGAATAGATCTTTGGAGGCCTTGCTTTTCTTGCTTTGATCGACTTTGGAACCATTTTTGTTTACCTTCCAGAGCTTGATTTTTCCCTTATCATACTGATATGATTTTGTTTTGCCGCCCTGCTCGAACTCAACTAAGAAAATTTCAGCCTCCTCACCAGCTTTGATCGCAGAAGACGGATGGAACTCTTCTTTCTGCACATATTATTCTTCTCTAAGTGGTGCATCCTGATGTTGGGTAACAACTTTATCATCTAAGCTCCCTGCCTTCTGGTCAATGACATCAATCTCGAAACAAGAATCTGAAGAGCTTGAAAATTTAATTGCTTTGAACACATTGAACGTAATGTGTTCATCATTCACTTTCAGCTTAAGTTCTCCTTTCTGAACGTCAATTACTGCCTGACCAGTAGCCAAGAAAGATCGACCCAAAATGAGTGGTACATCCCTGTCTTCACACATATCCAGAATAATAAAATCAGTAGGGAATATGAACTTGCCCACTTTCACCAATATGTCTTCAACTATTCTCCTTGGGCATTTGATTGTTCTATCTGCAAGCTGCAATGTTACTGTTGTTGGCTTTGCTTCTCCTAAACCGAGCTGTTTAAAAATAGAATAAGGCATTATATTTACACTAGCACCCAAATCACATAAAGCTCTATCAAAAAATAAACTACCAATAGTGCAAGGAATATTAAAACTCCCTGGATCTTTTAATTTCGGCAGTAGCTTGTTTTGCAATATGGCATTGCATTCTTCAGTTAGCGCGACTGTTTCATGCTCCTCCAACTTCCTTTTGTTTGAAAGAATAGGCATTTGAGCTAATGCATCGACGAAAGGTATGTTGATGTGAAGCTTTTTGAAAACATCCAGGAACTTTTTGAATTGTTGGTCTACCTTATGTTGTCGTAGTCTTTGAAGAAATGGAATTGGAAGGACGTAAGCCGGTGGTGGAATATAAGCTGGTGGAAAGTTCCAGTTTTCTTGTGCAACTTTTGCATCTAGTTTGTTTCCTCTCTCTTTGTTGGACACAGTTTCCTTTTCTATACCTGGTCTAGTCACATGAATCTCTGGCAATTCAAGTCCGCTTTTTCGTGGTGATTGCATTGACTTGCTCTTTTGGGTTGACCTCTGTATTGCTAGGCCATGTGTCTGGTTGTCGCTCGGTTAACAGTTTAGCCAACTGCCCAATCTGATTCTCCATATTCTTTATCGAGACATCTGTCCTTTTTTGCATCTCCTTTAGCGCAGACTCCATACGTTCTGACAATTTAGCAACTGTATCATCTAATCCTCATTCTCTTTCCTGGGGTCTTTCCTGATTTGACAGATTTTGAATGTTTTGTGTATTGCCATATAAGAAATTTAGATGATTTCTCCATCCAGGATTGTAGGTCTGTGAGTATGGATTATTCTGCTGTCGCTGAAAATTCTGAGCATATGCAGCTTGGTCAAGTGATGACATATCAACTTTGGTTAAAGGACATTCTGATGACTGATGGTTTACCCCGCAAGTTACACATATTGGCAAGGACATCTGAACCATATTGGCTGACTGAGAATATTTCATTGATTCCATCTGCTTTGCCAATGCATCAATTTTTGCCAATACAAGTGAATTAGTGTTCACTTCGTGTATTCCTGCTGTTTTCTTCTGCAATCCTCTTTCTGGCCACATAATAAACTGTTCACTCATGGTTTCAAATAGATCGTAAAGGTCACCGGTGGATCTGTTTTGGATATATCCACCTGCTGCAGAATCTACTGAAGAACGACTGGTTGTAGCTAGTCCAGAGTAGAAATAATAATTCTGAGCTGCTAAAGTGAAACCATGACTTGGACACTTTCGGAGCAGTTGTTTGAATCTTTCTCATGCCTCGTGAAAATTTTCCAACTCAAATTGTTGGAAATTGGAAATTTCATACTTCAGTTTGTTTACTCTGGCTGGAAGAAAATATTTCAGTGTAAATTTCTGGATCAGATCTGCCTAAGTAGTGATGCTCCCAGGCGGTAGAAAATCTAACCATTCTCTAGCTTTATCCTTCAGTGTGTGTGGAAATAACCTCATCTTAAGCACCTCTTTATTAACACCGTGGTATTTGAAATTTCCACATTACTCATCGAAGTGAGAAATATGGTAGTGAGGATTTTCATCTGTCATCCCATAGAACGGCAGATTGTTCGAGAACAAATTCATCACATCTGGCCTTAACTGGAAGTTATCATGTCCATAAGGCGGATAAACTATGCTGGACCGATTCTCAACAATCGGTGGCATCATATACTCACCCATAAGAATATCTCGTTCACTAACTTCAACTGGTCGAGCTATTGGTGCTTGATTATTTATCTGATCATGTACTTGATTGTCTGCCATTGTGTCTTTTTGCTGTCTTTTCTTTTATGTTTTTCACGTTGTCGTCAGTGAAAGCTTCGTTCAATTTCTGGATCTAAGTCAAATAGATCAAGATCTTTTGTACGGCGCATACACACTTAACACCTGAAAATTTAAAGAACAAATAAAATTCAGCAGTATCACGAAAAATTGAAAATATGAATAAAATAAAAATAAATAATACTAAAAAGAATTGTTAAAAGCCAAATTACAAATTAACGTAGCAATTAATAAAACTAGTCCTCGGCAACGGCGCCAAAAACTTGTTGTGCGATTTAAATCCCGCAAGTGGACAGATCGTTTACAAGTAATAAAGTGATAAATGAAGTGTCGAACCCACGAGGACCAAATATTAATTTAACCAATTATTTTATAATTCAAATTCTAACAATAAAACGAAACACAGATTCAATTTGGTTTTTGTGATTCTATACTATTTTAATTAAAACTAAATTAGCAAATAATTAACTTTAAAAAAAGTGAGAACGAATTCAAGATCTACTAACCATAGGATTTGCGAATCCACCAACACTTTCCTTAATCAAATATCCGTTTAACTGTTTTAGCTTATAATTACCACATATTGAAAATCGACGTTCTTAAAATAATCAAAAGCCTCTCTCGATGGTCAATCAATTCTATATGTTATGCGAACTTCATTATCTCTAATTAAGCTTCGAACATAAACACATGCATTAAAATCTCAAGAACACCTAAATGGATTTCATAAAGAATAATAGTAATCTCTATTTATTATTAGACCCTATGTTATTCAATACCACGTGTTTAATCTATATTGAATCTCTCGACTTTAATATAGATCACAATATATTCTAATGGTGATCAGGCATTAAAATAATAGAAAAACTGAATAAAGAATAATCAACCCAAAGCAATTAATTACTAAAACGGAAAAACTTCTAATTAAATAAAAATCATGAGGTTTCATCGTTCATCCTAGAAATAAGTAAATTAGCCAGACATGATTTCGTCAATTATGACAATAATTGACTTTATCATGATCCGGCGAAAGAAAAAAAAGAAGAAATAAATACAGCCCGTGACTCTGGCTGAAGAATCTTCAATCCCGTGCCTTGATCTTCGATTCTCCTCTTGTATCTTGTTCTCAAAATTTATCTCCAATCCGGCTCTCAAAACGGTTCTCAAATTATGAGTTAATAACTCATATTTATAGTTACCTAATTGTGCCCCAAAAGATCTCAAAATATTGTAAAATTCGTGGGCCAAAACGTTTCCTAATCGAATTACATGTATTAAAATCTCAAGAACACCTAAATGGATTTCATAAAGCATAATAGTAATCTATATCTATTATTGGACCCTATGTTATTCAATACCACGTGCTTAATCTATATTGAATCTCTCGACTTCAATATAGATCACAATATATTCTAATGGTGATCAGCCATTAAAATAATAGAAAAACTGAATAAAGAATAATCAACCAAAATGCAATTAATTACTAAAACGGAAAAACTTCTAATTAAATAAAAATTATGAGATTTTATCGTTCATCCTAGAAATAAGTAAATTAGCCGGACATGATTTCGTCAATTATGACAATAATTGACTTTATCATGATCCGGCGAAAGAAAAAAAAGAAGAAATAAATACAGCCCGTGACTCTGGCTGAAGAATCTTCAATCCCGTGCCTTGATCTTCGATTCTCCTCTTGTATCTTGTTCCCAAAATTCATCTCCAATCCGGCTCTCAAAACGGCTCTCAAATTATGAGTTAATAACTCATATTTATAGTTACCTAATTGTGCCCCAAAAGATCTCAAAATATTATAAAATTCGTGGGCCAAAACGTTTCCTAATCGAATTACATGCATTAAAATCTCACGAACACCTAAATGGATTTCATAAAGCATAATAGTAATATCTATCTATTATTTGACCCTATGTTATTCAATACCACGTGCTTAATCTATATTGAATCTCTCGACTTCAATATAGATCACAATATATTCTAATGGTGATCAACCATTAAAATAATAGAAAAACTGAATAAAGAATAATCAACCCAAAAGTAATTAATTACTAAAACGGAAAAACTTTTAATTAAATAAAAATCACGAGGTTTCATCGTTCATCCTAGAAATAAGTAAATTAGCCGGACATGATTTCGTCAATTATGACAATAATTGACTTTATCATGATCCGGCGAAAGAAAAAGAAGAAGAAATAAATACAACCCGTGACTCTGGCTGAAGAACCTTCAATCCCGTGCCTTGATCTTCGATTCTCCTCTTGTATCTTGTTCCCAAAATTCGTCTCCAATCCGGCTCTCAAAACGGCCCTCAAAACGGCTCTCAAATTATGAGTTAATAACTCATATTTATAGTTACCTAATTGTACCCCAAAAGATCTCAAAATATTATAAAATTCTTGGGCCAAAACGTTTTCTAATTGGATTAGAACTCAAAAAGGAAAATAAAAATCCCGCAGCCAAATTAACACTGGGCGGCTGTTTTTTAAACGGCCATAACTTCTTGTAGAAAGCTCCAAATTGAGATCCGTAAAAAGTAGTAGACTTGTAATTCGATTATCTTTCCAATGGTATATCATTTACTCGTCGATTTCACCAAATTATTGCTCTTTTTGTCCATTCTTCTCTAATTGCTTATAAACGGGTCCAAAACTGAAATAGGAAGAATAATACAATAAATTAAATAAAAATTCAATAAAATGACGGGATAAAAGCTTAGTTTAAAAGCCCAAATAAGTGCACAAAATGCACTTATCACAAAACATCACTGAGAGAAAGGAATTTTAATGATATCTCATTAAATCTTGAATTTAACTCTACCAATCGGAAATCTATTGCTTTATTGAAAATATCAAAGTGGTAATGGTGCTCAATTGTAGAATGTTCTATGTCACGGTAACGACCAACCATATACAAACAATCAACGTCAAGTATATAAATATCATTTATTGAGAAAAAAAGTTCAGTTCATCAAGAAATTTTTCTCAGCCATCTTCTCTCAATGCTTGAAGGACAATTTTTGTAGTATAGACAAATTTTATAGCAGACGAGATGTCTTGGTTTTTTTTTTGGACGGCCTGACAAAGAACATCAATGATTGACAAAATTCTACGCATTAAATGCAAAACAAACACAAATTCAAAGCTCATAATATTTTTGTATACACTACCAACTTCAGCCCGAGATATTGTATTTGGACAATGTTCACTAAGACACTCATGCAACTTGCAACGTACATATCTACTAAGCTATTTACAGAGTTGTAATGAGAACTCCATCAAGTAGCTCCCGATCATTGCAAATTATCAATCTAATTAGCCCCACTTCTTGACTCGCGTTCTCTAATTGTCAACAAATGCTCAATTTCTTTTCTTTGTGCTGTTTACAACTCATTAATACGCTTAGGAGAAGACATAATAATGTTGACAATAGTGTCCAAGTGAGAAAAGAATTCTCAAATATCACGGACATCCTTAGCTGCATAAATCAATGTAAGTTGTAATTGGTGCGCAAAATAGTGGTCATAATATGCATATGGACAATCTCTGAGAAATAATGCCTGAAGTCCATTTCAAGAACCTCTCATATTACTAGTACCATCATACCCTTGTGCTCTCATGTTTTGAAACTGAAGGTTGTGAAGAACAAGAACATTAGATATTTGATTTTTGAGATTCAATGAGGTAGTGTTACTAACGCTTTTGATCGAAAAAAAACGCCTGTCAGAATTCCATCAATGTTTACAAACCTTAAGATAATGGCCATTTGCTCTCGTTTAGATTGATCTTGTGCTTTATCATCAAGAATACAAAACCTTGAATCCCCAACTTTCTCATGAATTATCTGTCGTAGTCTATTAACCATAATGTTCAAAATATCTTTTTGAATTTTGGGATAAGAGTATGTGGCATTTTTTAGAGTATTACCCAGTACAAATTGTCCAATTTTTGTATTCATTCTTCCAAAAGCATCCACCATTTCAAAAAAATTCCTACGATTCAATGAATATGAAGATTCATCATGACCCCTAAAGGCACAACCTTGAAGTGCTAGCCACCGAACACTAATTATTGTGGTCTTCAGCTGCAAACGACTTTTTTGAACTTCATCTCTTAATACGGCATGCATCACCTTGTTAATATGTTAAGACGATCTCATTAAATCTTCAGCTCTTTTCCCACACATATAATGATGTGATGAAGGTGCAGTACCAATATGAGTAAGAAATGCACATCCTTTTCCTTGGCTAACCCTCTTCTACCTATTAAATCCAACAGTAACCAATGACGAAATATTTGACACAGTACTGTCATTTAGAAAAGAAAGTAGTAAAAATAATAAGCCTTAACTATTGAAGGCAAATATTCCAACTAATGATACTGATTGTAACAGTGTTCTTGGAACCGATGTTTCTATTTTCCACATTGTTTACTCGGATACTTCAAAAGTTTTGGTTGATAAGGCACAGACTTTAGATAGGCCCGGGTAATCCGATCTCGTTCAATAACTAGATGTTCACATATTTGCTTTCTTTTTTTCAGATCTCATTCAATAGAAGTAGATGGTTCCAAATCAAGATTGGAAGATGACATGTGTTCGATTTCAGGAGATGAAATTGGAGGAAGAGGTACAATAGGAATTGAAATACTCCCAGATGAATCTCTCTTTTTAAATATAGTTAACAATGTTTTTCCTTTCTTGGCAGAAGATTGATTTTGTTCCATTTTAAAATTTAAAAGTACAAAAGATAAAACAATCACAGTCAACTATCTAACAATTCGACACAATTCAACAATATTCAACATATTCAATTTCTAACCAATCAACTATCTAATAATTCAACAATCCACCAATATTCATCAATTCAATGTTCAATTCAATATTAAACATTTTAACACAATTCAACAATATTCAACATATTCAATATCTAACCAATCAACTATCTAACAATTCAACAATTCACTAATATTCATAAATTCAATATCTAACAATTCAACAATATTCTCACCAGTCAACTATCGAACACCAAATCCAATAAATCACAATTCAACAAATACTCAAATATAAACACAAATCAAGGTAAAAAAAAAGCCAAGCGAAGTACCTGTTATACGTAGCTTGTTCTTGTGTCAAATTGATTGTGACTTGGAGCAAGTAAGCGCAAGCCTAAAATTGGAGCAACAACAACAAATGTTAAGCCTCAAATTTTGAAAAGGTAACCATACAGGAAACACCATTGATATACCACAATTCAACAAAAAAATAATAAAAAAGACTGGAGACTCAATGTCTAAATTTAAAAAAAAAAAAAGTTAAAGGTGCAGGAAGATGGTTCATCTTGTGCTTTCCATTCTCAATTTCTTATTCAATAAGCACCATAAATTCCAAAAAGTATAAACATTATTTTGACAAAAATAGATTAAAAATCCTGTAAAAAAAAGGTATACTTACTAGTGACCACTCCAACTCAATATCTTCTTCTATATTTTAAATTTTATGGCAAAATCTCTTCTTTTACAGGCGTAGGTTACCGGCTGGGGACCAAGGATAGTGGTTTTGATTTTGGGAAAATTGCCAATAAGTCATCTCCACATGACTTGTTTCAAATTAGGTCAAAAGTTTTTTTAAAATTGTGATTAAGTCATATTTCACATCAATATTTTATATTAATTCCAAAATCACCCCTTTTAACCATATTTTTCATTGACACAATCTTCCAACTCCACCAACCTCCTCCACCTCCGGCAACAACCTCCGGCGACCTCCGGCGACAACCTCCTCCACCTCCGGTGACCTCTGGTGACCTCCGGCGAGAGCTTCTACGGCGCATTGTCACTTTTTAATTCCATATAGTAAAATCTGGGCTACGTTCTGCTTCTCCTCGGTATTATAATTGTTCTAAACTAATTCTAGTTCTTCTTGTGCTTAATATTGTCAACCTTGTTCTTGCTTCCTATGGACACCAATTGAATAGAACCAAAAATATGCATTTTTCTGTTGTTGTTATGATATTTATCATGTTTACATTGCAGCAATGTATATTGGGGCTTCTGGATTCAAAAACTGTTATTTATGTCACGCATCAAGTAGAATTTTTACCGTAGCTGATTTGGTTTGGTGAGTTGGGTCACAAAACCTAATTGCTTTATCATCAAGTTATGAAAGATGGAAGGATTACTCAAGATGGAAAGTACAACGATATTCTAAAATCCGGTAGTGATTTCATGGAACTAGTTGGTGCACATAAAGAAGCTTTATCAGTACTTGATTCCATTGAGGCAGGGGCAGCAGCTGTTGGTGAGGATAGCAGCACGGGAAATGCTAAGAATTTTCTACAGAAAAAGGAATCTCCAACTGATCAAAATGATAAAACAGATAATGCAATGGGGACAAATGGACAGCTTATTCAAGCTGTTGGTTTATCATTGTCTATGTTGCTTTGGCAATCGGAAGTTCATTTTGTATTTTTGCCAAAGCCTTGCTTCTTGTTACGGCTAGTTACAAGAAAGCTACAATGTTTTTCAACAAACAGTATCACAAAAAACAGTATCACAGCTACAATCATATGATACTGTTTTAATCCATGATATTGTTTAATTATGGCAAGGTTTGAACCCGTGATACTGTTTGAATGTCTTAATTTTAATCCATGATACTGTTTTAATGTCTTAGTTTTAATCCATGATACTGTTTTAATATCTTAGTTTTAATTCATGATACTGTTTAATTATGGCAATGTTTAATAGGTTGAAACTTTGTCATAAACCTGGGATACTGTTTGAATGTCTTAGTTTTAATCCATGATACTGTTTCAATCATATGATACTGTTTGAATGTCTTAGTTTTAATCCATGATACTGTTTTGTTTATGTAATGTGCATTAGTATATTTTGATATTGTTTTAATCCATGATATTGTTCTAATCATATGATAATGTTTGAATGTCTTAGTTTTAATCCATGATACTGTTTTGTTTATGTAATGTGCATTAGTATATTTTGATATTGTTTTAATTCATGATACTGTTTGAATATCTTAGTTTTAATCCATGATACTGTTTTGTTTAGGTAATGTACATTAGTATATTTTGATATTGTTTTAATCCATGATACTGTTTTAATCCTATGATACAGTTTGAATCTATGTGGAATGAATTTTATTTATGGTACCGTGTTTTTATTTTTGATACTGTTTAATTATGGCAATGTTTGAACCCGTGATACTGTTTGAATGTCTTAGTTTTTTCTATGATACTGTTTTAATCCATGATAATGTTTTGTTTAGGTAATGTGCATTAATATAATTTGATACTGTTTTAATCCATATTTTAATCTACGATACTGTTTTGCATAATACAGTATCAAACAAAACATATGACTAATTAAACAGTATCAAAGATAAAAGCATGATATCATAGTCATGTGTGTTGTTTGATATTGTATTATGCAAAACAGTATCACAAAAAACAGTATCACAATATAAATGATCATAGAATTTGCACACGTGCTCAGAATTTTTATTATAATATGTTTTCGGAATGGTCTCGACGAGACGGTCAAGACCAGTAGCTTTGCCACTGCCTATGATGGATTTTACCCGTTTGAAGTCGTCTCTTTATTTTAGCTTAAAAAGACAATCTTTAATTTTTTTTTTCAAAACAGTATCACAAATCCTCTAAAACAGTATTACGGATTAATGTACATTCTTTTTGTGCAAATTAAAGCTCTTCCAAGGTATTTCTTGTTACCCTTAAAAGCAAACACATACTTCGCCAGAGCAATGCCAAGATGAAGAAAGAATTACTACTCATTATCATTAAAAACAAAGAAAAAAAATCAGCAAATTTCACTATCATTAGAAACAGTATCATATATTGAAACACATCTATTGAAACAGTATCAAGCATTTTACATGTTCTAACATAAAACTCTAACTCACAACAACTACATTATCAAAAACTAGTTGAATCAGTTCATCCAAACTCCATTCATTAACTGCATTGCATATGTTTCAATTGGAACAATATCTCAATATTTTCATGATTATTTTTAACCAAAAATGGTTACTTTATACAAAAAAAAAAAAATAAAACAATATGTTCACCATTGAAATATCAGCTTTCGAATTGTTTATATGCGGTTACAGGTTATGGTGAGAAGAATCAAACACAAGAAGAAGATGAAAATTGTTAAAAGTAAATGAAGGAGTTTCTAAACAGGCATTGAAATGATTTTGTTGGTTTTTACGTGTTTAAATGACAGTTTTTACAATTGGAGGGTATATTGATCTTTTAGTAATGAAGTATGACTTTAGTTGAGTTAAGATTATATCATATGACTTTTCAGCCCACCATGGCGTTAACAGTGACCGGCCTAAAATTTTCCCTTTGATTTTTGATTTCTTGAAATTTCAATTGCTGGAGCCTGGGATATGGGAATGCCGTGAAATGAAGGAAATCGAGTTTAATTAGTATTATGCAATTGAGAACTCAATGGTTTGGGGCCTTTGGCCCAGAAAATTAATTAGTGTGGTGTGGGCATTGGGTCTTTGGGTTAAACCAACATAATATTTTTTTATTAATTGCAATATGAATTTGGTCTTGGGCAGCCTTAAACTACAGCCCCCCCCCCAAAAAAAAAATCGCCCTTGTATATCCAATAGTCGCATGAATTTCGTCAATTAAGTTATATTGTATTATATATATATATATATATATATGATTTTTGATTGCAATATATTGAAAGTGTGACGTTCCAAAATTTTCTCTGAAATTTTGGTGTGTCTTTCTTACTCTCTTTTATCCTAAAAGGATGGACTACAAATGTGGATAATGTCATTTTTAGAATTCAAACAATTTACCTTGCCATTTACAAACATCTTATTCCATAATTTCTTAAGTAAATAAAAAACATGGTTTCTTGAATCCGAATAACCAAAATTCTTACTTTAAATCTTGAAGTTTTTGCGTCGCATTAAAACCACTATCTTAACTTGTTTGAAAGCTAACCTACCCCTAAACACCCGAGCAAAAAAACGACACTCATCTGGACATAAAAACTTCTTAATTTTATACCAAATAATTCCAAGTCATCCATCTATAACATATCAAAATTTTATGATTTTTCGGGTACGAAAATGATTTCATATAGGTGAGCGAAGTACGTAACAAAAAAAAATTTAAAACTAGAATTCAATATTATAATTTCAATCATTTTTAACACCGAACGACCTCATAAAATTCTGAAAATTTGAAAAGGTATTTATAACATATCATACTGAAACATATTACAAATTCAGAACGTAACTAATCCAATTAAGCCTTAGCTCATAAAAGAAGTAGAGCATATTCTCGACCAGAACTATCCATTATTACCAAAACATGTATATCTTGCTCTATAGTCGCCCTATTGAAGTGATTCAAAATCTTAGAGGCATGAAACTTGTCAAGATATTAAGCCCAACTAGTTTTATCTTGAAATTAGGCGTCTGTTTGAAGTCAGACTTTCTTGTTAGTAATTCTGGACAGATTCACTATCCCCTTTTAAAATAAAATATCCATCGTTCAAAACAAAAAATTATCAAAATTCAAAACTCAATACTCCAATTAGGTCTAAGACAATCATTAAATAAAAAATTCAACATATACACCCATGCACACAAAAATTCTAGTAAAGTTAAGAATTCTAAATTAACATAAATCTGAAATTTATTGTCTCTCTTGACTTTATTTTTCTATGACATACCTTATTCATCATTGAGCCTCCATCCAAACCCAATTAATCTGTAAAAGAGGGAAAAAGAGCTGAATTTGGAAAACTCAATAGGAACATCAACAACATATGTGCAAACCCCAATTAATAATTGAAAATCATGCATAAACCATGCAAACTTCTATTTTCCAGTGAGCTCAAGGGATTGAGACCCCAAATTCCTTCTCAAGTTTAATCTCGAAGGATTAAACAAGATTCTTTCTTTCTTGTATTTACAAAAGTAGGATATAAATTCTTTCTTTTCCTGATGGCCATAAACATTCTTTAGTATATAATTTACACATAAAATCAATACATAAAAGGGATTGAATACACTTGCACATGATATTCCTACCTCGTGTTTTGATGAAAAATCTCTAAAAAGACTTGAACTTTCTATCTTTTCTTCTTCATCTTCTCTCTCTCTCTCCTTCTTCTTCTTCTTCTTTTCTTAGAGAGTGTATTTGTGTGTGTGTTGTGTATGGCCGAGTTGGAGGGAAGGGAAGGGAATAGGGAGGAGGGGGCCGAATTTGGGAGGTCTTGGGGGGAGAAATTGGATAGTTCTCCTTTTTCTTGGATCGTCACATTTGGAAGGGAAAAACTTACCTTGTGCAAGAATTAATAAGTTTTCATTGGTGACAATTTACAAGAAATTTAAATTTAAAATATCCCCTAATTTAAACTTTTAAAATTAACTATATAAATTTGGTAGCTTAAATAAATTGTGGGATATTTTCTTTAGGCGAATTGGGTTTTCTTATCGTCATTGAGCCTTGGTTGAACTTTTAATGGACTTGAAACCTTCTAGCTACAAGTAAAAATTATACTTAAGCTTTAAATAAAATTTTCAACTTAATCCTTAAAATTCAGGATTTTACATCATCTACTCCTTATAACAATTTTGTCCTTGAAATTTACATTGTTAATCGAAGAGCGATGACTACTTTGCCTTGATTTCCTCTTTTTTCTCCCAAGTTGCTTCATCTACTTCATGATTCTGCCACCAAACTTTAAGTAACGACACTTTTTGGTTTTTCAACACATGACCTTTTTGTCTGAGATACAAATCGGGGTCTCATTGGAAGTAGATGATAGTTTATTTGAAGATTAGCATTTCTCAATTTCTCTAAGCTTTACAATTGTTTTACTTATTTCAAGTACAATGAATTTTGTAATCTTTACTACTAATAATTTTTAAAGTTATTATTGAAATTTATAACTACTTAAATGTATAATTATTTACAAATTGGCAAAAAGTATACTTATTTGCGAACTCTCCACTCACTGAATTACAAACTCTGCATTCCCAAAGACTGATAGTCTACCACATGTCTAGGGTTGTGGACATACTTTCTAATCACATACACATGAAAAACATTATATGCTGCCGAGATATCTAGATATAATGCGAGATGATACACAACATGCTCGATTCTTTCAAGTATTTCAAAAGGTCCGATGAATCTAGGTCTTAGCTTTCCATTCTTATCAAAACAAAGAACGCCTTTGATTGGTGCCATTTTCAAAAACCTTTCGCCAACTTCAAATTACAAATCTTTTCTTCTTTTGTCGGTATAACTTTTTTGTCTATCCTGGGCTGATTTTATTTTGTCCCTTATTTAGTGGATAGCCTAAACTGTCCGTTCAACAAATTTTAGGCCAACACTTTCTTTTCTCTAACTTCATCCCAATGAACCAGAGATCTACACTTCTTTCCATAGAGAGCTTCGTAATGGGCCATTCCTATCGTGGCTTGGAAGTTGTTGTTGTAAGCAAACTATCTCAATGACAAGTGAGACTTCCAAGTGCCGCCTAAATCAAAAACACATGCCCGTTGCATGTCTTCTAAAATTTGAATAGTCCGCTAGGACTGCCCATATGTATGAGGGTGGTAAGTAGTACTAAAGTTGAGCTTGGTACTCAAAGTTGTTTGCAAACTCTTCCAGAATTTTGATATGAACCTCGAATGATTGACTGGAGAATTCCTTGCAACCCAACAACTTCTCTAAGGTATAATTATGCATACTGCTCCACGTTGAAGGTCATCTTTACAGTAAAAAGTGAGATGACTTGGTCAATCAGTCAACTATTACCCAAATAGCATTATGATCTCTTGTTGAATTTGGAAAACTCAAAGCGAAGTCCATGCTTACGTGTTCCCACTTCCATTCTAGCATCTGTAGCGAATTCAATAGCCCTGACAACCTTTGATGTTCTTGACTCGTTGACAAATCATACACTTTTTCACAAATATCCCTATACTTGTTTTCATATTCTACCACCAAAAGATGTTTCGGAGGTCACAATACATTACCACCCGGGTAAAGCCAACATTGTCGCTGATGCCTTAAGCAGAAAGATAGTGGGTCAGTTGGCGTTAGTAATCACAGTACAAGAGCATTTGTTAAGAGATTTTGAAAGGTTAAGGTTGGAAGTTATAACACCACCAAGTCAAGTTTCTACAAGAATAGCCCCATTGATGATTCGACCCACTCTCAAGGATCGAATTAGAGAAGCGCAAGACAATCACTCATTTCTACAAAAGATTAAAGCTAAAGTTGGTACATATAAGTGAAAGGAATTCAATTTGAGTTTTGAAAAGGCATTGATGTTCAGAGGAAGAATATGCATACTTGACAAAAGAAATTTTAGAAAAATCTCACTTGAACGATCACAGACTTTTCTCTACAAGCCCTTTCACTCAGGAGCTATTTTGTGCACCGTTAGCTTATGTACCGTCCATTGGAGGTTGTGTTCATAATGGGAAAAGAGAAAATATATCGATTAAAAAAAAGGAAGATGAAAGAGTCACATCAACTTCATTTGAAGATTAATTGCTAATTTGAAGCAGCAAAAGGAAAAATAACTAAACATGAACCAGTATCATAAAAGACAAATTGTCACCATATGATGATTACTTTCCATTTTGGTTCACATAGCGAAATTCTTATGGAGCAAGTCCTAATCCCTATTTACGAGAGCAATAAAGACACGAAACAAGAACAGTAACTCTAAAAATTCTATGTACATTAGAGGAATATTTTGTCGATCCACAGTCAAAAGATAAGAGAACAATATGATATCTAAGTTCCACACAGTCCAACAAAATTAGCGTTAACCATACAAAATCTAATCCTTTAGGTGAATGTTGGGTACTCATCCTAGATGCATGTTAGGATTAACTTCTATTCATTTCTTTAGGTAACTTTCAAAGGAGAGTTCTTGAGGTATTTTGTCCAAATATTGGCAACAATTTTAGAATTTGGGGATGTAGGCATAATGTATTTGTTTTCAGTTTTGGGGTGGTTTTATTTTTCTTTCTAAGTCAATTTTTGCTGGCTTTATTTTGCCCAAATTTAAAGTGTGGATTAGTAGCATTTTGTTACTGATGTAATTTAAAAAGAACGAGTTACTTTGTAAAGTGCAATCCCTTAGGTAAAGTTAGGAGAATTAAATTAAGGAAATTGTCAAATATGGCTAAAAGTGGGGGGTGGATTTGAAATATGGCTAATTTTGAAACATTTGCAGAAATAGCCACTTTTAGATGCAAAATGTCAAACATACTATTTTGTAAAAATGACCAATTTTTTGCGTGGTTAAGATTTTACCATACTTCAGAATAATAGAATAGCCTCCAAAAGAAGCTATCAAAGTGGATATTGTAATTACACACAAGACCCAATTAGCTCATAATTTCGAGATATATTTCCTTTTTATAATACTTTTTCATAGTACGAATCTGGGACGTTGAAGATTCATAGGTTTGAAAAATAAAATTCATGGAATGAATTGTCATTTTAGATCGTTGAACTGTTTAAAAAAGAAAAGAAAAAAGACATTTCAACTACAAACAGTTCATCCCCATGAACTGATCTCATAAATGTTTGAATTTATTAATATTTCAACAACAACAACAAAAAGCCAGACTTACTCATTATTTTCACCCACTTGCCACCCATTTCAAATTCTCATTTGCACTACCTTCCAACTATACCAATACACATTCTGGAATTCATATTTTAGTAATTTTATTAGAAAAGTTATTAGTAATCCTACGAAGTGTCGAAAACAATAGTTCCTCACGATGAAATGTCGAGTTTGACATTTCTTGAATTGTGTATGTTGGAATTAAATAAATTTTTTTTTTAGAGAATTGATGTTCCATCCCAAAAGGTTAACTCATTAGGTGGAGTAGCTCAATTCCTTATAAATCCATCATTATCCATTGTCTAACAGTTGTGAGACTTTATTCGCATGTTTCCAATAATCCCCATTCGAACGAAGTACCATATGTTTTATCTTCCCTTCAACGGGTAGTCTATCTATATCTCTTCCTCAAATCTGGAAAGGTTACATGTTCTATGAAGTCCCAACTCTTCCACTTCCATTGTGTCAACTATGGATTTTCGTGTCCATGGTTAACCGCCTTAAGAGCCAACTATGGATTTTCCTATCCATCACAATCTAATTTAGGGCCCATCACATTCGTTTGGTTGCAACAGTGATCTGTCTTGTGCGTCCACACAACTAAGTTTGTAGCCTAACTTTGATATAACTTGTAGAGAATTGAGGTTCATCCCAAAAGATTAACCAATTAGGTGGACTAGCTCAGTCCTTTATAAATCCATTATTTGTCCCATGTCTAACTGATGTGTGACTTTGTTCGTACATTCTTAACAATTCAAGCGATGGAGAACAAGGATTCTAAGAAGAGAAAAATGCGTTTAGAATGGACTCTTGTTTTTCTTTTCTTTTCTTTTTTAGATGGAGAAAAGTGTTTTCGAATGAGTTCTCTTGTTTTTTTCCATGGAGAACAAGGGTTCTAAGAGTAGATGAATGTGCTTTTTTTTTTTTTTTTTTGTAGGATAGAGAATAAAATTACATTCTATTCCTTTGGTATTTCCGTGCAACTTCTGGTGAAGTGTAAAAATTTTCGTTCGCTGATGCGAAGTTTTTTGAAGAGAAAGAGAGAGTGTCGATTTAGTAAGGTAAGAGAATTTCAAATTTGGGTTTTAGTAAATAGAACGTGAAAAATGTTTAAGGATATTGAAAAGAATTTACTAAATTTGCTGAGGGCATTTTGGTCACGTTTTGAATAAATGACCATTTGGCCAAATATTTTCAAAAGTTGCCATATTTCAAAACCTGGGGTGGAAAAGGGACTTTTTTTTTCCCCCAATTCCTCTTAAATTAATGTTTTTCCACCCAAGAAAATGAATTTTCTACCTCACTTTCTTGTGTTGGAGACTACTAAATGAATAATCTCCCAACAATTCAATTTAATAACTGACAAAATCTACATTTCAAATATATTGACTAAACCTTCCTTTCAATTTAATGTATGTAAATATTTCTTCAATGCTATAAGATGCTCCCACTCTTAAATAAATCTCGTCTTTGGTATGTTCTCTCATTTTAATGTGATTTAGCTGGGGTTGGGTTACTTGGGTATAGAGCTGGGTTAGGCCAACTCGGCCAGTCAGAACAGGGTCACACTTAAAACTGGATTGGGCAAGCCCAACCCAGTTTTGTGTGGGCCAGCAATATGTTGGCCCAGCACAACTCATTGGGCCAAACTGGCCTTAATTTTATATATTTTAATTAAATTTTTTATATAATATAATACATTGCATCAAAAACAATCTTAGATAAACTTATATAATATATATTTTGAGATTTTTAAAGAGATTAATTTATAAAATTGAGACTCTCATGTATTAATCAATAGATAAATATCAATTTTCTTTTAAAATAATAATATATATTTTTTAATTGTAAACTATTTGTTGACACCTTTATTTTTAAAATATAACTAGTAAAAGCATGTTAGTCTTATTGCTTTGAGATATAAGCAAAAAGTTTACTTATAAGTAAATTTAAAATAAATAATTTACTTGTCACACCAAATATAATTTAGATTGAAACTTTAATTAAACTAAATCTAAACAATTTTATGTTGGAACTTGGGATTCTTGGACTAATGTTTCAAAAAAATACAATTTAAATTGGAGTCTTAGGCTTAGGCCATTTTATATTGATATTATTTGGATTATGTATTGTAACTATTCACAAAATGAGTGATTAGTGTTAAGGAAACAAAAAAAAAAAATTAATTTGCAGGCCAGCCTGACGAGCTAGATGGGCCGGGCCATATATGCCCGGTTTTGTTTGGGACAGGGCCATCCAAATCCAAAATCCGGGTTATGTGGGCTGGGCCGGCTTTGCCACCTCTAGTTAGGTAGTATTGTGTGGGTGAGAAACATTCCTAAAGTTAAGTTTTGACCACTTTTAACCAAATATTAAGGTGAAATCCATGAACCATTTGTGGTTTTCCTGAGATCGAATTCGTTTTTTTATAGTAGTGTGTTTAATTTTTTAAAAATAATTTCGATTGAATGAGAAATTAAGATTAGAAGGAGCCGCCTAAATATAAGGAAATTGTTAGAAAATTTTGGGAAATCGAAAAAGTTTCAATCCATGTTGAAAGTTTAAATGTCACTTGACTAAGGCAGTTTTGGCTAAAAAGCCGTGTCAAACAAGTTGAATTGAAAAAAGCGTAACGTATACAATTTAAGTCGAAAAGATCCATTTTACAAAGAAAATATTAAAATACTCTAATTAATAAGATCTGTTAACAATGATCCGTTAACAGATAGTCTGTTCACAGACCATTAACAGAATAGTAAATTATCAGGCCATTAACAGATGGTCCGTTAACAGACCTTAACAGAGGCATGTTAATAAACCACAGGTCTGTTAACAAACTTATGTTGAGGTCTATTAATAGAACATGTGTTTGTTAAGGTCAGTTTACACATGTTAAACTGTTTTTTGAATTAACCTTTCTCAAATGAACTCAAATTTATATAAAATTAAAGCAAAAATTACAATTCATACTTGAATATATACATATTTTCATAATTTATATAATAAAATTCAATATTTCTACCATAAATTAAAATAAGAAGAAATAACAACATATTTTAAATATTTGCTCACTCGTAATCTCCACTATGTATCTTCAATCGTCCATTATGCTTCAAATCTTTGTTCGATTCATTTTTTTCAAGTTATTTGAATTGATTTTATTGAATAGGTAAAAGTTCCAGACTTCTTCTAATCTTTCTTTTAATTCTTCTTTTTTGTTGTTGAATTTGAGTTGGAGCTCTTTTGGCTATCAACTGGTAATATTGTTTCTTTGTTGGTAAATTTTTGAAGCTTATCTACATACCAAACGGCCTCTTGAAATTTTTCACATAAATTCTTGTGTTTGTCTTATTGTTTTTATTCTCAATTTCTATTTTATTGTTGATCTTAATATCATTCAAAGGAAGATTTTGTAGAAGAGGAAGGGGAGAATGAAAAAATTGGTCTAGATTTCGACTAATACTATCTGAGTCGCCAATGAATTAGGGTCATAATTGATACTGCACTTATAATATTAAGGGTAATTAGCACGTTTCGTCCCTATCCTTTGGGTCTATTGCGTAAATCGTCCATATCGTTTGAATTTTGGCATTTGGATCCTTAAATTAACCATTTTTTGCGCAAAACGTCCTTACCATCTAATTCTGTCAACTGAAGTTGTTAAATCAGCACGTCATCTACAATCTCTCATTATTTGAAGGGCATTTTAGTCAAATCCATTTCACATGTACTTAATTGTGCCACATGTCCAAAGAATAATATTAAAAAATTAAAAACCCATTCCCAGAACACCATGAACGGGAGCTGAGGTTAGTGAGATAAAGAAGAAGATAGAGAATGGCATCAAACGCAGCAGTGCCATTTTGGCGAGCAGCGGGATGACGTTCATAACGTACTCAAACCTGTGCGCAAACCTGGTGAGGCAATGCCTCAAGGACCCATACCGATCCAAAGCCTTGACCCGAGAGAAAGTCCATTTTTCCTTCTCCCAATGGGTTGAAGGCAAACCCCATAAACCCTCCATCCCCTCGGATATTCCTGAATGATGTTGGTTATCAGCCTTCGACTGCTCTATAAATTTCATTCCTACCGAAGATCTTTTCATTTTTGTTTTCGTCTGGCTTCAAAATTTGGCCCGAGTATGCATCAATTCTATTGGCAATAATGCAACTACTGTGATTTGGATTTGCATTTTAAATTTGTTGAATCTGAGTGGATGCTTGTTCTCCTCGTTATGATTCACCGTGATTTTTTCATTAACTTGATTTTTCAGAGTTTTGCTCGACTTCTAGAAATTGCAAAAAAGAAAAGAAAAGAAAGAACACCATGAACGAACTTCGACTAGGAAGTCTTCCTTGCAATCTCTATGCTGAGCTACAAATGCACAAAATCAGTTTAAAATGAAGCAAAATCCGAAGCCATTGCTTTTATGTCCTGGCATATCCATTTCACCACTCCTTTACCCAAATCCCTCTGCCCTAGTGGGTCTCCATTCTGATACAGAGCACGACCTTTGTTCCACAACTTCTGGTGGCCAAAATTCGATGTGGGAATGGGGAACCAAACAATATCCGATTATTGCGACTATACAGAGAAATCAAATTATTTGTGGGAGGCAATCGGAGGCTAAGTTAGCCCGATTTCTTCCTCCAGTAGAAAATCAAAGGAGAGAGAGAGAGAGAGAGAGAGAGAGAGAGAGAGAGAGTTTGAAGAGGGGATCTGGGAATGGTTTTTTTATTTTGGGAATGAGTTTTTAATTTTTTTAATTTTTATTCTTTGGACACCTGGCACAATTAAGTACATGTGAAATGGATTTGACGAAAATGCCCTTCAAATAATGAGAAATTGCAGATGACGCGCTGATTTAATGGCTTCAGTTGACAAAATTAGACGGTAAGGACGTTTTGCGTAAATAATGGGTGATTTAAGGACCCAAATGCCAAAATTCAAACGATAGGGACGATTTGCGCAATAGACCCAAAGGACATGGACGAAACGTGCTAATTACCCTAATATTAACTCCTGTTTGTCCTATTTTCTAAAACTCGTTTTTTTTCAAACTCATATTTAGCCACATATTCTATGAAACTTACAATTTTTATCAAACTTTTAACTATACGATTCATTAACTTTTATCAAAATCTCTAAAAAAAGATTTAATTTTTATCTACACCAAATAGGCTAATCCAAACACTCCCTAACACAGAACCATATACTCTTAGGAATTAAAAAGTACTTTACAATTCAATTCATCAAAATTTGATATTTAAAATCAAACCCAATTTATTATTCTATTCCTCAATCTTGCATGGGAGAACCAATTTCATAATTGAAATATTATCAGAAATTAAAGTTTAAAAAATTACCGCACAATAAATTTTAATCCAATGATATAAATAAAATTTAGACAATTAATAATTCGTATATTTATTTAAATGCTTAACATTTAATATTATATATTTATGGAATCATGACCTAACAACAAGTCCACTAAATTAATAATGGATTATAACTCGATGTAAAATGTACTGGTTTTACTCCATCTTGTTCGTCAAAAATAAAATGAAAACAAAATATTTATACGATTTCAATATCGTAACTTGGCATAATATAACATATAATTATGTAGGGTAATGATCTCCTCCCCATGTGGGGAGGAGTTTATAAAACCCACGTGACACGTGTCACGTGGGTATTGGACAAGTGATTAAAAAAATATTTATCACTTTTTCACTTGTCCAATACCCACGTGACACGTGTCACGTGGGTTTTATAACTCCTCCCCACATGGGGAGGAGATCATTACCCTAATTATGTAATAGAGTAGTTTATACCAATATTGGAGGAACCCAGTGCAGCCACGAGCCAGATAGTCTATTGATGTGGACAATTTATTTAATTTTTATTATATCTGTCAAAATTTGAAATTAGTCTATTGCTCATATTTTTTTTAGGATTAATTACACTAATAGTCCTCATTCTTTAAGATTTGTAACGATTTCATCCTCATTCAATTTTTTTAGTAGATATCATTCCCATCATTTCATTTATTCACACAAATGGTCCCCAAATCACTATTTTTCACTATTTTGACAATTCTTTGTCAATTTTGCCCATTGACTTAAATAAATTAAAATGATAGAAAAAAAATACAATGAAAATATTGCAACTGAGCCTTTAATCTTTTCATAAGTATAAATAAATCTTAAACTATTTTATTTATAGAGATAGGTGTTTTTCTCCAACAAAAAAGGAATAATTTTTTCCAAAAAAAAAAAAAAACCCAGAAAAAACAACTACAACTACTAGAGTTCCAGTTTTACCATCATTGTCAATGATCCTTTTCATAACCCATTGGGATGATGACCATTTTTTGTTTTTTCAAAAAATTATTTTGAATAATAGAATATAATAAATTATTTTGTACTTGTTAAATTGGTCAAATTTTGATCATGGGTATAATTTTTTTTGTTAATTAACGGACCACTGGACAAAATCTATAAAAACTCTAAATGTCATTTCAGTGAACAAAATTAAAAGTTTTGGGACTTGATGACACATTTTTTATTATTTTAAGTGTAAATCTGTAAAAAATAAAAATATTTAGGACTTATTTGTACTTTTAAAAAGATTTAGGAGTTAATTTTTAATTTATTTAAGTTAGGGACAAAATTGTCAAAAAGGTTTGGGTCATATGTGTTAGGATTAGAAGGTTTGGGGACTTTTCAACACTTTTTGAATGATTTTGGACTTTTGCTGCAAATTTTTCTTTATTTTTTATGTCCAAAATTGTTCCAGGGTCAAATTTGCACTACACGGAGTAATTGAACGGAAAGTAACGGAAAGGATCATTGTCGCCAATAAAATTTGAAATAGGGGTTACACTGTCAAAAATGAAAAAGTAGGTCATCAACCCACAGTAATTGCAAAAGATAGGGACCATTTGTGCAAAAAAGCCTATATAAATATATATATATATTAATATTATTATGATTATGATTATTATTATTATAATTATATGTGTATATACATATGTACATGTATGTAGTTGTGAAAGACTTGTTTTGCCATAAAGAAGAAGAAGAAGAAGATATATACATATACATGTCCAAGAAGAAGAATAAGATATGAAGAATCTTTTTGTTTTGGCATCTCTTTTCTTGGTTTCTTCATTGTCAATGGAATAACACATTTTGTATTTATTATTGTCTTGTTTTAACAATAGAATTGGATAGTGAACTATGTAGATTGTAGGAAAAAGCTTCTAGTGTTGGCGTTGTATTTTCTCACTGTATGGTGCAAGATCCCAAATGAAAAAAATGGTTTTTGGTTTTTGGCACGTTTGGTTCCTATCTGTTGGAATGTTTGGCATGATTGTTCTTTATCTTATATATTGTGTGACATGGATGATCCTAATAATTGGGTTTGTTTGGCACATTTGGTCCCTATGGTATTACATTTTTTTAGCAGGATTGGTCCCCATATTGACACAAAATAAAATAACTTGGCTGAAATGAGCAACACATTATAATCAACAAATTTTTTCACAATGACAACGAACAGACTGCAATTGCTTCATATCTAGAAATTACACCAAATGGAGACACTTACAACACTCCCAGCAATCACAAAACCTAAAAAATTAAAACAAGACAAGTAAATATAAATGTGGCTGTTCTATTAACACTGAAGAAACTAAGAAGAGAGATGTCAAAACAAAAATGTTCTTCATATCTTCTTCTTTTTCAATTGAACTGAATTTATTTAGTGTCCCAGTTTTCTCAGGCAGATTATCAACATTCTCATCTTTGGCAGGATCTTGAATCACACGACCTTCTTCTTTTTCTTCTTCTTTGTCTTTTTTCTGGCAAAACACGTCTCCCACAACTACATACATATGTATATGTACACACACACACACACAAACACATATATATACAGAGAAGAAAAGTCAGCAACCATTCAAATCAAAGTGAAATGAAGTGGAATGGCAGAAATGCCCTCAAAAAATTTTGTAATGTACGCGATGAACTACCGTTAAAATATGACAGAATTGGATGGAAATGACCATTGCCGCCAAAAAGTTTGAAATAGGGGCTAAACTACCAAAAATAAAATAATAGGTCCTCAACCTGCAGTAAGTACAAAAGATAGGGACCATTTGTGCAAAAAAGCCAATAATTCCGTGAATATTGTGAACTCATGCATACACTATTTGTAATGAATTTTGTCTTTATACCTGTCCATATTCTAGCTATTACTACTCATCGCCCAATAGAGCACGAGGCATGTCAACCATACATTGATACCTTAGTACTTCCGAAAGATGCAAGAAATGACCTTTTGGATCAGCTTGTGCATGAAGATGCAATTGAGGGTCGGGCTGTCGAAGTGCGCAGGTTGGACATGTGGCCCATGATGGTTGTGCAGAAATGGGCCAACCTAATTTGAGACAATCTCCACGCGCGGATGCTATGTTTTACGAATAGAGACATATATTGTCACATTACAAGATGTCAAATAGTAGCCTACCAGAACAGAATATATATCACCCTACAACGAAGACTGATTACATGACGTCATCATCTCAATTTGTCCATCCTTACTATACTGATTACATAACAACTTAGCAAACGAGTTCGATGTTCACAGAGCAATGATCATATTTCGATGCACATATGTCAAGTACTTAAGCCGACATATTTGGCCGGTGTGATTACTTACAAGCACAGCTGTCGAGCACTAGCCAATATATTTAGTCGGTGTGATAAGCTACATAGATACATAGATAGCACATTGAACTCGAAGTCGCCTTTCAAGATGTCACTCTCCAAAAACCCGTCGGATACAATGCATGAGTTACTCAAGAGAGGGAATAAGTATGTGGACGCTGAGGAATAAACCATCTACGGTAGATAAATGATGAATGTACCAATGAAGGATCCGGCTAGCTAGAAAGTCCTAGTGCACCGATTGGACCCAACCTGCGACAAAAATATCCTCAACTACTGCAACGGTCAGACGAGGGGACAAAGCCTTGGCTAAAAAAAAATTGAGGCGAGACGAGCTCACCCAAGACGAGGTGAGCTCGCACAAGTCTTCAAAAAAAAAATTCAAGGCGATGAGTCTTGCCTGAAAAATAAGGCTAGGTGAAGAATCATGTCTGAAAACAAGGCTAGGCGACGAGTCCTGCTGAAAAACAAGACTAGGCGAAGAGTCCTACTGAAAGACAAGACGAGGAGATGAACTTTTGTCCGAAAAATAAGACGAGGTGATGAGCCTCTCTCTGAAAAATAAGGCGAGACGATGAGCCTATGTTTAAAAATCAAGGCGATTGTCTCTATTTAAAAACCAAGGCGATGAGCCTATGTTTAAAAATCAAGGCGGTAGCCTCTATTGAAAAAAAAGGTGGTGAGCCTATGTTTAAAAATCAAGGCGATAGCATCTATTTAAAAATCAAGGCGGTGAGTTTATATTTGAAAAACAAGGTAATAGCCTCTATTTAAAAATTAAGGCGATGAGCCTATATTTATCATTAAGGCAATAAGCCTTTGTATGAAAAACAAGGCAATGAGCCTTTGTTTAAAAATCAAGGCGATGAGCCTTTGTCTAAAAAATTTAGAGAGAAGTAGGTGTGGTAGATTATTTCTACTTTCTATTGACGACAGTCTATGAAAAGTAGAGGGACTTATGATGATAGAAATAATGACAGCTGTTATATATTGTCTGCCAATAGTGGCACGTCCTAGCATGCCCGTCTCACCGACTCGCCCGCCTCGTTGGTATCATAAGCTTGTCTCTGACAGATAGATAACAATAAACCAACTGCCATTAGGCAAGCCAGACATGCGACCCATAAAATGACAGTTACCATCGATAATTGGGAAGATGAAACACCAGCAATTGAGAAGATGAAACATCCCTCATTAACTCTTAATAATGAGGAAGATGAAGGGATACTCATCATCAAATGATGGAGATAAAGGGACACACATCATCAATAACTGCAGGCCATCCTTATAAATAGAGGCCAACCCCCCAGGTAAAAACAGAACACACAACTCTTATACACTCCATATTGCTATTATGTACATATGTTATAATCATTTACTGATTATCACACTGGAGTGGACATGGGGAAAAAAGGCCCCGTCATCTTTTACAGGTCTCTACCACTATCGCAGTCGTGCTCGAAGGAAGAGAAAAATATTTATCATCATACATATCAATATTTTATAAAAATATTATATTGTTGCTCCTATGAGCGTACATTATAAGATTTGTTTTTAGTTGTTCTTTTTATGAACAAACACAATTTTACAAATCTATTAATATTTTAGAAGAATATTATGTTACTGTTTTTGAAAGAAAAAAATACAAACTAAGTATATAAATATTGTAGAAGAATATTTTATTGTTGCACTCGAAGAAGCACATCTGTATATTATGTTCATATTTTACTTTAATAGAATGACTTGCTCTCGAAAAATTAATATTATAAGATCATTGAATTAAATATTGTCGCGAATCCAAAGTTCGTTAATCCAAGAAATTTTATGCTTTAACATATTGTTTAGATCACTTAGATTTCAAAAATGACGGCAATTGTCACGAGTTGGTCTTTTTTTTTTTTTCTTTTTTATTATAGAAAGATTGTATAAAGAGAACCTCAAGGGAGTCCCCAGCCCGCTCTTTCAAAATTCAATGTCACATATTTTACATACACGCATCTCATGACTCCGTGAAGAAAAAAGACAAGAATGATGAAATAAATATTATATTATTCATTTTATTTTAATTGTACTAATATTTTTTTTAGTACAATTAAATCAAGTACTACATTGAACCAGAAGTTTATTGTCTTGAAAATCTTTATAAATTGGCATGACCAATTTGACCATCTTGAATCAATATGATGTGAATTATTTATGAGAATATCTATTGAAAATCAGAAGATTTTTCAATATAATGAATTTTTACGTGATGCTTGTTCTCGTGGTATATAAACCAATAAACATTCACTAGCTTAAATCGAATTTGAATTTCATATATTTCTGAAATTTTTTTAGGGTGATATATGGGGCTTTGTCACCCTCTATGTGGTCTCTAGATATTATTTATATGTAATAGATACATCTTCTAGATTATTGTATGATGTTATTATTCACAACTTGAAGTTTGCGATATTACTTGCGAATAATATGAGCATAATTTTCAAATTATACAACCAAGATGGTGGTGTGTTTTGTCAATGCTAGTGAATCTAAATATCGAACTTTCAATAAATGTTGGTTGGGATGATGATAAATGGTTTAGCAATATTGTTTGTCAACGTCTCCAATTAAATCCTAAACCATTACTATTGAGAACAAAGTACTTCCCATTTTTATCTAAGGAAAGCTATTTTATATGCAGCAATACTTATACGCATAATACCAACATCAAAGTTATCTCCGCTATAGTTGGCTTATTGTTAGAGCCTAATATTACCCATCTATTGATTTTTGATAGTGTAGTGAAGAAGGATAGAGAAATTTTGTTGGTTGTTGACCAACAAAAAGCATGGGATAAAAGAACTTCTTCTGTGCATCAATCACACCCGTCAAGCGCCTCATCGTCCCAACCCTCAATCTCTAGCAGGGGCGATTCATGGATGGATTGAATCGGCTTAAATAGTTCACTGATGGAATGGATTGAAGAGGATTATGCTTAATCCTCTTCTTCTTGTCAGGAGAAATTAGTACAAGAAGCCGTTGATACACTTCTTAATAATAGAATCTGCAGAGATGTCAACTGGCAACCGCATCTGGAAACAATGATTAGTGGATATTGGTATTGTCACTGCACATCAAGCAAAGGATTGGGGATTCAATGGTGTAATGTTAAACATATGTACAATCGGTCCACCATAGTGCACTAAGATGAGCATTAAAGAATGTTGATAATACATATTTAGTTTAAAACTTTATAAAATATCTTATGTCATAACGGGTGATATTTTATAACACGATTTTTCGAATGTCATTTTGATAATACAGTTTTCTCAACATTAAGGGGAGAAATTAAGTAGCTCGAAAGAATATATGAAAATAAATCATAATATGTTTACTAGATCCTTGCACAAGATAGTACGAACGAGAAATTCGACAGATAACTTATTTGTAAGTTATACAATTGACCGATGCATTTACTGACCAAAGATATTAACCAATTCATGTATACCAGCTGTAAATATTCCAATTCATACTGACTCGTGGAAGGACAATTTGTTAATTTTATATCTAGTAAGTTTAATGGCACCTGAAGCGTGTGACATTTGATTCCAAAACAAAAATTATCAAAAGAAAAATGAAGCAAATAGTAAAGATGGTTCATTTGAAGAGGCATATACTCTTGGAGAGTATATAGACATAACTAATTATAAAACTCCAGAAGAGATTCAGCTAGCTAGAATAATAAAATGCAAAGATCCTGATAAGTTATGTTTTATGGGAAAGAAATAGAATAAAAAAGAAAATGTTGTTGACAACACTTTTGTACATAATGTAGTGCTTTATATTATGAAATGTCTTGAGGATATTGAAGAAAATATGTCAAAGAGTAAATTGGGCAACTAAAAGGATGCAATCAAAGTAAACTAAACTTACTAGAGAAACTCGAAGTTTCAGGACCTAAAGTCTAAACACCTAAAGGTGTATACTTATGCGAAAAGAAAATGAGAAAAATGAAGTCGTAATATTGAATGCACGACTCTTAACATTATGAATTTCGCAAAGGCTTATGTAAATCAATCACAAGTCGATATCTTGTTATCCTGTCAATGCATGGCATATATGTATATAATGGATATTGTTATAACCAACTCATCTGACATGACTAATAAAACTATGTATATCCCCCGAAGATTTAATATGCCTAAAGCATATAGTATTTGAACATTTCAAGAACTTGTTCGATCAAAATACAGATGTGAAATGATATTATAATGGAGAGAGGAGGGGGGGGGGGGTAAATATGCATTGTACTCTTTTCCTTGACCGATGTTTTGTCCCGTTAGATTTTCCTGGCAAGATTTTTAATGAGGCAGTTTTCATGGCGTATTAAAAGAATTATGTAATCTTTTTTCTTCACTAGGATTTTTTATTTTTTGTGTAAATGGCTTCCAATTAGAAATGTTATTAATCTTATAGATATAGATGTCCATAACCTAAAAAACATTTGCCTTCATTATAACCATATGGTTATACTCTCATGTGTTATAATTTATATACGAAAGGGAACAATAACAAGAGTTGTTTTTAATATTATTGCATCAGACCATATTGCTGACTACAATCACTTAGAGATAGTGTATGAAGATGATATTGCTTGGAGGTTATAACGTAGAGCACATTTCACTAGAATTATTTTATAGAAGTTTTAAAACGATGGCGGCATTGAATAGATTGACGCACAAGATATGGAAAAGCTCGATACATGTTTTTTCATTGATTGAAATCAGGGGGAGTTGTTGTACTCTTTTTCCTTCGCTCATGTTTTGTCCCACTAGATTTTTCTGACAAAGTTTTAATGAGGCATCATTTGATTACTCCAAATTTTTGATAATTTTTTTTCCTTCGATTCATATTTTTGTCTAATTGTGTTTTTGCCAAACAAAGTTTTTAACGAAGCAGTTAATTTGTAAATAAGTCAATAAAAGGGGAGTGTTGTAAAATTATAGATAATGATAAATTACTATTTGGTTTTATCAAGATATCTATGTAATTATCTACTTACTCCAAAAGAGTGTATTATATTCCGATTTTAACTCCCATTGGAACTCTATAAATAGGAGTTATTGTCATAATAAATTTATACACTTACTCTCTTAATTCTTTTCAATTTCCCTCTTAATCTATTAGTTTGATAACAAAACTCCAAATAATTGACTGTTTTAATTTCCTCATACTATCAGAATTAGGTGATTATATATATAATAAGAGGCTGATTATACATTATAATCATCCTATTCAATATACTCAAGTTAATTTTCTCCAAGTCTTAATTCTCAATTTTTTTCTTGTTTTACATGAGCTCAATTCCGCTTCTCCACTGTTATAAGAAAATACTAATTGCAAGTGCACAATATTGTTAACAAGTAATAAAGTGGACCTAATGAATCTGAATCATCATTCCCACGAATACTGTCTTATTTATATAATAGTTCAATTAATCTTAATTCTAATATATTTAAAACAATTTGAAATAAAGTTGATTTTCTTAATCCTAATCTATTTAAAATAATTCGAAGTAAGTTTATTGAAAGATTTAAGTTATAACTATTAATTCTAGAAAAATAGTGTGAACGCAAATGTCAAGAATTTATCATATATAATTATTAAAGGATTTGGATTCACGAATTCACCATAGTTGCCATATCTATTTTTCATCTTAAGATTTATTCCTATTGTTGTATTCGGTCGAATTCACAAATTTAACCTAATTTACATCTATCGAGTTCAAATTAGTCATATCTAATTATGTCAACTCACTATATCTCTATGTCAAGTCAGAATAATAGATGCATTAAATCTCCTAAGAATTCAATTCAAGACTGCAACAATAACAAAATCGTATCTCTACCTTTTATCCAATTACCAGATTTTACTACGTGTTCTAGACTAATAACTTACCTCTCGGTTTATTACAATCTATAATTTAATGAAATAGTGGCCAATTATTTCAAGTATTAAGAGAAGAAGTAAAATCAATACATAATTAATTTATAAGCAAAACTTGAGAATTGAAATTAAAGAATCTATACTAGTTTACATCGTTCATTCAAAATATAGATTTAGCTACTCATAATTCGGGAGAACGAAAACATGAAGAGTTTGGAATACATAACCGGATTTAAATAAAGGATGGGAAAAAGTTGAATATCTTGCACCAATAATTCGTCATCTTCACATCCCAATCTTTAAGATCCTCTTCGTTCTTCCTCTCTCTCTTTTTGTTGTCTTTTCTTTCTGCTTCGATTATTGTATATGGTATATCCCTCTGTTTAAATCATAATCCCTCTTTATATGTCTCAAAACCCTAATTTAATGTAGAAATCGTGTCCCAAAAAAATTGTCAAACTAGAATTTGACTAAAATAAAGAAACTAAAATTCTGGTCATGAATTGCGCTTAAGTCTCTGATTATTTGTACGATAAGTCTTTCATCTTTCTAATGTCTCTACTTTTGTCCTTGGATTTCTTCTTTCATTTCAATTTCATCCTCTTTTTGTGCACTTTCAGTCATTCTTCGCCTATTTTGCTTTGTTTTTTTTCAATTCTATCCGAACTTAGATTTTGACCTAAAGCAATCAAATCAACACATAATTAAGTAGAGATTCACTTAAGAATACTAATTACAATCATTTAGTTTTGATAGTCCAAAGAAGTGTAAATCCACACTTATCACCCACCATCTTCTGAATAACATTTTTGTCTAATATTAAAACTTCCAGTGTGTGTGTGTGTGTGTGTGTTGAAAATGACATATTTATTAACTCTTTTTATTTCAAAACTTTGATGCAAGTGGAATTATTTTATGAATAATACCGTGTGTATGCATATATATATATATATATATATATATATATATATATATATAAGTGTCTATCACATGTTTACTATTCACCTTTCAACCAACGCGACGTCGTTTTATTGATTTAGTATTCCTAATTTCGTCCAAATCTCACCATTTTGTCCTAATTTTTTGACACTTTTTTTATATTAAATTAATATATTTGGCCGCAATTTTTGACTTCTTCATCTTTTCTTTTCTTTTATTTATTTTAATATACATATATTAGTGTCTTTTAGCCTTCATTTTTGACAATTTTTTTTAAACATGTTTTTTTATCTTAAAAAACTGAAGTATGTTTTATTTATTAGAAAGGAGCCGCTATTGTTGACTTTTTGTTCGTTTTCTATTTATAGATTTAGCTTTGTTTTTATCGTGGTTGGCCAAATTTATTTTGGATTGATTGTCGAGTCGCTCGAAAAAGTTTGTTTTGGCCATTTTTTATTTAATTTTTTCGAGTCACTCGACATAGGACAATTTGTTATTAAATTTTTTTTTTTGCTGTTTTTCGAGTTACTCGACAAATTCCATTTGTACCATTTGTTCACTTAATTTGTTTCAATTTGCACTTTGAGTCGCAACATGTTAAATCTGTAATTAAACTACTCCCAACCTTTATGTTTTATTCAATTTTTTATCATGTTTTTGTTTGAGCTTATAAATAAATTTTATAAAATTATTTTTTTATTTTTTTTCTCTTTTGTTGTGTTTTTTCTCACTTTTTTCTTTCTTTCTTCAATCCCAATGTGTACAATTTGCTTATAACATTGAGTAAAAAAAAGATTGGTGAAAAATTGAATGAAAATCTGGACGCATATGTGAATAGTAAAAGAAAAAAATAATAGCATTTTTTTAGATTAATCTGTAATATTATAAGATAAAATAAAAAAAAAGATTAGTAAAAATTGAATGAATACGTGTAAAAGGAAAATAAATAAGGACAGAAAAATTAAAGAAAAAAAATTTCTGATTCGCACACACCACAATAAAATAATATTTACAACAAAATTCAAAGGCGGGTGATGGCCAATGCTAAAAAAAAGGTTATGGGTAAATTTATTATAAATTGAAAAGGTTGTGGACCAAAAGTACAAATTACAAAAAAAAAATTGAGCTAAAAGCCCACACAAAAAAAAAAAAAAAAAAAAAAATTTCCAAAAGACTTACTCCACAAAGTCATTAATAAAAAAAAAATTAATTTCAAATACTTTGTCGAGGAAGTTAAAAAAAAAAATTTTCAAACACTTTGCCACTTTGTCACTTTGTCAAGTAACTCGACAAAGTGGCAAAAAACAAATAAAAAAAAAGTCAAGACAGTTTGCTCAATCTAGCAAGCTCCTCAACATACCGAAGAACCTGCCCAGACTTGCAAGGTTTGCAAATAACCTTTACAGTCTCATGCTTCTTCCAGTGAACGTGCATATTGAGAACAACACCTCCAAATACTCCTCCTCGTCTCCCTACTGGACAATAATTTTTCTTTTTCTCACCAGTACACTTTAAGTAAAACCTCTCCTCTTCAGTCAATATCTCAGGATCATACGTTTCCTGTGGTGCTTTAGGTACGTCATATTTCCTCAGTTTCTCAATCAACCATTCTTCCTTTCTTTTCGCCTGAAAGAAAAGGTGTCATAGTAACAAAATCAAGGCACGAGCATAAAACAAAATCCCAGAACTTCGTCCCATCAACTGCATTGAGCTGGCCTCTTTCTTTTTTTTTTTTCTTTCTTCAAAGCTGCTTACAAGGTTTAGTTCACTAACCTTTTCAAGTTTGTATCTTATTCTGACTTCTGGATTTGGAGAATTCATTTTCTTCTTCGCTTTTAATCTGAAGAACCTAAGTTCGTTTAGCTTAGCTTTCCTCGATATTTTATCCCGTTTCGAAGTCTTCTTTCCTTTCTTTTGAGATCCTCCTTCAGCAATCTGATTTCCAATGTTAAATCTGACGACATCTTCATCAGTCTTCAGCTCAATTGATGCATTACTCATATGTCTAGCATGTCCCAGCTTCAAATAAATACTGTGTGGCTCAAATATATACAATCTTTTAACAGTTGAAGTGTTTGACAAAAGAGATCCATGGGAACATAGTGGGAGAAATTTCTCCAACTTATAGTTCCTCGAATTAACACATCCGTCATGGCAAATAAACCTCGCCAACGAAGTGACTTCTGATAAAAACGAAGGAGTGGAAATGCTTCTTACAAACCAATCATACCAAATCAAAGATTCTCTGCATAAGGACACAATACCCCTCATGAAGACATTTGAAATAAGAAAATAGGATTGAGAGCCAAGTATGATCATAGCCCACAAGCACATGACTGGCATACAAGTGCTAATGCATGAAAGATCTTTAGTTCTAATATAAACCAAAAATCATGATCATTTCATATAAATAAATGATCACGAATCTCTTTCAGAGATAAAGTAGCACCCAATAAATCAATCTAAACAATAATTATTTTGTAGGAACTAAGTGTAGAATTGTCAAGTGTTATCCCAGAAGAATACTAATAACGAGATGTTTGGTCATGCAGAAAAGTGTCTTCTCTAGCTGTTTTTCTCGGCAACACACAGGGACATGCTGTCGGGAAAGAAGCTTAAAAACCTGGCCAGGAATGAAAATCTGGACGCATATGTGAATAGTAAAAGGAAAAAAATAATAGCATTTTTTTAGATTAATCTGTAATATTATAAGATAAAATAAAATAAAAAAGATTATTAAAAATTGAATGAATACGTGTAAAAGGAAAATAAATAAGGACAAAAAAATTAAAGAAAAAAAATTCCTGATTCGCACACACCACAATAATTTGGCCGTCTCTCACTTATCTAAGTAATGTAATTTTGCTGCACCTTATACATTAAGTATTTTTACATAATTCCAGTTGAAGACGATATCCCTATGAGTTACCTAACCATTGGCTTTGGTTTCACATAATTTCATGTTATATAACTCAATTTATGGATTATTTTGTAAATTGCAACAGCATGAATCCGAGAAACTGCCTTGGATATTTCGGTGAGCATTTTAGTATGTCGAAACATGCCGTCGGATTATCAAATTTTTATATGTGGTAGCTACATGGGTATTCTACATTCTGTGAAAATATCATATTGTTCGGTGATCGTTTTCTATGTCAAAGAAAATTTTTTTACTCCATGACCGGGTGAATTGTTTCTCCAAACTGAACTTTCTGTTGACCAACTCAAAAATATCCTGCACCTTATATATTAAGTATTTTTACATAATTCCAGTTGGAGACGATAGCTCTATGGGTTACATAACCATTGGCTTTGGTTTCACATAATTTCATGGTATATAACTAAAGTTATGGACAATTTTGTAAACTGCGACCGCATGAATCCGAGAAACTGCCTAGGGTGTTTCGGTGAGCATTTTAGTAAGCCGAAACATGCTGTCGGACTATCAAATTTTGATATGTGGTAGCTAAATGAGTATTCTATGTTTCTTAAAAATTTCATATTTTTCGGTTATCGTTTTTTGTGTCAAACAAATTTTTGTTACTCCATGACCGGGTGAAGAAATTTTAGTAACACTGCCTTTATTTTGAAAATTTTATTCACCTGATCATGGAGTAACAAAAAATTCTTTGACATAGAAAACGATCACCGAACAATACGAAATTTTCAGGGGATATAGAATACTCAGGTAGCTACCACATATCAAAAATTGGTAGTCCGACGGCATGTTTAGACATACTAAAATAGTCACCGCGAAACCTCCTAGGCTGTTTTTCGGATTTATGCCGTTGGCGTGCCGGAATCGCTATTATAAACCGATCAAAAAACTTTAAGTAGTGTAAATATCTTCTTAAACTTTTGTAGACCTTGGTTTTGTGGTAGTTTTAGTGGTTTCCCATGTTTTGGTTACACGTTAATGATGTGAATTTGAAAGGTTTTGCTAAACTTTATGTTTTTCTAAGATGCAGTTTCTGTTGTCCAACTCAAAAATTTACTGCACCTTATATATTAAGTATTTTTACATAATTCTAGTTGGAGACGATAGCCCTATGGGTTACCTAACCATTGGCTTTGATTTTACATAATTTCATGTTATATAACTCAATTTAT
Source organism: Forsythia viridissima (assembly GCA_030279155.1). Taxonomy (NCBI): domain Eukaryota; kingdom Viridiplantae; phylum Streptophyta; class Magnoliopsida; order Lamiales; family Oleaceae; genus Forsythia; species Forsythia viridissima. The sequence continues at coordinate 32,658,820 of CM059042.1, forward strand.
AGACAATTTTGTAAACTGTGACAGCATGAATCCGAAAAACTAACTAGGATGTTTCAGTTAGCATTTTAGTAAGCTGAAACATGCCGTCGGACTATTAAATTTTGATATGTGGTAGCTACATGAGTATTCTATGTTCCCTGAAAATTTCATATTTTTCGGTGATCGTTTTCTATGTCAAATGAATTTTTGTTAATCCATGACTAAGTGAAGTTTTGAATTTTTTTTTTTTCCTTTTTTCCCACTTTACCTCATAACTCGGCAAAGTTAGTATTAAAAAAAAAAAAAAAAAAATTTCCCCAAATGACTTTCTCGAGAAACCAAAAAAAAAAAAAAAAAAGACACTTTGTCGAGTTACTCGAGAAAGTCAAAAAAAAAAAAAAGACACTTTTTTTTTTTTTTTGACTTTCTCGAGTAAGTCAACAAAAAAAAAAATTAGGCCAATTTTTTTTTTTTTGAGTAACTCGAGAAAGTTATTTGGGAAATTTTTTTTATTTTTTATTTTTTAAAAAATACTAACTTTGTCGAGTTATAAGGCTAAGTGGAGGAAAAAGGTCAAAAAAAAAATTCAACACTTCGCTTAGTCATGGATTAAAAAAAAATTCATTTGACATAGAAAACGATCACCGAAAAATATGAAATTTTCAGGGAATGTAGAATACTCGTGTAGCTACCACATATCAAAATTTGATACTCCGACGGCATGTTTCGGCTTACTAAAATGCTTACCGAAACATCCTACTGGAATAGGGAGGAAAAAAAATGAAAAAAGTCAACAAAAAAAAATTAAATAAAAAAATTGGGCCTTGTTGGAAATTTTTTTTTTTTTTTTTTACCTTTGTCGAGTTACTCGACCAAAAAAGAAAAAAATTAATTTTTTTTTCCTACCAAAAAATCCAAAAAATTATATTTTTTTTCCTCTTTATCGAGTAAATCGACACAAAAAAAAGTTAAAAAATTGTCAAATTGGATTTAAGAATTAAAATTAAAAAAATTATATAAAAGTCAATAAATACGGCTAATACAAAAAAATGTTAACATTTAGACAAAAACTACAACACTAAAATTACTTATGCTGGTCCACATACAAAAAAAAAATAAAAAAAAAATTGGTGAACAGTAACTTTTTCAAGTTACTATTTAACTCGAAAAAGTTTGTCGAGTTACTATTCAACTCGACAAACTTTTTCGAGTTACTGTTCACGCAAAGTTTTTATTTTTTTTTTTTTTAATTTTTCGAGTTGAATAGTAACTCGAAAAAAAATTTCGAGTTACTGTTCACGCAAATTTTTTTTTTTTTTAAAGGTTAACTTTTCCATTTCTAATTTTTTTTTTCAATGAAAAAAATCAACAATTAATGATAATGCTTGAACCTTTTGTTTTATGTTATAAACAAATTGTACACATGTAATTTAAAAAAAAAAACAAATTTAAGCCAATAACATTTGATTTTTATTTTTATTTCTAAACAATTTGATAACATTTTATATTAAATTTGTACTGTAGATTTGCTGTGTAAATATTTTATTCCAGTGTAAAATAAATTGATTATTGTAATAAATTGACATAACTATTATAACAAATTTGCATTCCACTGTGTTATCATAATTGTTAAAATAAAATAAAATATAATATATTATAATAATTTAATATATCGATAAGTTATATGCCACAAATTACAACTTTAAAAAACAAATGTTTTATTTACAATAAATTCATATTAAGTTTTATTATAATTATTAATTATACTAAAAATTGATTATTTTAATAAAATTTATATAATTAGTATAATAAATTGACATAATTATTATAATAAATTTGCATTCCACTGTGTTATTATAATTGTTAAAATAAAATATATTATAATAATTTAATATAATATATAATAATTTTATATGATATATAATTTATTATACAATGTTATAATAAATGATAGAGTAAAAAAACTATGCACGTGCTTAAATTATCAAGGAACTCGACAAACTGAAATTTGAGATTACCGAGTTGCTCAATTAATTATATGAATAAAATGCCACATACCACAAAGTCAAAAATCAATATTTTTATTTATAATAAATTGATATTATAATAAATGATAGAATACAAATATTTATGCATGTGCTTACTTTATCAAGTAATTCGACAAAGACAAATATGAAAAAAAAGAGACAAATCAAAGCCAAGTGACTAATAAAAGAAATGAGATAAGTTTGGATTTGAGACTTAAAAGTATATACAAGTCAATAAATGTGGCTAATACAAAAAAATGTTAACATTTGGACAAAAACTACAACACTAAAATTATTTATGCTGGCCCACATACCCAAAAAAAAAAAAAATTGGTGAACAGTAACTTTTTCGAGTTGAATAGTTACTCGAAAAAGATTTTCGAGTTACTGTTTATGCAAAGTTTTTTTTTTGTTTTTCAAGGTGAGCTTTTATTTTTTCGAGTTGAATAGTAACTCGAAAATTTTTTTCGAGTTACTGTTCACGCAAATTTTTTTTTTTTTTTTTAAATGTGAGCTTTTCCATTTCTAATTTTTTTTTTCAATGAAGAAAATCAACAATTAATAATAATGCTTGAACCTTTTGTTTTATGTTATAAACAAATTGTACTCATGCAATTTTTTTTAAAAAAAAAAATTTAATCCGATAACATTTGATTTTTATTTTTTTTTCTAAACAATTTGATAACATTTTATATTAAATTTGTACTGTAGATTTGTTGTGTAAACGTTTTATTCCAGTGTATAATAAATTGATTATTGTAATAAATTGACATAATTGTTATAATAAATTTGCATTCCACTGTGTTATCATAATTGTTAAAATAAAATAAAATATAATATATTATAATAATTTAATATATCGATCAGTTATATGCCACAAACTACAACTTTAAAAAACAAATGTTTTATTTACAATAAATTCATATTAAGTTTTATTATAATTATTAATTATACTAAAAATTGATTATTTTAATAAAATTTATATAATTAGTATAATAAATTGACATAATTATTATAATAAATTTGCATTCCACTGTGTTATTATAATTGTTAAAATAAAATATATTATAATAATTTAATATAATATATAATAATTTTATATGATATATAATTTATTATACAATGTTATAATAAATGATAGAGTAAAAAAAATTATGTATGTGCTTAAATTATCAAGAAACTCGACAAACTGAAATTTGAGATTGCCGAGTTGCTCAATTAATTATATGAATAAAATGCCACATACCACAAAGTCAAAAATCAATATTTTTATTTATAATAAATTGATATTATAATAAATGATAGAATACAAATATTTATGCATGTGCTTACTTTATCAAGTAACTCGACAAAGAAAAATATAAAAAAAAGAGACAAATCAAAGCCAAGTGACTAATAAAAGAAATGAGATAAGTTTGGATTTAAGACTTAAAATTAAAAAAAATTATATACAAGTCAATAAATGTGGCTAATACAAAAAATGTTAACATTTGCACAAAAACTACAACACTAAAATTACTTATGCTGGTCCACATACTCAAAAAAAAAAATTAAAAAAATTTGGTGAACAATAACTTTTTCGAGTTACTATTTAACTCGAAAAAGTTTGTCGAGTTGATAGTAACTCGACAAACTTTTTCGAGTTAAATAGTAACTCGAAAAACTTTTTCGAGTTATTGTTCATGCAATTTTTTTTTTTTTTTTTAAGTTGAGCTTTTCCATTTCTAATTTTTTTTTCAATGAAAAAAATCAACAATTAATGATAGTGCTTGAACCTTTTGTCATGGTGTATTCCATCTCATTATAATGATCAAAGAAGTTCAAAATAGAATCAAGAATGTAGTCCAAATCATTTCATCACATCTTACTGCTAAATATATGTGTTTATCGCCCTAATTCATTTTGATTTTATATTGAACAGACAACATAATACAATATAATTTAAGTATTTAAATTCATTTCGGACATATTGAAGGTTAAAATTAATTTATAGGTTAATGACACCATTCTTTGGAGATTGTATCTGCAAGGACGGGAATACAAAATTTGGTAATTGTTTTGGCTGCTATAATCATAAGTGAAATTTGTATCGTGTTTGAAAATTTTGTTCATTATACATTTGACAAAAGGGAAGTTATGAAAATGCACAAAAGAATTTAGGTAATCCAAAAACTATAGAATTTTAAGATAAATTATTAGACGCAACACTAAACTATATCTCATCACCTATTAAGTCAATGAATATCCCCAATGCATTCTATAAACTCAACATTAAAAAAGCAAAGAAAAGTTACCACAATATAATGGAAGAGTACCAGATACAGAATTTCAGAATATCTTTTCAACATTTTTTATTCATCTTAAATTTTGTTGAGAGCTCAATTCGACCATTTTTTTTTCTTTTTATAGGATTTTATCCTGAATTCTATAATATTCATTTATTTGTCCTAAATTCTACAATGTTATAATTGCTACACGTGCAACGCACGGGCTTAAAACTAGTATATATATATATATATATATATATATATATATATATATATATATATATATATATATATATATATATATATATATATATATAATAAGAAAATGGAAATATTAAAAATGACAAATTTATTTAACTCTCTTTTTTTAATGCAAGAGAAATTATTTTATGAATAAATGTGACAACAAATTTGTAATTAAAAATGGACGAGTCAATTTTTATCTTTTCACTAGCTTCGTCAAAACTAACCAGGAAATTGGCGCAAATGGTCTCTAACGTATGACATTAGTGTGCAAATGGTCCCTAACCTTTCATTTTTGGTGAAATGGTCCTTAACCTATCTATTTAGGTGCGCAAATGGTTCTTTTTGACGGATTCCGTTAAAAATCCGTTAAAACCTTTCCATTTAGATGCGCAAATGGTTCCTTTAATTTTTTTTGTCTTTATTAGTGGGGGTAAAATTGTCAAGTTACATTTTTCTTTCAATTGGTGCAAATGGTCCCTAACCTCTACCTTTGTTTTTTGGAGCAAATAGTCCCTAACCTATATATTTTGGTGCGCAATTGGTCCTTATTTGATGAAAAGACAAAAATATCTTTAGTTTTAATTAAAAAAATTTGCAATTGGATTCCTAACCTTTGCAAAAAGTGAAAATGGGTCCGATACTTTAAATTTTTTTTATTAAGAATTAAAAGAAACTAACAAATTAATAATATACTAAATTATTTTGTATATTTTATGAACTATTATAAAATAACTAAAATTTAAACTCATAATTATTAACAAATGTGCTAATTAAATTATTTTATTATTATTAAGTAATCATATTATTTAAAATTCAAAATTCAATTTTATCATTACAACATAAAAAAATAATTATTTTGTCATAAAAAAAAGTTTAATTTCCATGGTACTATATTTGTACAATATTTTACCTTTAAATTGAATGATAAAAAAAAATTGCAACTAAACCCCAACCAACAAAATAAAAAATTGTAACTAAACTCCAAACACTTTTCTTCTCTAAAATACCGCCGCCAACTACCACCCACCGAAAATATTTTTGAGCAATTGCCGCCAACCGCCGCCAACCACCACCCACCACCCACCACCCACCACCCACCACCCACCACCCACCGGTGAAAACTGATGCCCTTAGTGACTCAATTTAATTTTCTGATATCTGATTCAAACCAAATGATCTTTCAGCATAATAGAAGGCAGCTTAAATGGTTACCAATCTGATGACATTTCCACTGAAATAGACAATTATGTGGATGCACCTTCAACCATGGATTCAGAATGGAGAGGTAAGATTGATTTCACCTCTTCAAATATTAAGAGGCAGCTGTCTATTTCCGATGCAAATGAAGAATATCTTCAAACTCATTCTTCAGATTCTCAATTACTGAAAACTCCAGTTTATTAGATGACGGAAACGACTCGTACAAAAAAGAAGCCTCTAATTTTTTTCTCTGATCTTCCAAGCACTTTGGCTGAAAACACATTGTTAGAAGATGATCATAATGATGCTGTTGAAGTTTTTCCACTAGTTGATATCCCTAAAACCGAGATTTGGGAGTGTGTTTCGAATATTAAAAGCCAGTGCTAGATCAGGGGTTATTAGGGTTTGGGATAAGGGCATCAACTTCTCCGGTGATGACAATTCCTCAAAATCTTCAACCGACAAGCAAATTGCATATTTGAATTGGGGATTTAGTTGCAATTTTGTTGGTTGGGGGTTTAGTTGCATAATTTTGTTGATTACTTAATAATAATAAAATAATTTTAATTAGCACATTTGTTAGTAATTATGAGCTTAAATTTTATTTATTTTGTAATAGTTCATAAAATATACAAAGTAATTTAGTATATTATCAATTTGTTAGTTTTTTTTTAATTTTTAATAAAAAAAATTAAAGTATCAGACCCATTTTCACTTTTTGCAAATGTTAGGAATCCAATTGTAAATTTCTTTAATTAAAATTAAAGATATTTTTGTCTTTTTCATCAAATAAGGACCATTTATGCACCAAAACATATAGGTAAGGGACCATTTCCACACTAAGGTAAAGGTTTGGGAACATTTACGCCAATTGAAAGAAAAACATGTAACATGACAATTTTACTCCCACTAATAAAGACAAAAAAAATGAGAATGACCATTTGTGCACCTAAATGGAAAGGTTTTAACGGAATCCGTAAAAAAAGACCATTTGCGCACCTAAATGGATATGTTATGGACCATTCCGCCAAAAATGAAAGGTTAGGGACCATTTGCGCACTAATGTCATACGTTAGGAACCATTTGCGCCAATTTCCCAGTCTAACCACTACATTTATATCCAATATCAAATTTCTACTATATATATATATATAACCGTTTCTCATACCAATAGATTTGACAAATAATTACGGTCCTTAACGGTATGGATCTATTAGAATCTTTAAAATATTTCCAAACATATTTCAATAAAGATTTTAATACATTTAAACCGTTAGATTAGTTGAAATTAAGATATGTGAGTATTTGTTAAATACATTAATAGATAGAACGATCTCCATATGTTAGTATATTGCTTACTGGCGGTGGAATTCGACCGTAGATGAACAATAAGATGGATTTGATGGGAAACATTTGATGGGGAGAGAGCAATTCTTCTTCAAATTTTTTGAAAGCTTTTGAAGACAGGCGTGTGTATTGTTTTTATCGTGAATTGAGGTAAAAACTCCATATGAATCTTCCTAAGGCAACTGTCCATCCCTAAACGTCCAAGTAATCAACACATAATTAAGTAAAAATTCACTTAAAAATACCTACAATCGTCCACTTTTAATGGTCTAAATAAGTGTAAATCCACACTTATCACCCACCATCTTCTGAATAAGTTCATTAAGTCTAACAACTACATTTTTGTCTTATATTAAAACTTCCACTACACACACACACATATACATACATACATACATACATACATATATATATATATATATATATATATATATATATATATATATATATATATATATATATATATTGTTATAAAACTAGAGAGAATAATAGACGAGAATAGAGAGAAACGGTGTATTTCATTATAATAAAGGACCCATATATATAGAGTTTTAAATACATGTAAACTAGGTAAGAAATCTCTAAATATGGTCATCAATATTGTTTTTCATATTTTACAACACCCCCATTTGATAACCATTAGTACACTAACTGCCTCGCTAAAAACTTTGTTTGATAAAAATTCAGTGGGACAAAATATCAAATGAAAAGAAAAAAAAGAATACATTTAATTGTAAATGTTTTTGGAGTATTAAGAAAATGCTGGCTCATTAAAACCTTGCCAGGAAAACCCAGTGGGACAAAACCTGAGTGAAGGAAAAAGAGTACAGCTACTCCTCCTGATTTCAATCAATGAAAAAATCTTGTATCGAGCTATCAATATCTTGTGCGTGAATGTCTTCAATACCACAATCTTTTTAAAACTTGTATAAAACAATTCTAGTGAAATGTACTCCTTGTTATAACCTCCAAGCAGTATCATCTTTATACACTATCTCTGGTTGACTGTAGGCAGCATAGTGGTCTGCTGCAATTATATTAAAAACAGATCTTGTTGTTGTTCCCTTTAGGGGTCTCATATACAATTTATAACACACGGGAGTATAACCATATGGTTATGATGAGGGTAAATGTTTTGTATGTTATGGACATCCATAACTATAACATTTATACCATTTCCAATTGGATGTCATTTACAGAAAGATTATGCCTCGTTAAAACCTTACTAGAAAAAAACTATGTGGGAAAAAATTTTAGTGAAGGAAAAAGAGTACATAATTCTTTTAATACGCCATGAAAATTGCCTCATTAAAAACCTTGTCAAGAAAATCCAATGGGAGAAAACCTTGGTCAAGGAAAAGAGTACGACGCGTATTTACTCCCCCTCATTATAACATCACTTCAGATCTGTACTTTGATCGATTGAGTTCTAGAAAAGTTGAACTATATACTTCAGGCATATTAAATCCTCCAGAGATTTATATACATAGTTTTATTAGTCATGCCAAATGAGTTGGTTATAACAATATTCATTAGATGCATATATGACATGCATTGACAGGCTAACAAGATATCGACTTATGATTGCTTTACATAAGTCTTTGCAAAGTTCATAATGTTAAAAGTCGTGCATTACATGGTACGACTTCATTTTCTCATTTCATTTTCGCATAAGTATACACCTTTAGGTGCTTGAACTATAGGTCCAGAAACTTCAGGTTTCTCTAGTCAGTTCAATTTACTTGGATTGCATCCTTTTATTTGGCCAATTAATTGTTTGACATATTTCTTTTAATATCCTCGCTACCTTTTATAATATGAAGCGCTTCATTATGTACAAAAATGTTGTCAACAACATTTATTTTTGAATCCATTTTTTTCTCATAACGACATAACTAAACAAGATTTTTTCGTTTTATTATTTCAGCTAGCTGAACCTCTTCTGGGGTTTTTATAATTAGTTATGTATATATACACTCAAAGAGTATACACCTCCTCAATAGGACCATCTTTATAATTGACTCCATTTTTTATTTGAGAATTTTTTGGAATCAAATGTCACCACGCTTCAGGCGTGTCATTAATTTACCTGATATAATATTAATGGATTCTCCTTCAACGACGCTAATATAAATTGGAGCATTTAGAGCTGGTATATGAGATTTGATTTAATCTCTTTGGTCAGTAAATACATTAGTCAATTGTGTAACTTACAAATGAATTATTTGTCGAACTTCTGGTTCATATTGTCTTGTGCAAGGATCTAGAAAATATAATATACTGCATTTTCATGTATTCTTTCCAGCTACTTAATTTCTCTCCCCTAATGTTGAGGAAACTGTCTTATCAAAATGACATTGGAAAAACCGTATTATAAAATATCACCCGTTAGGACTTAAGATATTTTATAATGTTCTATACTAAACATGTATTCTTAACATTTTTCAAAGCCGATCTCAGTGCACTATGGTGGACCTATTGTACATATATTGCACTATCAAAAATCATTAGATGGATAATATTAGACTCTGGCCATAAGCCAACTATAGCAGAGATAACTTTGATGTTGGCATGATGCGTATAAGTATTTATGCATATAAAAAGCATTCTATAGATAAAAATGGAAAGTACTTTGTTCTCAGTAGTAATGATTTAGAATTTAATTGGAGGTGTTAACAAACAATATTGCTAAACCATTTAACATCATCTCAACTAACATTTATCAAATGTTTGAGATTTAGATTCACTAGCATTGACAAGACACACCACCGTCTTAGTTGTATAATCTGAAAAATATGCTCATAATTTAAAATTTGAGCAAATAATCTCACAAACTTCAAGTTGCGAATAATAACGCCATACAATCATCTAGTAGATGTATCTATTAGATACAAATAATATATAGATGGTCAACATGGAGGGTGATGGGGTCCCATAAATCACCCTAAATAATTTTCAAAAACGCAGGGAATCCAATCCCGACTTTACCTAATGAATGTCTACTGATTTATTTATCATGAGAAAAAGCATCACGTGAGAATTCAATATATTGAAAAATCTTCTAGTTTTCAATAGATATTATCATTAATAATTTGCATCATATTGATTCAGGATGGTCTAACCGATAATGCCAATCAATAAAATTTCGAGGTATTGAACTTCTAGTTCAATATAATTTAGCAAGTTTATATTCTTTGTCTCACAATAATGGAGAAATGAAGAATAAATAATTGTCTTACAATTTTATTATATTTCTTTAAGAGTATTAATACTCTAATATTACACAACATTAATATTCTGGAATTGTAAAGTTGTGCTTCTTCAAGAGCAACAACACAATATTTTTTCAAGAATATTGATATGTACAAATTATGCTTCTTCAAGAGCAATAATATAATTTTCGTTTAATTAAAATAATATTACTATAAAATATTAAAACGTTCATCGGGAACAATAACTTAATATTAAATCTTACACAATTACGCTCTTCGAGAGCAAGTAATATTCTAATAGAATATTGATATTTGCAAAGTTGTGTTTCCTTCAAAATATTATACAATATTATTCTAGAATATTGATTCTTAGTAATAGACAATTCTTCAAGAATAACGATATAATTTTCTTTTATAATATCAATATAAGAAAATTATGCTTTTTCATGAGCAATAACTCAATATTCTTCTGAAATATTAAATCAATAATATCACGCTATTTAGGGATAATTAACATTCTTCTAGAATATTAATATAATATTGTGCTCTTCGGGAGCCTCAACATATTTATCAAACTTAGACTTGTATAAAGTTAGTCTTCAGGACTAACATAATATTCTTTTAGAATATTGATTTGTATAAAATCTTGATTTCTTCAGGATTAATAAAAAAAAAATTCTTCTTGAATATATATTTAATTGTGTTATGTTTCTTCAAGAACATCAACACATTTTTACTTATTTAAAAGTATTTAATTTGTTAAAACAAAAGATTTAACCAAAAAAAAAAATTCATAAATCATTTAAATCCAATCTTACAAAATATAATTAAAAGATTTGTAAGAATAAACTTACTTGGAATAGGAAAATAGTCATTTGTTGAAAGTAGTACTAATACAAAATTTTCTATTATTCACGTAGCAATTTCTCACGAATGAAACGTCGGATCTTAATCATAGCCGTTGAATTTCAAGAACAATGTGTTTTGAAGTTACTGTCCAAATTTCACAATGATCGGACCACGGAGTGTTGAGATATCAATATTTGATCACAGTTGCACATGCTGTCCAGATTCTGCAAATTTTTCTAAACTCTCGCTCTCAAATTTTCTCTCTATTTTGGAACAGCTCTGTTGTGCTGATAACGTGTTATAAAATTAGAGAGAATAATAGACAAGAATAGAGAAAAACTGTGTATTTCATTATAATAAAGGACCCATATATATAGGGTTTCAAATATATGTAGACTAGATAAGAAATCTCTAAATATGGTCATCAATATTGTTTTCCATATTTTACAACATATATATATATATATATATATATATATATATATATATATATATATATATATATATATACACACACACACTAGTTTTAAGCCCGTGCGTTGCACGTGTAGTAATTATAACATTGTAGAATTTAGGACAAATAAATGAATATTGTAGAATTTAGGACAAAATCCCAAAAAAAGATAAAAAAAAATAGTCAAATTGGGCTTTCAACAAAATTTAAATGTTGGAGATGGTCAATGGTAAAAAAAATAAAAATTGTGGGTGAATTAGTTACAAATTTAAAAAGTTGGGGACTAAAAGCGCAAATTAAAAAAAAGGAAGAAAAATTGACAAATTCAAATTTACTCGACAAAGCCCAAAAAAAAAAAAAGAAAAAAAATTGAAAAAACTCGACAAAAATGAAAAAATTGCGGCTAAGAGGATTAATCTATTTTTAAAAAAAAAGTGTCAAAAATTGATGTCGAGTAACTCGACCAAATTATTTTTTAATAAATTATTGTTGAATAACTTAACAAAACAAAGACATTAATTTTATTATAACAATTGTCGTCAAGTTAATTTTTAAATTGTTATAGCCAAAGACATTAATTGTATTTTTTAATAATTTTAACTATTTATAACAATTTTATTTTATTTTATTGTTATTAGTTTTTATTTTGTTTATTTAAAGAGGAGGACAAAACAAAATTTGCAACAAAATTCAAAGGCCGCTGATGGCCAATGCAAAAAAAAAAAAAAAAGTTAAGTGTAAATTTGTTATAAATTGAAAAGCTTATGGACCAAAAGTGCAAATAAAAAAAAAAGAGCCAAAAGCCCAAACAATTAAAAAAAATAAAAAATAAAAAAAAAATTCAAAAGACTTTGTCTAGTTACCTCGACAAAGTCAAAAAAAAAAAAAGAAAAAAAAAATTCAAGACTTTGTCGAGTTACCTCGACAAAGAAAAAAAAGAGAAAAAGAAATTTGAAAATACTTTGTCGAGTTACCTCGACAAAGTAAAAAAAAAAAAAAAAAAGGTTTCAAGACTTTGTCGAGCTGAGGTTCTGCAATCTGCATCATCAACTGAAGAAGTTGATGAATCCATTACCATAACATTATCTTTTTGACCTTCATCAACTGAAACTGCTGCTGGTACAAATAAACTTCTATCTTCATCAGAATTTGAATCTTCAACTGATGGTAAGTCAAGTTCAGATTCCCAACCCGTGCTTGAGATATCAGAACCGCACTCCCTGTCATCTTAAAAGCTATTATTCAAGATCCCTTCTTTTGGGAACGCTATAAGCCCTGCCTCATGAACTGAAGGTGCTTGTGAAGAAACCATGGCCAGAATGGTATTGTTATGATCACCATTCGAATATGATGATGTCATCGACATAATCGTATTAACGAAACATGAATTGGCAATCATTGGCATTGAATCCCTTGTAATATTCTCAACAACCACCTTATCTGATTTATGGGAAATTATACCATCACCATCTTGTTCCAAAGGAAAATAAGTTTCTGCTTCTTCACAAGGATCTGCAGCATGGTCAAGTTTGCTTGGCATCAATGGGTTGTTGTTTCTCCGAGTGTCAAAAGGACACTGTTCCATAGGAAGTTGTTTGTCGTGGATGATATCAGGCTTCCCTTTGATGCCCATCGTCGAATTAAAGAAATCCTCCATGTCAACTTGTTTACCAGTTATTTCGCATTCTTCGGATTTCACAGTATCCTCCAATGGTGGAAGTATGTCTTGGACAACATTGGAGTAAAATATTTTCTCACCTAAACCAACAATCTGTACTTGGTTCTCAACATATTTTAGTATGCCTAAACATGCCGTCGGACTACCAATTTTTGATATGTGGTAGCTACCTGAATATTCTATGTCTCCTGAAAATTTCGTATTGTTCGGTGATCATTTTCTATGTCAAAGAATTTTATGTTTCTCCATGACCAGGTGAAGAAAATTTTCAGAATAAGGACAGTGTTACTAAAATTTCTTCACCCGGTCATGAAGTAACAAAAATTCTTTTGACATAGAAAACGATCACCGAAAAATATGAAAATTTCAGGAAATATAGAATACTCATTTAGCTACCACATATTAAAAATTGGTAGTCCGACGGTATGTTTAGACATATTAAAATGCTCACCGAAACCTCGTAATCAGTTATTCGAATACATGCTGTCGACGTGCCAGAATCGCTATTATAAACCAATAAAAAAACTTTAAGTAGTGTAAATATCTTCTTAAACTTTTGTGGACCTTGGTTTTGTGGTAGTTTTAGTGGATTCCCATGTTTTGATTACAAGTTAATGATGTGAACTTGAAGGTTTTGCTAAACTTCATGTTTATCTAAGCTGCAGTTTTGTTGTCCAACTCAAAAATCTGATGCACCTTATATATTAAGAATTTTTACATAATTCCAATTGGAGACGATAGCTCTATGGGTTACCTAACCATTGGCTTTGGTTTCACATAATTTCATGTTATATAACTCAAGTTATGGACCATTTTGTAAACTGCGACAACATGAATCCGATAAACTGCCTAGGATGTTTCGGTGAGCATTTTAGTAAGCCGAAACATGCCGTCGGACTATCAAATTTTAATATGTGGTAGCTAAATGAGTATTCTATGTTTCCTGAAAATCTCATATTTTTCGGGGATCGTTTTCTATGTCAAAGAAATTTTTGTTACTCCATGACCGGGTGAAGAAATTTTAGTAACATTGCCCTTATTTTGAAAATTTTCTTCACCTGGTCATGGAGTAACAAAAAATTCTTTGACATAGAAAACGGTCGTCGAACAATACGAAATTTTCAGGGGACATAGAATACTCAGGTAGCAACCACATATCAAAAATTGAAAGTCCGACGGCATGTTTACGCATACTAAAATGCTCACCGCGAAACCTCCTAGGCAGTTTTTCAGATTCATGCCGTCGACATGCCAGAATCGCTATTATAAACCAATAAAAAAACTTTAAGTAGTATAAATATCTTCTTAAACTTTTGTGAACCTTGGTTTTTTGGTAGTTTTGGTGGATTCCCATGCTTTGGTTACGCGTTAATGATGTGAATTTGAAAGGTTTTGCTAAACTTCATTTTTCTCTAAGCTGCAGTTTCTGTTGTCCAACTCAAAAATGTGCTGCACCTTATATATTAAGTATTTTTACATAATTCCAGTTGGATACAATAGCCCTATGGGTTACCAAACCATTGGATTTGGTTTCACATAATTTCATGTTATATAACTCAAGTTATGGACAATTTTGTAAACTGTGACAATATGAATCCAAGAAACTACCTAGGATGTTTCAGTGAGCATTTTAGTAAGCCGAAACATGTCGTCGGACTATCAAATTTTGATATGTGGTAGCTAAATGAGTATTCTATGTTATCTGAAAATTTCATATTGTTCGGTGATTGTTTTCTATGTCAAAGGAATTTTTGTTAATCCATGACTAAGTGAAGTTTATGTCCATGGAGGTTATTTACAAGTTTCAACACTTTCATTCTGAAAATTGTGTAGAATTGATATTCTATTTTAAATAGTTTCTACAGGGTGGATTATTCAGTTCTTAGGAGAAGGCTATGTGGGGTTCATTTTGTGCTCAATGCTTTTGCAGATTATAGATCTTCTTGGGTTTGTATAGTTCTACATTGGGAATTTCTTTCCCAGCCTTCAGTATTGTCTTTGGTTTACTGCCTGAGGGATGCTAGGATGTGAATTCTGTTGTCCATATTGCATTGAAAAATGGCATGCTTATCAAGTGAATGAAATAGAGATGAACCATAGTCCCAGAAGCTCTTTATGGGAACTTGGGAAATAGATTTAGAAAAATGGAATGCAATAGCGTTCAAAGGAACAAATTGAAGATTTAGTTGAGAACATTGTTTAATATGTTTTGTATTTTGGACTTTGCCGAGTTACTCAGCAAAGTCATTTGAATTTATTTATTTATTTTTTATTTATTTTTACTTTGCCGAGTTACTCGGCAAAATTTAGTATTTACACAGAGAGAAAAAAATAGTATGTAAAATTAATTTGAGCACTGCCAAACATTTACTTATTCTAATCAAATTTTAATTTATAACATTATTAGTAAGAATGTTATAATTAAAAGTTATAAAAAATAAAATATATTGTTGATTTTTTTCATTGAAAAAAAAATTAGAAATGTAAAAGCTCACCTTAAAAAAATATATATATATATATATTTTTATGTGAACAGTAACTTTTTCGAGTTACTATTTAACTTGAAAAAATTTGTCGAGTTGAATAGTAACTCGACAAACTTTTTCGAGTTATATAGTAACTCGGAAAAGTTACTGTTCACGTAAAAAGTTTTTTTTTTTTTTTTTTTTTTGTGGACTTTTTCATGACAAAGTATTTAAAAAAAAAATAAAAAAAAAATATCATTTTTCCCACTTTGCTGAGTAACTCGGCAAAGTGTTGTTTGCAAATTTTTTTTTTTTTTTTTTTTTTTCCACTTTGCCGAGTAACTCGGCAAAGTGGTGTTTGCAATTTTTTTCCCCCCCTTTTCCACTTTGCCGAGTTAAGTGTTTGAATCTTATTTTTATTTATTTATTTTTTTTTTTGTGTAGGCTTTTAGCGCTTTTTTTTTTTTTTTTTGTAATTTACACTTTTGGTCCACATCCTTTTCATTTTAATAAATTTACCTATAACCTTTTTTTTTTAACTTTTGCCACCCAAATAGTTTTTTTTTTTGAACTTTGCCGAGTTACCTCGGCAAAGTCATTTGAAATATTTTTTTTTTCTTTATTTAGTTGTGTGGGCTTTTATCTATTTTTTTTTTGTAATTTGCACTTTTGGTCCACAACCTTTTCAATTTATAACAAATTTATCCATAACTTTTTTTTAGCATTAGCCATCCCCGACCTTTGAATTTTGTTGCAAATTTTATTTTGTCATCCTCTTTAAATAAACAAGATAAAAACTAATAACAACAAAATAAAATAAAATTGTAAATATTTTATTTTTACTGGACAACATTATTTTTTATTTTTTCTAAATATGTTTTTTATGTTTGAATTTTTCTTTTCTTTTTTTGAGTTTTTGTCGCGTTACTCAACTAATTTTTTTTTTTTAATAAGATTAATGCTTAATATCATTTTATCGAGTTACTGAACAAAGGTCCAAATGTGCTCGACAAATTAAAAAATTTAAAAAATAAAAAAAAAGTTAGTTTAAAATGGGCTAAAAAGCCCATTTTTATTGTTTGGGGGGTGTGTTTGTTAAATACACACCCCAATATAAAAAAAAAATTAAAAAAAAGTTCAAAATGGGCTAAAAAGCCCATTTTGATTTTAAGTGGAGCATACATTTTTTTTTTAAAAAAAAAGATTTTAAAAAACAAATTTGGGTGTGTGTTTGTCAAGTTTCTCGACAAACACACACTCATATCAATCAAAATGGGATTTTGAGCCCATTTTGACTTTACAAGTTTATTTATTTATTTATTTATTTATTTTTTTAAATATTTGCAGAGTTACCTCGGCAAAGTCATTTGGAATATTTTTTCCCCCCTTTATTTAGTTGTGTGGGCTTTTATCTATTTTTGTTTTGTAATTTACACTTTTGGTCCACAACCTTTTCAATTTGAAATTTATTCATAACTTTTTTTTAGCATTGGCCATCCCGACCTTTGAATTTTGTTGCAAATTTTATTTTGTCCTCCTCTTTAAATAAACAAGATAAAAACTAATAACAACAAAATAAAATAAAATTGTAAATATTTTATTTTTACTGGACAACATTAATTTTTATTTTTTCTAAATATGTTTTTTATGTTTGAATTTTTTTTCTTTTTTTGGGTTTTTGTCGCGTTATTCGACTAATTTTTTTTTAAATAAGATTAATGCTTAATATCATTTTGTCGAGTTACTCAACAAAGGTCCAAATGCGCTCGACAAATACATACCCAAATTAAAAAATTAAAAAACTAAAAAAAAAAAGTTAGTTTAAAATGGAAAGCCCATTTTTATTGTTGGGGGGTGTGTTTGTTAAATACACACCCCAATATAAAAATAAAATAAAAATTAAAAAAATATACACCCAAATATATATTTAAAAAAAATTATTTAAAATGTCTAAATAGGCTTTTAGCCCATTTTGTTTGATTGTTGGGTTTGTTTGATTGTTTGGGGGGTGGGGTTTGAGCTTGTCGAGTTTGGGGGGTTTGACGACAAACTCAAACCCCCCCCCAACTATTAGAAAGAAAAAAATTTAAAACGGTAAAATCATTGTTGGGTGGTCACCGAAATATAAAAAAAAAAAAATTTAAAAAAGTCAAATTGGGCAATTTTGCACCTATATATATAAAAAAATAATTAAGGAAGATCAAAATGGTCCCATTTTCATTGTTGGCTCGACAAACACACACCGAAATAAAAAATATAATAATAAAAAAATTAAATGCTCGACATTTTAAAAAAAAATACATAAATATAATTTCTCATTTGTTCATGTTCAATTTTTTTTAATTTTTGGTCGAACTCCAGTTAACAAAAAGTTGAGTTATTTGACAAATTTTTGTATTTTTTTCTTTATTGTATTTTTTTTAGAGTTAGTCGACAAAACCAAAGCCAAATCTTTAAAAAAAAAAATTAGCAAAGTCA
This sequence comes from Forsythia viridissima, assembly GCA_030279155.1. NCBI lineage: Eukaryota > Viridiplantae > Streptophyta > Magnoliopsida > Lamiales > Oleaceae > Forsythia > Forsythia viridissima. The sequence goes on from CM059042.1 coordinate 32,677,022, forward strand.
ACAAAAACTGATTTTATAAAAATTTAATGCAAATTTGTAGGACAAAAGGGTGATCGTTGGATGGCCAATCCCCCCCCAAAAAAGTAGGGGTAGATTAGTTACAAATTTGAAAGGTTTGGACCAAAAGCGCAAATTAAAAAAAATGAAAAAATGCCAAAATGAAATTGGGCTACTTTTTAAAAGTTGTAGGACTTCATTTACATTTTTATTTTATTTTGTTGTTATTAGTTTTTATTTTTTTTATTTAAAAAGGTGGACAAAATAAAATGTGTAACAAAATTTAAAGGTCGGGGATGGCCAAAGTTAAAAAAAAAGTTATGGGTAAATTTGTTATAAAATAAAAAAGATGTGGACTAAAAGTGCAAATTACAAAAAAAAAAAAAATAGATTCAAACACTTTGCCGAGTAACTCGGCAAAGTGGAAAAAGGAAAAAAAAAAAAAAAAAAAATGCAAACACCACTTTGCCGAGTAACTCGGCAAAGTGGAAAAAAGCAAAAAAAAAAAAAAAAAAAAAAAAAAAATTGCAAACAATACTTTGCCAAGTAACTCGGCAAAGTGGGAAAAATGATTTTTTTTTTTTAATACTTTGTCATGAAAAAGTCCACATACCAAAATTTTTTTTTTTTTATGTGAACAGTAACTTTTCCGAGTTACTATTTAACTCGAAAAGATATATATATATATATATATATATATATATATATAAGTCAAAAATGGCGACTGGACTTTCTAAGATTAAAAAAAAATTCTTGACTTTGATTTTGTCGAATTGCTCGATAAAACAAAAGCCAAATCTAAAAAAAAGGCCAATTCAAAAATTACTGTTATAATGTCAAAACGGTGTCGTATTGGACGAAAAAACTAAAGTGAAAAATTAAGACTCTAATATTATATATACTCGAAAAAAAAAAACAAAAGCCCATGTCTAACCACTCGACAAAACTATATAAAAATAATAATTTCAAAAGTAATGTTGTCGATGACGTGAACAGTTATTTCTTAATTTACTCTTATTTTTTTGTTCAAAAAAAAAAAATTGAATCTTAAACTTATGTAGCATTTATTTAGAATAATTTGTAAAAAAAAAAATAAAAAAAATTTACCTTACAATTCAAAAGTAAACTGAATTAAAATCAAAATAAAAAAAAAAGTCAAAATGGGCTAAAAGCCCATTTTGATTGATATGGGTGTGTGTTTGTCGAGTTAAATAAAAAAAATTTAAGTAATGTAAAAGCTCATTTTGATTTATATGGGTGTGTGTTTGTCGAACTCGACAAACACACACCCAAATTATATATATAAAAGGAAAAGTCAATAATTGCATATGAAAGACACTAATATATATATATATATATATATATATATATATATATATATAAAGAAGTCAAACATTGCGGCTTAATGGATTAATCTAATATAAAAAAAAAAAAGTCTCAAAAATTGATGTCGAGCAATTCGACAAAATTATTTTTTTAATAAATTTTTTTTAGTTATGACAATCGGCAAGCTACTCAAAAAAATAAAATTTGTCGAGTTATTCGACTACTGTTACTCGACAAACCTTACTCGACAAAAATTTTTTTTTTTAAATTTTTTTGTCATGATAGATTGTCGAGCTACTTGAAAAAAAAAATTGATTCTTAAACATATGCTGCATTTATTTAGAATAATATGTAAAATTTTTTTTGAAAAATATAAAAAATTTACTGTACAATTCAAAAGGTAAACTGAATTAAAATCGAAATTAAAAAAAATAAAAATAAAGTCGAGTTATCTGACAAATTTTTGTATTTTTTTCTTTATTGTATTTTTTTTAGAGTTACTCGACAAAACCAAAGCCAAATCTTAAAAAAAAAAAATAACAAAGTCAACAAAAATTGATTTTATAAAAATTTAATGCAAATATGTAGGATAAAAGGGTGATAGTTGGATGGCCAATGGCCAAAAAAAAAGTTGGGGTAGATTAGTTACAAATTTGAAAGGTTTGGACCAAAAGTGCAAATTAGAAAAATGAAAAAATGTCAAAATCAAATTGGGCTACTTTTTAAAAGTTGTAGGACTTCATTTACATTTTTATTTTATTTGGTTGTTATTAGTTTTTTTTGTTTATTTAAAAAGGAGGACAAAATAAAATTTGTAACAAAATTCAAAGGTCGGGGATGGTCAATATTAAAAAAAAGGTTAGGGATAAATTTGTTATAAATGAAAAGATTGTGGACTAAAAGTGCAAATTACTAAAAAAAAAAAAAAAAACATATTCAAACACTTTGCCTCGACAAAGTGGAAAAAAGGAAAAAAAAAAAAATTCACATTTATTTTTTTGTTTTTTGCTTTCTCGAGTAACTCGAGAAAAGTTTTTTTTTTTTCTTGAGTAACTCGAGAAAGTAATTTTTTTTTTTTTTTTTTTTTACTTTCTCGAGTTAATTTTTTTTTTTGTTTCTCGAGTAACTCGAGAAACTCATTTGGGAAATTTTTATTTATTTATTTATTTATTTTTAATAACTTTGTCGAGTTATGAGACAAAGTGGGGAAAAAGGAAAAAAAAATATTTCAAAACTTCACTTAGTCATGGATTAACAAAAATTCATTTGACATAGAAAACGATCACCGAAAAATATAAAATTTTCAGGGAACATAGAATACTCATATAGACACATATCAAAATTTGATAGTCCGACGGCATGTTTCGATTTACTAAAATTCTAACCGAAACATCCTAGTTAGTTTTTCGGATTCATGCTGTCACAGTTTACAAAATTATCCATAAATTGAGTTATATAACATGAAATTATGTAAAACCAAAGCTAATGGTTAGGTAACCCATAGGGCTATCGTCTCCAACTGGAATTATGTAAAAATACTTAATATATAAGGTGCAGTAAATTTTTGAGTTGGACAACAGAAACTGCATTTTAGAAAAACATGAAGTTTAGCAAAACTTTTCAAGTTCACATCATTAACGTGTAACCAAAACATGGGAATCCACTAAAACTACCACAAAACCAAGGTCCACAAAAGTTTAAGAAGATATTTACACTACTTAAAGTTTTTTGATTGGTTTATAATAGCGATTCCGGCACGCCGACGGCATAAATCCGAAAAACAGCCTAGGAGGCTTCGCGGTGAGTATTTTAATATGCCTAAACATGCCGTCGAACTACTAATTTTTGATATGTGGTAGCTACCTGAGTATTCTATGTCCCCTGAAAATTTTGTATTGTTCAGTGATCGTTTTCTATGTCAAAGAATTTTTTGTTACTCCATGACCAGGTGAATACAATTTTCAAAATAAGGGCAGTGTTACTAAAATTTCTTCACCCGGTCATAGAGTAACAAAAATTTGTTTGACATAGAAAACGATGAACGAAAAATATGAAATTTTCAAGGAACATAGAATACTCATTTAGCTACCACATATCAAAATTTGATAGTCCGACGGCATGTTTCGGCTTACTAAAATGCTCACCGAAACACCCTAGGCAGTTTCTCGGATTCATGCTGTCGTAGTTTACAAAATTGTCCATAGCTTGAGTTATATACCATGAAATTATGTGAAACTAAAGCCAATGGTTAGGTAACCCATAGAGCTATCGTCTCCAACTGGAATTATGTAAAAATACTTAATATATAAGGTGCAGCATATTTTTGAGTTGGTCAACAGAAAGTGTAGTTTGGAGAAACAATTCACCCAGTCATGGAGCAAAAAAAATTATTTGACATAGAAAACGATCACCGAACAATATGAAATTTTCACAAAACGTAGAATACCCATGTAGCTACCACATATAAAAATTTGATAATCCGACGGCATGTTTTGACACACTAAAATGCTCACCGAAACATCCAAGGCAGTTTCTCTGATTCATGCTGTTGCAATTTACAAAATTGTCCATAACTTGAGTTATATAACATGAAATTATGTGAAACCAAAGCCAATGGTTAGGTAACCCATAGGGATATCGTCTCCAACTGAAATTATGTAAAAATACTTAATGTATAAGCTGCAGCAAATATTTAAGTTGGACAACAAAAACTACAGTTTAGAGAAAATGAAATTTACCAAAACCTTTAGGAATTGATTGTATTTCGTCCTTTGTTCCCCATAGCAACTGGGGATAAAAAAGCACCAAATTTGATGACTTATTAAGGAAAAAATGAATATATATTTACTATAATATATAAGAAGTCAATAATTGTTGCTAAAAGACACTAATATATGTATATTAAAATAAATAAAAGAAAAGAAAAGATGAAGAAGTCAAAAATTGCGGCCAAATATATTAATTTAATATAAAAAAGTGTTAAAAGATTAGGACAAAATGGTGAGATTTGGACGAAATTAAGAATACTAAATCAATAAAACGACGTCGCGTTGGTTGAAGGGTGAATAGTAAACAGGTGATAGACACTTATATTATAGTATATATATATATATATATATATATATATATATATATATATATATATATATTGAAAATGACATATTTGTTAACACTTTTTATTTCAAAACTTTGATGCAAGTGGAATTATTTTATGAATAATACCGTGCGTATGCATATATATAATAAGAAAATGGAAAGATTAAAAATGACAAATTTATTTAACTCTCTTTTTTTAATGCAAGTGAAATTATTTTATGAATAAATGTGACAACTAATTTGTAATTAAAAATGGGCGAGGCAATTTTATCTTTCCACTAGGTTCGTCAAATCTAACCATTAAATTTATGTCCAATATCAAATTTCTACAATATATATATGACCATTTCTTATACTAATAGATTTGACAAATAAACATGGTCCTTAATTTAAGTTAATCTAATGGTATAGATCTATTAGAATCTTTAAAATCTTTATACCCACATCCAAACACATCTCAATAAAGATTTTAATACATCTAAACCGTTAAATTAGTTGAAATTATTGACTATTTGTCAAATACATTAATAGATAGAACGATCTCCATATATTAGTACACTGTTTACTGGCGGTGGAATTCGACCGTAGATGAAGAATGAGATGGATTTGAAGAGATAGGTTTGATGGAGAGAGAGCAATTCTTCTCCAAATTTTTTGAAGGTTTTTAAAAACAGACGTGTGTATTGTTTTCATCGTGAATTGAGGTAAAAACTCCATATGAATCTTCCTAAGGCAACTGTCCATCCCTAAACGTCCAACTAATCAACAAGTCAACTACGTATCCACTTGTGCACCCATCTGCCAAAAATTTCTATGTAGTATACCCAACCAAAAAGATTATACAAGTTTTTGTTTTATACTTTGTCCTTAATATAATTTATTTCTATACATTATTAATATTATTTTGGCCACGTATTACACCTATATACCACATGGTGTGAACATGGGAAGATGGCCCCGTTTGAACACAACAATCTCTTTAATTTTATTTTAAAGAAGTTCGAAAATATGAGAATGACAATATTTTAAGACGAGTTGGATGTTTCATTAATATTGAGAATTGTTGACTTCGATTACAAAAATCACTTTCTTCACTAGCCAGCAATTCTATATTTAACCTAGTTTACTTTATGATTATTAATCAAATTCAATATAATAGTTGTTCAATAATTGAGACATTTCAACCTATTCAAATAAAATGAATAATACTATTTATCAGTATTGGTGATAATTATCCTCTATGTGTCGGAACTAATCAATTGCAATTGACCTCAGTGACACATAGATCGGTGATCTTTGTATTACTGAAATTAATTTGCATCGGATTCTTTGTGAAGATAGATTTGGCAGCCCAATTTTTGGATCCCATTAAAATTTGGAATTTAGGGCTTGTTCGGTAGAGTTTTTTTTTTTTTTTTGGGAAAGAATGGGTTTTTTTGGTTAATTTTTGACGTTTCAAATTTTTTTGTAGTGTTAAAAGGATTGAAAAGTCAAAAATTGTAGGCAAAAAAATGGATTTTTTTGGAAAAAAACTCTACCCAACTTGACCTTAATCTTAAATGATCAACCTGAGTAACTCAATCTCTTATATTTTGAATATTATTTGGAATCAATGTGTAGTGACTTCAATATTTGGTGATTTAGAGTTATAAATACCAGTTCCTGGAGTAGAATACAATCACACATTCGGTTTCATTAATACTTCTTCTTCTCCTGCAATTCACCCACCCCTTTTCACTGAAATGGTTACCTCTCAAATCATTCTGAAAAAATTTCTGGAAGATAGAAATTTCAGTAATCTCATCGAAATTTCACTTGACAAAAACCAAAAATTTGAAATATTTGTTGGGCAGAGAAGACTTGTTCTAATTGCCCTTGCCTATATAGGAAAACTGCGATCCCAATATAACCAAGTAAATGGTTTAATACGGCGTCTTGAGGATACAGCAGTTTATTGTAAGATGTTAGGGGGTTCTTCAAGACACAGACAATTCTTTGAATTACTAATGTCACTTGTGCAAGAGCTGAGGGTATTCTTCACAATCCCAAAGCAGCAATTGTCCAAGATTACTCCTACTCCCCATCCTAATGAAGTTGTTATGGTCTTTATCGACTTTCTCCTCCAAATTTTAGAAGAAATAATGCATCTTGAGCCAGATTTCATTGTTTCAAGCAAGGATTCAATCCAAATTCTCCAGACAGAGCTTGGATTTCTTATCACCTTTCTTGGAGATGCACCGATGCGTTTACAGCCCACCGAGGTCGAGGAAACCAAGAATCTATTGAAAGACATCAAAGTTGTTGTCAATGAGCTCGGAAGTTTCTTATATTCGTTATTTTCCACAAGGGATGATAAATTCCTGGTGAATGGAAGATTGAATCTTGCTCTTTCTGATTTCATACGAAAGTTTGAGCTCTTCAAACCAAAGATCAAGGAGCACTGCATCACAGTCTCGATGTTGCCAGGTAGTGTAGCTACGAAGAGTAGTGTGGTTTCGATCTTCATTGTTGATTCTCTCCTGGATGATCTCGAGGACCTTATCAATCACAAGGCTGACAGGATTGTTGGTGTGAAAGATCAAACTATAACGCTCTACGAGGAGCTAATGTTGTTGAGATCCTCCCTCAACGATATAGCTGTAGCGCAGCACTTGGAACTTGAAGAACTTTTGGTACCAACCAGAGACTTAGCATATGAAATTGAATATGTGATCAACTCATTTCCTCCTGTCTGGTATCTCACCCTCAGGATCCCTCAACTCCTGGAGAAGATTCAGCTTATTAAGATGGCAATACAAGAAAAGAAGAACTATAGTATTGACGCTGGAATACCAGAAGAAGAATATCCACGCGACCAAGTACCATCTCAAGCTAAAGAAACTCCCATTTTGGAAGATGTTTTTGCGGGTTTCCAGGATGAGAAAACCAAAATTGCTGAGCAACTCATCAGAGGACCACTACAGAGACAAGTTATTTCCATTGTTGGGATGCCCGGACTTGGTAAGACTACATTAGCCAAGAAATTATTCAATGATCCTTTCATTGTCAATCATTTTGACAAGCATGCTTTGTGTGTCATTTCTCAAAAATATAAGAAGAAAAATTTATTGATTAACATTTTGGCATCGACAAGACATCTTAATAGAGACACAATCATGAAAATGGAGGAAGAAACTTTGGCCGAAGAGCTTTACAAAAGTTTAAAAGGAACGAGATACCTCATAGTCATGGATGACATATGGGACACTCAACCATGGGACGATTTGGATAAATATTTTCCAGATGACAGAACGGGAAGCAGAATCTTATTCACCACTCGGAACAAAGAAGTGTGTTTCAGTAGTGTTGTTAATGAACTTTCTTTCCTGTCGGAAGCTGAATGTTGGGAATTATTACAGCGGAAAGTGTTCCAAACAGAACCTTGCCCTCCAGAATTGCTGGAGATTGGGAAGCAAATTGCCATACGTTGTCATGGACTACCACTGTCAGTCATTGTGATAGCTTCGGTTCTTGCAGATATGCGAAAGAAAGAAAGCTCATGGAAAACAGTTGCGCAAAGTTTAAGTTCACACCTATTTGACAACCCAAATAATTGCTTCCACATACTGAAACTTAGTTACCAGCATTTATCAGTTCATTTGAAACCTTGTTTTCTATACTTTGGATTATTTAAAGAAGACGAAGTAATCCCAGTAAGAACGTTGATATCTCTATGGGTTGCGGAAGGGTTTATAAAGAAAGAAGACCACAAGAGCTCAGAGGATGCGGCACACAATTATCTGATGGATCTAATTAATCGGGGTTTGGTACTAGTTGCAGAACGAAGATCTAGTGGTGGAGTCAAATCTTGCATTATTCATGATCTATTGCATGATATGTGCTTGAGGATAGCTAAAGAAGAAAACTTTATGGAAGGGATCGAAATGTAAGTTCTCTCTCTTCTTTTCTCTATCATTTTCTTTCATTAATTTATATCTAGATTATTGATGATGTTAACAATATTTGATAGTCACACTAATGATGCTTTTGTTGCCGATGATGATTGAATGTGATTATGGTGTTACTTCAGGGGAATATCAATTTATGAGAAAGATTGGATTATTAGCACTTGGTCATATCTTTCTTACCCAAGACCTTTTGGTCCGCATGTGCACTCTCACTTAGGCCGCAGGGTCTTGAATTTGTCTCTCTCATGGTTGTCATTTGATAATATAAGTAAAGGAATTGAACCGCTGGTCCACTTGAGGTACTTGGCAGTTCCACATACACTGCCATCAATTGAAAGCTTCCACAAACTAGAATGTCTTCTTGTGGTGAATAATGAACCAGTGGAAATACCTGAGGTCGTTCTGAATATGGCGAATTTGAGACATCTGCATTTTAGAGGCGGTGCACACTTCAGTGAATCTTGCCATTCTCGAGCAATGAAGGATGGGAGCTTCCAAATAAATTACCTACAATCTATTTCTTTACTTTCTATTCATAATGAAACGGATGCAAAAGTTTTGGAATGCGCACCAAATCTCCGCAGATTGAAATGCAAGTTCATGTCTCAATGTCCTTCTTTCCGCTTCCCCAATCAACTCGAATCACTCAACATTAGTTTCATGAGCGATTCAGGTCCCAATTTTCCCTTGAATCTAAAAAAATTGACTCTACGGAAGTTTGATTTGTCTTGGGAAAAAGTTAGGATGATTGGGAGATTGCCAAACCTCGAGGTTCTCAAATTACAATATGGTTCCATCAAGAAATACCTATGGGACACAAAAGAAGGTGAGTTCCAAAAACTCAAATACTTTGAGCTAAATGATGTGAAAATTGCAAGCTTGATATCCTATGCAGAATGGAATCCCACAAATGATGATTACCCTATACTTGAACGATTAGTGTTGCGAAATTGCTACTGTTTGCTGAATATCCCTTCCAGTTTTGGTAATATTTCAACCTTACAGATGATTGAGGTATATGGGAGTGCAAAATCTATCGCAAATTCTGCTATGGAAATTCTGGAAGAACAACAAGGAATGGGAAACGAAGAGTTTAAAGTCATCATTTCCCACTAGCCACTGTTTCCTTTCCTTTCCTTTCCTTTCCTTTGTACTATTGAATAAGATAAAAAAAGAAACATCAAAAGACTTTTCATGTATTTTCATATTTTCTTGATTGAAGATATGGGGTAATGCTTGATGTTACCATTTACAGAAAATGACGTGGCATTGACAATAAATTTGTACCCTTTTCCTCAAAATCTTTTAGATAATGTTTGGTTAAGTTTTTTTTTGATTTTTTTCAAATTTATTTTCAACCAAAAATTATAACAACAAATTTTATCAACTTTTATCAATAACTCCTAAAAAACTAATTTTAATTAATTTTCTATTTATTTGATTTCTTTTACGTTATTATGATTTTAATGATTTACAAAGAAAAATTTGATGACTATATAGTTGAAATTTTTGATATTACATATGATTTGAATTAAGTTAAATATATTTTTATAAAGTTATTAATTTTATAAATTTTATTTACTTTCTTTAAGTGGATGAAGCATAATTTTTTCCAAGTTGTCGTGGTGATATGCTCAAATTTGTTAGAGTGATTTTGTCCATCTAATTAAGATGATGAAAAACATATGTACAAATCTAATATAATATATGTTTCTTTTTATCTTTTTTCCTTTAATCAGTGATAATAATTTATTAGAATTACATTTTGGGCACACTTCTCCACTCGTTTAAATAATTTATTTAAATTATCAGTGATGAAAAACTTACATACAATCAAGGATGGATCCAGGAATTTAGTTCGCAGGAGTTGAAATATTTTTTTTTACCTGCCTTTTTAAAGAATGAAAACAAGTGTTTCTTTTCTTGGCTCGAAACTCAACTTTCCATTTGTAAATTCTAAAAACAACACATAAAAAACAATCTATTAATAATTCATCAATAGTCTGACAAGATACAACAATCTAATAAAAATCTCCAAAGCAACAAAATAGGCCGACAAAGCACACCAATACAAAAATAAGTATAAGTCAATAAGAGAGCAAAATAAGTCGGCTTCATCAATTTATAGCATTCTCAAAAATAAATAATCACCCAAACTTCTTATGCTAATAAATTTTCATTACTCATTAGTCATTATAAGAAAAAAGATAAAAAGAAACTTCTCATTTTATTAATAAAATAAATTTTTTCATATTGGAATACTTCACAAAAAATTCAGTAATTTTTTCACTCAATATTATATAGCACAATTATCGTCTTAATTAGATCGACAAAATCACTTTAACAAACTTGAGCATATACCACGACAACTTAAAAAAAAATGCTTCATCCACTTGAAGAAAATAAATAAAAATTATAAAATCAATAACTTGATAAAAACATATTTAACTTGGTTCAAATCATAATAGACTAATATAAAAAACCTTCAATTTTACAATCATCAATTTTTTTTTGTAAATCATTAAAATCATAATAATGTAAATAAAATCAAATAAATGGCAGATTAATTAAAAGTAATTTTTAAGAGTTTTTTATAAAAGTTGATAAAATACGTGGTTAAAATTTTAAATTCTATAAAATATGTGGTTGAAAATATGTTTGAAAAAAAAATATTAAAAAAACTTAACCAAATGTAGCTAAATAATTTTGAAAAAAAGAGCACAAATGAACATCTTAAAGAGCCCACGTAATTTCCAAGATCAAACCATGACTCATTGTTAGTGCCATGTCATCTTCTGTAAATGATTAGGTAATGTTTGATGTACAACAAGCATTACCCGAAGATATGAGCCTGTTGTGCTATTCTAGGAATTATTATCGCATACAGTGAATTGATTCATTAATATTTCAGTTTTTACAGTTGTTGAATAATTTTAAACACAAAGTACAAATGCAGACCACCTTAAATGCCGCTTCAGAAGCTAGCAAGTTCAGAAATTAACGTATATGCACATAAGTTGTGTGTGTATATATATACTAGTCTTAGTCACATGCGATGTACATAAGTGAAAAATATAAGAAAAAATTTCAAGTTTTAAATATAGTTGAAATGACAAAAAAAATATATGAACAGATTTGAAAAATATAAAAAATTTAGAGAGAATTGTGTACAATTTGCTTATAAGATAAAATAAAAAAAATAGTAAAAAAGTAAATAAAAATCTATTTGCTACTAAACTCTAAAAAAAACACACACACACACCAAAAAAATCTATTTATGTTCCGCAAATAATAAATCTTTAAGTGTTATAATATGAATATTTTGGGTTACATTTGCAATAAAGAGGGGAAAAGAGGGGAGAACTGTACCGTTCGTCCCAAGTTCATTGTCGTTCTGTTGCAACTTGGAACGTTGGAAAGTTAGAATTTGTAACTTAGACATGCAGAAATAAATGATTCAATCAAATAAAATAATATTACTATTGTTCGAGAGAAAGTACAGCATCTACTCGGACACTACAGTGGAAGTGTGTTGAATCAAGAGAAGACTATAAAGAGTATTACACCCTTGATCGTGAAATATCGATTACTTGTTGACCCCTCTTTTTGGATGATAAATATTTCTCAGAACATGGAGTGTGAATCAAACCCATGTTTGAATTGAAATTGAGATACTGATGGTTGTTTCACTACTTTGAAAGTCCAAAGAGGCTAATTCTTGGACACAAACAGTGATCGCATAATTTTTTGCATGAGTAAGGTGTTTAACTGGTGCAACTAGAACTGCTAGGGCAATCTTTCTACCAAATTTGCAAGACTTGTAGAAGTACTTGACATTTGATTTCACTTTTTGTTTTGGTTTTAAAACACAGCCACCCATGATTGTGACTAATTTTCACAAAATCTAGTGAGAAAATAATGTCTTCCTCATATCAGATGCCAAATTTATTGATTCACACACAAGATCAACAAAGCTTCAGCATTCAAGGAACCAGGACTTCCTTGCAGCCTTGTAAGCTAAAAGATCACCACAAATAAGTGAAAGTATTCAAAATATTTGATTCATAAGCAATAAGCAAAATTAGATAACAGAGAGTCCAGTTTCGTGGGAGAAATAGCTTTAATAGGGGACAAAAATTACATAAAAACACTTGTTTTACTCTCTTATTCTCACATTTTTCTGTTAAAAGTGAAAAAAATTGTAACCTCGAATGTAGATAGACGGATAAAAGATTTAGGACAATATTCTACAACCATGCTTTGTCAGCCATGCATTATCTATTGTGAGTAGCTGCTCGAATAATCTAGTACTAAAAACTCATCAACGATTTTGAAATGATAGGGACCTTTTATGTAATTATTCCTAAAATAAAATAAAAAATGAAAATGGGCCAATGCCCAACATGTGTAAAAAAAAAAAAAAAAAAATCAAATTACAATGTTGTCGAGTTACTCGACAACATTGTAAAAAAAAAAAAATCAAATCCAATGTTGTCGAGTTACTCGACAACACTTAAAAAAAAAAAATAGAAATTCAATGTTGTCGAGTTACTTGACAACATTATAAAAAATAAAAAAATTCAATTTGTTTATAAGATAAATAAAAAAGATTAATGGAAAAATTGAATGAAAAGGTATAAAATAAAAATAAATAAGGAAAAATAAACTAAAGAAAAAAAAATTTGTTAAAAAAAAAAGACAGAGAAAATGGAAGAGCCCACATATAAAATTAAAAAAAATAAATAAATAAAATTTAGTGAACAGTACGTTACTGTTCATTACTCGCCAATGAACAGTAACTCACCCAATTTTTTTTTTTTTGGTATGCCCGAATATCTCTTAATTTCTCAAACAGAGGCTCGTTGGTTGTCGAGCCAACTCGGCGCTAGTTGAGCTAGGAGTTTCAAGCGCTAAGTCCTTTCATTCCAGGCAACTAAAAGGAGGTGGAAGCTCTACTAAGACGGAGAAGCCTTGGTAGTAAAAAAAAACAGTGGGACACGTCTTCTAAACTTCCTTAAATTTTCTTTTTACTGTGGTTTGTTTAGAATTACTATAGTAGCCGTCTAATTTCCTTCAGTTTTCGTTTTTTTTTAAATGGTAAATGAACATAGGTTTTGTCTGAATGCTTCTTTGCCATATCAATCAGCGAAGCATTTAGCAACAATGTATTAAATTCATTCATCAGAATGGAAACATGTTGATTACTCGTCTCAAAGTTTAAACTATGTTGAAGTGATGAATTTATGTATTTATATTTGTATCACGGTGCCTCATGTACAGACTATACTCATTTCATGAAAGGATGATGTTCGAAATTTTCATAAATACCCACCTCACATGCAGACTAACGAACCACCTCATAGATTTTAGGCTCTTAAAAGGAAACACTCTTATTCATTTAATGTTAGTTTTCAATGGCTTATCAGATTCTTTCTTTCTATTTTTAATCAAAGACTTAACACGTGCACAATTTTCATAAATGAGTGACACTAGACTTGAACTCAGTACCTACGCCGGCTCTCTTGCTGAAATCATTTCATTTAAACGTTTAAGCTATTAGATGGGGGGAGACATTTATTTATATAAGTTTAGCCTTCGACGTAGACGTGATTCATTTTCCATCAAAGATGCCACCTGAAATTTTCATAAAAGGAACTACTAAAACAAGGATGCATGACAAACATTAGTATAACTTCATTAACCATAAGATGAACTGGACATCAATTAGTATTCCTTGCCTGTAAGGATCGGTTTTGCAGTCATCGTTGATTATAGCAATTTGTTAGATGTTATTAGATGTTTGGCCATGTTTGAAAGCGGGTCAGCTGCTTTTCTTGGCAGCATGTCTCGTCGATTATAGTAAATTGTTAGACATTATTAGAGAATGTTTGACTGTGCTTGGAAGCGGGTTATCTTCTTTTATTGGCAGCATGTAGAGATATGCTGTCGAGAATGCAGCTAAAAGAGTCGTTTTAAGGGCGGCCAAACATGGGTTCTCTCCTTTAATTAAGCATAGAACTTTCTCAGCATATTGACTTTGTTTCTGGGCTATTTATCAAGCAATTGAATACCTCTTTCTGCGCTGATTATATTACCACTTCCTATATGCAAATTCTATAAGCACTTTCTCGGAAACCTTTTTCTGTGTTGTACTTGTATCCATGTGGCTCAGATGGTATAAATGCGTAGGTAAAGTTTGGTACTCATCTGGTTCATTTTTATGAGTACAAACACTTCTCAATAACCATAGTAATTCAACTTTCTTGGCTGGCCTACACAATGGTCATAAATTAGGAAAGTTTGTTGTTAAGGCTATGGCTGAATCATGAATGTTAAAGATTGGGGTATGGATCGGAAATACAGAGGCATTTTATTGTATAGAATCCATTTCAAGACAGAAATCAGTGCTTTTTTTTTTTGATGCATGATGGTATTTTTATCCTCAATGACACACAAAATCAATGGAATGGACAAAATCTACGGAATGAATGATAGGTTTACATGATTGAGATGTACGGCTTTAAGTTTAATTTTAGGAAAATGCCTTTATAGTTAATCCGTATGAACGGTAACTTGCATAAGTTCACCATTACGAAAGCACTTCGAGAAAACACATTATATTCTTGATATTTCTATTTTGTCATAAGTGACTTAAATTCAGTTCATCGAGAAAAGAAAATCCGAGTCCCTGCATATATATACAGGAATATGCAAGCACCAATTAACTTGATTAACCTACTAAAAGTCATTTCCAGGAAGAAATAGCAGCCCAGTAATTTGAACTTCGTGCTATTAAAACAAATATAAGTTCGATTTTCTATTGAACAAATATGATTCTGTGAACAATAGAGTTAAGTGAGAAGAACTTATAATTGTAAGAATTAATGTCCAAGGTCCAATTAGTTGGGTCGGACTTAATTATTCATTGGGCTAAATTAATTAATAAGATTATTTAATCGGGCCTGATTGTTGATGAGTTCTAGTTGGATTAGAACTAGGGCTAGGATTAGTCCCGCCTATAAATACATAGGCGCAACGAATTAGGGTTAAGAGTTGTTTTTCCATTACTTGCTAGCACAAGCAAAAGACAACCCAATCAACTTCTCCCAAAATTCTGCTTTCATCTGTTCTTGATTGTGGAGTTCAGATCTGTTCTTGCTGTGTGGATCACCATTGGAGGCTGGACAATTGGACAGCTGTGGTATTGAAGATCGCACCTCCAGCCAATCAGATAATCAGATTCAAGACATTCATCAAAGGTAATATTCTATCACGAATCCTATCTAAGTACGAGGTTGATCCGGGCTTATAGGAATTGAGAATTTAATTTCTGCTGTGCATGTATACCTCAATTCCTAACAGTGGTATCAGAGCCTACCTTGTTACTTGTTAGAATTCGTTAAACTGTTTTGATGAATAGTACAATAATTGTTATTGTGATATTAATTTGATTTGAAATTTGACAGTAAAATAAAATTGTGAATTTAATTTTAAAATTAAAATCTGAAATTGTTTTGGATTTATTCGGAACGAGACGATATGGCCTGAAATTGAGTCAACTAACTGGCGGCGCTTTGGAAGCGCCACCGGCGACGGTCGACGGCGAATCTGCTTCGCCTTCATAGAAGCAGACTGTCGCCGCGAAATCATTGGTCTCCGCCGCTGATTTCGCGGCGGCAATAGCGAACCTACGCCGCTGCTAAGCAGCGGCGATGGCCGCATTGAACAGCAGCACTTGCTGCTGTTCGATGGCTATTTCGTGGTGGCCGACGGTGTTGGACACCGACGCGGCCACCACAAGATGAAAGAAATAGCCGCCGCAAATAAGCGGGGGCAATGGACTTTTTGCAGAAACCCTTTTTAGGGTTTCTGCGGTTTTAGAATATTGGGGATGGGGGCCTCCTATGCAGTTTTAAAAATTGCATGGGAAGCCCCCTAATTTCAAAAGGATTTAGTTGGGGGCTTCTTGCAATTTCAGAAATTGCAAAGGAAGCACTCACTATTTTTAAAATTAAAAAGGGGACTGATTCTAATTTCAAAAATTACACATTAAGTCCTCAAATTTTAAAAGAAAATTAAGGTCTTAAATGTAATTTTGAATTTTTTTGAAAAAATTGTAATTATTAAATTTTTTAATGCTGGTAAAAAATTTAAAATTAATTAAAATCGTTTTTAAACCATGTTTTAAATTTTGACCAAATTAAATTTTGATTTTACTTTATAAAATTACAATTTTGACCTTATACAAATTTTATCTTCAATTAGAGTATGACTTTAAATTGGGAGATAAAATAAATTTTGAAAATTTCCTTTATGAATAAAATTAATTGATTAATTGGATTAATTGATTAATTTTATTATTGAAAAATTAATTAATTAATTAGATTAATTATTTAATTTCGTCTAGTTCGTTCCAAAATGTCTAAAATGTTTAGACTTATACTGTCAAAGCTGCAAATTTAGAAATTAATATATTTTTTTAATATTAGATATTAAAATGGATGTTTAGTGGATGATTATGGACTCGACCCATGTGATTGGTTGTATGGTTAATTATTCTTGTTATTTATTGGTTGGGCCTGCGAGCCTATTATTTAATTAAATGGGTCTGCGTGTCTATTATTTATTTAATTAAATTTTTGAGCTATTTATTTATTATGGGCCTGCGTGTCCATTTATCACGGCCTGAGTGCCAACTAGTATAGGATGCTTGTTACAGATGGGCCACAATGAAGTAACTAGTATATGACACATGTTGCAGCAGGAGATGGAGTTAATTGCATTTAGCATTCGATGAAGGAATGCAACGTCCCTTAGGAATTGACCGACTAATCTTCCTTTTGGCTCAAGAAGATTAGATAAATAAAGTCCATAATCATCCACAGTTATTATTTTATGTATGATTGATTGCATGTTGGATGTTAGTTAATGTACATAAATGTGATGAGACAAATCCCTATTTATCAAAATATTAAATTCGTATTAAATGATTAATACAACGTGCCTTCCATTGTTATAGTGAAAAATCAGAGTCTATTATCGATGTCAGTTTGTTGAGTCGCTCAAGGCTGCGCGCTCGTAGATATGTTTATCACTATGAAACATTCGATGTTTCTGAACAATGAGTCAAATTTAACTAGAATTTTATTTTTTGTTGAGTCGCTTAAGGAAATAAAATTTTAGGGGCACAATCAAGTAAAACACATAAGATGTATACGACAATAAGTTGTCTACTTGATGATCTAGGAGTCACATGGAGATGTGATTGATAGAGTATCTACCTGGATATTTTATTAGGGCTTGTTGAGTCGCTCAAGGTTCTAATAAAACAAAAGGGATCCTAGCCCACTGGGAATCTGACCGGTTCTATTGATTAATGTTTGAGGGTCATTAATTCAATTTAAACAGTGAGAGTACAATTAATTTAATACAAGTCCATAATTAAATTAATTTTCTATATTTAATTAATTTTCTGTCTTGTTATTTCAGTATTGAATCATGAGTAACCACATAAATTTGAGAGGCATATTGGATGCCAACAAACTTATCGGGCCAAATTTTTTGGATTGGCACCGCAATTTGAGAATTGTTCTCAAGCATGAAAAAATTGGATATGTCGTTGAGCAACCTATGCCGGAAGCTCCTACTGAGGAGGCTACGCCGGAGGAAGTGCAGGCTTATAATAAACACAGCGATGATGAAAATACTGCAACATGTGTGATGCTTGCAGCTATGTCACTTGAGTTACAAAAGCAGCACGAGGGTATGGATGCTTATACCATTATAATTCATCTCAAAGAGTTGTATGATGAACAGTCACGCACTGAACGGTATGAGACATCCAAAAAGTTATACAGATATATGATGGTAGAAAGATCTTCAGTCAGTGCTCATGTACTGAAAATGATTGGTTATATTGAAAAAATAAACCAATTGGGTTATGCCATGGACCACGAGCTGAGTATTGACTTGGTTCTACAGTCCCTGCCTGATAGCTTTTCGCAGTTCATCATGAACTTCAACATGAATAAGATTCAATGTACCCTGTCTGAATTGCTGAACATGCTAAAGACTGTTGAGCCCAATATAAACAAAGGGAAGGGACAAATTTTGGCTATTGATACCTCTAAGGGCACTAAGAGGAAATAAAAAAGGACCTTTCAGAAAGGATCCAAGAAGGCCAAATTTGCTGGAAAAATAGTCAAAGCAGACAAGACAAAATCCAAGTCTGATGATCCTTGTTTTCACTGTGGAAACAAAGGACATTGGAAGAGGAACTGCAAGGCATACCTCGCTACCTTGAAGGGAAAGAAGTCTACTAAGGCTTCTACTTCAGGTATCTTTTTCATTGAAATTAATTTATCTACTCCTTCAGCTTCTTGGGTATTAGATACCGGAGGTGGATCTCATATTTGCACAAATATGCAGGGGCTAAAGAACAGTAGATTACTGCAAAAGGGAGAAGTACACCTACGCGTTGGGAATGGAGCAAGAGTTGCTGCCTTGGCTGTAGGAACATACTTTTTACCGTTGCCTTCGGGCCTTGTTTTAGAATTAAGAGACTGCTATTACATTCCTGCTATTACTAAGAACATCATTTCTATTTCATGTTTGGACATGGATGGGTTTTTCATTAAGATTAAGGATAAACGTTGTTCTTTATATCTTGATGATGTGTTTTATGGATGTGGGAATTTTTTTAATGGCATCTATATTCTAGATTTGGAATGTCCTATAATGAGTATAGACAACAAAAGGCATAAAGGCAATAAGGTTAACAACTCATACCTTTGGCATTGCAGACTGGGTCATATAAATGAAAAACGTATCACCAAGTTACATAAAGATGGATACCTGGATTCAAATGATTATGAATCATTTGATAGATATGAGTCATGCCTGATGGGCAAAATGACCAAGACCCCATTTACTGGAAAAGGAGTTAGGGCTGCAGACGTTTTGGGACTCGTACATACTGATGTATGTGGACCAATGTCTACAAATGCTAGATGTGGCTTTTCTTACTTCATCACATTCACAGATGACCATTCTAGATATGGTTTCATCTATTTGATGAAATTCAAGCATGAAGCCTTTGAAAAGTTCAAAGAATTCAAGCAAGAAGTAGAAAGGCAAACCAAGAAAAATATTCTAACACTTAGATCTGATCGATGTGGAGAATATTTGAAGGGTGAGTTTTTAAACTATCTAAAAGAAAATGGGATTCTCTCGCAGTGGACTCCACCGTATACACCACAACTAAATGGTGTATCAGAAAGGAGAAACCGCACCTTACTAGATATAGTGCAATCAATGATGAGTCTCGCAGTTCTTCCAAAATCGTTTTGGGGATATGCACTTAACACTGCATGTCACACACTAAATTGTGTCCCATCTAAATCGGTCGATAAAACTCCATACGAGTTATGGAAAGGAAAAAGACCCGATCTTTCATACATCAAAGTTTGGGGCTGCGACGCTTATGTGAAGCGCGTAGAATCAAACAAGCTAGGAGCTAAATCTGATAAATGCTTATTTGTGTGGTATCCAAAAGAAACTGCTGGATACTATTTCTACAATCCCATCGAGATGAAAGTCATCGTATCGAAATATGCCGTATTCTTAGAGAAAGAGTTCATTCTAAGAGAGACCAGTGGGAGCAAAGTAGATCTTGAAGAGGTTCAAGAAACCACAAATATAGACCAATTAGATGAGCCAATAGTTGAGCCTGCATTTGATGAGGCACATATTGGAAGTGGGGAACCATCAATCTCCGAGGACACATCAGCTCTCCGTAAGTCGAACAGGGTCATTCGTCCTCCTCGGAGATACGATCTCCTAATTACCAATGATGCATTGCTAATCGATGAAGATGAACCTACTACTTATGTAGAATCGAAGTCAAATGTTGACTCAAAGAGATGGCAGGAAGCCATGGAATCCGAAATGAACTCCATGTATGAAAACAAGGTCTAGACCTTGATTGACCCGCCTGAAGGGGAAAAACCAATTGGCTGTAAATGGGTTTACAAGAAAAAGGTCGACATGGATGGTAATGTTCATACTTACAAGGCAAGATTGGTTGCGAAGGGTTACAAGCAAAGACAAGGAATTGACTTTGATGAAACTTTCTCACCAGTAGCCATGTCTAAATCAATTCAAATTCTGCTTGCGATAGCAGCATACTATGACTATGAGATATGGCAGATGGATGTCAAAACTGCATTCCTTAACGAGAATCTTAGTGAAGATGTGTACATGACACAACCCGAAGGTTTTGAATCCATAGAGCCAAACAAAGTATGCAAACTACAAAAATCCATATATGGATTAAAGCAAGCCTCTCGGAGCTGGAATCTTCGTTTTGATGAGACAATCAAAATGTTTGATTTTATCAAGAATGAAGATGAACCATGTGTGTATAAAAGGGTTAGTGGGAGAAAAGTCGTATTTCTAATTTTGTATGTGGATGACATACTATTATTAGGAAACGATGTCCCGATGCTAAAATCAGTAAAATTGTAGTTATCCAAAAATTTCTCCATGAAAGATATGGGAGAGGCAGCGTACATTCTCGGAATAAAGATCTATAGAGATAGATATAAAAGAATGCTTGGCCTATCTCAATCTACATACATAGATAAAATCTTGAAAAGATTTAGCATGGAAGAGTCCAATATAAGACTCTGTCCCATCGGGCATGTGATCTATCTCTCAAAAGAGATGTGTCCAAAGACACAAATTGAAAGAGATCGCATGGATATAATTCCTTATGCATCAACAATAGGATCTATCATGTATGCCATGCTATGTACTCGACCGGATGTTTCATATGCTTTGAGTGTCATAAGCAGGTTCCAAGCGAACCCTGGCGAGAAACATTGGATCGCAGTCAAGAACATCCTTAAGTACTTAAGAAGGACTAAGGACATGTTCTTGGTGTATGGAGGAAATGAACTTAGAGTTCAAGATTATGCCGATGCCAGCTTTCAGTCTGATAAAGACGATAGCAAATCTCAATCTGGATATGTATTTACTCTAAATGGTGGAGCAGTTAGTTGGAAAAGTTCCAAACAAGAAACGACTGCTGATTCAACTACAGAAGCCGAATATATAGCTGCTTCAGAAGCAGCAAAGGAAGCAGTCTGGATCAAGAAGTTCATTTCAGAACTTGGAGTAGTTCCTAACATTGTTGATCCAATATCTCTATATTGCGATAACAATGGAGCCATCGCACAAGCGAAGGAACCAAGGTCTCATCAACGATCCAAACATATATTGAGGCGATATCATCTCATTATGGAGATAATCCTGAGAAATGACATAAAGATAGAAAGAGTCCCAACTGATGACAGTGTAGCAGATCCTTTGACAAAGCTGTTGTCCCAGCACAAGCATGATAGTCATGCTAAATCTATTGGTATTAGATATATGAGTGATTGGATCTAGTTTGTATGGGACGTTTTATATACTCTTTGTTAGACATCGAAGTGTATGAACAATTTTATTAATTAAATATTTTGTCTACGTTTTAATGGCAGATCTATTATTATTTAATTTTTAGTATTATTATTATTTAAAATAATAGAATCCGAAGAAAAGTTCATAGTAACTTATTAATCACAAGGTGTTGTGATTGTGAGATATAAGTTATAAATAACTTATTCTTGAAATATCCCTAGTCATAGCAATAATGAGATACAAATATCATTATTACGGATAGATTAGCATGTGTTGTATTTCTTTTGAAGAAAGTAACTGATCTCACGAGCTAAGATGTAGAGGGACATCTGAATGAACACATGAATGCATTGTTATGAGAACATGACATTGGATGATCCACATAGAGATTCCACATGAATAACTATCCAAGCGTCAGTGGTAAATCTCTAATGCGCGGTTGTGGATTTGGTCCTTTGACTTGAGGACATCATAGAATCTTATGTGATGACCACTATACTTTGGCGAGCGTTTGATGGGGCTCGAAGATTTGAGTCACCAGGAAGACGTCGTACGGGTATTATGAGAATTATATGAAGGTTGTGAATGTCCAATATGAGGATTCGTCACTCCTGGAAAGTAGGAGATTATAACCTACATTTTGTCTACTTAAGTTGATATAAATTTTCTCGGTCGGGGTGGAGTTATGAGTTGAAAATGTTTCAATCATAACTAAATTAGATCAACAAAGAGTTAAGGTGAATAATATGATTGGTTGAAATGAGATTGACGCTTTTTCATATCTCTTAACCAATTGGGTTATATTGATGAAGGGATTATATTTCTACGGTAACCGCACATATATTGGTTTTGTTATACCACATGACATTTTCCTTCACATGGATTGCCTTGACACATAGCTAGATGTCAATCTTGGACGGCGATGTGAATTGATCGATCTCGGTGAATCGATGAGAATATCACTGTGTTTGCCATTATGAATGGGAACCTAATGGGTCACACATACAAGGCGAGAATTGAGCATCTGGAGTTGGACCTTGTCCAAGTGGGAGATTGTAAGAATTAATGTCCAAGGTCCAATTAGTTGGGTCGGACTTAATTACTCATTGGCCCAAATTAATTAATAAGATTATTTAATCGGGCCTGATTGTTGATGAGTTCTAGTTGGACTAGAACTAGGGCTAGGGTTAGTCCCGCCTATAAATACATAGGCACAACGAATTAGGGTTAAGAGTTATTTTTCCATTACTTGCTAGCACAAGCAAAAGACAACCCAATCAACTTTTCCTAAAATTCTGCTTTCATCTGTTCTTGATTGTGGAGTTCAGATCTGTTCTTGCTGTGTAGATCACTATTGGAGGCTGAACAATTGGACAGCTGTGGTATTGAAGATCGCACCTCCAGCCAATCAGATAATCAGATTCAAGACATTCATCAAAGGTAATATTCTATCACGAATCCTATCTAAGTACGAGGTTGATCCGGGCTTATAGGAATTGAGCATTTAATTTCTGCTGTGCATGTATACCTCAATTCCTAACAATAATCAGTAGCTATGGAATAAGTATATGTTGTCCTCAGGCTGTTTATTTTGGAACAGACTGCACTTTATAGTTGGAATTTGTCTTTGGAGATGCCATTGCTGGGGACATGCGAGATATCCCGATGGTTGGAATTGAATGCAGGACATTTAACATTGTGCCGTTAGTGAAGGGAAGATATTACAGAGGAACATGAGCAGTTCTAGTGGAATGATTATGATTGCATCGGAGCCGTCATTAGATATATCAACATAATTAAAGATACGTATGACGACGAAGGAGTTACAAGTATGAGATCTAACCGTAGCAGTAGCGAGGAATTTCCAATTTCTACAATTGATTGGCGAGTTACTCGCCAATGAACAATTGATTGGCGTGTAACTCGCTAATGAACTGTTCATTGCTCGCCAATGAACAATAACTTCACCCAATTTTTTTTTGTATGCCCGAATATCTCTTAATTTTTCGAGCAGAGGCTCGTCAACAACCAACTTGGTTGTCGATGTAAGGAATTGAGGTATACATGCACAGTGGAAATTAAATGTTCAATTCCTTTAAGCCCGGATCAACCTTGTACTTAGAGAGAATTCGTGATGAAAGATTACCTTTGATGAATATCTTGAATCTAATTATCTGATTAGTTGGAGGTGCGATCTTCAATACCACAGCTGTCCAATTGTCCAGCCTCCAATGGTGATCCACACAGCAAGAACAGATTTGGACTTCCACGATCAAGAACAGATGAAAGCAGAACCTTTTGAGAGAAAATCGATTGGATTGTCTTTTACAAGTGCTAGCACGTAATTAAAGATCAACTCTCAACCATAATCAGTTGTGCCTTTGTATTTATAGGCGGGGCTAACCCTAGCCCTAGTTCTAGTCCAACTAGAACCCATCAACTAACGGGCCCAATTAATTAATCAAATTAATTAATTTGATCCAATAATTAATTAAGTCTGACCCAACTATTTGGACATTGGACATTAATTCTTACAATCTCCCAAGACAAGGTCCAATTCCAGATGCTCAATTCTCGCTTTATGTGTGTGACCCATTAGGTTCTCATTCACGATGGCAAACGCAGTGATATTCTCATCGATTCACCGAGATCGATCAATTCACGTCGCCGTCTAAGATTGACATCTAGCAATGTGTCAAGGCAATCCATGTGAAGGAAATGTCATGTGGTATGACAGAACTAATATATGTGTAGTTACCGTAGAAATATAATCCCTTCATCAATATAACCCAATTGGTTAAGAGATATGGATCAGCGTCAATCTCATTTCAACCAATCATATTAGTCAGCTCAACTCTTTGTTGATCTAATCTAGTTATGATTGAAACATTTTCAACTCATAACTCCACCCCGGTCGAGAAAATTTATATCAACTTAAGTAGACAAAATGCAGGTTATAATCTCCTACTTTCCAGGAGTGACGAATCCTCATATTGGACATTCACAACCTTCATATGATTCTCACTATACCCATACGACGTCTTCCTGGTGACTCAAATCTTCAAGCTCCATTAAACGCTCGCCAAAGTATAATGGTCCTCATATAAGATTCTATGATGTCCTCACGTCAAAGGACCAAATCCACAACAGCGCATTAGAGATTTACCACTGACGCTTGGATAGTTATTCATGTGGAATCTCTAGGCGGATCATCCAATGTCATGTTCTCATAACAATGCATTCATGTGTTCATTCAGATGTCCCTCTACATCTTAGCTTGTGAGATCAGCTACTTTCTTCAAAAGAAATGCAACACATGCTAGTTTATCCACAATAATGATATCTGTATCTCATTATTACTATGACTAGGGATATTTCAAGAATAAGTTATTTATAACTTGTATCTCACAATCACAACACTTTGTGATTAATAAGTTACTATAAATTTTTCTTCAGACTCTATTATTTTAAATAATAAACTTTAAAAAATAACAGATCTGCCATTAAAATGTAGACAAGCATTTAATTAATCAATTTGTTCATATACTTTAATGTCTAACAAAGAGTTTATCACAAAATGTCCCATACAAACTAGATCCAATCACTCAGGTATCTTAATACCATCAAATTTAGCATGGCCATCATACTTGTGCTGGGACAACAACTTTGTCAAAGGATCTGCTACATTATCGTATGTTAGGACCCATTCTATCTTTATATAATTTTTTAAGATTATCTCTCTGATGAGATGATACTGCCTCAATATATATCTGGATCATTGATGAGACCTGGGTTCCTTCGCTTATGCGATGGCTCCATTGTTATCACAATACAAGTTATTAGATCAACAATGCTAGGAACTATTCCAAGTTCAATAATGAACTTCTTGATCCAGACCGTTTTCTTTACTACTTCTGAAGCAGTTATATATTCGACTTCTATAGTTGAATCAGCAGTCGTTTCTTGTTTAGAACTTTTCCAACTGACTGTACCACCATTTTGAGTAAATACATATCCGAATTTGGGATTTGCTATTGTCTTTATCAGACTGAAAGCTGGCATCGGCATAACTTTGAACTCTAAGTTCATTTCTTCCATATATCAAGAACATGTCTTTAGTTCTTCCTAAGAACTTAAGGATGTTCTTGACTGCGATCCAATGTTTCTTGCCAGGGTTCGCTTGGAACCTGCTTGTGACACTCAAAGCATATGAAACATTCGATCGAGTACATAGTATTGCATACATGATAGATCCTATTGCTGATGCATAATGAATTCTATCCATGCGATCTCTTTCAATTTGTGTCTTTAGACACATCTCTTTTGAGATATTGATCCCATGCCAGATGGGATAGAGTCCTTTTTTGGACTCTTCTATGCTAAATCTTTTTAAGATTTTATCTATGTACATATCTTGAGATAGGCCAAGCATTCTCTTAGATCTATCTCTGTAGATCTTTATACCGAGAATGTACGTTGTCTCTTCCATATCCTTCATGGAGAAATTTTGGATAACCACAATTTTACTGATTTTTGGCATCCGAGACATCGTTTCCTAAAGTATGTCATCCACATACAAAATTAGAAACACGACTTTGCTCCCACTAACTTTTTATACACATAGTTCATCTTCATTCTTGATAAAATCAAACATATTGATTGTCTTATCAAAATGAAGATTCCAGCTCTGAAAGGCTTGCGTTAATCCATATATGGATTTCTGTAGTTTGCATACCTTGTTTGGCTATGTGGATTCAAAGCCTTCAAGTTGTGTCATGTACACATTCTCGCTAAGATTCTCGTTAAAGAATGCAATCTTGACACTATCCATGTCAACCCTTTTAATGTAAACCAATTTACAGCCTATAGATTTTACCCCTTCAAGCAGTCAAGCAAGGTCCAAACCTTGTTTTCGTACATGGAGTCATTTCGGATTCCATGGCTTCCTGCCATCTCTGTTAGTCAACACTTGACTTCGATTTACATAAGTAATAGGTTCATCTTCCTCGATTAGTAATATATTACTAGTAACCAAGAGATTGTATCTCAGAGGAAAATGAATGACTCTGCTCGACTTACGCGGAGCTGGTGTGTCCTTGGGAACTGGTGGTTTCTACTTTCTCAATCTGTGCTTCATCAGATGCAAGCTCAGTCATTGGAACATCTAATTGGTCAATTTTATTTGTGGTTTCTTGAACCTCTTCAAGATCTACATTGCTCCCACTGTCTTCTCTAAGAATACAGCAAGTCTCGATATGATAACCTTCATCTCGATGGAATTGTAGAAATAATATCCAACACTTTCTTTTGGATACCCCACAAATAAACAATTATCAGATTTAGCTCATAGCTTATCTGATTCAACGCGCTTCACGTAAGCGTCGCATCCCTAAACCTTCATGTATGAAAGATTAGGTATTTTTCCTTTTCCATAACTCGTATGGAGTTTTATTGACCGATTTAGATAGAACACGGTTTAGTATATAACATGCAGTGTTAAGCGCATATCTCCAAAATGATTTTAGAATAACTGCGCGACTCACCATTGATCGCACCATATCAAATAAGTTGCAATTTTGTCTTTCAGATACACTATTTTGTATTGATGTATAAGGTAGAGTCCACTGCGAGAGAATCCCATTCTCTTTTAAATAGTCTAAAAACTCACCCTTCAAATATTCTTCACCTCGATCAAATCTAAGTGTTAGAATATTTTTCTCGGTTTGCCTTTCTACTTCTTGCTTGAATTCCTTGAACTTTTCAAAGGCTTCACTCTTGAATTCCATCAATCATATAACACCATATCTAGAATGGTCATATGTAAATATGATGAAGTAAGAAAAGCCACCTTTAGCATCTTTAGACATTTGTCCATATACATCAGTATGTACAAGACTCAAAATGTCTGCAACTGTGTCTCCCTTTCTAGAAAAGAAGGTCTAGGTCATTTTGCCCAACGGGCATGATTCACACTTATCAAATGATTCATAATCATTTGAATTCAAGTATTCATCTTTATGTAACTTGGTGATGCGTTTTCATTTATATGACCGAATCTGTAATGCCAAAGATTTGAGTTGTTAGTTTTATCTCTTTTATGCCTTGCATTCCTCTTCTAATGTCCTTTTATTTTCACAGTGAAAACACGGATCATCAGACTTGGATTTGTCTTTGCTTAACTGTTTTCCAACAGATTTGGCCTTCTTGGATCCTTTCTAAAAGGTCCATTTAGATTTCATCTTAATGCTATTAGATGTGTCATTGGCCAAAGTTTACCCATTTCCTTGGACTTAACAGTTTTCAACATGTTTAGTAGCTCGAGTAGGGTACACTGAATCTTATTCACGTTGAAGTTCTTAATGAACTGGGAAAAGTTATTAGGTGGAGACTGCATAACTAAGTCAACACTTAGCTCGTGGTCCATGGTACAACTCAATTGGTTTAATTTTTCAATACAACCAATCATCTTCAGTATATGAGTACTGACTGAAAATCTTTATACCATCATAACTCTTCATAACATTTTGGATGTCTCATACTGTTCAGTCCGTGACTGTACATCATTCAACTCCTTGAAATAATATATTTTGGTATAGGCATCCATACTCTCGTGCTGCTTTTCTAACTCAAGTGACATACTGCAAGCATCACATGTTGCAGTGTTACTATAATTACTGTGTTTTTGTAAGCCTGCACGTTCTCCGGCGTAGTCTCCTCAATGGGAGCTTCCGGCATTGGCTGCTTATTAACATATCCAATTTTTCTTTTTCATGCTTGAAAACAATTCTAAAAATGCGATGCCAGTCCAGAAAATTTGGTACGATATGTATATTGGCATCTAATATGCCTCTCAAACTTATATAGTTACTCATGATTCAACTATTAAATAACAAGATAGAACAATTAATTAAATGTAGAAAATTAATTTAATTATGGACTTAAATTAAATTAATTATACTCCCACTGTTTAAATTGAATTAATGACCCTCAAACATAATCAATACAACCGGTTAGATTCCCAGTGGGCTATGATCCATTTTGTTTTATTAGAACCTTGAGTGACTCAACAAATCCTAATAAAACATCCATGTAGATACTTATATCAATCACATCTCTATGTGACTCCTAGATCATTAAGTAGACAACTTATTGTCGCACACATCTTATGTGTTTACTTGATTGTGTCCCTAAAATTTTATTTCCTTGAGTGACTCAACAAAAAATAAAATTTTAGTTAAATTCGACCTATTGTTCAGAAACATCAAATGTTTCATAGTGATAAACATATCCGTGAGTGAGCAGCCTTAAGTGACTCAACAAATTGACATCGATAATGGACTCTGGTTTTCACTATAACAATAGAAGACACGTTGTATTAACTATTTAATAGGAATTTAATATTTTGATAAAGAGGGGTTTTGTCTCATCATATTTATGTATATTAACTAACATCTAACATGCAATCAATCATACATAATAATAATAACAATTGTGGATGATTATGGACTTTATTTATCTAATCTTCCTGAGCCAAAAGAAAGATTAGTTGGTCAATCCTAAGGGACGTTGCATTCGTTCATCGAATGCTAAATGCAATAATTACCATCTCCTGCTGCAACCTGTATCATATACTAGTTGGCACGCAGGCCTTGATTAATGGACACGCAGGTCCATAATAAATAAATAGCTCGAAAATCTAATTAAATAAATAATAGGCTCGCAGGCCCAACCAACAATCAACATGAATAATTAACCATACAACCAATCACATGGGTCAAGTTCATAATCATCCACTAAACATCTATTTTAATATCTAATATTAAAAATATATTAATTTCTAAATTTGCAGCTTTGACAGTATAAGTCTAAACCTTTTAGACATTTTAGAACGAATTAGAAAGAATTAAATAATTAATCTAATTAATTAATTAATTTTTCAACAATAAAATTAATCAATTAATCTAATTAATCAATTAATCTAATTCATAAAGGGGATTTTCAAAATTTATTTTATCTTCCAATTTAAAGTTATACTCTAATTATAAGACAAAATTTATATAGGGTCAAAATTACAATTTTATAAAGTAAAAAGTTAAAGTTTAATCTAGTCAGAAATTCAAAATATGGTTTAAAAACAATTTTAATTTAATTTTGAATATTTGACCAACATTAAAAATTAATAATTACAAATTTTCTAAAAAATTAAAATTGCATTTGAGACCCTATTTTTTTAAGTATGAGGACTTAAAGTGCAATTTCTAAAATTACATAGTCAGCCCTTAAAAATTTTAAAACAGTGGGTCTTTCAATGCAATTCCCAAAATTGCACAGAGATCCCTTTTCTTATTTTAAAATAGTGATTCCTTCCTATGCAATTTCAAAAATTGCATTGGAGGCTCTTTGAAATAAGGGGGGGTTCCCATGCAATTTCCAAAATTGCATGGGAGCCCCCGTCCCCAAAATGATCAGTCAAAACCCTCTTCAGGGTTTCGACCTTGGTGGCGCCGAAAGACGAGTGGGCGAAGGTGGTCGACCGGTGTCAAACACCAGCGACCACTGTTGCAGATTAACAACAGCAGCGAAACGCTGCTGTTCGTATAGTGTGGGGTTGCCGCTGCTATGCTATAACTGCCGCAATCTCAGCGGTGATGGCCGCTAATTTTCGCAGCGGTGTAGGCTGCCTTCGAAAGGCTCCACTCCGCCACCATTCTTGGTTGCCTTCTCCAGCAGCGGCGACTTCCAAAGCGCCGCCGTCGGTCGCCGTCCTCTCCATTCTTTTTTTTTAAAATTAAAATCTAAATCAAATTCAAATTTTAAAATTCATAATTTACTGTCAAAACTCAAATCAAATTAATATTTCAATGACAATTATTGTTCAACTCATTAAAACACTCTAACGAACTCTAACAAGTAACAAGGTAGGCTCTGATACCACTGTAAGGAATTGAGGTATACACGCACAACGGATATTAAATGTTCAATTCCTTTAAGTTCGGATCAACTTTGTACTTAGAGAGAATTCGTGATAGAAGATTACCTTTGATGAATATCTTGAATCTAATTATCTGATTAGCTGGAGGTGCGATATTCAATACCACAGCTGTCAATTGTCCAGCCTCCAATGGTGATCCACACAGCAAGAACAGATTTGGACTTCCACCATCAAGAACAGATGAAAGCGGAACCTTTTGAGAGAAAATCGATTGGATTGTCTTTTACAAGTGCTAGCACATAATTAAAGATCAACTCTCAACCATAATCAGTTGTACCTTTGTATTTATAGGCGGGGCTAACCCTAGCCCTAGTTCTAGTCCAACTAGAACCCATCAACTAACGGGCCCAATTAATTAATCAAATTAATTAATTTGGTCCAATAATTAATTAAGTCCGACCCAACTATTTGAACCTTGGACATTAATTCTTACAGCCGAGTTACTCGATAACCAACATGGTTGTCGAGCTACTCGGCAACCAGCACGGTTGCCGAGCCAACTCGACAACCTTGGCCATTAGTAATCTTATAAACTATTTTCGTATTTCTTTATGCCCTTAGATTGTTCTTCACCCGGCTCCTTAAAGTGGATTCACAAACTATTCTACAGGTGGTAAATATCTCCAGAAACTATGCTACAACAGAAATGATTTCTTGGTGGTCTTTAATGAAATCATCAGCCTCTGGCCATTGTATGGATGGAAGAGGAGCTTTGCCTTGTTACCAGCAAACTTGACATGGTATTAACCATCAATTATCTTGATCCGCATTTAGTGAAGTTTCGTTGTTTTGTTTGATTTCTTCCGAGTTGTACTATGTAGCCCATAAAATAAATGGGTTTGTCATTTCAAATGATAATGCTGTCGTATTAACCATCAAATTGTATTGCATGAACTATCCAAATTGTCTGATTTCATATTCTTATTTTTTGCTTTTTCTTCAATATTTTTGACTAATCAAATATATTTTGATGCTTTATGGAGAGAGATTAACTAAACTAATGGGAATGAATCTCAAGTTTCAATTTCCATGGATTTATACATCAGCTGCCATTAAGTCCAAAAATATCCCAAATTCAATAGAATGAGCAAGAAATTGAAAGGTTGGAAAGAATTTGAGAGAATTTTAAATCTTCTACAATCGAATAAAAAGCAAACAATTTTAGTGTTGAAGTTTTTTTCGAAACATAAAACAATGGTAACTCAGTAGTTTATGTCAAGGAAAAAGAAATTAACACAAAAAATGGTGACAAACATGGAGGACCAACGGCAGAAACCAAGGTTGAGCTGTGGTTAGGGCCTTTTTTTATGAGAGAGAGAAGAGATTTTTTTGGGTGAAATGCTGGACAAAGTAAAAAATTGCGGCCGTCTTCATTGTCAAAACGGTGGCGTATTGGACAAAAAAGCTACAGTAAAAAAATTTAAGGCTCTTATATTATTGTAAAGATATATTGATCATAGTTCATTCTTCAAGCAAGAACTAAATTTTTCGAATAAATGAACTTCTTAAATTTTTATTATTAAAACGATCTTTCATGTCATACTTCAAATTGTTCAATTCCAGTTTAATTTGTAAAGTCAAGTTCAAAGATGATTAATGCATTTTCTACTCCAAAAGATGATAAGTGTTATTTTATACTTATTTAGACCATTGTGAGTGGATTTAAGTGTATTTTTATTTAATTATGTGTTAATTTTGTTATTGTGGGTCAAAATCCGAGTTTGGTGGTGTTTTGAACAAAATTGGCAAAATATGACTAAATTGATATAAAAGTAGAAGTATGAAGACCAACATCCAAACACTCAAATGTTTAAGGACCTAAGATGCAAATATATAAGGACAGAATTGAAATAAAAGTTTAACTTCGAGAGCTAAATTGGCAATAGTGTAAAGATTGTGGACTTTTCGTGCAAATAATTGGAGACTAAGAAGCAAAGTGAAGATGAATTTGGCCCATGCGATCGACCATTGCACAGGCCATTGAAATTATAAGCAGAGACTCAATTTCTCCTTCCAAATGGCCTGCGATCGCATGGGCTTCTCAAGCTTTTCGGCCCAGCAAATTGTTTTTCTTTCCTTATGTGTTTTGGCTTCTTTTGGACTCATTTTTGAACACAAATTCAGGAACAGATTTAGGGTAATTGTTAGCTCTATAAATACACATTATTAGAGAAGAAAATGAGAGTTTCATATTATAACATAACACAAATCTTTGAAAGAACTCCACATCAAAGACATCAAATTCTTGGGAAAAAAATTACAAGAAATCATTAGAATTTGGATGATTTTGAAGAAGAGACAGTGCTATCCAAGATCGTTAAAGAGATTCAAAATTAAGGATTGTATCAACTTTTATTCTAAATTATCTGGGTTAAGTATTCACTTTCTATCTTGTATTTTCGTCATCACAACATGGTAGTCTAAACTCTTGTGGCTAGAATTTTGATGAAACCTTGTTAATTTTTTAATCTAACAAATTGCTCGTGTTTATTCTTGTTTTTGAGTTAATTGTTTATTACTCATTAATTCCGTTTTGATAGTTGATCACTATTAAAACGTGTTTATGATTCATATTGTTTTTGAGATATTCAGTATAAATTAGCATATGGTAATAAACAACATAGAGTCTTATAATTGATGGCCTAAGTCATTATGCCCTATGAAATCGTTATGTGATGATCTTTGTGAATTAATGCATGCATATTTGTTCAAAAATTAGAGATAATTAGGTTCACATATAAGTATACAATCCTATTAACCATCGAGAGAGGCTATTAATTATAATTTGATCATTGATTTTTAACCTAGACATCTATGTTTTTGTTGATTGTTTGTTATTGAATTAATTGCTATTCTAAAATTTGGTCAATGTTAGGATAGTTCTTGGGATGTGTGTTGATGCTGAGATGTGCTACATATGTCCAACTCAAATAACAAACGACATTAAGTCCAATAAGAGATAAAAATATATTTCTATGATTGGTGAAATCTTTGGTGGTTTTCTAATTTTATGTTGTGTTCTTTATTTATTCGAATTCTTTATAGAGATATAGTTGGGTCATAGATGAGAATTTGATTAATTTGTATCGAGAGAACAAATTAACATACAAGGAATATCGATTGTCAACATAAATCAAGAATTGAGTAAAAACAAGAAATTGAGGGTTAAAGTAGGTTAACAATGGTGGATTCGAGATTCTAGTACCTTTCATGATTTGATTAATTCCAAGTTTTGTATAATTCTAATTACTTATTTTAGAAGATAATTAGATTTAGTTAGAATTGAATTTAAACAATTGGTTGTTTTTTTCTTGAATTAGAGTTAGTATTATTTAAAGTACAAGACGTGGAAAATTTAGTCCTAGTAGGTTTGACACTCTACTTATCATTATATTACTTATTAACGATCCATCCACTTACGGGATTAAAATCGACAACAAACGATATGCAATTTTCATTGTACAAGGATTTGTGCAGTGCATTGCCTACCACAATGATAATAGCATATTACCACTAAGTTATTGTTCAGTAAGTTGTAGAACTCCTCCAATGTTATTATCTAATCAGGTGATGATTTTAATCTATTTCATTCCACGATATAAATATATTTAAGTCGAGGATTCCTCACTTGCCTCAATATCTATCCTATGTGAAAATTTTATTGAGTTAAATATAACTTTGGTTTATTTAGATGTACTCGGTAGTACACAATATTAACTATCAAGTACTGTCTCATTCTCCATTATCAAACGTGCCGGTATAGTTAACGAATCACCTAACATTTGTATATATTAAAATTGATCTATACAAGGTGAACTTATTCTAAAACTATTATATTTGATTTCAATACTCAAACTTGGCATATTTATTAGTAGCTTTGTTGCACAAATGGTTCCAATCATTTGATTTTACTACAAGTTGAGGATCCATCCTTTCATTTTTAGCTGTGGCATCTAATTTTAGCATTTCATGATGCAAATGGTCCTTTCTGTCCAAGTCCGACCAATTTTGCTATTAGCTGGTCACGTATAATTCAGAGTCAAGGTATTTGTGCCCTCTCACAATACTAGTTCAATCATGCCTAAATGGTGAAGGCCAAATTTCTCTCTCTCTCTCTCTATATATATATATATATATGTGTGTGTGTGTGTGTGTGTGTGTGTGTGTGTGTGTGGGGAGAAAGATTTTGAAGAAGAATAATAGAAATTGGGAAAGGAAGAAGGGTTAGTGAAATCTTTGTGGAAAACCTTCTTGCGAGCTGTTTGGGGAAGAATAAAAATTGGGAAATGGAAAGAGTTTAGCGCAAGTTTTATGAAAGACCTCTTACATGCTGCCAAGTAAATTATGGTGATCCTTACGACCAGCTATTATGAAATTTGTGTCAAAAACACAATTGTGCAATAATTTTTTGATGGTTTTCATTTGTCGTAATTTACAAGGAAATAATATATACAGAAATATCCTCTAATTAAGGGAGAAAATAAAGACAATTACTAATTAAGATATTGCCCATATCAAATCCTTAATAATAGCCCCTTAATTTTTAGCAACCATTCTCAAATTGGAGCATGGATATCACACATGCCTAACTTGCCTAACGTATAAAAATAATAAGGAAAATTGGCGCAAATGGTCCCTAATGTATGCCATTAGTGCACAAATGGTCCATAACCTTTCATTTTTGGCAGAATGGTCCATAACCTATCCATTTAGGTGCGCAATTGGTCATTTTTTACGGATTCCGTTAAAAATCCGTTAAGACCTTTCCAAAATTGGCGCAAATGGTCCCTCTCATATTTTTTTGTCTTTATTAGTAGGGGTAAAATTGTCAAGTTACATTTTTCTTTCAATTGGCGCAAATGGTCCCTACTTTTACCTTTTTTTGGCGCAAATAGTCCCTAACATATAATTACATTTTGGTGCACATTTGGTCCTTATTTGATGAAAAAGACAAAAATATCCTTACTTTTAATTAAAGAAATTTGCAATTGGATTCCTAGCCTTTAAAAAAAGTGAAAATGAGTCCGATACTTTAATATTTTAATTAAAAAAAATTAAAAGAAAACTAATAAATTGACAATATACTAAATTATTTTGTATATTTTACGAACTATTATAAAATAACTAAAATTTAAGCTCATAATTATTAACGAATGTGCTAATTAAAATTATTTTATTATTATTAAGTAATCATATTATTTAAAATTCAAACTTTAATTTTATCGTTACAATATAAAAAAAATAACTTTGTCACAAATAAAAATTTCAATTACTTTCCAAATAGTACATATTCGTTGAACCAAACAAGATCTATCCATGTAGCCAAACATGAGTCTTCTTCTTCGTTGAATTTTCTTCTTGTCCAAACAACCAACCACCACCTTTATCACCCATCCAAAATTCAAAAAAATTTCCTCCAGAGAAAACCACCGGATCTACGCCAGTCATCTTCCTCGCAGATCTGGTGGATCTTCAACCAGATCTGCATGGGATCTATGCGACTTCGGTCGCGTAGATCGAGCGGAATCTACGCGATTCCAATCATGCAGATCTGCGTGACCTGGTGGCGCAGATCCCGCTGGATCTACGCGAGCCACCAGATCGGAGTCGCGCAGATCCATCCGACAGTGTCCATTTTTTTATTTCATTTTTGTTTTTTTTTACCTTCAATCTTCAAGATCCACCAGATCTGCGAAGAAGATGACCGACGTAGATCTGGTGGTTTTCTCCGGTGGAAAGTTTTTTGAGTTTTGGATGGGTTATCTGGTGGTGGTTGGTTGTTTGGACAAGAAGAAAATTCAACGAAGAAGAAGACTCATGTTTGGCTACATAGATAGATATTGTTTAGTTCAACACAGATATGTGCTGTTTGGAAAGTAATTAAAATTTTTATTTGTGAAAAAGTTATTTTTTTTATATTGTAACGTTAAAATTAAAGTTTGAATTTTAAATAATATGATTACTTAATAATAAAAAAATAATTTTAATTAGCACATTCGTTAATAATTATGAACTTAAATTTTAGTTATTTTATAATATATTCGTAAAATATATAAAATAATTTAGTATATTGTCAATTTGTTAGTTTTCTTTTAATTTTTTTTAATAAAAAATTAAAGTGTCAGACTCATTTTCACTTTTTTTAAAGGTTAAGAATCCAATTGCAAATTTATTTAATTAAAAGTAAGGATATTTTTATCTTTTTCATCAAATAAGGATCAATTGTGCACCAAAATATAATTATAGGTTAGGGACTATTTGCGCCAAAAAAAGGTAAAGGTTAGGGACCATTTGCGCCAATTGAAAAAAAAATATAACTTGACAATTTTACCTCCACTAATAAAGACAAAAAAATATGAAAGGGACCATTTGCGCCAATCTTGGAAAGGTTTTAAGGGATTTTTAACAGAATCCGTAAAAAATGACCAATTGTGCTCCTAAATGGATATGTTAGGGACCATTCAGCCAAAAATGAAAGGTTATGGACCATTTGCGCACTAATGGCATACGTTAGGAACCATTTGCGCCAATTTCCCAAATAATAATCCAAACTTCAAGCTTTTCCTTAATAACTTGTATATCAATTTCTACGTGTTTCGTCCGATCGTGTTGAACTAGATTATAGGAAATCTCTATAGCTGAAGTGTTATCACAATACAAATTTTGAGAGTCAACACATCTTAACAAGTTCCTCAAACATAGTAACTCACATACTCCAAAGCCATGCCTCTATACTCAGCTTCTGCATTAGACCACGCCACTATCAGTTGCTTTTTACTTATCCAAGTCACAAGGTTTCCCCTACTAAAGTACAATATCTTGAAGTAGATCTTCTATTATCAGCTGAACATGTCCAATCTACATCAGTGTAACCTTCTACCTTCAAGTGATTATGCTTGGTGAAAAGTAACCCTTTACCCATAGCAGACTTCAAATACCTCAATATGCGTTCCACAACATCCATGTGAGGTTTACGATGATCATGCATAAACTTGCTTACTACATAGACTGCATAAGCAATATCTGGTCTAATGTGGGACAAATAAATCAATTTTCCCACAAGTATTTGGTACATTACTTTATCGGTACAAGTTACATACCAATAATAAAATAACTTATGATTTTGTTCAATGGGGTATTAACAGGTTTACATCCAAGCATACATGTTTTAGTTAACAAATCAAGAATGTATTTTTGTTGAGATAAGAAAATTTCATTCTTTGATCAGGCTACCTCAATCCCAAGAAAGTAATTCAAGTTACCAAGATGCTTCATTTCGAACTCCGAGGCCAAGTGTCACTATAAGTTTTCAATTTCATCTTGACCATTACCTGTCACCACCATATCATCAACATAGATAATCAAGACAATAACTCTACCATTTCAGTGCTTTAAAAACAAAGTGTGATGAGTTCCTCTGTTTATAGTCAAAGTTTATCATAGACTTGGTAAATCTGCCGAACCAAGCTCTTGGAGACTACTTTAACCCATACAATGCCTTCTTGAGTTTACACACCGTTGTAGTATTTGAGAACATCTCTATACCCAGAGGAAGATCCATATACACTTCTTCGGCAAGATCTCCATGCAAGAAATCATTCTTTACATCAAATTGAAGAAGTGGCCAATCCTGATTAACCACCAAAGATAAGAATACTCTTATAGTATTAAGTTTGGCAACTGGTACAAAAGTAACTTAATAGTCAATCTCATAAGACTGTGTATACCCTTTTACATCTAACAGGGCTTTGTATCTTTCAATGGTCCCATTTGCCTTATGCTTGACCGCAAACACCCATCTATATCCCACGATCTTCTTTTCTTTCGGCAAAGGCACAAGCTCCCAAATAACATCTTTTTCAAGTGTTTCCATTTCTTCTGCCATGGCTTGGGTCCATATAGTATCTGCTAAAGCTTCTTGCATTTTACTAAGAACAGATATAGATGATAACTGCAGTACATAAGATGTATATGTCTTGGACAACCTTTGGGAAGAAACATGATCACTAGTGAGATATTTAGTTTTGGTTTTAAGATTTTAATTTCATATTTAATGACGTTATACCACAATTAGAATAGGATGGAAGACAATTGAGATTTAATATTAACATTATCAACAATTGCATAATTAGGAATAGTGGATATCTCTAATGAAATCTCAGGAGAAGATTATCTCAGTGGTTATGTTGGATTATTAGGAGACGTTGTACTATCATGGAGAAAGTCGTCTTTGGTGTTTGGAGTCGTCAGTTCAGCAATAGGAGACCTTTCCACTTCATCCGATCTATTGATATTTTCATTTTCAGTTGACCGAAACAAATTTGAGACACAGTCTTCATCCATAAAATCTCAAAATGATAATTATTTTCCATAGCATCTCCATACGTCTGGGTGCCTTTATCTCGACAAATCCAAAGGAAAGAATGCCTGAATTTCTTTAAGATTAATCACTTCTTCTCGATTCTCCTCCTCAAGTGATGGATCAGTAGTCAGTGGTAAACATTTGTTCGTCCTCGAACAAAAATAAAAATAAACTAGAACTTTAAACTAAGCTAAAAGAATGAACAGGAATGTAGTTAATGTTAAGTTTCTTACTAAATGCCTCAAGTTTGAAAAATAAAGTAACACGTTTAGAAAGAGATCAAACAACACAAAATATTTTCACTTATCCAATGCTCGACCTTTAGTGAGTGTGTGATTAGCCAAAAGTTGAACTTACACATGTACTAGACCACGACCAATATTGTGTTGTTGATACTTTTACAACCCCGAACCCTTTGTAGTCATTTATTCCTTACACCTCTCGTAAATTATCACACTTCTAAAGCTTTTCTCTCCAATCTCGAGGTGTTCTAGCAAATTTGGTTCCTATTGATTAACACAATGCTTTTTTTCAAATAAAGTGGTAAAAATTAGAAACTTGTATTCCTAGAACTAGGATGGTGAGTGATTTCTAAATTCTCATCTTCAGTCTCTTAGGTTCTAATCTAGCAATCCTTACCGAGCACTTTAACTTCTTTTATTTTATTCAACCAATATATATGATCTTACATCTTGTGCAATACTTTTCTCTCACTAGCTTTCTATGTGACCCTTGTAGCGAGCTTTGGGCCGATGACTCCCAAGTCAGATGACCATAGGGCACCAGGTTTTGAAATACCCTAACAGACTTAATTGCTCGAGTCCCACAGGCTATAAGAGAAGTGAAGATGTAAATTTGTTTTTATTTTTAATTTTTATTTTATTTTTAATTTTTTTTTTCTGGTGACTCATGTAACGAGCTTTGGGCCGATGACTCCCAAGTCAGATGACTTTAGGGCATCAGGTTTTAAAATACCCTAACAGGCTTAATTGCTCGAGTCAGATATTTTTTTTTTCAGTGATTAGTGATTGCTCGAGTCAGATATTTTTTTTTTAGTGATTAGTGCTCGATTTAAATTCCTTGACTACAACCTATTCAACCAAAGATGAGATCTAGAAAACCCAAACCATCAAAATTCCACAAAAACATGTATTAACTTTAACACCCCCAAACTGTTCTCAAACAGTTTGGTTACTAGTCTAAGAATTTAGGAACGGAATTTTTCACAATGATCTAAGTCAATAATATCAACACATACACTCAAGTCATGTTTCTAATAAGTGATAAGTCAACAGTGGCTACGTGCTTCAAATCTAGTCTAACATGGATAAGTGTTCAGGTAAAAGCATGAATTAAAGTGTTGTCTAATATTCTAACTAAAAATGTACTCAACTTCAAACAAATCTCATCATTGGCAGCAAGATATTCAATAATAACTATGAAAGATTTTTTTTTTTTTTTTTTTTTTTTTACAGTTATATAGACCCGAATAATAAGCAAATTCAAAATAATTAAGTATTCTGATACTTAACCCACCCCCAAACTAAAATATTACATTGTCTCCAATGTAATAGCAAAATAAAGCAAATAGAGGAGGGATAAAGTCAGGTACTCCCTGGAGATAGATGTGGAGAAGATGGATCTGGCTGATTGAAGGTCCGATTGAAGTAGAATCAGATGTGGAGTTGGGATTCTTGCAAAGTAAGATATCCTGCGATTGACATAATAAATATTTTTAAGGGCATTAAATAATAAATAAAAAAAACTAATAAATTAATTAAACCGATTAAAACTACTATAACATAAAGCAAGTAAATAAAAGGGTTAGAAAATGGGTTGCCTCCCATTAAGCGCTTATTTATAGTCATTAGCTTGACTTATTGTCTGATTGCTCACGGCACTCTAAATAGTGCTTTTGAGGACTTTCTTTGCTTATATCTATTGACTTTGCGCCATTTTTCATTTATCCTCAAAATTTTGAATTTGTGATCCCCATAAAAATAAGATTTTAGTGTAGCACATTGCTCGAACACAACCACGAAAATTTCAACTTCTTCATCGATCTTGATCACAAAATCAATTTTAGAAGAGATAGAAGAGTAGGAGAATTGCTTGTCTGACTCATGCTTTTGTAATCTCTGAGGAAGTGGGATCGGAAGCTCATATAGTTTGATAGGAACAGTTGCCTTAATCTGTGGTGTATCTGAACTCTCTTTAATATATATTGTCTGCTCAGTTTGTTCCACGTGCTCCTTATCAGTGGATGGTTCATTTTCTTTATTTGCAACTGGCATCTTTCCATGGATTTCTAGTAATTGAACTTCACTTTTGGTAGTAACAGCTGTAACACTTTCATTGGGATTCACCTCTGCATTAATTGGCAAAGTACCTGGTGCTCTGCCTGATAAAGCAATTGCCATTTGACCCATTTGTGTCTCAAGATTCTTGATTGCAGCGCCTTGATTTTGAATATTAACGCCTTGATTTTGAATATTAGTATCTGTCTTGTGCATGAACTGTTCGGTTCTCTCTATGAATTTATCAGTTTTCTCGATAAATTTATTGATTGAGTCTTCTAATGATGTACTCTTTTCTGGCTGTTGAAACTGTGGTCTGAAATTATTCTGATTATCTTTCCAAGAGAAATTTAGATGGTTTCGCCACCCTGGATTATATGTGTTGTAGTACGGGTTATTTTGTTGGCGCTGACCACCTTGAATGTAATCGACCTGTTCAGGCTGTAGTGATAGAATAGGACATTCTGATGTGTAGTGATTTGCCCCACACTCTTCACAAGTTGATTTCTTCATTTGCATTACATGGACTGATTGTAACATGTTCTCCACTTTGTGTGCCAAAGAATTTATTTTTGCAGATAGCACCGTGATAATGTCTACTTCCTTATTAATCTCTTTAGCCTGCTGCATTGCGATAAAATCTCCAACGAGCATGTTGTCTTCATCGATCTCAGAAATTGCGTCATATCTCATGACATTAGCCTTGTGCATTGCGAAGAAATCTCCAACAAGCATGTTATCCTCATCAATGCTAGATTGGCTCTGGATGATCCGTGGAGTCAAAAAGTCTCCAACTAGCATATTGTCTTAATTGATCTCCTGGTATTCCATCTTGTGTTGTGGTCTGAAAAAAAGACAAATTGAAACTGAAATAAACTAAAAATAATAATAAAAAAATTAAATAAATAAAGTTCGAATTAGTGCCAATATAACTGAAAAGAACTAAAACTAAATCCCCGGCAACGGCGCCAAAAACTTGATAGCGATTTTATGTCTTTAATAATTCCGCAAGTGCACGGATCGCTCAAGTAATAAAGTGGATATTGAGTCCAAGTATCGTTCCCACGAAGATTTAGATACTTCAGTTCAATTATACTAACCTTAACCGAATCTAATGAACTTTTGAATGTTTGTTTCTTAAACTAATTAAAACATGAACTAAAATTAATTAACTAATGATAAATCAAACAAATAAGAAATTAAACTAAATGAGAATTACTTTAAAATTGGAAAAGAAAAGAAAAGAAAAGTGTACTAGGATCTCGAATCCACTTATATCAATTATCTTTAACCCGAACCATTAAATTTGATAACATGATTTACTTATGAAGATCAATATTCCTAATTTAATTTAATAATCTCTTTCGAGTAGAATTAAATCTATTCCTATATGCGACCCGACTATATTTCTATGACGAATGCGAGCATACAAGAATACATTAGAATTTGTGAATACTTAGAGATCACATAAAGCATTTCTATCCCCTATCGGACTCTACGACAATTAATATATGTATAACCTATTTTCCTTCTCTCAAAGGTAAAACAAGCCACAAGAATCATCCAACTATTGCGCATATAATTGTAGATGAAGAGAAAATCAATATCAATTGTTCAAAAATAAAAACATGCTTAAATATCAAAAACTAGGTTCAAAGAATTAAAGATTCATGATACAAACTTCATCACGATCCTAGCACTAATTAATTCTAGCCTAGCATACTAATAATACAAAAATAAAGAAGAGATGAAAATATGGAGTTCATCACCCGGATAAGAAGAAAATAATTGGGAGATAAAATATTGAACTTGATCTTCGTTTTTAATCTTGAAAGGATGAATCTTGATCTTCGTTCTTGATTTGTCTCCCATTCTTCTCTCCAAATTCGGCTCCCCAAAATTCCATTGATATGAGTTAATAACTCATATTTATATTACCCTAATAGTGCTCCAAAATATCTCAAAAAATCATTAAAATCGCGTCCCAAAAGGTTCCCTAATTGAAGTTGAACTCAAAAAGGAAAGAAAAATCCATGTTTGTCAAAATTACACTGGGCGATCTCCCAGTGCAAATCCGGGCGATCGCCCAGGTTAGTTGAAATGCTCTCTACTGATGAAATTACGTGCCGGGCGATCGCCCTTATTTAAGCCTGGGCGATCGCCCAGCTTACGCTGTTTCATCTGTAGCGGCTATTTTTCAAATAGCCATAACTTCTTGTAGGAAACTTCAAATTGAGATCCGTAAAAAGTGTTGAACTCGTAATTCAATTATCTTTTCAATGGTATATCATTTGCCGTTTGGAAATTTCTATATCAAAAGTTGTGCTCGAATTTCCCCACATGCTGCTGTAGGTAGTTTCTCAATTCGGTTCTTTAGCTTTCTGGTGTTTGATCCATTGATTCAACTCAAAAACTTGATAGCGATTTTATGTCTTTAATAATTCCGCAAGTGCACGGATCTCTCAAGTAATAAAGTGGATATTGAGTCCAAGTATCGTTCCCACGAAGATTTAGATACTTCAGTTCAATTATACTAACCTTAACCGAATCTAATGAACTTTTGAATGTTTGTTTCTTAAACTAATTAAAACATGAACTAAAATTAATTAACTAATTATAAATCAAACAAATAAGAAATTAAACTAAATGAGAATTACTTTAAAATTGGAAAAGAAAAGAAAAGAAAAGAAAAGTGTACTAGGATCTCGAATCCACTTATATCAATTATCTTTAACCCGAACCATTAAATTTGATAACATGATTTACTTATGAAGATCAATATTCCTAATTTAATTTAATAATCTCTTTCGAGTAGAATTAAATCTATTCCTATATGCGACCCGACTATATTTCTATGACGAATGCGAGCATACAAGAATGCATTAGAATTTGTGAATACTTAGAGATCACATAAAGCATAGCGGTATATT
This sequence comes from Forsythia viridissima, assembly GCA_030279155.1. NCBI lineage: Eukaryota > Viridiplantae > Streptophyta > Magnoliopsida > Lamiales > Oleaceae > Forsythia > Forsythia viridissima. Next base: position 32,721,430 of record CM059042.1, read on the forward strand.
TCTATCCCCTATCGGACTCTACGACAATTAATATATGTATAACCTATTTTCCTTCTCTCGAAGGTAAAACAAGCCACAAGAATCATACAACTATTGCGCATATAATTGTAGATGAAGAGAAAATCAATATCAATTGTTCAAAAATAAAAACATGCTTAAATATCAAAAACTAGGTTCAAAGAATTAAAGATTCATGATACAAACTTCATCACGATCCTAGCACTAATTAATTCTAGCCTAGCATACTAAAAATACAAAAATAAAGAAGAGATGAAAATATGGAGTTCATCACCCGGATAAGAAGAAAATAATTGGGAGATAAAATATTGAACTTGATCTTCGTTTTTAATCTTGAAAGGATGAATCTTGATCTTCGTTCTTGATTTGTCTCCCATTCTTCTCTCCAAATTCGGCTCCCCAAAATTCCATTGATATGAGTTAATAACTCATATTTATATTACCCTAATGGTGCCCCAAAATATCTCAAAAAATCATTAAAATCGCGTCCCAAAAGGTTCCCTAATTGAAGTTGAACTCAAAAAGGAAAGAAAAATCCATGTTTGTCAAAATTACACTGGGCGATCTCCCAGTGCAAATCCGGGCGATCGCCCAGGTTAGTTTAAATGCTCTCTGCTGATGAAATTACGTGCCGGGCGATCGCCCTTATTTAAGCCTGGGCGATCGCCCAGCTTACGCTGTTTCATCTGTAGCGGCTGTTTTTCAAATAGCCATAACTTCTTGTAGGAAACTTCAAATTGAGATCTGTAAAAAGTGTTGAACTTGTAATTCAATTATATTTTGAATGGTATATCATTTACCTTTTGGAGATTTCTATATCAAAATTTGTTCTCAAATTTCCCCACATGCTGCTGTAGGTAGTTTCTCAATTCGGTTCTTTAGCTTTCTGGTGTTTGATCCATTGATTCAACTCTTCATTGTCACTCCAAAACACCTTAAACTTATTGATTTTATCTTCTTCCTCATGCTCCATGTTTGGCTCTTAATATTCACTTCAAAAACTCCATTTACTTGTCGATTTCACCAAGTTGTTGCTCTTTCCGTCCATTCTTCTCCAATTGCTATTAAACAGGTCCAAAACTGAAATAGGAAGATTAAAACACAAAATTAAGTAATAATTCAATAAAATGAAGGAATAAAAACTTAGTTTAAAGGTCCTAATAAGTGCACAAAATGCACTTATCAAGGGGTACATAGAATACTTCTTTCTCATGGAAAATAACATCCATGGAAACATAAAACCTCCTAGAAGACGGATCATAGCACTTTTAATCCTTTTGATGGATCTCATATCCCACAAAGTCATACTTCAAAGCCCGTGACTCAAGCTTAGTACGTTGATGTGGATGCAAGTGAACATAAGCCATACACCTAATAATTCTAGGAGCCAAAAGTAATACTGACGAAGAGTATAGTGGTCAGAGAGGACATCCAATGGTCTTCGAAAATTGGGGACACTAGATGGTGTACAATTTAACAAGTATACCGCTAAATTCAAAGGTTCACTCTACAAATGAGAGTGAACGTTTTCCCCAATCAATAGAGACCGAGTAACTTTCAATAATTGTCTATTTTTTTGTTCTGCAACACCATTTTGTTGAGGAGAATAGGGACACGCCGTTTGATATAATACCCACCGAGAGCATAATTCTTGCTTGAAGTATTTTCTCCCATTATCAGAACGAAGGACTTTTATTGAAATGACAAATTGAGTAGTCACCATTTTATGAAAGATGTGAAAAACTAAGCACACATTACTCTTGTATTTCATTTGATAAACCCAAGTCATTCAATTGCAATCATCCACAAAAGTAACAAACCACCGCATCCCATTAAGAGTACAAATTGGTGCCGGTCCCCAAACATCCGAATGAACTAATGAAAATCGGATATTGGCTTTATTATCACTCAAATGAAAAATAGTACTTTGACTTTTTGCTATTGCACAAGTTTCGCAAATAAAATATGAAAAGTTACAACCACTAAACAAAGAAGAAAATAATATCCTAAGATAGCTAAAAGAGGGATGTCCTAGTCTTCTATTCTACGGCCAAATCTCATTTTTTTTATTCACCACATCTTCCTTTAAGTGAGCTTGTCTTTTTCTGTTGGAATGCTTGAACCTATCCTTCAGATAGTATAATCCTCCACTTTGTTTACCACTGCCAATTTTCTCTTTGGTATGGACATCTTGAAAAACATAGCGACTTGAAAAACATGAAGCAATGCAACTATGAGATTTGGTTAATTTTTTAACCGAGAGAATGTTGTAATTTAATGATGGCACAAGTAAGACATCTTTAATAGCTAAGGTATGAGATAACGAGACTGTATCAACTCCAATAACTGATGATACACCATTGGCATTAGTAATGGTCATTTTGGAACACTTGGATGATAAGTGGCTAAACATATAACAATCACAAAGTCATATGATCCATTGTACTAGAGTCAATTATCCAATCATTATTTCTAGTAAAAGACATACTTGACTTAGTAGTAAATCCAAGAGTTGTGGCGAGATTTCCTTTTGGATTAGTGTCATCCACCTTATCGCTAGAGACACATGTGTTGCCTTCTTGCCCTTTGGATGCCAATCTGAATATCCATGGAGTTGAAAACATGTATCCACTTTATGACCAATACTCTCACAGTAAGTACACTTTCGATTCTTCTTTGAGGTAGGTGTTTTCTGAGAAGCCAACACAACCCCTTCTCTGACTGTTCATCCAAGCGTAGCACTTTGGTGATTTGCTTTCGTACAAACCATAGCATAAACAATTTGTAAATTAAGAAGTGGTTTAGTAGCAAGTACGCGACCTTGAACCCCATCTAGCTGAGGATAAAACTAGCCAAAAATGTATACACATGTTGAGAATTAACCTTTGTGGTGTATTTCATAATGTCGTTGGCACATTCTATAGTACAATCATCAATATCATCAAGTTCCTACCATATTTTCTGTAGTTTGCCAAAATATGATGTAAATTATCCTCCATGTTGGCAAACAGAAAAAGTGTAGTTAATACACATTTGATGCATCTTGGTCGACCAAATATGTATGATTGGCTGCCTCCCATATTTCTTTCGATGTAGCTAAATAAAGAAATAGAAATATGATGTCATTTGTCATTGCATCAAGAAGTCATGATTTGACCAAACGGTTTTCATCCTTCCATGCTTCATATTCCTCCGAATAAACATCCTTTGTCACAGCCTTAGTGTTTAAAATAAAGCCTCAATGTTTTCTCTCTCGGATCTTATTTTGGGTATTCAAATACCACTCAACATAATTGGCACCATCAAGTCGTTCTGGAGTGATTAGAGAGGAAGTTTTCTACTTATAGAATCCAATCGATGAAATGGTAGATTCGTTCTTCTTTAGGGAATCAAAACTATTATCTTTTAAATTAGTCATAGTGATAAAGATATAAAAAGAGAACTTTGCAGTAGAATGATATGAACAGAAACAACAATTGTGAACACAATCAAACTTCAATTCAAGGAGGCTCTAATACCGTGTCAAAACACAATTGTGGAATAATATTCTGATGGTTTTCGTTCATTGTAATTCTACAATATATAGAGTATATACATGATCCTTTAGAAGGAAAGAATGTACACAAAATAATAATGAATATGAAACATCGTCTAATTAAGGGAGAAAATAAGGCAATTAGTGATTAAGAATATTGTCCATATCAAATCCTTAATTATACCCCTTAATTTTAGCAATTTGCACTGTTAATCAAATGATGCTAGATGTTATGCTCCTATGGAAAGAGGCAAAAGATTGATTCACCAAGCACGAATTGCCATACAACTGACAACCAAGTAAATGTTAACTAATAAATAAAAAGGAGAAAAATAAAGAATACTAGGATTTATACATGTTCGTCTCAATGTGAGACTACATCCTATCTTCAACCGCTGCAGTATTTTCACTATAATGAACGATGATCATTGTTTACAAGAGACTAGTCATATATATACCAACCCAATAAGAGTTTTCTAATTCTATCTCAGGGTTTAAGTACTATGTGTTGTTTGTGGATGATTGTACTAGATACATCTGGATTTACGATTTAAAACATAATATGAAGTTCTACACTATTTTACACAGTTCAAAAGACTAGTTGAAAACCAATTTGAAAGAAAGATTGAACCCTTACAAGCTGTGACATGGGAGGAGAGTACAAAAGCCTAGACAAATTAGCCTATGTATCAGGCATTAATATCAGAATTTCATGTCCTCATACATCAGCTCAAAATGGAAGGGCTGAAAGAAAACACAGACACATAACTGAAACTGGTCTGACTTTATTAGCCCAAGCACATATGCCTTTGTATTATTGGTGAGAAGCCTTCTTAACTGCAACATACCTTATAAACGAAATGCCTATCTTACTTCTTCAACAGAAATCACCATATGAAGCCTTGTTCATACACACCATGGATTAGCAATCCCTTAAAGTGTTTGGATGTGCCTGCTGCCCATGCCTAAGACCATATCAAAAACACAAATTTGATTTCCATACCCAAAAGTGTGTCTATCTAGAACCTAGTACATCTCACAAAGGATTCAAGTGCTTAAGCTCTAGTGGTAGAATTTATATTTCCAGACATGTAGTCTTTAATGAAAATTCATTTCCCTTCAAGCAAGGCTTCCTTAACAAAACACATCAGTCCAACTGCTTTCCTACTACTCTTCATCATCTTCCTTTTGAATTCAACTCTCATAAAACAACCCCAGATTCAGTTGATATAATACATTCTACAGGTGAGCCTGCACACAGGCCTTCTGTTGAAAATGATGGGGTGATAGAAAATGGTGAAGGAGTGATTAACGAACTGCCACAACAGATTGAACAGGGAGATATACAGCCTGAATCTTCAGAATCTCATGTTAGAATTAGAATCTGGGTGGATATGCCAGAAGTTGGTAATGATGCAGATAAATGTGGAGGTAATAATGTAGATAAATGTGGACATCCTATTGTAACTAGGTCCATGGCAGGTATAGTGAAACCTAGAGTTTATATTACTGCTTCTATCTTACCTTCTCTAGATGAAATGAAACCAGTCATCTTGGATGAAGCATTAAAGAGTGAAAATTGGTGCAAAGCAATGAAGGAAGAATATTATGCCTTGATAAAAAAACTAAACATGGGTGTTGGTTCCTTATGAACCTACAATGAAAATCATTGGATGCAAATGGTTATACAAACTGAAATTTGATGCAAATGGAGAAATTCAGAGACATAAAGCCAGGCTGGTAGCAAAAGGCTTCTCACAAACTTCAGGCATTGATTATTATGAAACATTCAGTCTAATAGCCAAGGCACCAACTTTGAAAGTCATCCTTACAGTAGGAATCTCAAAAGGATGAAAGATAAGGCAGATATATATTAACAATGCCTTTCTCAATGGAAAGCTAGAGGAAACAGTCTATATAGATCAACCTCAGGGTTTTATAGATCAAACTAAACCATCTTTCGTGTGCAAACTCAGCAAAGCTATATATGGACTTAAACAAGCTCATAGAGCTTGGCACGACACACTGAAGAAAATTCTATTGGAGTGGGACCTTAAACAATCCAGAGCTGATAACTCAATTTTCTATCAATTTTCACAGGATCATGTAATCTATTTGGTAATGTATGTTGATGACATTATATTGACTGGAAAGTGCAGAACAACATTACAAAAGTTGATTGAGAAGTTAAATGCATCCTTTGCTTTAAAGGATATGGACAGTCTGAAGAAGTTCTTAGGAATTGAATTCTACATAGATGAAATTGGACTTCATTTGTCACAAAAAAAGAACAAGGGATATATTGAAGAAGTTTGGTTTTGAGAATTTGAAGCCTAGTATCACTCCTATGATAGCTGGAAGACTGATAGGCAAAACAGTAGGGGCACTTCAATATCTGACTCATACAAGGCCATATATTACTTTTGCTGTGAATAGAGTTAGCCAATATCTCCAAAATCCAACAATGCTCACTGGAACTTGCTAAAACGACTTTTTAGATATATAAAGGAGACCATTGATATGAGATTGATCATTCATGAAGCACATGACCTCAACATTATTGCCTATGGAGATGTTGACTGGGCATCATGACCAGATGACATGAAGTCCACCGTAGATTATTGTGTGTATCTAGGTGATAATCTGGTCTCTTGGTGTTCAAAGAAACAACAGGTTGAGGCAAGGTCAAGCACTGAGGCAGAGTATAGAACTCTAGCTCACACCACTTCAAAAATTATCTGGATTCAATCTCTTCTACAAGAACTAAACATAACACAGACTGAAGTCCCTAGAATCTGGTGTGACAACTAAGGAGCAAGTGCATTGGCTTCTAACCCAGTCTACCACACACGAACCAAGCACATAGAACTTGATATGCATTTTGTTCGAGACAAGGTTCTAGCTAAACAGTTGGTGATAAACTATGTCCTTACAACAGATCAAATCGCAGATATACTGACTAAACCTCTGATGAACTCTAGACACCTATATCTACGCAGCAAGCTTGGAGTAATTGAAACAGCTTGAAGATGGGTGTTAGAGAATGAGAAGATTATGGACCAAAATGCTCAAATCAGAAAAGCAAGGAACAAATGAGTAAAAAGGATAAAACATGAAAGCTGAAAGCTGGGAATAGCACTTTTACATTACCAGATTGCTGTTGAATTAGAAGAGAATAGAAGCTTCATCCACATGCATGTTGTTACAATAGAATCGGTTCAGCAGCACCATTTGATCATGATTAGAAATACATTCTTATATAGATTAGTTAGTGCATAATTGTATATAAATAGGAGCTTTGTATTCATTCTGTAATATGTTGAATTATATAGAAAAATACCTCATCTTCTTCACTAAAGTTTCTCTGAATCTATTATCCACTTTCATTTCCTTGTTTTCTATCTTCTCTGCTGCCAGAGCATCGAAGTTCGATGCTAGAGCAACCTGTCCAAGACTAAAATTCAAGCATGTGTTGCCGGTGCATCAAAAATCGATGCTTGAGCACCAACCCAAATTCTGCATACGAAATTCTAGTTATGGTATGAGTCTTGGGATCTTCTAGGTCAACTTATACACAAAATTTACACCCTATGTAAGTCCTATATAAAGGAGAACACATTGTTTTCTGCAATTGAACAATTTTTGGGAGAGAAAAACACAAACAAATACAATCTACATCTAATTTTGTTGGGAAGAATAAGAGAGGTCAAGGATTTTCAAGTTCAAACTTGAACATTCAAGATTATTTATTCATTTTCTTCAATTCTTCCAATCCAGGTTATCTAATATGTGTTTGAATTCTTCAATTATGCCATGCTAAATTCCAATTAGCTAGGATGACGATATAAACGTTGTTGTGTTTAATGCTTTTAAATGCTTGATCACCATTCAAATGATTTGTGATATATTTTTTCGAGAGGGCGAATATAGGATTTAGCACGTAATAATAATTATGGTAGATATAGATATATTAATTGTTAGAGAATGTTAATTGTTCTAAATGCATTTGCTTGTTTGCAATCTTCGTAGAGATATAGAAAATTCACAAATTGAACTACTTCTAACTCTATTCGAGAGATTTAGATGAATTAATAATGTCAATTATGGGAATTTGAGGACTAAAATGGATAAATATAGGTAGAGTCAAAATCCTAGTGTCTTCATAATCTTGAGTTCTCTCCAAAAGTTTCGTCAATCAATTTTTAATTTCTTTTAGTTAATTTTAATAAAAAACCAACATCACAAACCAATTTCTTGCAATTTAACTTCTTTCGACTAGAGTGTAGATTATGTAGATTCAATCATAGCTACACAATCCTCATGGTTGTTGGCTCCCCCCCTAGTATAATGACGTAATTCCAAAACATACAATAAAATTATTTGGTACAATTATAGATCTAATCAAACAACTAGCTAAATACTAATGAGAGATAATTTAAATGACATAAAAAGGGTTAATTTTAGCAACGATAATTAGTGTAACTAGATTCTTTCCTAACACAATAGATATGGGCACAAAACTTAATTTGTAAATGAGACGAGAAGTCTCCCTGGTAGTGGTTCATTGGTGCCTTGGCGGTGGTGGCAATGAGCTGGTGGGGGTGGGACTAGGTTGAAAAAAGATGATCTTTTTTTCTATTTTTTTTTTTTATAGTTTATTTTAGAATTGACAAATTTTGTCCCTACTATTAAAAGAGAGTATAAAACACGCGCAAAACTAATGGACATTTTGGACAAATTATGTAAAAGAACCATTTGCGCATCTAAAGGAATAGGTTCAGGACCTCTCTGTCAAAAAAAAAAATTTAAGGACCAAAAATGCACGATGGACATACGTTAGAGACCATTTGCTGACTCCAATTTCTCTTTCAGCGATGGTAATTAATGTAACGTGATTCTTAAGTGAGACAACTATCCATCCATAAATGTCCAACTAGTGAAGTGTAATTATGTTAGCCATAGATATCGGGGACAAAACTTAATTTGGTACAATATTTAGCCAATCATCCTTGCACAAATTTTTCAGTCTGAAAGATTTAATTTTCACGTTTGTCAACTTTGGTTAATCTAGATATGTATGTGTTAAGTCATAATTCTTTAATTTTTAATTTTTTACATTTTCAAGCAAGTGCTATTATTCTATCAATAAATTAGACGTGTGTAGACAAATGTATAGTTAATTAATTAATTGACGACATTGACCCAAGAATGAACTGTGTTTCTATCTACCCAATTTTTGTCCATTTGTTGAATTTCTACTATAAATATATTGCAAACAAATGGGAGAACAAAGAATCAATGAATATAATAAATAAAGTTGGAATTATTTTATGAATAAATATATGGTTGTTAATAGAAAACTAATGAAATAAATGAAATCGTAGCTGTTTTTATAGGTGATATTCCTACCTAATCCAGCCATAATTCAAGTACCAAATCCTATCACAATATCTAATCTTAACACAACTTGAATTGTATAATAAACAATACAATAATAATAACTAAAGGGAGGAAATATTCCATCCCAAATTTATTCGAAAAAAATTAAAAATTAATTTCATATAGATGATTAGCTAAAAATTCTGTCAATAAGTTTTAAGAAAGCAAACAAAATAGAAAATAGAAAAATGAAATTTCAACAAAGTACGACCTTTTCATTTTTCAATTGTGTCACAAGTCAATTTATAGTCCTTTTTTCCCCGGCGAAATTTTTTTTTTGTTTTAAGTCCAAACAGTTTTGAAAATTGTCCATAAGTTACATTTTTTATTTTTTGTAACAAAAAATTCAGGCAAATTTTTATTAATACCACATTTACCCTTATAACATAAATTAAAGAAATAAAACTGGCCCTAAATTTTTTATATCCTCATTAAACCCAAAACTTTAATGGCACAAATCTCTACTTTTTCTCACCGTTTGTGACCAAAGTTTTCCCACACCTGCCTCCATCAAATCAAATCATCTTTGCATTTCTCTACATTCTCCCTTTGCTCTTCCTGTATGTTACGATTTTGCTTTGATATTCAAACGCAATCATATAACAAGAAAATAATGCAGAAAGTAAAAACAAAGAATTTTGTGTCTCCAAGAATCCGGGTTCACCCAACATTTGGCTACTTTCCGTTGAAGCTCCACAAAGTGGATTTTGGATTCATGCATTAACAAGATTGTTCAAAGTTCGTCTCAAAAATTACAAGACTTCAACACAAAATCACACTCTAAACCCTAACCCTAACAGACCGAGCATCAATCAAGGATTGACCTCTTAAACACACATAGATGACGCAACTCTCACATAGGAAGTATCATCACCATCTCTATGGTGTGATTCCACCAAGAAATCAAAAGACAAAAGAGAAGGGAGTAGACGGACTGTAGTTGGTGACTGAGAGAGAAGAAGAAGAAGCGTCCAGAAGAAGGCATGAGTATACTTATCTGTCTATAGTGCCAAGACATTCATATATATACTCGAGATGAAGGGCTCAGATTAAAACCACAAAAACCAACAGTTCAGATGAAGCTGAAGTACCATTAGCACAAAAGCGTGAAACCATAATGCATTTTAAAAGCACTTTTAATCTGAATGCATTGATCAACAAATAACAATCTCCACCTTGATCAAAAAATTCTTCATCCCAAGCTTGTTCTCTTGATCTCATTAATGCATGATTGGCTTTAATCCAATTTGAATTCATTGCTTCTTATACCTACACAAAAAAGGAAAAAGAAAGTTAGAAAAAAAATACTGAAAAACAAAAAAAATTCAGACTTACTAACTTGTATCTAACCCGTATCTAAGTTAAAGATATTCAAACAATTTTTAAATTTAGATAAAGGTAGAATTTTTGTGCCCATGTATGCCGGATTAAACTGGGAAGGAGTCTTTTCCAAATTCACTAACTCTTGGGACACAATGTCCTTGATAAAATGGACTTTAACATCAATGTTCTTTGTCCTTTCATGAAACAATGGATTCTTACAAAGGTGAATGGCAGATTGACTATCAGTGTAGATAACATGAGACTTACATTCATAGTCCAATTCTTTTAAGATTCCTTTCAACCATAAAGCTTCCTTAACAGCTTCGGTTATAGCCACATATTCAAATTCAGTAGTAGAAAGGGCCACAATATGCTGGAGTTGAGACTTCCAACTAATGCAAGTAGCACAGATAGTAAACACATAAGAAGTTACAAATTTTCTATTATCTCTATCACTTGCATAATCAGCATCAACATAACCTTTGAATTTAATTCCTTCTGAACTATGTTTAAAAGTAAGGCTAACATTTGAAGATTTTTTTGAGTATCTCAATAACCATTTTAAAGCCTCCTGATGAGAAGGACCAAGATTAGACATATATATACTTAGCACACTAATAGAATGAACCACATCAAGTCTAGTACATACCATAGAATACATTACAAAACCAATAGCACTACTGTAAGGAACATTTTCCATTTCAGCAAGTTGTTCTTTAGACTTATGGCAATAATCATTGCTAATTATAAAATGGTTTCCAAGAGGGATACTTACTTCTTTTGCTTCAGTCCTAGCAAATCTATCAAGGACTTTATGTATATAAGGAGTCTGAGTTAGTTTCAATTCATGGTGATCTCCATTCCTAGAATCCATTTTGCATTACCCAAATCCTTCATATCAAATTCAAAAAGCAAATCAGATTTCAACTTTTTAATTTGATTTACACAGGAACTAATCAACAGCATATCATCAACATACTAAAGCAGGTATATACTGATATTGTTTTCAGGTTCACATTTGAATTATACACAATGGTCATAATCACTTCTTTTGAAATTTAAAGATAGAACAAAGGTATCAAACCTTTTATACCATTGCCTTGGTGATTGTTTCAGACCATACAAGGATTTCTTCAGCAAACAAACATCTGTTGGTTTCAATTTATCTTTAAAGCCAGAAGGTTGATTCATATAAATCTTTTCATCCAACTCACCAAGTAAGAAAGCTGTTTTCACATCAAGTTGATCAAGTTCTCAGTTAAAATGAGCAACTAAATCAATCATCAATCTTATAGTTGTATATTTAACCACAGGAGAAAAGATTTCATTATAGACAACCCTTCTTTTTGAGTAAAGCCTTTAGCCACTAATCAGGACTTAAATCTGACAGGATCAGAATGAGAAACCTCTTCTTTAACTTTATAAATCCAATTACAATCAACAATGGACTTATACTTAGGTTTGGGAACTAACTCCCAAGTTTTGTTTTCATTAAGGGATTTCATTTATTCAATCATAGACTTTTTCCATGCAACAGAATGATCCCCATTTATGGCTTCTTCATAAGATTTTGGTTCTTTTTCATAGAGGTCCTGATAACTTAGGAAAGCAAAAGAAACACTATCTTCAAAACCTAATCTTTGAGGCTCTCTTATATTTCTTCTCACTCTATCCCTTGCGAGCAGGTAGTTCATAAGATTATCATCATCAGGGACTGGGATGTTCTGTTCAATAACTGAATCAGTTGAGGTTTCATCAGATGCTTCAAGGTCTGTGTGAGTCTGATTATTATTAGACTCCACCTCTATTACAGAATGAGGATTAGGTCTATCTAAATCATTATCAGCAATTGTTAAGAAAAAATCATTTTTCTTTTCATTTTTGTCTTCTACAGTTTTAGGGTCTAAACAAGGCATTTCATTTTCGTTAAAAGTAACATCCCTACTTATTATTACTTTCACTCCACCATGACCCCTAGCCCACAGTCTATACCCTTTTACACATTGAGGATAACCTAAGAAAATACATTTTTGAGCCCTAGGCTCAAGTTTACCTTCACTTTGATAGGAATAGGCAAAACATCCAAAAGTTCTCAAGGAAGAGTAATCAGCAGGTACATTATTCCACATTTCAAAAGGGATATTACCATTTAGAGCAGTAGAGGGAGTCAAATTCACAATATAGCATGTATTCATTACAGCTTCCCCCTAAAAACTTTTAGGGAATCCAAAGTTTACCTTCATGCATTTATCTAAAAGTGTTCTATTTATTCTTTCTGCCACTCCATTTTTCTGGAAAGTATAAGGGACAGTTCTATGTCTTAGAATTCCGTGCAATTTGCAAAAGTTATCAAAATCAGAATTACAGAATTCTAAGCCATTGTCTGTTCTCAGAGTCTTTATTTTCTTTTCAGTTTGATATACAATTAAGGTTTTCCATTGTTTAAACTTTTCAAATGTGTCAGATTTATGCTTCAATAAGAAAACCCACAATTTTCTTGAAAAATCATCAATTGTGGAAAGAAAATAAACACTGCCTTTCATAGTAGGAACAAATGAAGGCCCCGATAAGTCTGAGTGAATATAATCAAGAATTCCCTTAGACTTATGAGTTACAGTTTTAAAATGCAACTTATGATGTTTCCCTAAAATGCATGTTTCACAGAAATGCAAATCAGAAACCTTATCTTTGCCAAAAACACCATTCTGATTTAGGATGGAAAACCCTTTATTGCTAACATGAGCAAGCCTTTTATGCCAATTTAAAGTGTCACTTTGATCATTTATTACAGAAAGTGCAGAATGATTTCTTGTTAAAACAGTGGCATTTACAACAAAAATTTCATTTTATTTTATTCCTTTGAACATTACAAGTGAACCTTTTGCCACTTTTAAAACACCCCTATCAATTTTAACAGAGAAGTCAATATCATCAAGCACACATAAAGAAATCAGATTTCTTTTCATTTCAGGCACATATCTTATATTTTCAAAAATGCATAGACAGTTATTTTCAAATTGTAACGACACACTTCCAATTCCTGAAATCTTAGAAGTAATATTATTTCCCATAGTTACCAAACCAATGTCTTTTTCAATCAAATTTGAAAATCATTCTCTTTTTGAAGTCATATGAAAAGAACAGCCTAAATTTAAGACCCATTCTCCTTCAAAAACTGATTTAGCAGTCAAATTTGACTCTGTAACTTTAGAAATTTGATATGACCACATAGACTTCAGCCGTGTCAAAACTAGAAGAAGAAGCACTGTTTGATTCTTTCTTATTTTGATGATTTTGCTCATTTTTCTTCTTATAGCAATTTTTTTTATAAAATGTCCCATTTTCCACATCCATGACACTTCTTACCTTTAGCTCTAGACTTTGACCTACTTTTTCCTTTAAAATTCTTTTTCTTTCTAGTTTGATGATTGTCATAGTGCCTATTTTGTCTAGTGAGTGATCTACCTCTCACATTCAACCCTTCCCCTTTAACATGATTTAAATTCTGTTGTTGAATATTTAGATTCTTGGTTCTTAAAGAATTAACCACAATCTCTGTAGTTAAAGAATCTCTGCCATATTCAATGGTATTTCTTACATCTTTAAATATGTCTGGTAAAGAATTAAATAAAGTGATGGCTTGATGGTTATGAAAAAACTTTTCACCACAACTTGCCAAATCTTGACTCAGTTTTGAAAAGTTATCAAGATTTGTTTCAAGGCCCACACAAGGATCCATTTTGTAACCAAAAAATATTTTCAAGAGATATATTTTGTTTGGAAGGGATCTTCCATAATACAAAGTTTCAAATTTATCCCAAATAAGAAGGGTAGTTGTACAATCACTCACTTTTCTCATTACATTATCAGCTAGATGCAAAATTATGGCACTATGAGCTAACTCATCAGACTCTTTCATTTGAACACTTGTCATAACATTAGGAAAAGACCCATCAATTGCCTTAGATAATTTTTGTTGAATTAAATGAGCTTTCATTTTTTGTTGCCATATTGAAAAATCACCTCTACCGTCAAACATTTCAAGATCAAACTTACTAGTTCCCATTCTTAGCAAAAAGAGAACAAGGTAAAAGAGATTTTTCACAAATACAACAGAGAAACAAAGAATCAGTTAATATAAAAACAACACAGAGTCACTTTATTCCAGAAAAAACTTTTACTGCAAAATTGTTCAGAACATCACTGTCATGTATTTTATACAAAATAAAAGCATGAAATAAATCTAGGGTCTTAGTTTATACACTGTTAAGAGATTCTCAAAATTATGTGAGACTCTTGTTCTCAGGTCAAGGGGGTGAATCCAAACAGAAGGCTCAAGGTGGTCTTATTCTCAATACGAAAAATGAAAAAAGATTCATAAAACAAGAAAATACTTCAGAGATATGATTTCTAAGTCACAAAATACAGAGAAAACATGCAACTCACAAAATCATTTTGAAACCATACTAAAATGTAAATATCTAGTCAAGAAAGAGCAAATAGTCTGTTTTATGCATAAATCAGTACAAACAATACACAGTTGAGAACAAAACTTAGCAAGTATTGTAGAGAGTGAGAGATTATCACCGAGACAATACCTTGTGTTCATTAGATGCAACTCCAGCAGTATTTGAAGTTTCAAGATTTAAAGATCTGAACCTAAGGTTTGCAATTTTTTCCCTGGTAACTTTTGTGCTCCTTTAACTTTGGGGAATTTGTAGATCCCCTCAAGAACAAGCTCCAGAAGCCTTTTGAAGTTTCAAGATTCAAATCCAGAACCATTTCTCAAACATCAAAGACTTCAAGAACACAGAGCTTTGATACCACTGTTACGATTTTACTTTGATATTTGAACACAATCAGATAACAAGAAAATATTGTAGAAAGTAAAAATACCAAGAATTTTGTGTCCTGAAGGACCCGGGTTCACCCAACCTTTGCTACTTCCCGTTGAAGCTCCACAAAGTAGATTTCGGCTTGCATTAACAAGATCGTTCAAAGTTCGTCTCAGAAATTACAAGACTTCAACACAGAATCACGCTCTAAACCCTAACCCTTACAGACCGAGCGTCAATCAAGGATTGACCTCTTAAACACACATAGATGACGAAACTCTCACATAGGAAGAATCATCACCATCTCTATGGTGTGATTCCACCAAGAAATCAAAAGACAAAAGAGAAGTGAGTAGACGGATTGTAGTTGATGACTGAGATAGAAGAAGAAGAAGTGTCCAGAAGAAGGCAAGAGTATACTTATTTGTCTACAGTGCCAATACATTCATATATATACTCCAGATAAAGGGCTCAAATTAAAACCACAAAACCAACGGTTCAGATGAAGCTGAAGAACCATTAGCACAAAAGCATGAAACCATAATGCGTTTTAACAGCACTTTTAATCTGAATGCATTAATCAACAAATAACACAGTAAGGAACCAAAATCCTTTCTCCCTTTTCATTTATATTTTTGTATATGTATTTTTTGGTTTAAATTAATTCCTAATTATTGAATTTTGTGTGGAACATGTTGAATCAACCTCATTTTCTTCGATTTGAAAAATGATATCTTGATCGCTTTTCTCTTTTCCTTGTTAACTTCGTATATTCATGTAATATTCATAATTTTGTTTATCATCTTGATTGTTTAGAATTCCCTATTTTTTTTAACTATATTTGTGGTGCCCTTTTTTGGGATAATTTCGAGCAAATCTTAATTGAAAGAAAACATCCCTCAATAATATTTGTGTTAATGCTCTAGTCCCGTGCATGTATAACCATGTGCACGCCACTAATTTTTTCAGCTTTTTTGTTAGCTTAGTTATCAATATATTTAGAGTGTTGTAGTTGATTTGTTTATTAATTATGAGTTATATTGTGAGATCTTTTGTGTGTATTGGTAACCCATTATACTTTAATGGTGGACCAAGTTTTCGAAAAGATTTTGAAGATTATTTGTTTCTTTCTATGTGTGCATTCATAGTTTTAATTAATGTCGTCAAATGTTGTTTATCGATAAAATATTTTTGAAAGGAAGGTTCAAAGGTAATTAACATTGTGTCTACAACCGGGGAAACGGTAACCAAAGTGAGCTCTTGTTTTTCTATTTGGAATATGTTTTATGTATAACAATAGTACACAATATAAGTATCATTGTTACTATGTTCAATAAGCTTTTTCTAGAGTTGGTTGTTCTAATATAAATTTCTTTTAGGTACTGTAATGATGTTATCATATGATTTTGTTAATAATATTATTATTTGTGTAAATGTTTATATCCATTGGCATTTGTTGTTGTAGATTCCGAGAATCACATCAAGGTTGTGGTTCCTAGAGCATTTGTGCAGTGTTGTTCAAAGCACTTGCTAACTTACATTTGTGTCAGACCGGAATGCTGGATTAATAGATGCAATATTGCCTAAGGCATTTAGCGAATCTTTTTGGTCTACAACATTTGAAAGAAAATTTGAGGCAAAAATTAAGCGGTGATGGCTTCTAAACTGTTATATAATTCATAGGGATATTGTTTATGTGAAGGAACTAAGAGTTATTATTTTGAATTTGACAGAGATATTGTTTTCTGATATATAGATCACAATTGCTTGTAATTATTAATGTTGTGTTTCATTTTTGTAATCATTTTTTTATGGAGATATTTTTTACAACATTGTGTTTTTGAGATGATACTCTCACAAATTCATGTATGTCTGTTTGATATTGTATAGTGTATATTATAAACTGAATGATGTATTGTATTCTGGGATATTATTAATTTTGGGCTAGAAGGTGTGCATATATTGTAATATTTTATATCGCACAGAATTGTTAACGATTTCTCCCGTGTTAACGAGTTACGATACTATTTATTGTACAATATCTTATAAAGATATATGATGTATATCATATAGTAATGTTAATGATTGGTCTCATTATGAAGACTTGTTTACGATACTATTTAGTGTACCATAGGAGAATTATAATAATATTGTAACATAAAAAATAAACAATATAAAGTATCATTAAAATAATTTATAATATTGTTACATGATCACACAATAACCCTACAAATGATTTACAAATTAACAAATTTCAATCATTAACAAAAATACATTATAATTCCACTAATTGAGATTCACAAAATACGGTATCATATCATACCATAATTGATAAGTAACATAAATTTTCATTAAAAAAACATACAGTATAGAGTAGCATAAAACAGTATGGGATAGATTGGTAATTTTAATAGTTCGCTCCCAAAATGAATTTGGTTTCATTCATCTACAATGTATTCCTTAATGAAGTTTGAACCATATGTGCTTTGTACTATCTCACTTCCTCCATAGTCAAGATTTCTTACAGCTATTTATTTTTTGCTAGTCGCTTCATCATGTGGCAGACAATCAACATTGCGATATAAAATTCAGATATATGTAGTAAATATCAGTGCGTATCTACATTTCAAACAAGATATGTGTAGTACCTTTTTACGTATCAATGTGTTAGTGCGAATATAGTATCAGAAGCACATTAGTGTCAAGCATATTCTTGGGGCAAGACATTAAGCTTTAGTAGAAAACTATAACTTGAAAGAAGTACAGTATACTCTTAAATCCAAACAGTCAGTATCTCGCATAACATGATTTTCACGAATAATATCACACAGTATCCTTTTAAATTCAAACAGTATCATGCATATTATTGGACAAAATATGGTTGTTTAACAATAAACTATAATTCAAAACAAGAACGGTATCACACACACACTCGAAACTGAAAATCTCCAACATAATAGAAGAACATTATCATATATAGCTCAAAATTGAAATAATACATTGCAGAGCATGCTTGTCAAATAATATCACACACTATTCTATTAAATCCAAACAGTATCAAACATTTTTCATAGAAAAATCACACGTTCTAATAGAAACCCCAAAAAACCTGCAAAAATATTATCACAAATGACTCCAATCTTGAAGTCCTACCTCGATTCAATAATAGTATTTCGAAAAACTAATTAATAACTCCAATAATATCTCGTATTTTCCATACCTTAAATCACATGTTTTGACAGAAAACCTAACTCGCAACAACGACATAAACTTGTCGAAACTATGAATCCTATTTCAAAATGTTAATACTATCGCATATATATGAAGTATGAATATTATCTTGACTTTATCACTAACAAATCTGGTATTATAATAGAAATTTAAGCACGAGTTTTAATGTAATACTAAATACATATGAAACATCGAAAAGATATAATTTCTACATAAATTAAAGAAATGGTTCATATGTAATGCAAAATAAATATAAAATAACGAAATCAAATATTAAAAAAGATATTGTTTGTACATAAATTAAAGTTGGGATTTTAACATTAAGCAAATTTTCGTTCTAGGCAAATTGGGGAAGGGGATAGAAAAATCATGCACAAGAAAGAAAACGAAGATTGTGCAAGAGGTAAATAGAGAGGGATAGTATTGCATTGTTTAGTTTTGAAATTTTGGTTTTGTAAGTACATGGGCATGAGTGTACTTTTGTATTGTTATATGACTTAAAATGAATGAATTTTAGGGAGTATGACTTGGGGGTCCATAAGTACATCCATGATGATCGGCCTGGATTTTCCACACACAAAAATTTAAAACTTTTCTTTATTGTCATTTATGTCTTTTAACTTTTTTTTTTATTAGATTACTATCCTTAACTTTTTATTAATTAGTATATCTTGTCCTTAATGATAATTTTTATCTAATAATTACAATAAGGGACAAATATTTTGTTGTAATTTTGCATTTATTTACCTATTTAAAAATACGGGAGACAAACAAGTCCTTTTACTCCCTCTTATTGGATTTTTTAAATGAAAAACGTTATCCGAAATAAGATGTGCTAATTAATAAAAGGTTGATGATAAGAATGCGATGAAAAAAGTTGAAGATATAAATATGATAATAAGTAAAGGTTATAAATCTTTCATACAATTAAAATGTGGTGAACTTATTAAAAAAAAAAAAAAGTGGTGTCAATATATTTAGTCTTTAGAGCAATATAAAGGTTATCGAGAAAACCCACTTAAAGTAATCATGTGCAGAGCACGTGACTTAATTAACGAAAATTTGAATGATTTTCATTTAAAGTGACCTGTTTGTACCTGAATTAAACGATTGAGGGTCTCAGGATCAAAACTAAAATTGAACGGGGACTCCACAGGTGCAAACTCCCGATTTATATGACTTCATCCGTGATGAAATGTTCTTATTTGAAAAAACAGCCCCCTTTAATTTGTATTATTCTCCGAAAAGTAGATACGAAACCAGAAATGCAGTGTTTCATTAATATTTTAAACTATGATCTTAAAGCAAGTTTGATTTTACTGTTTCTTTAGTAAAAAGTCTTAAATAAGTGTAACAACGTGACCACACACTCTCAATACCATTGACAGAACTAATACGAAATTATTTAGCAATATAACAGTTTAATATAAATAGGATAGCTTCTCGGATGCTGCTGTGAAATTTTAATTTAAGGGTGACTATATTAATACTACAATTTCTTATAAATACACTACATTTTAATTGCACTTAACATTTTCAACCTTTATTTAATGTAGTACTTATGTTCCTAATTTTTTTTCCGTTGAATTTAACTTTTAACTTCCATTAATTAATTAGCATATCCCATCATGCGCACTTTGTATTTTTTTTTTTTTAAATATGATGGATAAATAAGTCGTTTTACGTCCTTTCAACGGACTTTTTAGACAAAAACCGTTACCAGACACAAAGTATCATAACTAATGGAAAGTTGAGGATAAGAATGCTACTAAAGAAGTTGGAGACAGGAGTGCTGCAATGAGTAAAGATTGAGAGCCTTAAGTACTATTTAAAATATAGTGTAACAAATAAAAAATGTAGTGTAAATATAATTATCTTCGATTTAATTAAAATGCAGTAAAGGACTGATGTACCCTTCAACTATGCCTATTTAAAGGAAGGGATGGAAGATGTTAAGAGGCATCAATTGCTAGAGTCAATATTCAATATTCATAAATTACTCTCACTACCCTCCTTACAAAAGCAAAGCCAAATAAACCCAGATTCTGCTGCATCACTTAGTTCATCAAGACAATTCTTATTAAACCATTTCAAACACTTGGATTTCGTAGAAGGTACTGGTTGTATTTAATTCTATCCTATCAGAATAATCCTCTACTAGTCATTATCTGTGTTTTACAGTTTGTTTTTTCTATTTCACTTTCTAGTTTCTTATTTATGTTTTAAAACCCAGAAAATTCACTCCCATTTAATCCATTTTTTTTTTTTTTTTTTTGGTTTATACTGCTCAGAAAATTGCTAGATTTAACTTTTTTATTGTGTTAAAGAAAATCCATAGACGTTGGTTGAATTCTATATAGTACTAAACAATATTAAAGTAAAATAATAAAAACAACCAAAGTAATGTCTAGCTACCTATATTCTCACGTGCGTTCAGTAAGAATGTCCCACGGGGTGCATTTGGTACTCTGAATAGGACTAGATGAGATAGGATTAGGTGGAACATAAGTAAGGATGATGGGATTAAGGTGGAGCCCGTTTGTTAGAGTTTATAAACTAATTTATTTGACAAAAAAATTTGTCTTGGTAGCCGTCATTTTTGACCATTCTTAGTCAAATAAACTGTTTTGGTCAAATAAACTAGTTTATAATCTCTACCAAACGGGCACGTATTATGTCGTATTGTTATAATATCGCATTAATTAGTGTTATAACGTATTAGAAGAATATATTAATATTGAAAAATAAAAAAAATTATAACAATATTTTTGTCTCACCTTAAAAAAATATTCACTTTTAAGTCACGTTTTTTTTTCCTATAACTTTAATTAACCAAAAAAATCATGTAGTTTAAAACTTACTCATTTACTTATAAGTAAATCGACAGATAAATTTACTTTTTGTCTACAAACATGTTTGAAAAACTTATTTTACTTTCAAATAAAAAAAAAGTTATTTTTCTTGAAAGTAACTCTTATGTTAGGGTCAAATAAGTACCTCACTTATTTTTAACTTTGATTAGTAAAAACTTATTTATTTCAAAACATACTTATAAGTAAACAAAGTTAGTTTTTTATAGAAGCAATCTTATAAAGAGTAAAGTTATTTCATATTTGGATGACTTACTTTTAAGTAAAAATTATTTTTTCAAAAATGAACTCTTACTTACTTATTTTCAACTTTGACCAATAAAAAATTATTCATTTCAAAATTTACTTATTTACTTGTGATTAAATATACATGTTTTTTGTTTTGGTTTAGATTTGTGATTTGTATTTTTGTATACTTGATTTTGTTTTTGCTTTTAAGTGAATAGTCTGATGATTGTGAATGTGAGTTAATTGATTTTAATCAACCTTTAAGCCACGTTATCAACATACTATAGTAGAAGTTGACCAGATTTAATTTAGTTGCAGTATTATTTGCATCAAACACCGAATATGATTAGATTAATTCAAATATGATCTAATGCGATGTCGCTAAATATAATTTACAAGTATAAGTTTCATGAAAGTATAAATGAATGTTGTAGGACTTATACTTAGAGCATGTTCGGTAGAGTTTTTTTTCCAAAATATCTATTTTTTTCTTACAATTTTTGACTTTTCAACATTTTTTACACTATAAAAAACTTTGAAAAGTCAAAAAGTAACAAAAAAAACCCATTTTTTCCCCAAAAAAACTCTACCGAACAAGCCCTTAATATGTTGATTTTTGAATGGTAATTTTTAGGAACAATATATTCCAAGAACTAATATAAAATTATGTCTATCCAAATGACAGAGAGAAGGCTGAAATGACTCCTTCAATATACCATCTGACGAAAGCTCTGGAATCGTCATCTTTCGTTCCTGGAATGCGTTATAGGGATGGAAATATCATTCTAACTGCCTGCCACTACATAATAAAATTGTGCCAAAAAGATGACAAAGTAATTTCTTTGTTAGAACAGCTTAACGACTCAGTGAAATATGGTAGTACTGTAAATGACCACAGCTTCGCCATCCTGTTGAGCTCTTTTGTAACAGAGCTCCAAGTATTCTTCAAAGTCCCAAACTCAAAGAGTACCACTCTAAATCCTATTGAGCGTCTCGCAGTCTTTATTGATTTTCTCCTTGAAATGTTTGAAAATGTTCAGAATTACATATTTCCTCAAGAGGATTCATTTACCTGTCAGTCTGAGCTGAAATTTTTTATTACCTTTCTTGGGGATAAACCTGCATCTCAACGCACCAGCTTCGATGAAAATAAAAATGTATTGACAGATATTGAAGCTGTAGCCAATGATGTAGGAAGTTTTTTATATTCATTCTTTTTAGTCGACCAAATACATTTCATGCGGGAATTTCGAAAGGGTTGGGCTCTTACTGGTATTCTGATCAAGATTGAAAAGGTGAAGGAAAAGATCAAAGAGCACTGCACGGCATCCTCCTGGAATATGCTGACTCCAAAGACTACCGTGGTTTCGCTGTTCCTCTTTGATTCTCTTCTGGATGATCTTAATGTCCTAATGGTTCAAAAGTATGAAAAGAGTATTGATGTGAAGGATCAAATTAGAACAATCCATGAGGAGCTAAAGTTATTGCGAGTATTCTTTGAGGATATGGAGGTGCAGCAACATCCAGAGCTTGAAGGGTTTCTGAGAGAAACTAGCGACATGGCATATGAAGTTTTGTACATATTAACCTCTTATGCTCCTGTCTGGTATCTCAACCTCAGGCTTCCTCAATTGTTGGTAAATATAAAGCTTCTTAGGATGCCATTGGAAAAATTGAACAAGTATCCAACTGAACAAGCATCATCGGAAAATATTGTGGTGGACTTCCGTGCTGAGGCGAACAGAATTCCTGGAATGCTAAAGGTTGCAGAAAATCCAAGTCAAAAAGAATCTTCGGAAGCTCAAACACCATCCATTCAAGAAGATATTTTCGTTGGCTTTGATGACGAGGTCAAAGATATTAAAGATATACTCCTTGGAAATCAAAAGAAGCAACAAATTATTTCCATCTGGGGGATGCCGGGACTTGGTAAAACTACGTTAGCAAAGAAAATATACAGTGATGACATAATTGTTCAAGGTTTTCACAAACGCGCTTTGTGTGTTATCTCTAAAACATATGACAAGAAAAGTACGTTGATTGCAATTTTGATGTCAATGAGCAGCCTTGAAAAAGATGAACTCTCTAAATTTGACGAGGATACTTTGGGTGGAAAAATACACAAAAGTTTGTGTGGAGGGATTAGATACCTTATTATCCTGGACGATATATGGGAAGATGTATGGTCTGATTTGCGTAGATATTTTCCAGAGAACCAAAGTGGAAGCAGAATATTATTCACCACCCGGTTTCAAAACATTGGTTTCCAGGCTTCAGATAAAAGCATTATTCGAAATCTTCGTTTCTTAAAGGATGATGAATGTTGGAAATTATTGCATATCAAGGTGTTCCACGATGTTCCGTGCCCTCTAGAATTGGTAGACATTGAAAAGAAAATCGCAAGAAGCTGTGATGGATTGCCACTAGCAGTTGTTGTGATAGCTGCAGTTCTCGCGAATATGAAGAAGAATAAAACCAAATGGAACGAAGTTGCTGAAAGTTTAAGTGCACACATATCCAAAGACAACAAATGCATGAAGATACTTGAACTTAGTTACAATCATTTACCGATGCATTTGAAACCATGTTTTCTTTATTTTGGAGCATTTGAGGAAGACAGAGAGATCCCAGTACGAAAGTTGATATCACTTTGGGTTGCTGAGGGATTTGTAGAGAAGGTAAAGCAAAAGAACTCAAATGTTGTGTCATATGGATATCTAACAGATCTAATTAGTAGGGGCCTTGTACTAGTTGGTAAAAGAAGTTACGACGGTGGAGTCAAAACTTGCTATGTGCATGATCTATTGCGTGAGATGTGCTTGGCAATAGCTGAAAAAGATAACTTCATGAAGGTGATCCAAGAGTAAGCTCTCTCTCTCTTCCCCCTCCCGTTTTTCTTTCTTTTTTTTTTCTTCTCTATTTTACCTTACTAATGATGGTGACTTGTGATCATGTCAACGTTGCTGCTGTCGCCCATGATGATACATTGTGGTTCTTCAGTCAATTACCAATATATGTGCCACACCACCGCCTAAGCATTCTCTCTCGCTCAATTACTCCTTTCTCGAGACCTTTTGGACTACATGTTTGGTCTCTGTTAGGCTATTTACCTGAACCTTCCAGATTCATCTTTTCCAACATGGAACTTGTTAAGGTACTGGATTTGTCTACAGGATGGTCTCGGGGAACAAAAATTGAAAAGTTGGATCTCTTAAGGTTCTTGAGAGCTTCAGCTATGCCGTCATCAATAGGGATATGCAGAAACCTTGAATATCTTTTTATAGATAGCATGGAAAAGGGTGAATTGCCAAACATAATTTTTCAAATGGTAAAGTTGAGACTTGTACATTTCGAAGGAAAATTGAGTTGGCGTGAGAGAGAAATTGTCGGTGAGAGTTTCCAAATAAATAACCTAGAAGCATTTTCCACTTTTATCATTGAAGATGAAAATGATATGAAAATCTTGAGATGTTCACCCTTTATCCGTAGACTCAAATGCAAGTTATCATCGGTTGGTAATCCATCCAACAACCCTTATTACTATCCAACCTTAAACTTCCTTAATCATCTTGAATCCCTGAGTATGTTATCCGAGGTATATGGTATCATTTCTAATTTGATCAGTTTACCCTTGACTCTCATAAAGCTTACTCTCACTGACTTCAGATTGAATTCCAAGGAAATGGAAATGATTAGGGAACTACCCAAACTTGAGGTTCTCAAGTTAGAAAGTTGTACCATTGAGGATTACCAGTGGAACCCAAATGAAGGTGAATTCAAACAGCTCCGATTCTTGAAAATAGATCGTATGAGAAGGGTAGAATGGAATGTCTCAAGTGATCATTTCCCCAGACTTGAACAATTAGTGTTGACAAGGTTTGAGACTGCAATCCCTTCCAGTTTAGGGGACATTCCAACTCTAGTGAAGATCGAGGTTAAATGTTGTGACAAACAAGTTGAAGAGTCTGCTTTGAAAATTCTGGAAGAACAGAGAGACTATGGAAACGAGTGGCTTAAAGTCATAATTATCAGCTCCGAACTTTAATGGTAAATACAGCATCAATTTCTGCAGAGTTCTATTTTTATTAACTTAATTGATTTTTAATAAATATTTTATTCCTTGCAGAAGTTTCTTGGAAGAATTCAGAATTGACATTCCAGATGGTGATAAAGAAGAATCACTTGAAACTTTATTGATGAATAACATTATATTGTCTTCTATATGTATGAGTTGAATACTTTACTCTTATTCTACATTAATCACTTCTCTATTAGCGCCCATAAATATGTGAGAATATTTCAGTTTATCAATTTTAAATTATTTATCATCAGACTATTTCATTGCTAATTATTGTTAATTCAGCATTTCCAATTTTCACACCATCTCATTTATTCAAAATTTAAAAATAATTTTTTTTTTTTATAAATAAAAGTACTCATCAATTATCTCTTTCCATCTATTCAATAATATTCGAACGCTTTACGATAGATTTGGTATCGTCATATCAAATCATATATTAAAAAGTTTTACGAATGTATTTTGTCATCGTAAATTACTATTATGATGACAATATGACAGCAAACAACCGTCGTAATTGGAACATTATATAATCGTAGTTTCGTCTCGTATTATTTTTCTTATGATAAACATGATGTCATAAACTATTCAAGTGGTAACTCTCAACATACATATAGTTATTTTAAAATCTGGGTTTTTATTTCTGGACGTATTTGTTCCATCGTATATAATAATTTCTAATATGTTTCTTCCTATATAGACAAAGTGGTTGTCTCGAATGAATCTTTTCCATCTGCCTGTTTAGAAATACAAAACCATCCCGCTTTACAAAATTCAAAAAAATACTATTAAAATAAACACACTAATAATAGTTCCATACTTCCATATATCCATTAAACGAAAGGAATAAAAAATACTAAAACTATCCTGTTTAGATACTCAAGTGCATATAAAATAATTAACTACCCTGACATAAAAATCAACGGAAGGAAAAATCTACATGTATTGGGGGTCTTTTTAATTTGTTCAATCAAACAGTGTAAACTTAATTATTTCAAACAAAATATGATTTTTGATAGTAATATTGACTATATGAATTTAATTTCACTTGACTATCCTACGTATGACCCCAATCTTGAACAGATAATGGGCTTCAATTACTAACTTTAAGTTTTATTTTGTGAAGAATCAATGATTGATATCAAATTACTGGTTAATATATCGGTGCCTTGGGAATTAAAGTGAAATAACAAAGAACACATATTTGCAATATGCTCTCAGTCACCTATTTAATAGGCACGATCATGGCCTCAGAGGATTTTCTAGTAGACAGTTAAACTTGAGCTCATTAATTCAAATTGATTGTTGAATTAATAATTGTGATGTGATCACATGATATTGTCACATAGAAGATAATAGATTTGAGGATTCACATATATTTGAAGCGTATTGGTCATTTAAACTTGGTTCCGAATATTCAAAATAGTCGACAGAGTAGTACTAATGACTACAAGTCAGAAGA
Organism: Forsythia viridissima; assembly: GCA_030279155.1. Taxonomy (NCBI): domain Eukaryota; kingdom Viridiplantae; phylum Streptophyta; class Magnoliopsida; order Lamiales; family Oleaceae; genus Forsythia; species Forsythia viridissima. Next base: position 32,748,449 of record CM059042.1, read on the forward strand.
TATAATTATTGATTATGCAGCTTTAGTAAATTTAAGTAGACTGAGAGTGCAATCTCATTAATTTAATACAATAGAACGAGATTAATAAATTATCTTAACCGGACAAGAGTTGATCGGGTCAAGATTTATTTATTAGAGCGTAGTTTAATTGCGTCTGACTAAGTCCCATAAGTGGCTTCAAAATAAGAATCGGGTTAAATTATACGGGCAACTCCAATGGAGCGCCATTTTGGTGTTTCATACCAAAATGGCGTTCTAGAGGTCCTCCAATGGATCTTCATATCACTACTCCAAAATGGAGTAGTAAATAGTGTTGCGCCAAATTTGGCGCAGCACTATTCATTTGGCGTTATGCAATTTTTTTTTCCAATTTTGTCCTTCATGTTATACTAGCCAAATTTGTTTTTCCTCGTATATCCTTTTTCATACTCTTTTATTATTTTATGATTTAATTTTATTTATGTTTCTTTTCATTTAATTTTATTATTTTTATTAATATAACAAATTGTAATCGATTAATAAAAAATAATTAATGAATACGTTAAAATAAAATTACTCATTAGTTTTAAAAAGTTAAAAATTTGAAAACAAGAAGACGATATTGATTATTACGACAACAACAACATTGAAAAGTAAAATACAACATGAAATTATAGACGATAATTTAATAATCCGATAGATCATTTCCAGATCCTCCAAAATTATCAAAATATTGACCAAACGGACTTGAAGTACTTTGAGATTGTTTGGCTAGCTCTTCAAATCTTTTTTGCATGATTCTTGTTTGTTCACTTCGAATAAACTCACGTAGATTTAGATCTGCTACGTTACTCAAATTTGGGAGTAAAACTCTATTCTCCTCTCGAATTTCTGCCACAGCCACTTCTTTTGCTTCAATTTGAGCTCGAAGCATTTGGATATGATAATTTTGTTGTCTATCGTTATTTTCCTTTGTCAGCCTTTCAGAGAGTTGTCGATTTTCTTCTCTGATAGCTTCAATCACAATTGTATTTTCTTCATCAGTTTTATTTTTTCCTTTTACTTTTTTTTTACTCCAATAGGTCGTTAAGCAGAAGTACCACCAAATTTTTCTTCGTTTATATGAAGAGAAAATGAAGACAATCTAGGAGACGCTGAGCTTGGAGACTCTAAATTAGGTGACTCTGATTGTGATGATACAAAGTTAACACTTTGCATTTGACACTCTACGAATCGTTGAGGCGGGCGTGCCAGGACGTGTCACTATTGGCAGACAACATATAACAGCTGTCATTATTTCTATCATCATGCTAAAACTTATATTATATCAGATTCATTATGTTGGATGGCATGACAATAGAGTACTCACATTTTGCAATTTATTCCTATTATGTAAAGGAACAATCTTTTATAAAAATGGGTAGCAGTGTGTCATTACTTCATCTATTATGGACGTTGAATTTGTAGTATACTTTGAGACTACAAGTTAGTGTTATATATGGTTTGCATAATTTTATTTCAGGATTGGGAGTTGTCGACTCTTATGTCAAATCGCTGAAAATTATTGTGATTATACATTTGTCATTTTCTCCAAGACACAAGTATTTTAGTTGTGCTTAATTATGAAAGTAAAATATTGTCATTAAAATAGAAATTGAGAAACAAAGAATGTAAAATGAACATACAAGCACTAACTTATGATGATTGGGGATCTATTATTGAAAAGACCACCACAAAAGGCTATTAATGGACATGTGAAAAACATGAATCTTGGTGGAAATGGTTAATGTTTCTTATGATGGTTCATTGACATTCTGAGCTAATCTATGGTAATTGAAGTGTTTTTTATTTATTTTTTGTTTACCATAAATTATTTATGTACATGTATGAGATTGGATGGTGATGGCAATAGGAATAGTCTTTAATAAAGATATTATTGGCCCATCACATATACTTCTTACTTATAGATAGAATTGGTAAGTTGTTAATATTGTGGTACATAGAAGAAACTAGACCGATCTAATCAGTGGTGGATCTAGGGTTGAAGTTCAGCTAGAGCGAACGATGACTGTATATTGACCGTTGACCAGTCAACAGCCGATGCTTGTAAAAAAATAATGAGAATATAATGGCCAGTCAATGGCCGATGCTTGTGAAAATAATGCTCAGTTGTTGATGCCTCCATCTTGTCGTATTGTTTGAAAACTGCACCATCTTCAAATGTTGCACCCAAAACACTCGTGGACTGTAGGTTTAGATCCAACTGCAAAATGGGAATAAGAAAGAGTACAATGTGATAATGGTGCTAGGTAAAATAACCATTCAAGTTTCATAAGTTAAAAGATTTACCTTCATTCTCTTCACGTTGTGGCTCCAGGCACTCTCTGTTCACGAAAAATTATGCGAGTTGAAGTTAATTCCTGTTTGATGACCAATTACAGTGTCTTAGTCAAAATGGGAACGAACAAGAACTACAAATTTGGTAGTTTAAATAACCTATCTTTCTCGAATGAAGCCTCTTATTCTCTTCCTCTTTGAGCTCTGATAATGCCTGCCAACAAAACGATAATCATTCATTAACATGATAAAATACACATCATACACTCACTCCGTACCCATTTTTGGTAGATTTTTCTGGGGGAGAAAATTGCAACAGACAACATATTTCAATTACTTTGTTTCAGTTTCAATTTTCTTTTTCAGCAGCAAGTTTCAGTTCCATCAAAGAAAAGGTCAAATTATAGAAAAATATTAAAAGAAGAGGAGCTGAAATACCTTAATCACGGGCATCTGGCAACTAAACATGAGCACAACACGCATCTGCAAGAGCACTCTGAAGGTGTCCCTGATGTTATTGGCACTAAATTCTTTGAAACTCTCCGCACAATCACCTCCCTGTAAAAGGAAAGCATTTCCCTGAGCCGCTTGGCCCAGCCTCTCTTCGAGGTTGCCAGCCTCACCTACAAAGACAATAGGAGAGAATGATTCAAGAATCTTGAGGACTGATTCAGGGAAACTTCATCGGGGTATTTTGGAAGCTGCAAGACTTTCTTGGATGATACACGATAGCCAGTACCATTTTTTTGCGAAATTCCATCCTGGGCGGATGCGGGGTCTCGCCATGTTGTAAATCTGCCCCTGGATCTAATAGTATAGAACAACTATGACTTGTATTAGTAGTTCACTCAATTTTGGCGATTATGATGATTATCCATACAAATGCTTGTATAATGGTGATATATTATTAAATCATAGAAGAACCTTGTCCTATAGGCCAAGTAGGAGAATATTAGAATTTATGTGGCCCACATGATAAGTTATTGTATTTGATAATATGTCTTATGGATATATCTAAATAAATAATTAATTATAAAATTATTAGTGAAGTTAATTTCAATTAAAAACTCTATCTTGATGGAACTACAAATACAGCCTAACTAGGAAATTAGTCTTCTCTTTACCTATAAAAAGGCATGTATTCATGCCAATTTTAAAATGGCAGAGAGAGAGAGAGAGACTACATATATTAAAGTATGTTTAGAGATTGGAAATATGTAATTAAATCGGTCTATGGAGATTCAAGAGATTAAGATACGGAATTAAAGATCGTTTGCTGTAGATCAATGTACGTTCTTGGTTACTCCATATTTGTTTGTGAAAATCATAAAGTTTAAGATCTTAGAATTTATGGTCGTGTTATTATTCATATAAATTGAACAAATTTAACAATTTTGGCACCTTTCTCTCTCTTTTTGATTGTGAAAATTCCAGTTCAAGGCATACCCAATTCTATTGAGACCTATAGTAGTTGAGAGCACGTTGAAATGCCGTCAAATGGATTTCGTATCACTCTGTATTTGCCGGTCTAACAAAAGTTATAATTTTCGAAACTTCGAAGCCAATATGAATTTCAATCATGTTTTTGGAAATTTTGGCTCTCTCTCTCTCTCTCTCTTAGATTGTGAAAATCACCCCGCTTAGTAGTTCAAGCATACCCAATTCTATTGAAACAAAGCAAAGTGTTCTCAATAACATAAATGACATACTTTAAATAGAGTTCTACTCAAGATAAAACTTATGGGTAGTTATATTGACACATTAATATTTTATAGATGCGCCATATTTTAATTGTAATAAAAGTCTTAAGTTTTATTCATTGTCACATGTTTGTCCCTAATTTTTTCAATCACGTTTTTATCTTTAACCTTCCGTTAATTAGCACATCATGTCCCAAATGACGGTTTTCGTCCAAAAATATTGTTAGGCTACTTTAATATGATGGACACATTTAGTTGCAATTTTTTTTTTCTTATTTAAAATATGATTGGACAAATAAGTATATTTACTCCTTTTTAATGGATTTTTTGAACCATTATCAGGAATAATGTATGCGAATTAATGAAATGTTGAGAATATAAATGTGATAAAAAAATAGTTAGAGAATGAGTAAATGTTATGAACCTTTCATGCAATTAAAATATAGTGCACTTATAAAAAAAAAAAAAAAAAAAAAAGATGTAGTGTTAATATGTTTAGCCAAAACTTATCCTTTTGCTTAATAAGCCAACCTTCCTAGAAGTGTAAATGAATAATGGGACAGTGAGACAAGTCTTATTGAATTAGATCTTCTTATTATATTCCGCTATTTCAAGGTATCCAACAAAACTAAAAGTTGTTAATCACGCTCTCTTAATAATCGGATAAACTCGAAATATACAAATAACATATCAAAATGTAACTATTTAAGTGGAATAAAAATCGAGTTACACAGTTTCTGGATTCGATTCAGGAATAGATGTGTGTGTGAACATGTGGTTATAAACAACTTTGTAAACATTTATCAACAATCCATCTTATCCAAATTAACTTGCAGACACACTCTTGAATTAATTATGGTAGCCAGCTCAATATATCACATTAATGTTTCCCAACAATAGATACGTTGGAAATGTTGTTTCTTCAAGCTCGAGAACACCTTTATGCTCTACAAGTATTTTAGAGATCTTTGAAGGAAATGACAGTGTGTCAGGTATAGATTGCAATGGAGATTTCCTTAAAATCAAATTCATTCCCATTTAAGGCATAAATTGATGGGAGAAAAACACCAAGAACAAATCACACAACGGAATATAATTAATTCTCTCATCTCGTATGAACCTAATATGGATTAATCAAATAAAACAATAACTAAAATTAATAGGACATATTCTGTCATTAATGTAATTTGTCATTAATTCTATTATAGGAGAGAGTCTTGGGGCGCAAGATCAGGGGGATCTTTTGGTTTCCTTTTTTTGATGATGTAATTTGTATATATATGGGCATTACGTTTTGAATGTAAGAGGAGAGAAAATTGAGATCAAATTTTGGTATGGTATCAGAGCGCTTCTAAGGTTGGAGGAGACGTTTTTTTTTTACCAAGAGTTTGGTGCGGCAATTTTTTTTTTTGACATGGCCGACGACGCAGCTGCCATAACCAAAAGCTCCAGCGATGCGAAAAAGATAGATATTTGTTCATTGGGATCAAATGACAATCCAGGTATTCTCATCACCCCGGTGCAACTGAAAGGAGAAAATTATGATGAATGGGCAAGGGCTATTCGTACGGCTTTGAAAGCCAAGAGAAAGTTTGGGTTTCTAGACGGGACGGTCTTGATTCCCGAAGATGAAGAAAAACTTGATGATTGGTATACTGTGCATTCCATGTTGGTTGCATGGTTGATGAACACTATTGATCTTTCACTCCGATCCACTCTCTCGTACTATGAGGATGCGCGAGAATTATGGAGGGTCTTGAAGGGACGATTTTGCGTAGTAAACAGAACACAGATCTGTCAACTCAAAGCATCTCTCGCCGAGTGCAAGCAAGGGAAGACGGAGACCATTACTTCATACTTTGGACGACTCAGTAAGATTTGGGATGAATTAGCCAATTATATTACTCTACCAACTTGTACTTGTGCTGGTTGTACGTGCAATCTTGCTGCACAATATACCAAGTTATTGCAGGAAGAAAGGCTCCTATGGTTTCTCATTGGTCTGGACAACGCCTATATCTCGATCCTCTCTCAACTTTTGACTCAAGACCCGCTGCCTTCGCTAGACAAGGCATACCAGACTTTGATACAAGAGGAGCGCTTGCGTGGTGGCAATTTTCATCCTGAGAAGGACGACCGTGATAGTATCATGGCTTTTAAGCTTCAGACGGATCTTAGAGGTAAATCTCGTTCTGTTGATAATTCTGACAAGTTTTGTGTGCATTGCAATCGTGAAGGCCATGATCAAAGTTCATGTTTTCAACTACATGGCTTCCCGGATTGGTGGAGGGATCAGCCTCATGGTGGTCGTGGTCCTGGCCGCGGAGGCAGAGGTGGTGGCCGTAGTGGTACGGCTGGTGGTCGAAATGGCAGAGGGGAGGCAATAGTGGTGCCCTGTCGGTTCGCGCAAACAAAACTACTGTTGGCTCTTCAGGACAGGTGAGTATTTCTCAAGCATCGCCAAACACTTCATAGGCAGCAGGATTATCTGGCATTACGCCTACCCAATGGCAGACCATTCTTGATCTTCTTAATTTGCCAAAGCCCAAAGATCGTTTGACGGGTAAGTGTTTATGGATACTCGATACCGGGGCCACTCATCATGTCACTGTTACATTAAAATTGTTAATTGATCTGAAGACAATTAGTCATTGTCCTGTGTAATTACCAGATGGTCGGTCTGCAGCCGCCACACATGAGGGAAGTGTGGTGTTATCGGGCAATTTGAGACTTAATAATGTGTTACTTGTTCCCAATTTGGATTGTAATTTGATCTCTGTGACCCAACTCTTAGATGAGCATAAATGTACTGTTCAAATCACTAATAATTTGTGTGTTATACAGGACCGAGTGACGAGGAGGTTGATTGAAGTGGGTGAGCGCAAGGATGGGCTTTTCTTTTTCTGTGGTGTTCCACACGCCAAGGTCCTAGCTGTTAATAGTGATGAGTCCATGGAGTTATGGCACAAGCGTCTGGGGCATCCTTCAGAGAAAGTTCTTCGAAAGTTTTCGTTTGTGAGTCAATTTAGTGGTTTGAATAAAAATGGTTGTGATGTATGTTTCCGTGCAAAGCAACATCGAGACAGTTTTCCTATTAGTAGTAGTCGTGCTAGTAGGATTTTTGAACTCATTCATTGTGATTTGTGGGGACCCTATCGGACTCGTTCTTCATGTGGGGCTTCTTATTTTTTGACTATTGTGGATGATTTCTCACGAATAGTTTGGGTTTATTTGCTTTATAATAAATTGGAAGTTGGCATCATGATTCTAAATTTTGTCGCATTGGTTAAAAGGCAATTTAATCAGCATATTAAGCGTGTTAGAAGTGATAATGAAACTGAGTTTACATGCTTAACTGACTATTTTGAGAAACATGGCATTATTTTTGAAACTTCCTGTGTTGGGATCCCACAACAAAATGGTCGTGTTGAGCGTAAACATCAACATATTTTGAACGTCGCACGTGCTTTGCGTTTTCAAGGGCATTTGCCTATTCAATTTTGGGGAGAGTGTGTGATGGCGGCATGTTACTTAATAAATCGCACACCTTCTCGTGTTCTTCATTATAAGACACCTTATGAATGTTTGTTTGGTCATGTTCCTAATTTACAAGCCATTCGTGTTTTGGGTTGTTTATGTTATGCTCATAATCAAAAACATCAAGGTGACAAATTTGCTAGTAGAAGTCGTAAGTGCATTTTTTTGGGGTACCCATTTGCTAAAAAGGGATGGAAGTTGTATGATTTAGAAACAAAAGAGATCTTTGTTTCTAGGGATGTTAAATTTTTTGAAAATGTGTTTCCATTGTCTGAACATAGAGTTGTACCACTTGATAATGCTTCTAGTCATAACGTGGGTACTCAATCTTTTTATGAGGAAGATTTTGATGACTTTGTATGTGAAGGGGTGGCTTGTCATGATATCTTTCCTACTGCCATTGAGGACACTATGGCGCAGGGGGGGAGTAATACAGAGATAGGGGTAATATGGAGATAGGGGGTGATGATGGTCAGAGACGTGAAGGGGGTTTAGAGGCGGCCCAAGACTCGGTGGTTGCAGATCCACCTACAGGTGATACTCATGCGGAGACAGTGACAGAACTAGGACGAGGCAAACATTCAAAATTACCTAATTCTCGCTACCGTGACTTTGTGACTCATACCATTGTGAAAAAGAAAAGTTCCTCCGCAAACTCATCTTCTTCACCAACTTCCTCAGGTACTCCTTATCCTATTTCCCACTTTGTGTCTTGTGATAAATTTTCTGATAACCATAGAAAATATATAGCAGCAGTAACTGCAGGCAATCCTCCTAAAACTTTTAAGGAAGCTGTAAAACATGAAGGTTGGAGAAAGGCTATAGCCGAGGAGATACGGGCTTTGGAAGATTAAGGCACTTGGGTCCTGCAAAAATTACCCCCTGGGAAGAAAGCTCTAGGCAGTAAATGGGTGTATACTGAAAAGTACGATGAACGAGAAAATTTGCAGAGATTGGAAGCTAGGCTTGTCATATTTGGTCATCATCAGGTAGAAGGTATTGATTACAACGAGACTTTTGCTCCAGTTGCAAAAAATGGAAACAGTTCGTACTTTTCTTGCAATCGCATCTGTCAAAAAGTGGGAAGTTCATCAGATGGATGTACATAATGCTTTCTTGCATGGTGATTTAGCTGAAGAGGTCTACATGAAAATTCCTCCAGGATTCGAGAAAAATCAGTCCAATCTGGTGTACAGAATGAAAAAGTCTTTATATGGTTTAAAACAAGTACCTAGGTGTTGGTTTGCCAAACTTGCAACGGCATTGCAGAATTATTGTTTTCGACAATCATATTCAGATTATTCTTTATTCACCATGATGAAGGGCACAATTCAGATTAATGTGCTTGTATATGTGGATGATATGATTATTTCTAGCAATGATATGGTGGCCTGGGGCATATTTAAAGCCTATCTTGGAAAATGCTTTAAAATGAAAGATCTGGGGCTATTGAAATATTTTCTCGGGCTAGAAGTTGCTCGCAGTTTCGAAGGCATTTTCATTTGTCAGAGAAAATATGCATTGGACATTATTTCTGAGACAGGATTACTAGGTGATAAACCTGCCGAATTCCCTATGGAGCAAAACCATCGTTTGGCATTGGCATCTGGACGATTCCTTGATGATCCAGAGCGATATCATCAACTAGTTGGGCGGTTGATTTATTTGGGTGTTATGCGACCTGATTTAGCTTACTCAGTTCACATTCTCTCCCAGTTTATGCAACAGCCCCGAGAAGAGCATTGGGAAGCGGCATTATGTGTTGTTCGCTATTTGAAAAAGAGTCCTGGCCAAGGGATCTTCTTACATGCTGACAGCAAATTAAACTTGGCAGGATGGTGTGATTCCGATTGGGCAAGTTGTCCATTAACGCGGCGATCATTGAGTGGTTGGTTTGTTTTACTTGGTTGTTCTCCGGTTTCCTGGAAAACCAAGAAGCAATCAACTGTCTCACGTTCATCAGCAGAGGCGGAGTATAGATCGATGGCCTCTATTACCTGCGAATTGAAGTGGCTCAAACAGTTGCTTGGGGAGTTGGGCGTACAACATAAGATGGGTATGCGACTCTATTGTGATAGTCAGTCTGCGTTATATATAGCACAGAATCCTGTTTTCCATGAGCGGACAAAACATATTGAGGCAGACTGTCATTTTGTAAGAGATGCGATTACAAACGGCTTAATTCTTCCTTCGTATGTGCCTACTAAGCAGTAATTGGCGGGCATTTTTACGAAAGCTTTGGGTCGATCATCATTTGAATTTTTGTTGTGCAATTTAGGTGTTCGAGACCCTCACGCTCCAACTTGAGGGGGGAGGGGGGGTAATAGGACATATTCTGTCATTAATGTAATTTGTCATTAATTCTATTATAGGAGAGAGTCTTGGGGCGCAAGATCAGTGGGATCTTTTGGTTTCCTTTTTTTGATGATGTAATTTGTATATATATGGGCATTACGTTTTGAATGTAAGAGGAGAGAAAATTGAGATCAAATTTTGGTAAAAATAAATAATACGCAAAATTAAAGACACAATATTTAACGTAGTTCGGCAATGTGCCTATATCTACAATCCAACTCCAAATAATCATCCACTATAATCAACAATAATGGGTACAACGTTCTTCTCTAGATAGTACTAGAGGCACACCAAATCATCAAGAACTAAACAACTCTTGGCACACAAACAATCCTCGTCTATCAAAGACGGAACTCCTAAAAAAACCAACAATAAAAATTAATCCAACCACACATATCTCAAGAATAAATATTCTTGGAATACTAATCAAAACCAACAAATAAAGATCTCACCAAATTTTGTCACTGTTCAGATGGTAATTCTTCACAAATTAGCCTTTGAATCCTAATCTTAACAGTTGGATTTGAAGAACAGTCAGTTGTGAACTTGCTGTCAAAATTTCACGACGATCGGACTACGGAGTGATGAGATATCATTGTTTTATCACAGCTGCGCAGGCTGTCCAGAATTGAGCGAATTTTAATGTTGTTTCGGTTTCTGAAGTTGAAGTTGGGTTCTCTCTCTCTCTCGAATGGTTGCTCCCGTTGTATTCTTTTATATAGAATAATTAGGGAGGTTTAATTACTCTAATTATGTTGCTTGAGGCAGAAGACAATCCCTAATATAGCCACAAACTTATTACCTTAATGGGTTTTAACCAAATTTGCCAATTTGGTCCTTAGTACCAATTGTATTTGCAATGGGCCCTTCAAATATGGGGCGGACCCAACAAATCTCTCCTTCCGCCTCATATAGTGAAAAGGGTCATCATTCTAGCAATGGAAAGGCAAACATCAAGCTTCTCAGTTGGCAAATCTTTTGTCATCATGTCGGAGCCATTATGATCTGTATGACTCTTTTCAAGTTCTAACAACTTGGAATTTAAAGCATCTCTAATCCAATGATACCTCACATTAACATTCTTTAATCTTGCATGAAATGCAACATTTTTACCAAGGTGAATCGCACTCTGACTGTCACAGAACAACACATATTTTCCTTGTTTGAATCCAAGCTCTCTAACAAAGTTTTTTCATCTACAATAACTCTTTACTAGATTCGGTTGCTGCGATGAACTCTGCTTCTGTTGTAGAAAGTGCAATGCATTTCTATAATCTCGACTGCCATGACACTACCCCACCTGAAAAGGTAATCAAATAACCCGAAGTGGACTTATGAGAATCAATATCGCATGCGATATCTGCATCAGTGTAGCCAACTAACAATGGTTTTCCACTTCCAAAACCAAGTCTCAACTCGGAAGTGCCACAAAGATATCACATAATCTACTTAACTGCATTCCAATGCTCTCTTTCTGTATTAGCAAGAAATCGGCTAACATAGCCAGCTACATGAGTTATATCCGGTCTTGTACACACCATGGCATACATCAAACTTTCCACTGCGGAGGCATATGGAACTCTTTCCATATCTTCTTTCTCTTCATCTGTCGAAAGACTCTGTTTAATGCTCAATTTCATATGACTAGCAGGAGGAGAACTAACAACTTTAGTTTTGTCCATGTTGAATTTGTGAAGCACTTTGTTGATGTACTTTTCCTGTGAGAAATATAACTTCTTGGCCTTTTTGTCACGAATGATTCGGATGCCAAGAATCTGCTTTTCTGAACCCAAGTCTTTCATAGAAAAAGATTGACTTAATTGCTTCTTTAACCTTTCTATCCTTGAGATATTCCTGCTAAGAATCAACATGTCATCAACATAGAGTAAAAGAATGATAAAGTCATTACAAGAGAATTTTTCCAGAAGTATACAATGGTCCGAAGTAGTTTTCTTAAAGCTTTGCTTCTCAATAACTGACTCAAACTTCTTATACTACTGTCTTGGCGCTTGCTTAAGGCCGTATAAACTTTTTCTCAATCTGCAAACATAATTCTCTCTTTCTTTTACTTCAAACGCCTTTGGTCGCTCCATATATATCTCTTCATCTAAGTCACCGTGAAGGAAGGCTGTTTTTTCATCCATTTGTTCAACCTCTAAGTCAAGATTAGCTGCCATACCAAGAACCACACGAATAGATGACATTTTCACAACTGGAGACAATATCCCATCAAAATCAATTCCATTTTTCTGTGTAAATCCCTTTACAACCAATCTAGCTTTATACCGTGGATGTGAACTATGTTCATCTTCTTTCACTCTGTATGCCCATCTATTCTTCAAAGCCCTCTTTACTTTAGGCAACTTTACGAGTTCAAAAGTATGATTCTCGTGCAATGATTGCATTTCATTTTTCATTGCACTCAACCACTTTTCCTTATATTCATCTTCCATAGCCTTTTCAAAACTATGTGGTTCTCCTCTGTTAGTTAGTAATACATATTCATCAGTAGAATATCGAATGGAAGGTTGCTTGTCCCTAGTAGACCTTCTTGGAGGAACAACTAGTGGAGCCTCTAGTATTGGTAGCTGCTCATGAGCATCATCATCTGTCTCAAACTAAACAGGAATATCTACGTCATTAGTACCCTGCTGGTTATCCTGAACTTCTTCAATCTGTGATTGGGTCGGTGCTGGTGTTAAAGAAACTGGATCCAAGTCAACTAAATCATCAGAAGAATCTGGTACCGTCTTCTCAGTATATCTTCTATGGTCTGATCCTCCATAAACACTACATCTCAGCTTCTGATGATCTTCTTCTCAATCGGATCATACAACCTGTAACCGAACTCATCCTGACCATAGCCCATAAACACACACTGTCGTGTTTTGATATCAAGTTTGGACCTTTCATCTTTGGGTAGATGTACAAACGCCTTATTTCCAAAGACATGTAAATTATCATAAGAGATATCTTTCCCTGTCCAAACTTTATTCGGCACCTCTAAGTTCAGTGGAACGCACAGTGAGAGATTCAACAAATACACAGCTGTATTCAATGCCTCATCCCAAAAATAATTCGACAGCCTTGTATGCGAAAGTAAACATCTAACTCTCTCAACTAATGTCCTATTCATTCTTTCAATCACGCCATTCAACTGAGCAGTTTTCGACGGTGTTTTCTGATGTCGAATGCCTTGTTTTCTGCAATACTCATCAAACGGTCCTATATATTTACCTCCATTGTCAGTTCGGATACACTTTAATTTCTTTCCAGTCTATCTCTCAACTGAAGCCTGAAACTGCTTGAACACATCCAATACTTGATCTTTTGACTTCAAAGTATAGAGCCATGTCTTCCTTGAATGATCATTAATGAAGGTCACAAAATAGAGATCACCACCAATCGTCCTTATCTTCATAGGACCACACAAATCGGAGTGAACTAAATCAAGTATACATGTCACCCGTGAAGAATGGAAATTTTTGAAACTAACTCTGGTTTGCCTCGCTGCCATATAGTGAGTACACCTTTTCAATTATATACTCTTTATTCCAGGTAGAAAATTTTTCTTAGCTAACATTTTAATTCCCTTCTCACTCATATGACCAAGCCTCTTATGCCATAGCTCAATGGTACCATCATCCTCAACTGTATTAATAATATCTTTGGAGAGCTTTGCCTGCAACAAGTACAATGATGATTGTTTTTCACCTCTCGCCACAACCATAGAACCTTTGCTGATTTTCACTTACCACCACCGAAGGTATTGTAATAACCATCATCATTAAGTCTCCAAGTAGAAATCAGATTCAATCACATATCAGGAACATGTTTCACACCTTTGAGAATCAACCTCATGCCACTGTTCGTCTCCAAGACCACATCTCCAGTGCCCACAACTTTTGCTAGAACATCATTTTTCATCTTTACAACTCCATAATCACCAGGTGTATAAGATATAAAGAAATCTCTACGAGATGTAACATGAATGGAGGCTCCACTATTAATCACCCAAGAGGTCTCATGACAAGCTAAGTTGATAACATTGTTATCACAGATAAGATAAAAATCACCTACTATGGCAGCTGCTCTATTACTATCGCCATCGTCATCTTTCTTTCTTTCTTTACCTTTGTCATTTTTGTTGTCTCTCTTTAATTGTCGACAGTACTTCTTGATATGTCCCTTTTTGCCACAATTATAACACTCAATATAGGCAAATTTGCTGGACTTGCTTCTGCTCTTTCCTTTGATCTTGGAACCTCAATTCAGACTTCTTCCCCACTTTTCAACAACCAAAGCTTCTGACTGCGAATGATTCCCGTTTGTCTTTCTTCTCATTTCTTCGTTCAATGTACTACTTTTTGCCAAGTCCATGGAAATCACACCATTAAGGGCTGAATTAGACAATGATGTTCTGAATGTTTTCCAAGAGTCTAGCTAAGTACCAAGGAGCCACAATCCATGTATTTCATCTTCAAACTTAATACCGATTGCAGCCAACTGATTAATAACACCTTGAAATACATTTAGATGGTCTGTCAAAGGAGTTCCATCTCGATATCTCAAAGCCATCATCTGTTTGATCAAGAAAAGCTTATTATTTCTGGTCTTTCGAGCATACAGTTGCTTGAGCTTACTCCACAAAGCACGTGCATGTGTTGCTTCACTAATATGGTTAAACACATTATCATCCACCCATTGCGTAATATAACCACACACTTGCCGATGAAGTAAGTTCCATTCATCGTCGGTCTTATTATCAGATTTTTTTCCAGAAAATAATGGCTAATAATAGTTCTTCACATAAAGAAGATCTTCAATCTTTCCTCTTCAAATGTGATAATTAGAACCATTCAAAGTAACCATTCTACTTGTATTAACCTCCATCGTTCAACACAAGAATCTACACACTAAACAAGCTCTAATACCACTTTGATGGGAGAAAAACACCAATTGAACAAATCACGCAATGGAATATAATTAATTCTCTCCTCTCGTGTGAACCTAATATGGATTAATCAAATAGAGCAATAACTAAAATAAATAATGTGCAAAATTAAAGACACAATATTTAACATAGTTCGACAATGTGCCTACATCCACAACTCAACTCTAAATAATCCTTCACTATAATTAACAATAATGAGTACAACGTTCTTCTCTAGATAACACTAGAGGCATACCAAATCATCATGAACTAAACAACTCTTGGCACACAAATAATCCTCGTCTATCAAAGACGAAACTCCTCAAAAAACCAACAATAACCTTTAATTCAACCACACATATCTCAAGAATAAAGATTCTTGGAATACTACACAAAACCAACAAATAAAGATCTTTCCAAATTTTATCACTGTTCAGATGGTAATTCTTCATGAATGAACCGTTGGATCTTAATCTTAGCCGTTAGATTTCAAGAGCAGTCAGTTGTGAACTGGCTATCAAAATTTCATGACGATCAGACAACGAAGCGCTGAGATATCATAGTTTTATCACCGATGCACAGGCTGTCCAGAATTGTGCGAATTTTAATGTTGTTTCAGTTTTTGAAGCTGAAGTTGGGTTTTCTCTCTCTCTCTCTCGAATGGCTGCTCCAGTTGTCTTTTTTTATATAGAATAATTAGGGAGGTTTAATTACCCTAATTATGTTGCTTGAGGCGGAAGACAATTCCTAATGCAGCCACAAACTTATTACCTTAATGGGCTTTAACCAAATTTGTCAATTTAGTCCTTAGTGCCAATTGTTTTTGCAATGGGCCCTTCAAATATGGGGCGGACCCAACATAAATGATAAGATTGTCAATAGGGAATGGAGAATCAATCAAGTCCAAGTAGGGGTGGAGCTAGGAATTTAGATCGAGAGAGGCAAAAATTTTAAAAGTTAATGTATGAATAAAATTCATATGCAACAAAAAAAGTCGTAATACGACATTACTTACTGAAATGTTGTTCAACGATCTTTTACAACAAAAAATTCATCTATAATAGAATCTACATCTATATTTATAGTAAACAATGTATATATATAAAAAAAAGTCAGCACCATAACCTCTTACCACACAAAAATCTAACACAAACATCTCAATTAGTTGTTTGTGGAATAAATCCAAATATGTTTAAGGACAAAACATTTTTTAAAAGTATTTTAGGTTTATTAGTCAAAGATGCACCACATATTTGTCATTATCACTTCATATTTTTCGAAAAAATCCAGCCATGATTGACGACTGGCTTTCCATCCTTCTTAATGGTCTTAACTCTTAATGGGACATGGATTTGTTCCATCAACATACCCTTTGAGATTGTAACCATACAAGAGAGCATCAATTGTGTCACCTATGAGATATAATTTGTAGGAGTGGGTTTTAAGGGCATTTGAGCCAACGAATTGATAACAACCAAGTAGTCAATGGTGGTGCTGGGTAGGGTTGCATGTGTAGCGATGCAGTTTTGGTTGGCCATTGCATGTAGTAGAAGGATTGCTGGATTGAAGGGTCAAAATTAATAAGACTTGAAGTTCCATTATAAAATGTCAACTTTATTAATAAGAATAATCCAAGTGCTTATATGGTGGTTATTTATTTCATCTAAAATTGATGTGGGACTTGTCTCACAACATAATTAACACGTCTTCTATTTATTGATTTCTGGTAGTTAACAATTTAGTAACTATTACACTTTTTCTTTTATCCTTTATTAGAATAAGTGAGGAAATAAGAAACATATGTAAGTGTCAAATATTTCTAACAATCTGTTGTTATGTAATTTATTAAGTGAAATTGAACAATTAAATATCACTAAATTACAAAAGAAAAACAGTCGAATGAACAGTGCCATGAAACTACTTTAAAAACCTATTAGTGTCCTTATTGTTACCATCCAATTTTGGTAAATCCTACATGTGAACAAAGGCCTTGAAGGTCCAGCGAAGGCCTCCTAGGCCCAGCGAGGTCCTCATAGATTCAACGAAGATCTTTTCGGCCCAATAGAATGCCCGTAAGCCTCACACGCCATCGCCAATTCCAACAAAGCCCATGAAGGCCTTCGCCTTTTCTGGCGGGCGCAGACCCTCCATCAATTACCCCCATGCCTCACAAAATCCCGTGGGCAATCTGATATTCTGGGACGGTGAAAGTGATATCTTAAAAAAGATTGTGTTTGTTTGTAATACAAACTCCCAAAAGGAAACCCAATCTCGATCCTTTATTAATTGACAACGCAATATTGGAAATCAACTCAAATAAGGACGAAAATCTAAGAGACTGCGTGGACATCTAATTATTCCTTATCCCACAAGGAAGTATAATCCAATCAGATCTCTAATTGATTGCCTACCTAAATCAATTAGGACTCTAAACTTTTTAATATAACATCTCTCATCATTTTAAGGTACGCATTATTATCTACCCTTAAATTCTGCTCAATTTTCTGCTTGTTTGTCTCTCCTACACCCATACTTTCTCCATATTATTCTTGTACTGGCAGTTGATTTGATCGTCGGAGTAACAATGATCGCTGCCCTCTTTTTCTTCAGTGATCTTGGTGCCTAACGATTGTC
This sequence comes from Forsythia viridissima, assembly GCA_030279155.1. NCBI lineage: Eukaryota > Viridiplantae > Streptophyta > Magnoliopsida > Lamiales > Oleaceae > Forsythia > Forsythia viridissima. The sequence goes on from CM059042.1 coordinate 32,765,924, forward strand.
CTAGTGTGCAGGTAACATACAAGCTGGCAGATGATTGACTAGAAATCTGTTGACACATGGATAGTGCACATTCCGAGGTCAACACTTATATTTCTTGATTAGTTTACGTAATAAATAATTATTGTTAACAATTGTATTTCTTTTAGAGAGAAGCTTGAGAAATACCTGCAAGGCAGCAACTACGGTCAATGAAATTCAATTCAATTTCTTGAATACGAGCTGACTTAATGTAGGCTACAACTAGGGTTTCGAAATCGATGGACTAACTCGGATCGACCCACGTGCACACAGGCCTCAACCAGCCTATCTAAAAATTTGGTTTAGCCCTAACCCGAACATCCTTCAAAATCTTCGACCAGACTGACCAGCCCACAAACTCATCAATGTTGTGGCCTAGCTAAGTCAGGCTGGGCCACCCTATCATTTTCTATCTATAATTTCAATAAATAAATAAAAACTAAATATCTCATTAGTATATTTGCAAATTACATAAGTAAAATGTTTGTGAAATATAAATATACAATTTACAAGTAGAACTTACTAGTAATAATACAATTTGTTACCATCCTAATTTGGTGAAGGCTCCACATCAGTAAGGGGGCCCCAGAGAAGAACTTTTAGGCCCCCACCTCAACCTAATTATGATAAAAGGCCCTTGTATTCTAATACCTAGCCAAGTGAAGTCCAGGAAGGGCTTCGCCCTTCCTAACGAACTTGGGTCCCTCGCTAGTATCTTACGCCTTAACGAGATCCCTCCGGGCAATCAAATATTCTGTACTAAGATGGTAGATAATTGAGGAATGGATTATGTTTGATTAAGAAAACCAAACTCACAAGGAAACCCATCTCAATATCCTAAAAATCAGCAGGGCCATCTTGGAGATTGAGAAGATTAGAACAGAATCTTAGAATATCACAGTGAAATTGGATTCTGCCCTATCTTCATAAGGAATAAGAATCAAATCAAATAACTAATTCATTGCTTCTCCAAATCAAGTAGAACTCCTCCTACAAATACAAGATATTTATTCATTCTAAGATACGCAATATTCTCTACTATAAACTCTATTCAAATCTCTGTCCATATTCTTCCACGTATCTTTTAGCGGCAGTTCACTTGATCGTCGGAGTACCAACTGTCACCGGATCTTTTTTCTCCAGTAATCTAGGTGCCTAACGATTGTCCAAGTTTGCAGATTAGAGATCCTGTTGATACGTGGATAGTGTATATTTTGAGGTCAACCGATTGGCACTGTCTGTGGAAAACAAAAATACGTTACATGACCAGCAAACCTGTGGTAAAACATGTTTTCTATCGAAAAAACATGGCAAAAAAGAACACTCAAGAAGAAATTGAGTCTCGCCACAAATATGAGCGGCAGGGAAGCTTTTTGGATCTCTAGAATGTTACGTGCCTTTGAAGAAAGACACAACTTCATAGGCGAACGACTGAACAAGACATCCTTGACTTGAAAGATGATAACGCCTGAATGAGGACCATGATCGAGTGATTGACGAATCAGTTCGCCCAGTCAAGGAGCAGGCGCCACCGTAACTAGCAAAGTCCTTCGATGTTTGGTTCCTTCAAAAGCGGTAGATCTTAGGATGATTCATCCGTAACAAACGGGCAAAACCCTCAGAATCAGAACCAGAGGCCCTCTTATGAACATCAACAAGAGAAGCCTCTCCCATTGTGAAGAAACAAGCCCGCCTAGTTTGTCAATGTATTTGCTAAGCTTGGTGGATCCTCCGTAGCATTGTTCCAATCACAGAGTAGCCAACGGAGTGAGCATAGTAAGGCTCGCCCAGAGAGGAAGAAAGATTCCAGGGCTGTGGATGTGAAATCTGAGGATGAAAAGCTGGTATGTTCGTGCAATCTGAATGATGATGACGATGATCTCTCATTCTTCAAATAACTAAAGGTTGATGAATGCCTTCTGATTTCAAAACGCGTCCTATGGAGAAGTACAATGGACTAGATGATCTCACAGACCATGTCAACGAGTACAAGACGAGGTTGCAAGGTTACATCTCGGTGGTTAAATGCATACACTTTCATACTACCCTCATCTCTAACGTGAAGAGGTGGTACAAGAAGTCGAACCCGGGAGCATCTAGAGTTGGCCATAGCTAGAGTAGGAGTTCATCAACGCCTTTATTAGCAATCGAACGACCGTAGCCAATATGGCCAAACTTCACGACATTTGGTAAAAAAAGGGTGAGTCCTTGAAGAGCTACTCTAGGAGGTTCAACAAGGTCATTAACAAAATAGAGAATGTCACCCATGACAAGGCACTGGATGCATTAATAACTGGGCTCCACATGCGAACCCCATTCTAGAGAGATGTTTGGAACAAAGAACCAAAGACATACACCCAATTGATAGACCTCATTTAGCGAGAAATCCGCTTCGAATAAACCATGGAAATAGGGAGAAAGCTGAAAAAGAGAAATGAGAACGCTACCGCCTTGAAGGACGACAATCTCCTAAACCTCGCAACAATTTCTATAATAGGTTTAATTAGATCGAACTCAGTCCAGGGCAATGTTGACCTATGGTTAACTTTGACCTTAATATTTTGATCATAACAAACAAGTTAATCTTGTTTACTAACAATTGCTTTAAAGTAATTATAATCTCCAAAGCATTCAAATCAATCATCATGGAAAGATCAAGATCAAGACTACACTACAAATCGGACTCTCAAACAAGATCAAGATCAAATTCAATCATCCATGTCAAGATTTCAAGAGTTCAAAATTCAAATTTTTAAAAAGATACAAGATTAGATTTTTAGACAAAATGTAAAGGTGCTAATTCTTTTATCTTTAGTATTAAATGATAAAAGCACAAAAAATAATTTTATGCACCAAAAACCATGTTAATATCCCTTGCATAAAATAGTTTGGACAATTTTATTCAAGGTACAGAATCTGGTCAACCGAAACTCAATTCAGTCGACCGAATCCATAAATCGGTCGACCGGTTTAATTCATAGCTCGACCGATTAGACGCCAACTTCCAAAAATATGACCATTCTGATTCTTACTATTCCAACAGCTATTTTTTGTCCATTCGAACTTTTGTAGGTCAATCGATTCATCATCCAACTTTACATTCTGAAAATTGCTCTCTATAAATTGTCTTTCATTCATTATCATTTTACACATTCACAAGAGCATAAAGAGAGAATTATCTTGAGAAAAATTATTCTAACTTTCATTGCATTTACATCTTCTAAATTATTCATTGAAAAACTTTGATTGATTAAATCAAACTTTTAAATCATCTTCATCAAAAAAAAATTCTAACACTTGAGCTTTTCATATATTGCTAATTATTGAAGTGTTAGTCTCTCTTAGTACTAGTGATGGCAATGAGGCAGATCGGGTAGATCGGCCTGATCTAAATCTGCCCCGCAATAATTGTAGGTGATCCTAATCCATCCTGCGATCTGCAATTTTTCGAGGCGGGTCGGGGCGGATCAGTGCCCTGATCTGTATACTGCTCTGTTTTTTCTTTTTTTTTTGCATTCAAAAAATTTACTACGATATTGAGACAAGCTTTACTTCAGTGCAAATTCTGTGTAATTTACTAATTTATTGTCATTTGTCTTTTGCATTTCAATACAATTTTGCATTGATGATGCACATTCCAAAAGATGTGTTTATTTCTGATTTTCTTCCTTTATCTCATCTTGATTCTTGCTTTACCAAAAAATAATTCAACATTTGATTTCTCCTGTACTCAATTTGACAAAGATGTCTGGCTCGAGTTCAAATAAACGTCAATGCTTATTGCTTACAGATTTGGAGCACAGTGCAAAAAAAAAAAATTAACACTGGAAAATGAAAAATCAAAAAACTGAAAAATGAAAAATCAGAACACTAAAACATGAAAAATCAGAAAAATGAAAAATCAGAAAACTTAAAATGAAAAATCAGAAAACTAACACTAAAGGAAGTGACGAAGCAGCGGCGAACTCGAAGTGGCAAAACAGCGGCGGCGAAGTGGCCAAGCAGCAGTGGCGAAGTGACGAAGCACTCGATGGACGAAACAGCAGCAGCCGGTGGAGTCGTGGAGTCAAAGAATTGGAATGGAAATGAAGAAAATCAGAAAATGGATTCAATTTGTGTATTTGCCCAAATGAAGTTGAAAACGGGACAGATCGGATATTTTTGCCATCTTTACTTAGTACTTAACTTGTAACTATCATTTGTTAAGAGAAAAATACTATTGTAAATCAACTTCTTCATATCTTTGGGTCATATTGAGGTCTTGTAAATCTCAATATTGTATAAGGATTTGTGTTCCTTGTTTGTAAGTCACCGAAAACTTTGTAAGGGTTTTGATTGCACTATAAGTCAATCAATATAGTGGAAAGACTGTACACGTAACGGAGAGCTTAGTAACAGAGAATGTAAATCATTGGTTTGGACCGAACCTCTTTAAATATATCGTTTGCACTCTCTACCCTTTTATTTATTTATATTGTCTTTATATTTATTACTTGAATAATCTACATATATTAAGTTTCTTAATTTGAGATTTTTTTTAAAAAAAATTGTAAAACAAATACACCCTCTATTGGTTAGTCATTCTTGGGTTCTCAGGTACCTACCTGGGCCACCCACAGCCATCTCTTCACCATTAATTTCTCTTATAAAATTCTTTTCTATTCACCGAACTCGGGATCATAATACAGAGGACTGCCGAGAGGTGCGAGAATTGATTGATGAGGGAAACTAGTGGCTAGGAGAAGGAAATCAACCAGTTTGAGGGGGGCGACCCCTCTTGCCCGTGAAATTAACACCATAATCGGAGGGCCTTATGTCAGTGGTTACACGATGAACTCGCGGAGAAATTACATTAAAGTAACATGGAGAAAGCCAGTAGAGAGTTGGTAGGTTCATGAACATTGACCCAACACCCCACCCATAGCATGTACAGAGGAATATAAGGTTGGTGTCCATTACCCACACTGCGATGCCCTTGGTAGTACTCATCATTGTTGCCAGGAATGGGCTAGACAGAATGTTGGTCGATGATGGCAGTGTTGTGATTGTTTGGTTGTGCCTTCGATTAGATAGAGGTGGATCATGAGTTGACGGCCATCTTGAAGCCACTATTCGGTTTCATGGGCGACGAACTCATCCAGCGGGGGAAGATTATCCTCACCATGGATTTTGGAGAGCCTCTTTGCCACGTAAAGAAATTCATAGAATTCTTGGTGATCAATACTCGTTCTACTTAATACAGGTCCTGGGTAAACCAGCTCTCAAAGACTTACAAATAGTGACCTCGATCAACCAACTAGCAATGAAATTCCCAACATCTGACGGAGTTGCCATGATTCGAGCCAACCACACGATAGCTAGGGCCTGCTACATGAATGCGCTACATAAAGCAACAACACGTGAGATGACGGCCTCCCTCGTTAATAATGGTAGAGACCGAGGCAATGGAGATTGAAAATGCGGGAGCGAAGAGGACATGGTCCTCGACGAAGGCCTCGACCCTCAGATTATCGATTCAGACTCACAAGAGACATTTCCTATTAGTCCATCTGACCCTCTATAGTACAACAGGTGGGTCAAGTCCTAGATGGAGGTCTAAAGGAGAAATTGAAATAATTCTTAGGCTATGTTTGATTGCCTAAATTTGCCATGGAAAATCAAAATTTTCCACCCATTTTCCAACTTTTGCTCTGTTTGATTGCCTAAATTTTCTAGGTAAAAAATTTTCCATTTTCCATGCACGTGATGGTTTTTCCATGAAAATGATGAAAACATTTTCTTGCCAAATGAGTAGAATCAATTTTCCATGGCAAATGAAAATTGGCAAGAATACAAATTAAGAAGCCTTTATTAATTTTTAAGCAAATTATATAAAATGCTCTAAATTTTTAAGCAAATTAATAATTTTGCTTAAAATAATAATTTTTAAGTTGGCAAAATAATGTCTTGGCAAAATTATTAATTTTTAAGCAAATTATATAAAATGCTCTAAATCATTAAGTTGCTCTAATTTTTAAGCAAATTATTAATTTTGCTTAAAATTAATAATTTTAAGCAAAATTATTAATTTTTAAGTTGGCAAAATTATTAATTTATAAGCAAATTTAAGTTGCTCTAAATCATTAAGTAAATTTAATGTAGTTAACTAAGTTAGTCCATTGTGTTTATTCAAAATATAGGGCATTTTATTTTAGTTTACGTAAGTGTAAATCGTAGGCCTCATGAGAATGCTACTATTTAACTCACTTTTAGTTACTTTTTAACAAACCCATATGCTTGTGGTAATTCAACGTACAATAGAATTTTTTCAAAATTTGTATTAGATTATATAAAATGTATGGTGGAAATATGCATAAAAAATGGTAAATTATAATTTAACAATTGTCAATAGTAAACTTTCAATTTTTCTCCCCAATATTTTAGTCATGGAAAATGTGATAATTTCCCTAGAAAATAGTTGCTATCAAATAACAAAAGTTGAAAAATACTACATTTTCCATGGAAAATAAAGACAATCAAACACCAAAAGTTAGAAAATTACAATATTTTCTAGGATGAATTTTCATCCAATCAAACGCACTACATTTACAATTCCCTGGAAAATATTTTCTTGGCAAATCATTTCCCTGGAAAACATTTTCTTTCCACCCATTTTCCATGCTTCCAATCAAACACAGCCTTAAGATAAAACCTCGACGTCTTTGCTTGGAAGCACTCCTACATGGTGTGGATAGATCCATTGGTTGCGTTTCATGTCCTAAAAGTAGATCCAAAAGTCTGTCCAAAAGTATAGAAGAGAAGGTCGTTAGGAGCAGAAAGATATAACGCGCTAAAAGAATAAGTAGATAACCTGTTAGCAAACATTTTCATCAGATAAGCAGTGTACCCAAAGTGGGTTGGTAGCAGTGTACCCAAAGTGGGTGTCCAACCCCTTCCTGGTAAAGAAGAACAATCACAAGTGGATGGTATGCACAGACTTCTCTAGTCTAAACCAAGCATGCCCTAAAGATAGATTTTTCCTACCTCGTATAGACCAACTAGTTGACGCCACATCTAGTCATAAGCTACTTAGCTTCATGGGCGCCTACTCCGACTACAATTAGATTCTCTTGTTCACTGGGGACGAGGATCATACTTCATTTATAACGGATCGAAGCTTGTATTGTTACAAGATGATGCCCTTCGGTTAGAAAAACGCAGGAGCCACTTATCAGAGGGCAGAAAACTGCATGTTTGTAAAACAGATTGAGGATACCATAAAGGTCTACGTCGATGACATGCTCATAAATGAGCATGGACACCAAATACCACATAGCACACTTAGAAAAGATGTTCAAGATCCTCCACAAGTATCAGATGAAGCTCAATCCCTTGAAATACACTATTCCTCTGGAAAATTAGAACCGAGGCCAACCCTAAGAAAATCAAGGCACTCATGGACATGCGCTCTCTATCCTCTCCTAATGAAGTTCAGAGCCTCACTGCAAGATTGGCAGTCCTAAATCGATTTATATCAAAGGCAACCGACTGGCATCATCCTTTATTCAAAACCATTAAGGAAGAGAAGAAACTTCAATAGATAGATAAATACGAGAACGACTTCCAGGGTCTTAAGGACCTCTTCGAAAATGCCCCACTAATGTCCAAGCCGAGGCCCGGCGATAGGTTACAGGTCTACCTCGCAGTATCAGAGATAACTATTAGCTCAGTGTTGATCCGTGAAGAGGGACCACTACAGCTCCTTGTTTACTACGAAAGTAAAGCTTTACAAGATGGTGAAACACGATAGCCATGTATAGAGAAAATGGCCTTATCCCTAGTCATGACATCGAAGAAACTCCGGCCATACTTCTAGGTACATAGCATTGATGTATGACGAATCTCCCACCAAGACAAATTCTCCAAAACCCAAACACCTCAGGAAGGTTGATGAAATAGTCTGTAGAACTCAACCAATTCGAGATCTCTTACAAACCCAGGCCATCAATAGAAGGCCAGACGTTAGCAGATTTGTGGCCAAATTCACCCAGATCCCAGAAAGATTGCAGGTGACCGAACCTGAGGAAATACCAATGTGGAAATTGTATATTGGAGGAGTTGGAGCTGGGATTCTATTGATCAATTCCGACGGGCACAACCTCAACTGTACACTTCACTTTGAGTTCAAAGCCTCAAACAACGCAGTTGAGTTTGAGGCACTCCTAGCAGGCTTGAAGTTGGCACATGAGACGAAGGCAGGAATGATCTAGGTCTATGTTAATGGGAGTTTTACGGCTCGAGAACAAATGATGGTGGCTTATTTGAAGAAGGTCGTGGAATTCCTGCTACACTTAGAAAAGTTTGAGCTACTCCAAATCCCAGGAACTGAGAACAGTTATGCTTATGCCCTCTCCAAGTTGCCAAGCTACCAAGATTCAGACCTGATGAAAGTCATACCAGTCGAATGACTCAGTCTGCCCACAATCGAAGACATCCCGACTCTGACTTTGATGTCAATCAGTAAGTTTTTTGGCTGGATGAGGAAAATCATCGAATATCTAATTGATTAGTTACTTCCAAACAACATGGATGAAGCTCGTGAACTTCATAGGAGGGACGCAAAGTTCATCCTCCAAGATGGGATTTTGTACAAACGAGGATTCAACTCGTCATTTTTGCGATGTGTGGCCAAGGATAAGGTTGACTATGTCATGTGTGAAATCCACAAAAGAGTTTGTGGCAATCATACGGGAGAGATGGTCCTAGCACATAAAGCCTTGAAGCAAGGATACTATTGGGCAACAATGAAGAGGGATTCTCACGATTTTGAACAAAAGTGTGACAAGTGTTAGCAATTCGCTATTTTTTTAAAACTCCCAGCACAGTATGTCACCCCAGTAACCATCTCTTGTCCCTTTGTCAAATAGAAGTCGACTTCAACGACCCTCTCTGAATGGGCAAATGAGAAGCTAAATTCTCCATAGTAGCCGTGGATTATTTTACTAAATGGTGCAAGGTAGAGCCTCTAGCCAAAATAACAAAAATAAATGCATGGAAATTTATGTAGAAAAACATAATATGTTGCTTCAGAATTCCACACTCCCTAGTCTCAGACAACGAGACATAGTTCGCTGGAAACAAATACAACTCAAATTGTGAAGAGCTCGGTATTAGAAAAGGCTTCTCCACCCATTACTACCCCCAGTCTAATGGACAAGTGGAGGCTGTCAATAAATCATCAAGCATACACTAAAAATATAGCCCTCATTAAATCACCTTGTCTACAATGAAAGTGTGTTTGTTCTGATAGCAATTGTCACAACTACATTTGTAATAACCAATATTTTAAAACCTGAACTACCCAACGATTAAACCAAAAAACCCATCGAGTTTTCATAAAAAAATCGATGACCCAACTCATTAACCTGGCGTGTCATTACTTATTGAAAATTTTCAAATTCTATTTAGGATTTTAATAGTCCCTTACCACTTTAGGCTTTATCTTTCACTTTTTTTAATTTATTTTTTCGTTAATAATTATTTTTTCTAACATGATTTGCTTTACTTCATCTTGAATTGAAGTAACAATTGGAAAATAGTATATGAGTAATTTAATAAATGACGATTACGATCACAATTTTATAATTTAAAAATAGTTATATTATATTTGGCAGGAGTTTACCCACATGTTCAACCACCGAGTTAACGGTTGAACCACTAACCCAATGACCCATCTCTTCATCTGGGTCATTACTTGGGTAAAGTTTTAAAAGTATGGTTATAACTCACCCTTAGCAAAAGTCCTCTGGTCCTACCGGACAACATCTTAGACATAGACCATTGAAACCCCATTCACCGTGGCCTACGGAGCGGAGGCAATGATTTCTGTAGAAATAGGGATATCTTCCCCAAGGCAATTACATTTTGGCGAAGTGGCCAATAAAGATCTCCAAAAAGTGAGCCTAGACTTTCAGAAAGAAAGGCATGCAAATTCAAAACTTCGCATAGCTATTTATCAGATAAAGATGGCTAAATCCTACAACTCCAAGGTCAAAAACAGATGTTTCAAAATCAATGATTGGGTCCTAAAGAAGTTTTTCTTGCCAATGGAGAGATCGGGAATGGAACCTTAGGCCCCACCTGGGCAAGACCATATAAGATTATTAAGGTAATTCGGCCCGAGACATACAAATTGGAAGATGCCAACAAGAAGGAAATGAGGCACCCATGGAACATCGTGCATAACCCCCCATATCACTAGTAGTTGTCGAGGCTAATGACAGTTTAGACTTACTGATGCCAATGAAATTTTATTTTATTTTTCGTTTGATTTACTATGTCCAATGCTTATTAGTAATTTCAATACAACTTCTCCATTATCAATACGTTCTCCGACAACAAGGCAGCAAATTATCCAACAAAGTAGCAAGAGATGATAGATCGTAGCCAACCCCTTTTAACTCGTTGGGTAAACTACTTAATGCGTACAACTATCTTGCAAACTATGAGGCAGTGAGGGTGTGCGGTTTGCGATCACCTCCTTAACTCGTTGGGTAAACTTCTTAACGCGTACAACTATCAACTAAAATGGCAAGACAACGAGAGAATGTAGTTCGCAGCCACTTCCTTAATTTGCTGGGTAAACTACTTAAAGTGTTCCACTACAATCAAATGGCAAGGCAGTGATGGAGTGTGGTTCGCGACCACTGGCTTAACTCACTGGGTAAACTAACATGTTCAACTACAATCAAATTACAAGGCAGCGAGAGAGTGTGATTCGTGGTCACCTCCTTAATTCACTAGGTAAACTACTTAACACGTTTGCATGCCCTAATTTTTAGTCTTACTACGATGTTGTGGAAGGTAATATTCGTGGTCATTGCTTCAACCCATTGAGCATGCCACTTAACTCACACAAATTCGAAGATGACAGTAGACATAAGAAACAAAATAAACCGAAGCAGTAACACTTGAACCAAATATAGCTTTCTCGATTGATGAAATCAAGTTACAAAGAAAAACAATCATAATAATAAAATAAAAACATCCTACGGCCCCGCCGCCTCTTGAGGGTCGGCACAAGGTGGGCATCTACGACAGTAGAAGTTGGGTTCCCGACAACAAGAGCCTGAACAGGTTCATCGCCCGAGAACAACTGGTCCTCCAAAGACAGGGTCGGCTCAGCGAGAAGAAATGACATATCCCATTCAGGATGGACCTCCCTAATCCTCTCCGTCAACTGATCACCCCCTTCATAAAGCAAGCAGCAAGGCACAAATATTCTAGAGTGGTGGCAAAATTCTTCATATACAACCTCGTGACCCTAGCCTCCGCCTCCGCCTCCGCCTCCGCCTTCGCCACAAAAGTCCTCGTACCCTCCAACTTAGCATTGGCTCTTTCCAACTCCTTTCTTGCATTGGCCAACTATTTGTCCTTCTCGAGGACCATGGCATCAAAATCATGATTGATCGAGGCGATGGACTACTTCGCCACTACAACTCGCTCCTCAGCCATTAGATAAGGGTTACTGCCTCCCTCGTCTCTGCTGATCTCATATCCTCGAGGATGGACGCTAGCTTAGCCTTCAGATCCACCTTGGTCGAGGCCAACGCCTTTGCTTTAGATCGCAAGGCTTCATTCTCAGAGTCCAACTTCATATTCGTCGAGTCCATTTCTAGCAAGTCTTCAAAGAGTTTCTTAGCCTTCGCATCTACCTTCTCCAGCTTACCCGCAATGCCCAGGAGAGTGTTGTACAACTCGTTGTTCAAAACAAACCTGTGGACCGTGTTCATCGCGGCCATCGTCACCATTTCTTCCAACGAGACCTTATCTACAGCTTTCTCCCATAAAGGAGACCAGAACTTGTGGACGCTCATTGTGGCCACTGCCAAATTCGAAGGCAGCATTTCCAGTATGGAGGAGTCAAGCTCGTCTCGGCGAGAGCCGATGTTGATATAATCAGTACCCTCAATATATGGACAATTCTTGTGCGGGGCTCGTCGAGCATCCCTCGTTAGGCCATCGTTGCCATTTGAAATGGTCCCCTCTTTTTTCCTTGAGACTCGGTCTCTTTGATGGCAATTCCCTTTCCCTTGTCCTGAGGACGATTTTTCTGAAGAGATAAAGGAGTAGAGCCTTGGCTGGATGATCGAAAGGAATCAATAGCATATATGGTACTGATTGAATGGGGATGGCAGCTAGCACCTCTGGCGACGAATAAGGTGGTGCCACAGCACCCACGTTGTCCTTGTCCACGACAAATATGGAAATACTTCTGAAAAAATATTTGGCTACACAACAAATAAAGAAGAGAATCAGTCTAACGCCCAAAAAAGAAAGAAGAAAGAAACTATCATGAATTTACCTAGGGGTGGGCATCCAAACCGCCAAACCGTTCAAACCGACCGAACCGAACCGAATCGGGTCGGTTTGGTTCGGTTTTTCACACCCTGGCGGTTTGGTTTGGTTTGGTTTACTAATTTAAAAAATATATTCGGTTTGGTTTGGTTTGGTTTCGATTTGGGCAAAAAAACCGAACCAAACCGCCAAATAAACCGAACCGAGAAATGGAAGTTATTTTTATAAATAACATGTCAAAAAACATGTTGTAAATAATATGTTATTTTATAAATGGGAGTTATATTTAAATTTTTTGTAAATTTTTGTTAATAATATGTTGCATGTTGTAAAGAAAATTTGAAATGGGAATTATAAAATTAATTTTTTTGTGTGTATACAAGCCCAAAACATTAAAGCCCAAACCGCCCAAACCGAACCAAACCGAACCAAGATTGGTCGGTTCGGTTTGGATCGGTTTCATCCAACTCGGCGGTTTGGTTCGGTTTCAGATAATGGCCAAACCGAATTGGTCGGTTCGGTTTCGGTTTGGGCTCAAAACCGAACTAAACCAACCCATGCCCACCCCTAAATTTACCTATTAAACTGTAGCGGATAAGATACGTAATGTCTTGGAGAAGACTGCCCATGTTGCGAAACTTACATGGAGCCCCTCGAATCTTAGACCACTTCGCGCGAAGCTTCTCTTGCTCCCGTCCCGGGATAGGAGGTTTTCCACAAACTGCAACACCAAGATAGAAAAAATATTAAGTCAGGCACATTGGAAAAATATGAAATCCAACAAATTGTGCATACCAGGCTCCCAAAAGCTATAAGGAATAAAAACGTATGGGATGGAATCCTCCGGCTTAAACTCCAAATCCCCTCGACGAAGAAGAAGGTAATCTTCAAGTTTGGGACCTTGTTCAAACTATCGGTCGCTGACCCACATCCTTGCTTGGGACCTTGGGAATATATTGTACCAACCCCCAAATCGGTAAGGTTGGTAAATTGTCTCGATGTCCCTCATCGAAAGATCTTCAATGGCCTCTGTTATCTGCCACAAAAGGAACGCTGCCACCATATGGCCCTATCCGTTAGGTGTAATCTGACACGAAAAGAGGTTGAAGTCCATGAGAATCTCACAAAAGAGGATGGTTAGGCGAAGGCCCTGTTACATCGCCGGTATATAAATAGCCGAATCATCGGCACGTTCATGGGAGCGAAGAGCACAGAGGTTAATCGATGCTGGGATGTCGTAGGGCAACCACAACCCTTCCAAGCTCGGGTCTATTATCTTACTTTAGACTGTGGTAGCAGCGTTCATCGAAGATGTGAGCTCATCGTCTAACTGACGAGCAGCAGGGAATTTTTTCTGATTGAACAAACCCCTCATCTCTGAAGGCACATTATTTTACTTTGTTCTCGCCTTTGGCAAAGTCCTACCATATGGTATCTGCTCGGTGTTAGGTTCACTAGTGGAAGCTAGAAGAAAAAACACAATAGTGTGTCTCTGGTCAACCTCGTCATTTTGCTCAAGCGACGGTAGAACCTCACCTAGGATCTCAGGGTCAGTAGGAAAATCAGGCCGATTTTGAGAATCGTCGTTATCATATGACATTCATCTTGTATTATTCAAGATGGTTAAGGCGATAGGACATTAGACAAACTTAGGAGAAAGAGTAGTAGGGCGTCGGCAACAATGACAGTTGGCAGGGAGGACAAAGCAGAAGAAAAGAAAGATCTAAGTAGAAAGAACAAAGATGGAGAAAAGGTTTTTCGTTACCTAGGAAAAAGTGCCAGAATAGACTATCTGAACTGGAGCCGAGAAACAAACACTGAAAACTAAAAATGGAGGGACTATGAAAACTTGAACTATTTTTTGCAAAAAGTAAAACGGTAATGGGCAAAATGTTATGGTTTATATAAGCAAAGGCCACAACATCCTAACTGTTCATTCAAATAACCTAAAGATCTGGACCGTAGATCTTTGGGACAAGTGGCAGAAAACACGTGAATAGGATAGGCCAAGAAATGAGACTTTAATAGTGGGGCTAACACACCTCCAAGCACGCCAATCAGACGGTTGTTGCAATGATGGTGCTATCTTTCCCAACTTCAATACAGTAGTGCCATCATTGCACGCCTGTCTCTTCAACTTTGACAATGTCACGTGGCCCCCCACTTGCAAACCTTCTACAAAAGCACAAGTCAAAGCCCTTACCTACTATAAATGAGCAAGCATCGGGCTATATCTACGAAGACTTACCAAAGGTCCATATATTTTGTTATGGTTCGCCAACATAGCATGGGCCTCCCAAGGTAGGCAAACTTCAACAATGGTTCGCTAGTACGTGCCAATCTTAAAGGCCTTCACCTTCATTTAAAAAAAAAAAAAATATCTCTTAAGTCCTACGCCTAACATAAATAATAGATTGAAACTTGGAAGATTGTTGTTTCCACCCTAATTTGGCAAAGGCTCCACATGAGTAAGGGTCCTAAGCTAGGACCTCCTAGGCCCTTGCCTCAATCTTAAGTAGCATTCAAAAGTCCTAAATTATGATAAAAGGCCATTGCATTCTAATACTTAGCCAAGCGAAGTCTAGGAAGGGCTTCGCCCCTCCTAACGAACTTGGGTCCATCGTTAGTATCTCGCGCCATAACGAGATCCCTATGCGCGATCCAATATTCTGGACTAAGAAGGAAGATAATTGAGGAATGGATTATGTTTGATTAAGAAAACCAGACTCACAAGGAAACTTTATCCCAATATATTTTAAAAATCAGTAGGGCAATCTTGGAGATTGAAAAAAATTATGACAGAATCTTAGAAGATCACGATGAAATTAGATTCGGCCTTATTTTCATAACGAATAAAAATTCAATCAAATAACTAATTAATTGCTTCCCCAAATCAATTGGACCACCCCACCCCATAAATACAAAATCGTCATTCATTATAACCTATACATTATTCTTTGCCCTAAACTCTGTTCAAATAAATTGGAACTCCCCTCCCCATAAATACAAGATCTTCATTCATTATAACTTATATATTATTTTGTACTCTAAACTCTGTTCAAATAACTGTCTACTTGTGTCTGTCCCAAAACATGCAATGCTCAAGTCAAATAGCCACTTCATTCTTTCATGCTATGTATAAAACATACAAATATAGAGAACTACGAGAGAGAGAAAATGGCAATTAGGCCTTTCAAACAATAGCACTTCACTTTTAAGATTCAGCGACACGTTTATCACATATAAGAAAACAGGAGTTTTCATGTTCTTGCGGCACATGGATGTTATTTTACATTCTTCAAAAGTAACTTCTGAGACAATTTAATCGTTTCAAACTTGCATAATTTTGAAAGCTACATCATAAAAAAGAATCTACCTTTTATTAAAACAATAAACACATAAACTAATCGCTAGTATTTTGTAATATCAACCTACTTTAGAGGCATGCGGATGAGCATATTTGGAAGGCAAGAAATATTACCGCTGCTACATTGAAGAGCCATTGTTGAAATAGAACTGAGTGTTTGTACATTGTGGAAAAGAAAAAATGTTTGTTTCTGCTATAAAGTTGGAGATCCTCTTCTTTCTGAAAAGAAAAAAAGAATAAGTCGGTTGATTTCCTCTTCCAACTCAAAGAAACAAGATGACCTGAAATCCGGTGATAAAAATTAATAAAATGGACATAGATCAATTTGGTTGAACAAACTATATGCTCGAATTCACAGTTTCCTCTTGACCATCGGTTAGCCGAGCTTTACTTGCTTTTTTGTACAACTCTGGGCATGATCAATGATCTCCTTGAGCTGATGCATTAATATCTTAAAATCAAGTTGTGAGCAAATACAATAAGTGCATGTTTGGTAGAGTTTAAAAGTAGTTTTTTTAAGAGATTTTAAAAAATTTTGATGAAATGTGTTGTTGAAAAGTTGATAAAAATTATATATCTTACGAAATATGTGGTTAAAAATGAGTTTGGGAAAAAAAACTCAACCAAACATGCTCTAAACCTGTTTATAGATTTTAAACTTTGGTACACATTTTGTTTACATGTCCTCATAAAAGGTTTATACTGTCGATTGCATAAACTAATTTTGAACTAAGTTGTCAATATGCAAACAATCACTCTCTTTTTTTTTTTCACATCTTAGGTTTATCTCGAGAATCTCTCTAGACACTAACTCCAACACTATCATCATGCATATTATTTTTCCAAACCCTACAAGTTTACATTTGGTAATTAAACTCATCAACATAATAATTAGGTAACCCTTTATACAAGATGGGTACACTTCATCAACTATTAGGGGGTTGAAAAAATTGTTTGTCAAAAGTGTCCTGATACTTAGACTAGCTCTTCAGAGCACGGCCAAATTTACACATGCAAACTTTTAAGGGATCATGGTGAATATAATTGTGAGGTGCCATTCCTAAAACCTCAACTCTCCAAAGATAAATAGGTAGTTGAATCATTTTTACCTTCCAGCCACTTTGTAAGATGTAGTCGCTCGCATGTCAAACAATCCCAGCTAAACAACCCGAGGCATCTCACTCCATGCTATTTGGATATTTTTTTGTTGGCTATAGTGGATGTCCGCAAGAAAGAGAGACCATTGCACTATCAATAATAGCCTCCAAGCTTTCAAATTTACTGAAACCATCAAGCTAACCTTATATGTCTACATATCTTGGAAACAAAATTCTGCCTTGCCAACGAATGAAAATTCATAATAGTAACCTGAAAAACACAAAAGGTGCAATTGAACAGCAGGGATTCCATCACATTTACTAGCCTTCATCTTAATTTATGATGAACAAATTCGGGATTATCTCATCAATGTTTAAAAAGGCAGAAATAAGTAGTGGGGCGGTTTTTGTTTGTGAGAAGAGGAGTAAGCCTCGAGGTGCTTTGAAGCGTAAGCCACACTACAAACTAAAAAATTAGTCAAAAAACTGTAAATTAAAATATAAATAGTTTATTTCACCAATAAAAAGCAGAACATCAATTGAAATTTTTTCCTTAAATAGACTATCAAAAATATGACCTGTTTGCCGACAATTTTTACTCTTTTTGCAATGAAAAAAAGCTTAAACTAACAAATTTTAAAAAAGTGTGCTCTGATTATCATCATGACCATTTGTAACATCTTCCATAGAATCATCTTCATAATCTAATTCTCCTGCCTATATATATTCTTCATCTTTATTGGCGATTTGTATTCAATATTCTTCCTTATCTACTAATTACAAAGAGGGTGCCTAGTTGACGTTGGTGATAATGGATATTTTTGTGTTTTTAATTTGTAAAGAGGGCCAAATGCTTGTATTTATATTTTGTATTTTTAGGTCCAAACTTTTGACTTTTGTTTAAGTTCAAAAAAAGAGTCCCAATTAAAAGCCCAGTTAATAATTCTTTTTTTTAACAAAAAAAAACCAAATTTTCAATGACATGTGAGGCACACACCTGTGAGGCATGAATCGTACGCCTCACAGAATTAGGCACCTGAACATAAAAAAAAAAAAAAAAAGGATCACAATTAGCGTCTCAGACTGAGGCATACCTCAAGGCACGTCTCAATCCGCCTTTTTAAACTATGATCTCATGTCAAATAGTCTGTCTATGATAACCCTGCTCAAAGCCTATGAGTAATGAGACATTGGCAGGATCAACCAAGATTCCACTTGGAACTGGTGTCATGGCATAGGATAGAAATTAATTAAGACCTAAAAGGGTTAGTACAATGTTCGGAAAGTTGAAACTGACCCCTTACATGGTATGGTTCGGGTTCCAACTTGTAACCTTACTGGTTAGTGGTTATAACATGTTCAACTAGTTGTATTGGTATTTTATAGTCTCTAATATATTTTTTTTCCATTGTGCTTGTGTTGAATTCTTAATCATATTTGGCATGCTCATTATAAGAACAAATCTATTATTAACTTACGAAATTTGATTGTTGATTAAAGATTTCTTAGTTTATCTCATCAAGTTAATTTTTGAATAAAAATTTCACATGTAGAAACAGAGTCTGCCTGAACTGACCTTGTCTCAACCGTTTAAGGTTGGTACAGGTTTCTAAAATCAGATAAGACAGGGTAAGGTACAGGATAATGTTTGAAGTCAATACCTTGAAGAGAATAGAAAATTAATAGAGCTGAAACAGAAAACACAAAAAAAAACAAATATAATTTGTTACTTCGAAACAGATAATAAAAGACGGATTAAACAAAATACTAAAAGAAACAAGATACAGTTAAGAGCTCACACTCATAATAAAGAATTTGAACATTTATCACTCAAGAATATTAGGCTGTAATATGACTATGATAATCAAAACAATATGATGTAGAAATATCAATTTCCCAGATCAAGGTGTAAACCATATGAACATGTCTACCATAAAACAACTATCTCAAAATGCTAATCTTCAAAGGAAGGAATTGCCAATGGGAAATACATATCCAGATTTATCAACCTGACATTCAAGTCCAATGAACCTCAAGAAATTTAATATTTTACAAAGAATATTATGAGAAAAATGCCGAAACTGCAGCAAAATCACATCCTCGTTTGAAATCCTTTTGATTAAAATCAATGTTGATAAACAAATAGTTTTTGCAAGGATTTAAATTTAAAATTTAAATAATACAAGGAAAAGTTTGGAAGTAAAGAGGACTACAAATTAGCCAACTTCATTGTCGATTCCAAATCCATCCCAATATATGATATGGCCAAGGATTTAAATTCTGTAACAGTTGACAATGAATTTGGCTCATTTGAATCACATACATTGTGGATTTGAAAAGAACAGAAAATTAATAAGGTAAAACACAAAGAGAAGACATATAAACACCCCTACCCCCGCACCGACCTTAGGCGTCAAGCATCACTTTGAAACGAAATATAAGAGATAAAAAGAAACAAAACACTGTGTATCGGATCCACGTCATAAGATTTGACAAAGTTTTAAGTTCACTATCAAAAGAAACAAAACACTAATATAAACAAATAAAGTAGAGAGCTTACATTTATAATGTAGAATTTGCACATTCATCACCCAAGAGTGTTGTGTCTTTATATGACTATGATAAATTGATAATTAAACCAATATGATGCTTAAATTTCAAATTCCAATATCGAGGTGTAAACAAATGAATAGATCTACCATCTCAAAATGATAAAATTCACAGGAAGGAATTGCCAACGGTAAATAAATATCCAGATTTATCAAATCTAAAACTCAAGCATGCCAGAAAGCTAAGAACTTAGATGAACAGCATTAAGGAAATTCAGTATCCAAAAGTAATCAGCAAATGCTCGGACTTCAGATGTCTTTACGCATCCTCATAATCTGCCACCTCTCAGCCATATTATCCAAGTTGCACAATTATTGCAACAACTTAGGGTGTTTCAATACAATTGAAGTATCGTTTAGTAGAAAGACATTAAACAACATACAGAAAGGGCAATACAAGACGGTCTAATGGCATCATGCCAAATACATTGAAGAACAAAAACCCTTAAGAACTTCTAAACCAGATTCTTCATCACTCTCATCTTGACAGAACGAACTATGTCACAGAACGTAACCTTTTGGCACAAAACCAACAATAATGACATAAGGAAACTCAATCAGTATGTACTACAGAAAGAACATGACACAACAAATGCAAAACCACTTGTAGGAAAATAAACTAGAGGATTGTGTAAGATGCAAAGCATAACTAAACATCCACTATATCGTTGTCAAATATACTAAAAAATGGAATAGGAACCAAGCAGCGAGATCGTGAAATGGTAAATTGAAAACATCTCAAAGAAAGCAATGACTACAAAATTCTGATGATACAATCATTGGAACAAGAACCAGAAAAGTTCTTAAAGAAGTTGTTATAAATTCTTCTTAAAGATTAAAAGTGAAAAGCCTACGCATATTCAAGAAAATTGTGAATGCAATTTATACGATTGGGCTTTACTTATAGAAAAGTTCAAAATATTCGTGACGAATTCTCATGAACAAGGCAGCATTCAAGACCACTGGTGGTGCATCATTACAAAATCATTTTTAGTGTGTTCAATGACATAATTTCTGAGATTTGGCCAAGATCAATTAGTAAATTCAGGGTTCCCACAGTTGAGCAAGAAAATTGGAATTCGTTATTATTATTAAAGTTAGATTCCTCAAAAATCTATCTTGCCAATGCCCTGATGCAAATCAAAGATTTCATTTAAACTTCAATATGATTTGAACAATGCTTGATTGGTGTATATTACAAAATTGACATGTACTTGCTCATGATTTGAAGTGCTGAATTGGGCATGTGAAACGTAAGAAGTATATACCTGAGGGGCAAAAACAGCATTTTGATTGTATATTCTGCCAAAGTTGTTCCAGATTCTAGATAGCCATATCTGACTCCATGTTATTATCCGAGTGATATAACATAGAGAGCAAGCACAAGTAGGCAAACAACACACCACAGAGGGGAAAGCCCAGGCCAAGAAAAAAATATCCCATGTGCCCTCTCCCGCACCCATAAAATTCAATTTTATTAATGATAGGTAACCTCTACCACTACATAGGTTCAGCATTAAGGAAATTCAGCATCTACAGTAATCAGCAAATGCTAAGTCCTCAGATGTGTTTCTGGTGCAGATTGCATCCTCATGATCCGACACCTCTCCAACAAAACAAGTCATCCCTAGTCCATGTGGGCTCTTTTAGTGACGGATCAAAAGCAAAGTCACACAATTGTTGCAGACAACTTATGGTTCCATTACATTTGAAGATGTATTTAAAATGAAATATGTTTAACATACAGAGAGAGAAGTAAATGATTGATTAGTATGCAACATAAAGCAACTTCTCAATAGAAACTTCTAGGAAAATAAACTGCAGCATTGTTGTGCTAGGTGCAAAGTATAACAGGATGTCAATTTTATCATTGTCTGATATATAGAAAATTGAATAGTTTCATACGTCCAGGATAGAACCAAGTGGAAGCATCTCAAATAAACCTAAGGACCACACAATTCTAATGAGTTCTATCATTTTCCATTTGAAACGAGAACCAGATGACTAAAGTGCATGTTTGGCTATGCTGAAATTATTATTTAAGTGCTTATAAGTTATATAATAAATTGTGAGTACTACGATATATCTGAATAAAAAGTATGTTTGACTAGTTTAACTAACTTAGATTATAATTTAAACTTAGCATGTTACTGTATCTACTTTTAAAAAAATAACTTCTTAAGTATGATCAAACTAAGCACTAATTATAGAAGTTCTTATTCCAAGTCAGATTAATAATGAACAGCCTCTATATTCAACAAAATCATCATAACCCACTTTATATCATAAGGATTCCCTTATTAAACCCTTAAGATATTTCATGTGTGTTAAGAGGTAATCCTGAGTTCCTTCAATTGAGGAGAAAATTGGAATTGCCACTATCCTAAAAGTTAGATTCCTCAAACATTTATATTGTGTTGCTCTTGTCCGTTTGCAAATTAGAATCATTTAAAGTACATTAATGAATTGAGCAAGATTTTTGTATATTCATCGAACTATCATGTCTTTGCTCATGACTTAAAAGCGATGAACTGGGAATGTAAAAAGTGAGCAAAGCTCGAATATATGGTTCATTCTGCTCATGTGCCACGGTTTATTGATGATCGGTGCCGTTCTTAAAATTTAAGGAGTATGTACCTGAGGGGCTAAACCAGTATGCTGATTGTAGATTCTGCCAACGTTGTTCCAGATTCTAGATGGTCATATCTCCATGTAATTATCCGAATGATAAGCAAAGAAAAGCACAAGAAGACAAACAACACACCACACAGGGGAGAGCCCGGGCCAAATAAACACTATCCCGTGCACCCTCCCCGCAACCACGAAATTCAGCATCTTTTATTAATGATTGGTGACCTGCCATGCAAGCGCACCTGTCATGGCAAAGGCCAAGATGACAAAAGATAAAACAGGACTCACCCTCCAATTGGGGCCTCCGTCCAATCTGTCTCTTTACATCATCAGACTATTACAGAAAAAATTCCCTTCATATTTCTACACATAGATTCCTGAATTGAAATAAAATCTACCGGCTGCAAATCAATTTTTTGCCAATAAATTATTTTTTTCGTAAGGTGGCAACCCACAGTCAACCCCGACATGGAGTAAGATGTACAGATACAACCATGCCGCTCCGAGCTCCAAAAAAGTCAATAAACTGCTCTTCAATTTCATACCCTGAAGAAGGTTGAGCCAGAAAAAAAAAAAAATCTTCCAGCAAAGACATCAACAATTTGTCTTATCAACCATTAAACACCAAAAAAATCAAAAAAATAAAAATAAAATAACTAAACCAAGGAAAATTGCTAAAGAGAGAACCTATCAATTCCGGCAAATATATGTTACCTGTATGATGATGAACGCAGCATCCCTTAGCTCATGGAAGAGAAAAGCAGACGGCCATATATTCAACTCGGCTGGGAGAAAAAATTCGGTATTTATAGGAAGGTTAAGGAGGGAGACGGATCCGGATAGACATCTAAACATAGAGATATACGATAGGGTGAGGGAAATAAAAGAGAATCCTTATGATATAAGTGTTTGAATGTTACCGAAAGAATGTTCTTGTTCAAAACATAGAGTTATAAACACATTCAATTGGGTGGTCAGACATTTGAATGTTACCGAATGAGACGTACACGATTGGGTTACTCTCCCCATAGTAAAGGTGGAGCGAGAAAGGCGGTTGAGTAATGTTTGGTAAAAAAAATTTAAATTATAAGTACTGAATTTTACAGTGACTATTATACCGAGCTTGGCATCTAGATGGATTCCCAACAATGCTAAACTAGTAGCCTTTGTACAATCAGCCCACTTGATTCTCCCAATAACTAAAAAGTGTAGCACGCCTAAATCTAAATAGGGTTCGCAGTAGTAGAGAAAATGGATCAAAAAAAGCTCATGTAGGCCCGACTAGTCCTTAGAGTCTTTTTATTTTCCCTGAGGCAAGGTCGGGCCACACGATTCTTTCACAAAGCGCTCTCTCACACGTCAAGATACAATGTGTGGATAAAAATAATATTTGATTAATTTATAAGTGTTTATAACTACAGACAAATATATACTCCAAGAATGTTCTTGTTCAACATTTGGTCTTCAAGAAACAATATACTTAATTATTTAAAAAACAAAGAAAAAAGGAAAATTTTGTTTTAAAATTATGGAAAATTATTGATAACCATATTTAAATATGTCTTAACTCATCCAAAATAGAGAAAAAATCCGAAAGTAATAGAAAATTTGTAGAATCTGAGCAACGTGCACAGCTTGCGCAGTTGAGATCAAACGTTGATCTCGCAGCACTCCATGGTCTGATCATCGTGAAATTTGGACAGAAAATTAAAATTTTATTGTTCTTCAAATTTAGCGATTAAGATCAAGATCTAACTATTCATTTGTGAGAAATTCTACGTGAAAAATGGTGAATTTGAAATAAGCTGAAAGGTAATAATCTCTTTTCATGGGTATATGCATAATGGTTACATGTGTACCAGAATTAATAGGATGTTATATATATAATGTCGTTGCTCTTGAAAAAGCACAATATTGCAAATATCAATACTCTATTAGAATATTTCTTGCTCATGAAGAGCATAATTGTATAAGATCTAAGATCTATTATATCCTTACACAATTTAATATTTCTAAATAATAATCTTTTATTGCTCATAAAGTAGCATAACATTATATTAATATTTCCAGTACAATATTACTTCATCCCAAAGAGCGTAATTTTATAAATTTAATATCTTACAAAAATATTATGCTATTGCACCTGAAGAGAAAATTCTTATATAGTTCAATATTCTAAAATAATAATTTGGTGTTGCTCCTAAAGAAGCAAAACGTTATATTAGCATAACATAACAATTTTAAATACTCCAAAACAATATTAAGTTATTGCTCCTGAAGAAACATTACTCTAAATAATATTTTATTGTGTCATCGAAGAAGCATATGTCTCAAAAAATACCATACCACCTAATTAAATTATGAAAAACAATTTTAATATATATGCATAAATTATGAGTGAATGCTTATTCCTGAAAGGAAAGTATACAATTTATGTCATGTTGACATCGATTACTGTGCCTACAAAAGAAATTTATAAATGTTATTCTATTTAATTATATCATTGTCTATCTTAATTAATAGTAGAAAAAAATATTTTTGAATATTATTTCTTGTTACATACCAACATTTTGGAAAATATTGTGTTACTAATCCCTAAAAAGTGGGAACTTGTAACTATCAACATTCTAGAAGATATTGTGTTATTCTTAAAGAAGCACAATCTAACTATATCAATACTCTAGAAGAATATCATGTTGCTCATGAATAACAAGTTTCTACACGTCAATAGTTCAGAAAATTGAAATCGCTTTGTTTCAATAATTCGAAAGAAGAAAACTTTAAATTATATCAATATCAGAATATTGAATTTTTACTCCAAAAAAAAAAAAAAAAAAAGAAGCACAAGTTTAGACTATCGTTAATTTGTAATAAGATAATGTTAATGTTCTCAAAGAAGCACAACTTCAATATTTTAATAATTAACATATGATAATTTCAAAAGAATATCTTATGATTTAATTTCAATAGGATATTTGATATTTTATGCGAATTTCATGAAATATATGAAAATATTGCTTATTCTAGAAGGAAATCATTTGTAACTTTTTGTATTAATGATAATTTATAATTTATTTCATCGAGGTTATGAATACTTTGATTGAAGAAAGAACTAATATTTAATAAAACCTTTAGGTGAACTTACAAAATTTAGTTACGTACAAACAGTTGAATCTCAAATATTGGATAAATTATAGGAAATTTAGCCCAAATGGTCCTTAACCTTTGCTCTCAGTATGTATTTTGGTGTGCAATTGGTCCTTATTTGATAAAAAGACAAATATGCCCTTACTTTGAATTAAAGAAAATTGCATTTGGATTTCTAACTTTTACAAAATGTGCAAATGGATCCAATATATTTATTAAATAATATTTAATTTTGCATACTAAATATACAATTACAGTCGTGTGAGTTAAGAAATTTCATAAGAGAAAAATATAAAATTATTGCACTTTAAATAAATGTAATTGCTATATGATGTGAAAAACTTGAATAAAAATTAATTTAAATAAATAACAAAATGACGTATATAATTTTAAGACATTAAATCAATCATATTATATTTTTATTTAACATAAAAATGCTAATAAAATTAATTTACATTGTGTTGTTGATTTTTGAACGATAATAAAACGATAAATTAAAATATGAACAATACAGTTAGATCTCTAATATTTGTAGTTAATAAACATATTATTCAATTAAATAAAAGTATTTGAGCATCAAGCTTGTGACAAAGTTTTTTTTATAACTATAAAATAAAAGTTTAAATTTTGAATAATAAAAATAAAAATTTTATTTGACATGTTTATTAATAATTAGGAGTAAATTCTAGTTATTTCATAATAGTTCATAAAATATAAAAAAAAAAAATTTGTATATTATTAATTTGGTCAATAAAGTGTTAATTCAAAAGAGAAAAAAAAACTCCTTAGTTTTCTTTAATTTTTTTATTAAAAATAAAAGTATCGGACTTATTTTGTACTTTTTGCAAAGGTTAACAACCAAACTACAATTTTTCTTTATTAAAATTATGGTTAATTACACTAATGGTCCTCATTCTTTCAAGTTTGTAACAATTTTATCATCATTCTTTTTTTAGCAGATATCATCCTCATTCTTCCATTTATTCTCACATAGGGTCCCCAAATCACTATTTTTCACTATTCTGATAATTCTATGACAATTTTACCCCTTGACTTAAATAAATTAAAATAATAGGAAAAAAATACAATGAAAACATTACAATTAGCCCTTAATCTTTTCAAAAGTACAAATAAATCCTACACTATTTTATTTTATACAGATATGTGTTCTTCTCCAAAAAAAAAAAAAGAATCATCTTTTCCTATCCACCCTCCACCCCAACCCAACCCAGCCCAGCCCTTAATGGCATGTTGGAAACTTGCCGACCTTCACACCTTCACAGATTTGTCAAAGTTTCACAAAATCCTCCAAACCTTCACAGATTTGTCCAAGCTTCCAATGTACACTATCCACTTCTGGCCCCAATTCTCCGCTTCCTCCTCATGATTCTTCTCCACCGCCAAGCACTTGACGGGTCCGCTGTGCCCAATAAGTACCGATATGCAGATGTGGACACCCCTCTTTCCACCGCCACACACAAATGCTTTTCCGGTGGAATCGCTCAACACCATGTTTCCATCCACTGCCATACACAGGACAGCCAGTTTATGTCCCCTCAGCACTCCTCCGTAGGACATGAAGTTCTTTTCCATCTCTCCGAAATTCACCAGTCCGTCGGAGGCCCTACGTACAGCACCGCCGCTATGGGGTTCACCGCCAGTGACATTATCGCATTTTCTTGCTTCAATAACATCTCCACAAGCACATGCTTTGTATTCTTTCCCACCAGCTCTCTTCTCTAGGCCTTAACCATCTATCAGCGGAGCCGGTGAATACAAGCCCATCAAACGCCACATCCACCGATTTTTCTGCATCGTCGTGGACGGTGATGGATTCCAAGCATTTTGAATCAGAAATTCTCCAAAATTTTAAAGTTTTATCCCAAGATGCTTGATCCATGGAACATTCCGATTTCTTCGTACTTCAACGTAGTTTTTGGGATTCATAGACTTTTTGAAATAATCTTTGGTGATCGGAAAGTTTCCAACACACAATTTAGGATGGGGTGGGGGTGGGGGTGGGGGTGGGGGTGGGAAAATATGATTCTTTTAGTTGGAGAATATAAAATAAAATAGTTTAGAATTTATATGTATTTTTGAAAAGATTAAGGGCCTAATTGTAATGTTTTCATTGTATTTTTTTCTTATTATTTTAATTTATTTAATTCAAGGGGTAAAATTATTATAGAATTGTTAGAATAGTGAAAAATAGTGATTTGGAGACCCTATGTGAGAATAAATAGAAGAATGGGGATGATATCTGCTAAAAAAAAAGAATGAGGATGAAATCGTTACAAACCTGAAAGAATGGGGACCATTAGTGTAATTAACCCTTAAAATTAAGGATATATTAGCCTTTCATCTATCAAGGACCAATTACGCATCAAAACACATAGGTTAGGGACCTTTAAGCTAAAAAATAAACATTATGGACCATTTCCACACTGGGAGTAAAGGTTATGGACCATTTGCGCCAAAATTCCTAAATTATACAAACATGTTTTAGTATCATTCTATTGGAAGTAAAACAGCATGTTGTAGAAAAATAATCTTTACAAACTTTTATTTTTTCATTATAGCTATCGTTTTTGTCTTTTGTGACATTAAGTCTTTTGCTCTAATGAATTAAACTAAGGGTAATTTGTAATTTTGGTCTCCAAACTTTTAAATTTGTAAATAATTTACCCCTAAACTTTTTTTTTGACATTGGCCATCCCCAACCTTTGATTTTGTTGCAATTAACATCATTTTGACATATTTTGACGGATTTGCCCTCCTCATTGAATAAAAAAAAATACAAAAAAGCTAAAAAAAAATAAAAATAAAAGCAAATTGCAAATGAAGTCCTACAACTTTTAAAAAGTGTAAAATAAGTTCATCTTCTCCAAAAATTCTCCCACCCTACCCTACCCTATCCTACCCTACCCTACCCTACCCTACCCTATCCTCCATCCATCTCTCTCTCTCTCTCTCTCTCTCTCTCTCTCTCTCTCTCACACACACACACACACACACACACACCCACACACACCCACACCCCTTCCATGGCTTCTTCTTTCAACACCAAAAAACTAAATCCCCTTGCCAAGGAATGGATATCCTCAAAATCCCAGAAGCGTACACCATTTCATCATCACCAACAATTTTTACCTTTCCGTGTAATTCTGCAACCCAATTCTTAATCTGCAAGTCCACTGCCACAACAGGCGGTGCAGCCGAAGGAGACCTACTCTGCTGCACAAGCTCAAGCATTTTTGGAACCTTATTATCACCCACCATTACCAATTGTGTCGAGCTACCAGTGTTTCAATGTGTATGATACGAACTCCAAGTCTCAGTCTTTTCATCCCTCTCATGTCATTCCTTTTTGGCTGGATGGATATTTCTACGGCGAAACAGGCAGTTCTTTTGTTGAAATAAAGGAACTAGTTACTGGAACGGAAATGAAAACGGAGGAAAATGATTTCAAGAATCCTTGTCGTGGCAAAAGGAATGTGGAAAGTCCAAAGGTGGCAAGAAGTTCAAACGGTATTTGTGTTGATGGAGTAAAAGGTTATACCCCTCCAAGGCTCTTAATCACAAAAAGGGCGCGGTGGCCGAAGCACAAGAAGAAGATTGACGACGGTAAGAAGAGCACGGGAAGAAGATCAACGAAGTTTTTTGGTGTTGAAAGAAGAAGCCGTGGGTGGGTGGCAGGATTTTTGAGAAAGATGAACTTATTTTATACTTTTTAAAAGTTGCAGGACTTCATTTGCAATTCGTTTTTATTTTATTTTTATTTTTTTATCTTTTTTGTATTTTTTTTATTCAAAGAGGAGGGCAAATCCGTCAAAATATGTCAGAAGGATGTGATTTGTAACAAAATTCAAAGGTTGGGGATGGCCAATGAAAAAAAAAAGTTTGGGGTAGATTAGTTACAAATTTAAAAGATTGTGGACCAAAATTGTAAATTACCCTTAAACTAAAGAACAAAGGTGGTGATCTTGTGTTGCCCATGTTTTGCTAGCATAGTCTGTGACTACTTATTGTTTAGTGCATCTTTTGTTCATTTTATTTTATTTAATATTTATGTAATATTTGTGACTTGACATTGTCTAAAGTTTTCATATGGTGAAAAAAAATTACCATGTTTAAGGAGCAAATAAAATGAATGGTGTGTGAAAATCCCTGCCATGTTTGATGAACCAATTTGAGATTTTTTATTCATTAAGATTTGATTTTAAATATTCTGTTTGGAAATTTAATTAATTGAGAATAACTTATTCATTTTAATTGGAGATACAACTTTAAAGTCATTTATCATATTTCATGGATGGTAATTGGTTATTTTCATTAAAAAGATTGTAAAAGATGATGATTTGAGTATTATGTGACACATACCTGATCTCATCCCCACAATGGGGAGGAATTATCATGCCCATTACATACTTGTCCACTTTTCATTGGACAAGTAGAACTCATTTAATGTTAACCACTTTTCATTGTCCAATGAAAAATAGACAAGTGTGCAATGGGCAAGATAATTCTTCCCTACTGTGGGACGAGATCAGAACCGTTATGCGACATATGATCCATTGTATATCCACTGTGTTTCATTTATACATTGTCATTTGTTTCAATATTAGAGTTTCTAGTTAAGCCTCATTCTTTATCGTAGGGCAAATGTGCAACAGTGCTTGAAGCACGTGAGCAAAAAGGTATTTGCACTTTTTTTCTTGAAATATATTATGTAATTATAAGATTATTGAATTAAATATTTTCACGAACCCAAAGTTCGTTAATCCAAGAAATTCTATACATGTATGTTGTTTCAATCACTTAGATTTCAGACATGGTGGCAATAATTACGTACATATTGTACATACATGCCTCTCATTACTCCCTAAAGGAGAAATACAAGAATGATTAAATAAATAGTATGTTACTCATTTTCTTTTAATTTGTACTAAACAAATTATAGTACAATTAAATCAAGTAGGACATTGATCTAGAAGTTCAATATCCTGTAAATCTTTATTAATTGGCATGATCAGTTTGACCATCATGGATCAATATGATACGAATTTTTAATGAGAATATATATTGAGAAACCAAAATAAACCAGTATATTTTAACTAGCTAAAATCGGGACTGAATTCTTTATATTTTTAGAAATTATATTAAGGTGATGTATGAAGCCACGTCATCCTCCATGTTGAGGATCTACATATTATTTGTAACTAATAGATAAATCTACTAGATGATTGTAAGGTGTTATTATTTGCAACTTGAAGTTTACGAGATTACTTGCTCAAATTTTAAATTATGAGCATAATTTTTAAATTCTACAAACAAGACGTGTTTCTTATTAATGCTAGTGAACCTATATCTCAAACTTTTAATAAACGATAGTTGGGATGATGATAAATATTTAGCACTATTATTTGTTAACAAAGTGCTTTCTATTTTTGTCTAGGGAATGTTATTTTTACATACAATAACAATTATACGCAACATGACAATATCAAAGTTATCCCCGCCTTAGTTTGCTTATGGTCAGAGCATAATATTACCCATCTAATGATTCTTGATAGTGCAATATCAGTCTACCATAGTGCACTGAGATGAACATTAAAGAATGCTAAGAATACATATATAATTTGAACCCTTATAAAATATTTTAAATCCTAACGAGTGATATTTTATAATACGGTTTATTGACTGTCATTTTGATAAAATAGTTTTCTTAACATTAAGGGAGAAATTAAATAGTTGGACATAGTACATAAAATTGCATCTTATTATATTTTCTAGATCTTTGCACAATACGAACCAGAAGTTCCACAAATAATTTATTTGTAAGGTATACAATTGACAGCTGCAATGAAAGGACAATCCGTTTACATTATATATGGTAAATTAATAGCACAACTGAATTGTGGTGACATTTGAATCTAAAACAAAAATCATCAAAAGAAAAATAAAGCATGTAGTAAAAATTAGGGGTGGGCAAAAGAACCGGAACCAACAGAACCGAACCAGAAACACCCGGTTTGGTTCGGTTCCATGTAAGTATCAAACGGTCCTGGTTCCTAGAATCGAAAACCGACTCGTTCTGGTTATGGTTCTAGGTCTAGGTCTAGAACCAGAACTGGTTCTAATTTGTTAATTTTTTAAATTTTTTTTAAATAATTAGTAGTGTTGATGTTGCCAGTTGCTGACCGTATGACCCAAACAAATAATTCATCAATTGTCTTAATTTTTTTACACAAAAATTGATTAATTTTAAATCAATTACTTCATCGATTTGGTTCGGTTCAACAATTTTTATAGAACTAATGGTTCTATTAGAAAATAACCATTGGTTCTCGGTTCTGGTCCTTTTCAAAATCGAACCAAATAGAACCACCCCCACCCCTAGTAAAAATGGTCACATTAACTATGCATGTACTCTTGGAGAGTATATAGACACAACTAGTTATAAAATCCAAAAAGAGGTTTAGGTGCCTGAAATATTGAAATGAAGAGATCTCGATAAATTATGGAGAAAGAATTGGAATCGAAAATAAATAGTTTTGATAACATATTTACAATATAGTGCACAATATCGTGAACGAAAACACGATGTTGAATCAAAATCTGTTAAAGAATATAAACGAAGAAATGGTTGGCCAAATAAAAGGACGCAATCCAAGTAAAATTGAGCTTACTGGAGAAACTTGAAGTTTCTAGACCTATAGTTCGAACACCTAAACATGTATAATTATGCGAAAATGAACATTATGAATTTCGCAGAGCTCATGTAAAGCAATGACAAGTTGATATCTTGTTAACTTGTCAATGCATATGCCTCTAATGATTATAATTATAACCAACTTATCTAGCATGACTAATAATATTATGTATATAAATCTCAGGAGAATTTAATATACCTGAAACATATAGTTTAACTTTTTGAGAAATTTAATCAATCAAAGTACAAATCTCAAGTGATATTATCTTGAAAGGAAGTAAATACGCATTGTACTCTTTTTCTTTGACCGAAGTTTTGTCCTATTAGATTTTCCTGGCAATATTTTTAATCAGGCAACATTCAAAAGAATAAAGTACTATTTTTCTTTCACAAGGTTTTTCCAGTAAAGTTTTAACGCGGCATATTCTTTATGTAAATGATATCCATGGGAAGTGTTATAAATGTTATAGTTATAGATGTCAATAACCTACAATATATTTACCCTCAACATAACTCTGTAATTATACTTTACCGTGTTACGAATTGTATACGAGACACCCCTGAAGGGGGCAACAGCAAGATCTTTTTTTAATATATTGCATTAGACCATCATGTTGACTATAGTCAACCGAGGATATTGTATGAAGATGGTATTGTTGGAAAGCTATAACAAGACAACAACATGGAACATATTTTACAAGAATTGTTTTATACAAGTTTTAGAAAGTTGGTGGAATTGAAGACACTTACGCATGAGATATGGATGATTCGATACAAGGATTTTCATTGATTGAAATCAGGAAGTTATAAAAATGTTATGTTCTACAATCATGATTCTTAAATTTATGTTTTCGTGTATTTATATTCAGTGGAAAATGTTTAACTATTTTATGTGCAATAATGAAATGAATTAGACCAATCGTGGATAGCAGATGGCTAGAAGAAACCAAACTAAAGCGAGTTGATAAAGGATTTAATGCAAGCGGTGCAAGAGCTTGGAAGGCAGAGTCAAGCTCTAGCACCACAAGTGAATCTCGCAGTTGTCCCGACTCAAGCTTCGGTGGTAGAGACTTTCAGAAGGTACAAGCCGCCTTCTTTTAATGGTGAGAGTGACCTATTAGCTACTGAGGAGTGGCTACGGAAGCTAGAACGAATATTTCGACTTCTAGCCTCCACAGATGCACAGAAAGTTCAGTGTGTATAATTCATGTTTTCTAGAGTAGCAAGTCATTGGTGGGAGTCGATGTCCCAAACTAAGACCAAGGCTTAGTAGTAGGCTTTGACTTGGGATCAGTTTAAGAATGAGGTGACCAAGAAGTTTTTTTCCCAAACGCTTAGGGATTTCAAAGAGACTGGGTTTTTGTATCTTAAGTAGGAAAGTACGTCCCTAACTGATTATGAAAGAAAGTTTGACCAGCTGACCATATATACTCCACATCTCGTAGACACAGAGGCTAAAAAGGTAAGGAGGTTTGAGCAAGGACTTAATTCAAACATAAGTATGATTCTCGTGTCCCACCATTTCACCACTTATAGTGGGATGTCGGAACGAGCTCTGCTATATGGTACCAAATGACTGGTTCAGAGAACTTTGGTTAGAAGACCGGTACAGATCATCAAGGTCAAGTTAGTTAACAAAACAAGGGCTGGACTAGGAAAAGGAAGTGGAATAATTAGGACAAAGAAAAGGAAAAGTTGCAGAATAAGAAAGCAAACAATGAAGCTGATGCCAGCAAATGGAGAAATATCCTAATCCTCCATTTTCTAAGTGTGGCAAGCTGCATAAAGGAGAGTGTTTGATGGGAAACAATGTCAACTTTCGGTATGGTAAACCAAGTCACATGGCTCATAATTGCACAGAGTTTACTCAAAAGAAGAATGAGGACCAAGATAAGAATAACAAGGAAAAGGCTCGAGTCTTTGCCATGACTGAGCAAGAGGCAGAGCAGAACCCCAATGTTATTACAGGTACTCTTCGATGGCTAATTTTTCCTCTATGTTTTGTTTGACCGTGGAGCAACGCACTCTTTTATTTAGTTATCTTTCATAGATAAATCTAGTATTGTATGTGATAAATCCGATAACATACTAGAGGTTAACATTCTCTCAGGTTGAGTGCTAAATACAAATAAGATAGTTAAGTATGTTAAAGTGGAGATGGAGGGAAAAGTATTTGAAGCAAACCGATATGTAATAGATATGAAAGACTTTGACATGATTTTAGGCATGGACTTCATAGGCTATAATCATGCTACCATGTGATGCCGTGGGAATGAAGATTCTTTTCAAACTCTTGGAGATGAAGAATTTTTCTTCTTCGAGGTAAAGACCAAACCTAAAATAAAGATAACTTCACCATTAAAAGCTGAAAAGAGGTTGAAGAAAAGAACATGTCAAAGATTCCTAGTTAGTGTTCTGGAACACAAGAGCAAGTAACTAAGTTTGATAAATTGCCAGTAGTGTAAGAATTGGAGGATGTTTTTCTAGCTAACAGGTACTCCACCTGATAGATAGGTTGAGTTTACGATGGAGCTGGTTCTTGGAGCGGTGCTAGTATCTATGGCCCCGTACCGAATGTCACCAAAAGAGCTAGAAGAGCTGAAAATTCAGATTTTAAAATTGTTGGATAATGGATTTATCTGACCTCATGTGTCTTTGTTGGGAGTATCGGTGCTGTTTGTTAATAAGAAGAAAGATACTACGAGAATGTGTATAGATTACCAAGAATTGAATAACATTACCATTAAGAACAAGTACCATCCTCTACCTAGGATAGAAGATTTGTTTGATCACTTGAGAAGAACGAAGGTATTCTCTAAGATTGATTTACGATCTGGGTATCATCAGTTGAAGATAAAATCGAGTGATGTACCAAAGTCAGCTTTCAAGACTCGGTATGGTCATTATGATTTCACCATTATGCCTTTTGGTGTAACTAATGCTCCGAAAATGTTTATGGATTTGACTAATAGAGCATTTCATCAATTCTTGGATCGATTCATCATAGTCTTTATTGACGACATATTAATTTACTCGCAAGATAAGAATCAATATATGGAACATCTCAAAACTGTGTTGGAAGCTTTGTGAAAGGAAAAGGTGTATGTCAAGTTAAAGAAGTGTGAATTTTGTCTTAATCAAGTAAGGTTTCTTGGTCACATAGTTACTGGTCATATAATTGAAGTTGATCCAGCTAAAGTAGATGCTGTAACTAAATGGAAAAGACCTATTAATGCAGTGACGTCCATAGTTTTATGGGTTTGGCTTGTTATTATAGAAGATTCATCAAAATTTTCTCTAGGATAGCTGGACCGTTGACTTAGTTAACTCGAAAAAGAGTAAAATTTAAGTGGTCGGATAGGTGTGAACAGATTTTCCAAGAGTTGAAGCACGGTTAGTGATGTCTCCAGTGCTAACTATTATGGAAGGTTTATGTGGTTTTGTGATCTATAGTGATGTATCCAAACAAAAATTAGAGTGTATCTTGATGCAACTTAGAAAGGTGATTGACTATGCTTCAAGGCAGTTAAAGCAGCATGAGCAGAATTTTCCAACATATGATCTGGAACTTGCGACGGTAGATCGTGCAGTAAAATTATGGCGTCACTATCTGTATGGAAGTAAGTGTGAAATCTATACCGATTATAAACGTCTCAAATATTTCTTTACTCAGAATAAATTAAATATAAGACAAAAGAGATGGTTAAAGTTAGTAAAGGACTATGAATGCACTATTCTTTACCATCTGGGAAAGGGTAATGTGGTTGTAGATGCTTTGAGCACAAAATCACGGGGGTTAAATGGCATCTATTGTATCATATAAGTATCAATTGGTTAAGGATTTTGATAGAATGAAAATTGAGGTTGTTTATTCAGCAAATCGAATCTCAGCTCAGATAACAACTTTAATTATTCGACCTAACCTTATGGATCGAATCATAGAACTGCAAGATAAGGATCCATTTCTTCGGAAGATTAGAACTGAGGTTGGATCAGCTAAAAAGAAAGATTTTGAAGTATTTTTAGATAGGGCATTAAGGTTCAAAGGAAGACTTTGCGTGCTTAAGGATGAAAAAAATAAGAAAACAAATCCTAAAAGAAGCTCATTACACCCTGTACACCGTTCATCCTGGTAGTACAATGATGTATCGAGATCTTCGAGATACATTATGATGGAGAAATATACAAAGATGTATTGGTTCTTTTGTTAGTAAATGCATAGTTTGTCAACAAGTAAAAGCTGAGCATCAAAGACCATAAAAGTTTTTACATCCTTTGGAGATACCATAATGGAAATGGGAGTATATTTCCATGGATTTCATAATAGGTTTTTTGAAATCGATAAGGGGCAATAATGCCATTTGGCTGATTGTTGATCAGTTGACTAAGAACACTCATTTTCTGCTAGTAAAAATGAGTTTCAGCTTGGATCATTTGGCACAACACTATATAAAAGAGATTGTTAGACTGCATGGAGTTCCTGTATCCATCGTATTGGATAGACCCAAGGTTTAATTCTTAAGTCCTGGAAGAGATTACATGGAGCTTTGGGAACAAAACTGAACTTTAGTACAGCTTATCATCACCAATCCGATGGTCCATCCAAAAAGACTATTCAGATATTGTACTTACTTTTGATGGAATTTGCCTATAACAACAATTTCCAATCTACCATTGTTATGGTGCCATACGAAGCTCTCTATGGTAGAAAGTGCAGACCACTAGTTCATTAGGATAAAGTTGGTGAAAAGAGGATTTTGTGTCCAGAAATTGTCAAGCAAACCGTTCAGGCAGTGGACAAGATTAAAAACAGAATAAAAGCAACCTAAGAACAATAAAAGAGCTGTGCAAATAATCAAATGATAGATTTGGATTTGTAAGCTGGCAAAAAAGTGTTCTTGAAAATGGCACCGATGAAGGGTGTACTAACGTCCACTAAGAAGGACAAGCTGAGACCGCATTATATAGGCTTCCGAAATTCTTGATAAGGTTCCACCCGAACTTTCAGTTGTACACAATGTGTTCTATGTATATATGATCATAAATTGCGTGCACGATCCAAGTCATGTGGTGAATTATTAGGTTTTAGAGGTGCACAAAGATTTATCTTATGAATAAATTTTGATTTCTATTTTGGATAGAAAAGTACAGAAATTGAGGACTAAAAAAAATTCCACTAGTCAAAGTTCAGTAGAGACACTATAAGATGGAAGATGTTACTTGGGAAACAGAAGCACAAATTAAAGCCAAGTATCCGACACTATTCATCTAAGCGAAGGTAATTTCGAGGACAAAATTCCTTTAAAGTGTAAGAGATGTAAGGTCTTGGAATTTATTTTCTCTAAGTTCGGTAGTTGGCCATTTGAGAGATGAACATTTGAGGCTTGGCCCACGTAAGTAAAAATCATAAGTTGATAAAAGTCCAAAGATCTAAGTTATTCCAAGTTCAAATGATATTTAATTTGATAAGTCAACAAATAACTGGGTTTTTAGCACAGTTTTCATCTGCGTGGAATTTCATATAAACAACCCAAGTTCGAATCACCATGTAGATATTTTTTCTAAATATTTTATTTTAATCATTTGAGAGTTTAAAACTCTTCAAATTCCCACTATAAGGCTCATTTATACAAGATTTATAATTATCATAACTCTCTGAGTTAATTTTTCACTAAAGAGGAATGTTACAAAAAGATGAAATTCATTTTTTTTACCTCATCTCTCCCCAAATCCGAATTTCCCTTTTTTTCTTCTCAAATTTGTATTGATTTCAAGTATATTTTCAACAAAGAAAAAAGAGGATTTTGTTACTCCATGTCTTGGTTGGAAGGTTTGTTCAAAGGCAACACCCAAAAGAAAAGATTTTTCCATTTCATATCAAGAATCGAGGTAGGAATTGTACGTTGATAATTTCCCTTTTTGACTTATGTTTGTATGCATGTATATTATGTGATATTCATAAAGTTATGAACCAAAAGGTTAATCTATTAACCGAAATGTTATCTTATGGCCATAACAATCTACGAGCAATAGGGTTCTTTGGAACTATAAAGGATTTTGCCGGTAATCCATCTACGTATTATGAAATACGGTATGAATTCACGTGTTATATGTGTATATACAAGCGTTTGGCCAAAAAGAGTGCACAAATATGATATTCAAACTCGTGTAATAAGAAAACTTGACATGAAGTATTTTGCACTTTGATTATTAACATTCAAGATAAAAATTCGTATTTAGATTATATGCATGATTTGGAATGTCTATACTTACCTCTAGAGTGTGAAATATTAATGTGTATTAAGTACTATGGTTAGGCAGTGCTTTAGCTATTGTAATTACATGTGCAAATGTGGAAAGGACATCGGTAACCAAACAATATTTATTTTTAGCTTTCTGTCGTGACTTTGAAATGTTTCCACTTGATGAATTCTTTACTTTTTTGGATAAGACTAGTGAGGTTAGACAGTCCTACGAGTTCTCTGTCCATAGCACTTGGAATTTTGTCAAATGGAGGTCTATACAGTTAGTTATAGTGTTTTCCGTATGCTACATCAAGTGTACTCAAGAACGGAGTTTCCTAAATAATTGGTCGTGGTGTTGGATAACTAAATGATCCAATAACTTTACAAATTTTTAGTATTTTTAACCTAAATGAGTTTTGAAGTTCCTATGAAAATTTCATGTGGATCTGGGTTAGTTTGATTGGTCAAACAAGATGTAGCGTAAACTAGTGCATCAAAGAAACCCATAGGGCACTTATGCAGTTGGATAAAAACGACCCTCGGTTTCATGTTACCTTGAGGATAATGGACTTTCAGGATGAGCCAAATGTATAAGCATTAATATGTGATCATAATTAAGATATATAAAAAAAACACTTAAATTGTACATATTTAAAGAGGCTCAACTAATCTTGCTTCAGCGACAAAGCTCTAAAGTACAAATGAATGTAAGTTTAAAGTAACAATTCATATCTTAAGATTCGGGGTGTTACATGTTAGGCCTTTGTAATGCTAACAAATTCGCTGCGGTCATATTATTGGAAGCATTGTTGATGTCAAATTTTAATTAACTCGCAAGTGTACGAATCTATTGGAATATAGAAAAGTAGTAACGAGGTCGATCCCACAGAGACTGCAATGGCGAAAGTATAATTTAATCCTAATTAACTATTATTCTATGCTAGTTGAGTCGAAAAGATTTTTGTTGAATGTATTTAATTTAAAGAATAACTAATTATGCTAAAACAATTAAATTGAAGAATCAAGTTGTGTAAAATACCAAGGTTTCAGAATCCACCATTGTTTAATACAACAATTAACTAATTATTGAGTAATTCCCAAAAACACACGACAACACGAAATCAATCTATTGTCGTCCCAAATATTTATCAATTAAGTCCAAAAGAAGAAAAACTAATTTAGGCTCCCCTTATGCTTCAAACATAAATTACTTAAGCATTTTTCGTATCAAGTTCCATTGAAAGAAAACAAAGAATCAAAGATTTTCTAAGCATTCTATGTATCCCAATTCGAATTAAAGATGACGAAAAATCAAAAGAAATTAATAGAACAAGTTTAAGCACCAAGCATGAATTAATTAAATCAAATTCTAACAATAAAAAATATATGATATTTAAGATGAAAGAAAATTTATTTAATTAATCTAATAAAAAACGAACCATGAACGTTGAAGCTCTAAAAAGGAATTAAACAAATAACAAAATAATCATTTAATCAAAATAAGGTTTCATCGTCTACCTTGGCTAAAGAAAATTAGAAGAACATAATTAAATTAACAATAAAAGAATTGATAGAACCTGACATGGATTGAAGGAGAAGAAATCTTCAAAAACTCTTGATCGTCAATCAGTTGTCTTCTCTTGTTTCTTCCGTCTTCTTCCAAGTTCGGCTCCCAAAAATCTTCCATTTGATATTAGAATATAACTCATATTTATACTACCCTAATTGTGCCCTAAAATATTCCAAAAGATTACAAAATTCGTGGGCCAAAAGTTACCTAAAGAAATTAGAACTAAAAAAAGGAAAGAAAATAAAACAAAAAAAACGCAGTCAAACTTTACACTGGGCGATCGCCCAAGCCAGCATTATTGCTCTCTGTATATGTTTCTAGTCGCTGGGCGCGCGCCCAGCATTAAGTTGGGCGATCGCCCAGCTTGATTCTTTGGAACTCTTACGCTTTGGTCCTTCTTGTTTCAACATCCACCAATTTGGTCCTTCAACTTTAGGTCTTGGTCATTTCAGTCCTCCATCTTTTCTTAACATCCTATTTGGTCCTTCAACTTTACATAATCTCCAGTTTGGTCCCTCAACTTTGGGTTGAGTACAATTGAGTCCCCGAACTTATGAGATATCTTCTAATTTATTGTTCTTTTCGCCCAATCTTCTCCAATTGTTCACAAACGCATCCAAAACTGAAATAGAACAATAATAGACTAGATTAAGTAGAAAAGCAACTATATGACGGCATAAATGATTAATTTAAAGGCCAAAATAAGTGCACAAAACGCACTTATCAATTGTTGGTCACAATTGGAACCACATTGTCAGCTTCAGCCTCTTTAATACATTCATTGACATATTTAAATTTGTATTGACTAGTATGAGCATCATCTAAAGTTTCCTTTGAAGAAAGAAATGTAGTCTCCAATTTACAGTTCACACACAATTCAAGTATCGGTCATGATAGAACACCCATGATATTTTCACGCTTGTTCTTGTTTCTTAAGAGTTTCTTTCGTTCTCTCCACCTCTCCCTTCAAAAGTGGCCCCCTTACTTGGTATTTGGAAGGGAAAGCATAAACCGAGCCATATTGACCAAGAGCTTCGACAAATCTTTTAAAGCTATCATTCTCGATGGAGTTAAAAGGAAATCTAACTTAGTATACGCATCTTGTCAAATATTGATAAATTTCTAATAATTTTTTCTTTAAAATTATATCATTAGTATTTTGTTGTTTTTTTTTTTTACTTGGACGTATAGAAGCATCGTCTACCTTGACTGACTTTGCAAATTGATCCATAGAACTCACATTAATAGGCATTTTCCTAGTTCTTCCTTCAATAATAGAATTTCCATTATCTTCTTTGTCACGTGTAGACAAAGACATAACTACATCATACCTCAACTTGGTCTCATTCAATAGCTTCTCTAGTTGCTTAGACTTATTCTCTTAAGGTGTCTCAAGACATTTGGCCTTTTGCTCTTCACTTGCTCTAAGGCATGATTTCACTCATTTTTCCCTAATTCTCGCTATGTAGATTTTGTGCCTATTAATTTCTACCTTCGTAACTTTACCACACAATGCGCATTTTACATAATATTATTATTTTACATGCCATAGAAGAGTCATTTTATTCCATTATTCCTAAAAAACTAAAAGAAGAAAAAAAATTGACAGACTATATATTTAAGATTGATTCAATTAACCAAGAACATAAATTAGCAAGCATAGTCACTTCATTAAGCATAAATGCATAATTACAACCTACTAATAATGAGAAAGTGATGCACTTAATAATTTCGGTATCTTAAACACTTCTAGACACGAAAACAACAAAAAGAGAGATATATAGTCATTCATCTTGTTTGAAAAGGAATTAAATATCTTATTAGCATTTCATCCAACATTTTTCACTACAAGGGCCAAGTCATCCAGATATCTTTTCAATGCAGGTTGATTTTCGTACATTAAATGGGTGTTTTTACACAAGAAAGTGAAAGTTAATATATATGACTCCTACCTAAAAATAGAAGCTCCACCTCTTCGCCTGCCCCTAAAGTAAAAAACAAAGAGACCATTTATTTACTTGGTCGACCTGAGAAAGTGGGACTTTCTTTAGGTGTTAGGCGAGGCTCCAAAAGTTTGAAAAAGAAATACAGTGGAGTTGTGGTGAAATTAGTGAATGTGCCACTGTTGGGTTGAGGAGGTGATCGTTAAATGGTCTGATTTGGGGTAGAGGTGTCAAGACGGGTGGGTCGGCCGAACCCGCATCGGCCCACCCGCCACGACCCAGGACCGCGAGCCGGCCTGTGAACCGAGCGGGCGGGCCGCGGGCCAAGGAGGCTGAACCACGGGCCCAGGCGGTTCAGCCCCCAACG
Organism: Forsythia viridissima; assembly: GCA_030279155.1. Taxonomy (NCBI): domain Eukaryota; kingdom Viridiplantae; phylum Streptophyta; class Magnoliopsida; order Lamiales; family Oleaceae; genus Forsythia; species Forsythia viridissima. Next base: position 32,807,966 of record CM059042.1, read on the forward strand.
GGCCCGCAGTTAACCGCTGGCCCGTATTATTAAAATAATAATAATAATAATAATAAATTAAAATTAAAATTCAAAGGCAGCTCTCTGCCTTAAATGCAAATGTGACAGCCGCAAAGCACTTTGACAAAAAGCAGCAGCCTACTACTGCTATATATTATAATATTAATATAGTATTATTATATACTATATAATATAAAAAAAAAATATCAAAAAAAAAAAGAAAATGGTAAAAGGCTAAAAGCAATTTAAAAAAAATTAATTTTTTATTCATACGGGCCGAACTGAGTCAAACCGCGGCCCATATGGGCTCGACCCATATAGGCCAATGGGTGGGCCGGGCTCGTGAAAAAAATTCGTGGGCCGGGCCGAGCAGGCCCGCAACCCGCAGTGGTGCGGCCTTTTTCGAACGTGGGTCGTTACTGGGCTTCATCCGAGTTGGCTCGCCTGACCTGGATTGACACTTCTAATTTGGGGGAGGAGAATCTGCCAAATGGCCCAGTCAATATTGTCAACTCATCTAATAGCCTAACTGACAAATTTTTAAGTTGCAAAAGTCTATTTTGTAGCAAAATACTTAAATACCCTTGCCAAGACTTAAGAACTACTAAAATAGAGAAAATGCAAAAGATATAAATACCTTTTTAATTGCAAAAAGAGTAGACGTTTGTTCGAATTCAAATTTCAAACAAACCCACAATAGACAACTACTTTTCACATAATCTTCATTTCCTCCAACATTAATTCCACATACTGCAGCAAAAGTTCATACTTGTTTTCAAAATTCAACACAAGCATTTCATGAACAACTTAGAAGCCAAAATTTCAACATTTTGTATTGATAAATTCATTTTTCACCTTCATGCATTTCCTTAGTTGGGTTTCGTACTTGTTAAATGATATATTGGCTTATTTTAGCGTGTTTAAATAAATGGACATGAATTATTTGAGAGATTAGTGAATTATTTGCACAAATATATCGTAAAGAAGTTTGTTTTTGTGTTGTGTTAAGCAGACGATCGATCTATTAACCTGCTGATGTTAATAGATGTTTGGTTAACAAACATCGGTTAATAGGCCATAACTTACCGTCTATTTATGGTCTGTTAACAAAAAGTGTGTCAATTGACCATCAATAAAAGGTCGGTAAACAGACCTTATGGGTTAGCATCCGTACTCAGCTAATTTGAAACACAGGTATGGGAGTCATTACTGTTTGTTACTTCAGTGAGATTGTAAAGAATGGCCAAGGTCAATGGACTGGGAGTAATGGAGAATGCGTTACTCTAAGGACGTTTTGATGTACTTCATGTAGATGCAAATACGTTGTATACGGGCGTGTATGATGATGTACAAAACCTCCTTAGTGTTAATTCTTCGAAATACGAGATGGAGTTTGAAATTTTTATTTTCTTCTCGATACACAATTTTTTGTTCCACTAGTAAAGATTACTTCAAACATGCAATTGAAGTTCCAGATTGAACTGAACAAAAATCATCATACTTATCTTTGTATAATTCTCGTAAGGAATGATTTTCTTGTGAATTAACATGACGCAGGTGATGAAGTGCACCATAGCATGGATGATTTTTGGGATACAGTAGAGATAGCTTGAGAGGATGATGTAGTCATTCTGGAGACAAATGCTACACACACACCCCCTAAGAAAGTTCAAGACAATGAGGAGAAAATTTCATTTACGAATGAGGGCCTCATTGCTTTATATATACGTAGACAATAATTAGGTAGGAACTCCCAGACTGGACCTAGTTTACGATCTTCTCGTATGTCACGTGTGATTCTTAATGATGAAGATCTGCATGTTGATGAATTATTTGATACGAAGAAAGATCTGTAAGAAGTTGTGCACTTTGTTATATTGAAATATAACTTCGAATTCAAAGTGAAGAAATCAAATAAGACGGTACACAGTTGACCATGTAGATGACAATTGCAAGTGATGTTTCACGAGCAATGAATTTTTGACACATTGATTATTTAGTAGTTTGCAAGTATGCATGCGAACATACTTGCAAATATGGTATTCGTAGTAATAATCACAAACAACAACATCATGGGTTATTAAACATTATGCACAAGTTTTGAGACCCCATAACAATTTACAGACCTTTAGACATCATTCTTGACACCCTTTGAGAGTTCAGAGTGGTAATGAGCTATGAGAAGGCTTGGAAGGCTAAAGAATGCTCTTTGAAGGGTTTAATGAGTTCATCTGAAGACAGATATACCAAACTAGTCTCGTATTGACATAACATGGAGAGAACTAATCTTGGCTGGACGTTCTTTTTTGAGACTAATGCCGACAACAACTTCAAATACTTCTTCATGGCTCTTGGTCCTTGCATTAGAGGATTTATCTCTTCAATGCAATGTGTAATTTACATAAGTGGAACATTTTTGAAAGTAAAATGCGAATGTACGATGATTATTGCTACATGTCAAGATGTAAACATTTAAATTTATCCTCTTGCATTCGGCATAGTCGATAACAACAATGATGAATCATTGAATTGGTTCATCACAAAGTTAAAAAAAGTAATTGGAGACATCGAAGACTTTATTTTTGTGTCTAACCAGGGTAATAGTATATTAAATTGTGTCACAGATGTTTATCCCAATGCACATGTTGACCTCAGAAAAGGGGTTGTATTTCTCATTCGGTGAATAAGACAAGGCTATTGGGGAAAAAACAATGTTCTAAAAAGTACGCCTAAACGCGAAGGGCGGCCTACACTCATCGCTTACACCGTAGGTACGCAATTAAGCGATTGACTGTGTTTTTTAATAAAAAAATGCGCGCCTAGACGTGCCTAACCTCACCTAGTTAAGATTTGAAATTTTTTCATCTTTTTTTAATATTTAATAATATTAAAAATAAAAAAATACTTTTTCATGCCTCGCCCTCGCCCTCGCCCTCGCCCTCGCCCTCGACTAGGCTCGAAAAGCTGTAAGCTCAGCCTCCATACCTAGCCACGCTTTACATGTTTTAGAATCAATCTCCTACTTATACGAGGCATCTCTTTTGCTCTGGGACTTTTTATTGTAAAATTTTTAATCATTTTCTTTAAGATCTTGTCCTCAATATATAGAGGACTCTTAAAGGGTAATTTAATTATTTTACTTTTATGATTTGATGTTGCATTTTCTATGATTTGACATTATCCCGCATTAGGGTCTAAGTCCATTGGATAATAGCCTTTTGTCCAAACTATCTTTTCAGCCGTGCGAAGGTACAATTTATTTAACGTTCAAGTTTGACCTCCTCAACTAAAGAGGCTTGGTAGTTAGAGTGTATGATCATCAGATCAATACTGTCATCCACGGTCATTTCTGGCTTGGAGGCACTAGACTCGATGTTAAAGTGACGTCAACGTCTTCCATCTTTTCATCGACCATGACTTATCCCATTTCAGTATCCACTACAAAACATAGTTAGTTTCAACTTGGGATGGCCTTTCTGAGAGAATTCATATAGCATTCTCTGATTCTCTTTGATCTCCCTTCAGAGACCACGTTGGTGAAAAATTTTATGGCAAGATGATGGATAAAAGTCACCGCTTTCAATTCTTTTAGCATCAGCCACCCGAGGATTGCATGATTGCTTTATAAGTCGCCTGAAATTCGATTATAATGAATTCCAAAAATACATTGGTATAATTCAGTACTTCATTCAGAATAACTGATAGGGTGATCTTGTCCATAGGGATGAGACATTCACTAGTGAATCCAAACAATGGTTCTGAGATATGGGTTGGATGATGTTCTTCCACCATTTTATCAAAGGCTGCCCCAAAGATAATGTTGACAGAACTTATAATTTCCACCAATGCCCTCCACATCGCATTCTTTGCTATCTCATCTTTTACAACAAGTGCATCGTAGTCAGGGTTATTCACCCATGTTCCATATTCTTCTATGAAATAGATATACTCAACTATGGCTTTTCTCTTTTACAACCTATCATTTTGTACCAAGTAGCTTGTTATTGAAGGGTCTCTAGCCTCTTTGGTATAGTCCTGTTGGGAATTCATCGATTGTTCTCCTACGTTGGGGCCCTTAAAGATTGTTTGAATCTCACAAACAGGGCCTAACCATTTCTGTTGTTCATATCTTGCCTCTGGTCTTTCTGTTGGATGGTCAAATTCTACCAAGATTGTTGGTGACTGGCCTGCATGGGTCATCCTATATGTGAGTAGGATCGACCTGGCATCGGATGATCTGTGTCTTTCGACAATCACATCTTCCATGGTGGCCCTTTTGCTGAGATACTCGTGCGGTATCATGGTCATAGATGTAGTGATACATGCAGTACATAGGCGGTAGGAAAGCTCTCATGCTCTCAAGATCTTGGCTGGTACTTCCGGCTTGGTATGCCCTCCCAGAGCTATCTACGTACACCTCGGATTTTGGTACATATACCTTAGCCGAAAGGTCTTAATGCCCTTTGGTTGGGAAATGGGGGCTTCTCTTTTTCAATAAGATGGCCATGCCTCCACTGACTTTTCCTAGGACAGACCATTTTTTGGTCCTTAATCTCTTTCTTGATCAGGTCCACTAGTTCGTGGTACGAAGTGGGTCCTAGTTGTGAACATTTCTCTAGAATAAGTTTGTTTGATCTAAGCTTGCTTTCAACGTTTTGAAGGCTATGTCCTGTTAAATGCTTTCCACCTCCAACATTTTTTGGGTGAATCAAGTTAGATAGCTTTTTAAAGGCTCACATGTCTCCTGCTTCGTATCATGTATTCTTCATGTCGGGGTTGACCCTGTGCTCCGACAGTGAACATGTGGATGAATCGATTCTTTAAATCAGGCTATCTTTCTATGATGACGGGCACAAACTTGTTGTACCACTTCTTGGCTCTCTCTGATAGTGTTATGTAGAATCCTCAAAACATCAAGTTTGGGCTTGCTCCAACAAAGTTCATGTGGGTATTGTAGTCCCGGACGTGATCTATGAGATTACCCTATTGAATTTTTACATTTTTAGAATGGAGAACCTGCTGGCTTTTCCCTATTTTTGTATCATCTTGGTGAATGCGGCGTATTTATTGTTGTCTTCAATGTTCGTTGGATGGAGAAGTATGTTTTCCATGCCTTCAAAAGGAAGCGGAACGCATGATACTTTTCTTTGACAGAAGGATCGACTTCGTCTTACTCGGTTCTTCATAGGCTTCTGCTTTTCGAGATCTGGACTCTACCTATCCTACTGAAGATACTGACAGACCTTAAAGGCTTCCGCTCTCGCTCACGATGAGATTCTTTCTCAAGCGCTGTGGGTCGACAAGCTGGCTAAGCTCCAACCCAGACAAATATGATCCATGGTGCGTTTGCACCGATTTATCTTCTCTATCATTACTTAAGATGAATGGGAAGGAAATCTTTTGCTGCATGAAGATTTGCCTCATGGTGGTGCTCTCGTCAGTAAAGCGTTGTATGTTGGCAGTCATGTCGGTCATAGTTTTTGTTAGCTGTATCACCATCCATGAAGTCCGACGATTCTTCTTTTGTAGTTATACTCCAGTGGTATCTGTGGGACCAATGTCTCTGCTATTGGAAAGTTCTTCACTCTTTTTTCTTCTTGGGTTTTCTTCGCTTCTTGACTCGTTTCCACTCGTCATTTTTGTTGTTCTTTTTACTTCTTTGCTAACTCGAACCACAGTTTTGCCTAGTTTTTCTTCCTAACATGTGTGTCTTTCGTGGTTTTGGTGTAGTTTTCCACAGATGGTTCCAAACTGTGGACCTCAGAAGACGGATAGTATTTCTTAAAGTCAACTATCAAGGTAGATGCTGAGTTGACTGAAACAGAACGAGATGATCCTTTTCCTCTAGCCAATTATACAAGGTTGTTGGGAAAGAGCATAATTACCTTCTTATAAGATGCAACACTTTTGCTATGGGATTTTTTGTTATAAATTTGTAATCATTTCCTTTAAGAAAACAAACATCAAATCATAAAAGTAAAATGACTAAACTATCCTTTAAGAGTCTTCTATAGGTCAATAGCCATAGGTCAAGTCCATAGGTCAATAGCCTTTTGTCCAAACTATCATGTCATCCGTGCGAAGGTATGATTCATTTAACATTCAAGTCCAACCTCTCAGAATGTCACATCTGAAAGGAAAATTGGTGCAAATAGTCCCTGACGTATGACATTAGTGCGCAAATGGTCCTTAACCTTTCATTTTTGGTGGAGTGGTCCCTAACCTATCTATTTAGGTGCAGAATTGGTCATTTTTTATGGATTCCATTAAAAACCTATTCATTTAGGTACGTAAATGGTCCCTCTTATTTTTTTGTCTTTATTAGTGGGGGTAAAATTATCAAGTTACACTTCTTTTCTTTCTTTCAATTGGCGCAAATGGTCCCTAACCTTTACCTCAGTGTGGAAATGGTCCCTAACCTATATGTTTTGGTGCGCAATTGATCCCTATTTGATGAAAAAGATAAAAATATCCTTAGTTTTAATTAAAGAAATTTTCAATTGGATTCATAACCTTTGCAAAAAGTGAAAATAGGTCCGATACTTTAGTTTTTTAATAACAAATTAAAAGAAACTAATAATTTGATAATATACTAAATTATTTTGTATATTTTATGAACTATTATAAAATAACTAAAATTTAAGCTTATAATTATTAACAAATGTGCTCATTAAAATTATTTTATTATTATTAAGTAATCATATTATTTAAAATTCAAACTTTAATTTTTTCGTTACAACATAAAAAGAAAAATGACTTTATCACAAGTTTGTCACAAGAAAAATAAATGTCACAAGTTTGAGCATAATTAAAATTTTAATTCGTGACAAAGTTATTTTTCTTTTTATGTTGTAATGATAAAATTAAAGTTTGAATTTTAAATAATATGATTACTTAATAATAACAAAATAATTTTAATTAGCACATTTGTTAATAATTATGAGCTTAAATTTAAGTTATTTTATAATAGTTCATAAAATATACAAAATAATTTAGTATATTATCAATTTGTTAGTTTTTTTTAATTTTTTTATAAAAAAATTAAAGTATCGGACCTATTTTCACTTTTTGCAAAGGTTATGAATCCAATTGCAAATTTCTTTAATTAAAACTAAGGGTAGTTTTGTCTTTTTCATCAAATAAGGACCAATTGCACACTAAAAATATAGGTTAGGGACTGTTGTGCCAAAAAACAAAGGTTAGAGAGCATTTCTACACTAAGGTAAAGGTTAGGGACATTTGTGCCAATTGAAAGAAAGAAAATAAATGTAACTTGACAATTTTAGCCCTACTAATAAAGACAAAAAAATAAGCTGGACCATTTGCGCACCTAATTGGATAGGTTAGGGACCACTCCAATAAAAATGAAAGGTGAGAGACCATTTGCGCACTAATGTCATACGTTAGGGACCATTTACACCAATTTTTCCATCTGAAAGGGAGAAATACAATTTGAGGTTGAGGCCCAAATTGAGGATTTGCGTTGCTCAATTTCACATCTTCTTTTTGCCTCCAGTCCGAGGCCATGTGCTAGAGAAAGGCTTCTGGCTTCGACCTTTGACAAAAGCATTCAATTGGACTTGTCCATGGGGTCGATCACCTTCGACACATGTCAATTAAGACTCTGCAGTATTCACGTAGCACCCACATGGACTATAGTGATTTTTAACTTTAATACTATTGATAAATATGTGTCAAATAGGAGTCTGTTCACATGATTAGTTATAGTTAGAAGATTCTAATAGAGTATGTGATAGTGGTCTCTTAGGCACAGTCTATTAACAAACAGTGGTCGATTATGCACAAACTATGGTTGGTTAGGTGTGAGTCTTTTTATATTGACTATAAAGAGAGAAAAGAACAAATACGTTTCAAATGTCACAATTGGATAAATTTGCATGATACGTTATTATTTCACGAAGTTTAGATTCATCTGACGTTTTTGTAAATAGTGCTTAACGAAGAATAACTCAACGTCTCTAACTTATTGTATTCTGTTAGATGTGTGGATTTATTATTAACGAAATAAAATAACAACTAAGTTTCACATGTCACAATTAGATAAACTTGCATGATAAGTTAATATGTTATGACGTTTTGATTCGTCTGATAATTTTGTAAACAGTGCTTAAAGAACCTTAACTCGACATCTTTGACTTATTGTATTCTGTTCAAACTTATGGATCTAAGTTTCAAATGTCACAATTGGATAAACTTGTATGATACGTTATTATTTCGCGAAGTTTAGATTCGTATATGTTATTGTAAAGAATAATTAGCACAAAACGTCCCTACCTTTTAGGGTTATTGTATAATCATTCTTCCCTATGAAAGTTCACCCTCAAATCCACATTTGCTTGTGCAAAAAACCCTTGTTGTCAATTGCCATTCAAAATCTTCATTAAATGGACGTGTGAATACCGCTCTTGGCACTTGATAATGATATTTTTGGCAACACACCAATTTTTCTTTCTTCTCACCTAAACCATGTTCTTCCCTAACAATAGTAAAATATTTACGTATAAAAAAATAATATAAAGCAGACTATTTCACAACAAGAAGAACAATTGTGCAATGACATTTTGTTCTAAAATTGTTCATTTGTACAGCAAAATGGAGGGTGTAGCTTTTTCTCCTGGCACAACCACCCATCTATCCAAGATCTGTGTAAATAATACCTAGACAGTTTAAATCGATGAATGAATTTGAACAACAAGTGCTTTATTTGAAGAATGAGAAGAAGACGTGCTTTGTTCGAAACTGATTTTTTGTTTTGTTTTTTGTGAGCTTGTTGTAATGTTACTACTTATGTAAGATTGTTGTTGCAATGTTGCGGAAATCAAAAATCAAGTTTCAATGGTGAAGAGGCATTTTGTTGTGTTTGATAAACTGAAATTGTTCTTTCCTATTTTAGCGTGTAATTGTTGTGTAAAACGTCTCAACCTATTCATAACAGTGCGCTTAATGTCCCTACATTTTTTTAACTCTTTGGCAAATAACGTCCATAACTTTGTAACTCTTTGGCGAATAATGAAAAATGCGTTTTGTTCACTCATTCGAGCTTTTAAACTAAGTTTTTATCTCGTCATATTATTGATTTTATACTTAATTTAGTATGTAATTCTTTATATTTTAGTTTTGGACCCATATGTAGGAAATTGGAGAAGAATGGATGAAAAAGCAATAAACTGAAAGATGTCTCGGAAGTACGGGACCTCAATTGAAACTTGAAGGACCAAATTGGAGGTTATGAAAAGTTGGAGGACTAAAGAAGACAAAATAGAAAGTTGGAGGACCAAAAGCCAAAATTTGAACAGCATTAAACTGGGCGATCGCCCATCTTATACATGGGCAACCACCTAGCAACTTAGAACAAAAGCAGAGAACAAATCAATTGAACTGGGCGATCGCCCAGGAAAGCAGTGTAAATGTTGGCGCGGGAAATTTTATTTTCCTTTTAGACTTCTAATCCGATTAGGAAACGTTTTGGCCCACGATTTTAAGGACTTTTTGGGATTTTTGGGGCACGAATTAGGGAACTATAAATAGGAAAAATAAACTCATAGTCAGGTGTTGATTTTTTGGGAGAAAAACATTCATCACCCGGAAACGAAAAAAACTCAAAAGGGTGATGTCTTGATCTTGATCTTCGTTGAATTCTTGAAAGAGCAATTCTTGATCTCCGGTTGGTGTTTTCGTCTATTATTTTTCTCCCAAAAAATCAACACCTGACTATAAGTTTATTTTTCCTTCATGCCCCAAAAGATCCCAAAACAATCATGGGCCAAAACATTTCCTAATCGGATTAGAAGTCTAAAAGGTAAATAAAATTTCCTGCGCCAACATTTACACTGGGCGATCGCCCAATTCAATTGATTTGTTCTCTGCTTTTGTTCTGAGTTGCTAGGCGGTCACCCAGCTATAAGTTGGGTGATCACCCAGCTTGACGCTGTTTAAATTTTAGCTTTTGTTCCTCCAACTTTCTATTTTATCTTCTTTAGTTCTCCAACTTTTCATAACCTCCAATTTGGTCCTTCAAGTTTCAATTGAGTACAATTAAGTTTCCGTATTTTCGAGACATCTTCGAGTTTGTTGCTTTTTCATCCATTCTTCTCCAATTTCTTACATACGGGTCCAAAACTGAAATATAAAGAATTACACACTAAATTAAGTATAAAATCGTTAATATGACGGAATAAAAACTTAGTTTAAAGGCCCGAATGAGTGCACAAAATACACTTATCAAATAACATCCTCTTCAGTTTCTAATCTAGTCAACCCCTTCCTCAAACTCATTTTCTGCTTTATGTAATAAAACTCCGGTTGCATTTTTATACCAACCACATGTAAAAACTTTTGTAAATTACCTATGGTGAATCATGCAGGATAAATGAAATACAAGAAGAGCACAACTCCATTTTCTTAAGGACACACAAAGTGATAAACCCTTTCACCACTCAAAGAATAAAAAAGCAAAAATTACAAAATGAAAAGAAGCAAAAAAGAAATAAAACAATTTTCAAACTCACCTATAGTCGTCTCATTGAAATTTTGTCAATCGATGGTCGGCTATGTGGGATTTCATCGGCGAAGTGGAGAAGAAAATGAGAAAAAATTGAGTTTTCGTGTATTGTTCATTTGGATTCTTTACGTATGTAATCCAACTGGAAAAAATGGAAAAATAGTAGTGTTACCGAAAATACCTTACCAACTGCCAATAGTGGTGTTCATGCTTCTATTTAACAGAGATTTAGGATGTCAATGGACAGAAAGGGTGTTTTGGGCAAGCAAATATGGATTTGATGGTAAAAATACCAAAATTTCTTAAGTAGGGATGATTTGCACAATAACTTTGAAAAATATGGACATTTTGTGCCAATTACCCTTATGGTAAACGGTGCTTAATGAACGTTTAGTTGATGTTTTTGGATAAATTTGCATGATACATTATTATTTCACGAAATATAGACTCGTCTGACGTTTTTGTAAATGATGCTTAATGAACGTTAACTCGTTGTCTCGGACTTATTGTATTCCATAGAGACGTGTTTATTTATTGTTAATGAATGACATAAAATAACTTAAATTTTAACACTTTTTAGTTTTTTTGTTGGGTTTTATATGAAACGATGTAGTATTATAATTTGACTTAGGGTGTTAAAATGCTTTTTTTTCTTCTATTGCATTCCATTCTTTTTCCCCGACTACCAAATCTCTACTCTTCTGCTATGCCTACGAATTCGGAATCTCGCATAAACATCGACTTCCTACAATTTTGTGTTCTTGTATCAGGTAAGATGGTTGTGTTGTGCTTTTTATTTTTTGTTCTACAAATCCATCAATTATTTCTTCTTCTTTTAGTTTAGGGTAGAAATTGTAGATTTTGTAGTATAAATCATAAGAAAGTGTATACATTTGAGTATTTTATGACAGTTTGCTTTAAATTTCTGTAAATTTGAGTCCATTTGTGAAATACTGAGTTGGGTTAATTGAGTAACACTGTATTGAGTATAACGGATGCAAACTGACCACTTAAACCCTGAATGACCCCTTACCGACCATGGGGTCTGTTAGGAATTAATTTCTTTCAGTGACCTAATGGTCGGTTAGAAACTGGCCTTAACAGATGGGACCGACTATTAGCTTGGTTAAGGCCTGGATCGTTGTATTATTACCTAGATTTATTTATTATTAATATGCTAAAATTATTTTGTTTTTAAATAAAATTATTAGCTACAAAAATATTCTGCTAACGAATAATGTAGCTCTTTGTAAATGATGCAGCCAACAAAAACAATGAGAGACGGTATACCAAGATTTTTCTAAGCATTTGTCCGCTAAAAAGACCATGACTTCCAGTGGTTACGTTTTCATATAGTCTATCAACTTCAAATTAATCTCAATCTCCATAGAACAATGTTCGTGTAATTAACTACAGAGAGTGGAGAACAGAATGTTGCTTGCCACTGGATGTGATGGATTTTTTTACCATCACTCACTCAAATATGCATATTTTGTTGTCTTTGAATACAATGGAAATTCAACATTCAGGAGCATGATATTCGATCATTCATCGCGTGAGGTACTACAACAAGAACCTCTGGACGATGCAGGAACATGTGCTCCAACTCATCTTTCGTTTTGAATTACATTAGAAGTAATACTTGAATCCCACAGAAAATTTGTAAGTTCTTATAGTTTGTGCTACATTTTCATATTCTTTTATAATTAAATTTTTAAATTTTGTAACTATGTTCGTTGTTGGTCAGTTACCATAAACATATGTTCATTTAACAAATGGTAAGTTAATAGACTATTTGTTAACAGATGGCGGGCAACCCATCAGTTAACCGACCACCTATTAACATATTGTTGTTAGCAGACCTTCCGTCGATTAGCTCTCCCATAGTACACCTTGTAAATTTAAATATAGAATTTGATAACATTTTTGTTTTTATCATTTTGTAGTACGTACAATGCACTTTTGTGAGAATGCAATTACCCAAATTTTTACAAAACATTGAAATTCTTGATTCATTAGGCCAAGTACGGCCCATCCGTGATAACATGAGATCAAATGGTATTCTACGTTGTTTTGACAATAGGATGTGTAGGCTATTCAAGGGCTAAAGATATCAACATTGGGATACGTGTGTTTTCGAGCTTATCAACAGTGACGTGCCTGCTATTGAGGTGTACAAATTGGTTGATGAAGGAAGAACAATGATTCTCACATGAAACAATTTCTAATCATTTTTAAGTCATCTTTTTATTTTACGCATGACAATACTTCGGACGATACAAAAGAATTTGAGCTTGTTTTACAGATGACAATCTTTTTTTATTTCTATTCAATAATCTTTTTAATTGTTGCCAAGATCTTTACAAAACAATAGTTGCTAATTTCTACTTAATAATAGTTCTTTGAATGATATTAACGATTGGTGAGTAAACAAGAGGCAATTGATGATAACTAATATCTATATATTCACTAAATCGATGTATGAGGTTCGTCCACAATTCTAAATATTCAATTACGATTCTACTACGTGTAATGCGCATGCACACACAAGTTATAAAAAAAACGATAAAACTTCTATTAAGGCTACATTAATAGACCTGGGTCTGTCAATCGACCTGGAGTATGTTAAGGTTACATTAACAGACGAGCAATCTGTTAAAGCTACTTTAACACAACCAAGGTCTGTTATCTTAACAAACATACCAAAATATATCCCAAAGCCAAAATTTAGTCCGTCTCAACACAACATGTACAAATTCATGACATTTAACATAAATTATAATTGAAAACTGTAAATTTAACATATTTACAAAGTCGAATAAAAAAAAATTGTAACGACCCAAAAATTTTCGCCTTTTAATTTCATGTAAATAAATTTTTTTGCTTTCGACGTCGCTACGAACCTCCTGGTATATTTTAAATATTTTTGTCACGTTGAATGTTGCGCACGTTTGCTTTAAATTTTAAATTCGACGAATGTGGAATATTATTTTAAAACGAACCTTGTTTAATTTTTTTGAGTTTTGGTAAGTTTTAAATTTTAAGTGGTATAAAAATAAATTTTGGCTAGCATGGTTTATTATTTTGGTTTGCCTTTTTTTAATTAAAAATCTTGGCCCTTTAGTCTCGATTTTTATTAGCCCAAAACCCAATTCATTTCAACTCCAAAATTCAACCAAAAACTCAACCCCAATTGGCCCAAAAACCGACCCAATCAACACCATAATACCGCCGAAAAATTTATCCAAACAACCCCTTAATTTCTGCATTTTCCTTACTCCAAACAGCCCCTATTGCCTAAGGAAATAACCACCCATTTCCACCCCTTTGCAGCCATGAAGAAAAACCGCCCCATGATCCTCTTCAACTTCCATTTTCTCCTCCACTTTCCCTCACTTTTCAGCCCTCAATGCAACTTGTTTTTCCCACCAAAACTGCCTCCTCATGGTCTGAAAAACCATCCCCCAGCAGCCCAGATTTCAGCCAAAATAAAATGCCCCATGATCAACTAAGAAAAACCACCCATGACCCTACAACCACCTCCCACTTCCTCACCACATTGCAGCGACTCTTCCCCCATGATCATCATTTATTTACCCACTTTCTTCCCACTGATTGCAGCTATATAACCCCAACTAAATTGCTAAAAAACTTTCCCATGGTTCTCCCTTAACCTGCTGAAAAACTGTCCCAAGTACCCCTCCATAAACCTGATGAAAACGACCCCTGTATGTCCCTTTTTCCAAGCAGTCTTTAGCCACAAAACGATTACTAGTTTTCCAGCCTCAAACTCTTCTTTAAGCACCTGATGTTTTCCTCATTTTCCCCTGAATAAAACCACCCTAAGTCCCATGTTTCAGCCCCACTAATTCTCTACTCAAACCACTTCAAAACTGCCCAGCAACACTAGTATTCAGCCCCCCTCTTAAACTTTTCTTCCATTTATTTTTTTTGCCATCTCACACTCTATTTTACATGCCTTTTCTCTCCATTTTCATCCCCTAAATCTATGATCTTTTTTGCCTTTTAACCACCAGAAAACGGGCAGCAAGTTCCACATTTCATCCCAGGTTTTCAGCTACCAAAACACTGTTCATCTCCGCTTAGTTTAGGTAATAATTTAAACTTCCAGCAAGCATTCTTCCTAGCAATATTTCTCCTTCTTTTTCCCCTTTTGTTCTTCACTTGTCAGCCTCGGAAACTCCCTAATTTTTCCCTCATTTCAGATACAAAAAATCACTGCAGCAAACCACCTCATTCCTTCAGCAGAAATAGTAAGTGGAAACATCCCTTTTATCTCCTCTTTCGGCCATCGATTTCTTTTTTTTTCCAGCATTTAAATCTCATGATATATTCCTATATTTTGGGAGAACAAAAAGGCAAAGCACGGGTTCATCATTTTAGGAAAAGAAACAGCCTTTTTAAACCACCAATCAACTCAACGAGAATTTCATTTTCAAGGTAGTTTTACTTACTAATTTTACTGCAATTTTTAAATGAAGTTTGGAAAATTTTGATGTGATATAAATGTCCTGCAAACCTAATTATGAAGGAACTTTTTTTTTGGAAATATCTCAGCTCGAAAATCCAAGCCTGAGATATAAATTTTATTATAATCCAAAAAGAAGTACATAGAGGGCGACGTATGAGCCTTACCTCCAAATCTTACAAAGAGTCCTATCTATGTATATGAATGCATAAAAGAGTACTACTCTTCTTACAATTAAAATCTCAAATTCTAAAATAAGCTAAGTTGATAGTCGAGTATGAAAGAATAGTCTCCAGAAAAACTTGTTCCAAAGTATCAGATCCATCCTCAATTTGCTCAAATTAAGATGTGCCTAGTAAGTCCCAATGCTAACATTAGAACATCAGCAATCCAAGCCCCTGAACAATGTTGTAAGCCAAAAAAATGTTACTTCCTATACTATAAGTCATGTTGTTCTCTCCATCATCCTGATTGATGCAATACCCAACTTGTCCATACTAATGAGGCCTCTCACAATACCTTGTAAATCAATTCCTTGTACTATTTTGAAACATTTTTGAATATCCCTTATTGGCAAACCAATCGGCTACTTTATTTCCTTTCCTCCAAATATGAGAAAATTGAACCTTCATTTTGTTAACATTTTGGTGGATGGATTCTAGAATGTATTGAATATCCCAAGGACCTTTATTCTGTTGAGTGCATAATACCATTGCGGCACTGGAATCAACTTCTACCCAAACTTTTCGGACATCCTTCTCCCAACACAACTGTAGACCAGTAGCCACAGCTTTTAGTTCAGCTTCTAGGATGGAACAAGTCCCATAAAAGTCATAAAAACCCCATGTAACATCCCCTAATTCGTTGCGGATTACTCCACCCCCAGCTGCCAGACCACAACCTTTCAGTGCACCATGTGTGTTTAATTTACTCCATCCATCTTTGGGTTTCCTCCAAGTAACAGCCACATGGTAAGTTATCATTTTCTTATCAGCATGAATGATCCCAACTTTGAAAAGAGATTCCACCAAATGATGCGTTCTTTTGATGATTCTAGTTGAATTCATTCTCACACCATTATGTTTAGAGTTATTTCTATCATTCCATAGAAACTACATAATGAACAAAGGCACAGCAGCAATTAAAGTTCCTGGCCGAGCTTGTTTACTGGTAATCCACATCATAAACATAGCTCTAGGATGTGAGTATTTCTTGAGTGACAAACCAAATCTCAAGCAGAAATGTTTCCAGACTACTTCAGCACACTTACCATTTAGAAATACATGATTAATGGTTTCCTCCTCATCACAACATTGGCATTTAGATGCCAATTGTACTCCAAGTTTTTTTTTTTAATGATGTCATCCACCGAGACCCAATTATGCCATAGTCTCCACACAAATATAAATATCTTGGGCGGGATATTTTTGTTCTAGATGAACTTAAAAGACAACTGAGAAGAGTTCTTTTGGCGAAATAATTCAACACGTGATGAAACAGAAAACTCACCTGTATTATCCAGCTTCCAGTACAATTTATCATATTGGTTGGACAAAGAGATGTTCTTGATTTCATTCACCAACTCCGGAGGTAAGATGCTGTTCAATCTATCACATTTCCAGCAGTACATATTGTTTATTGTAATGTTGCTAGGGCAGCAGGTATTGAATGGCCCCTGATTTAATCTATTGATCATACCAAAAATCAATTTTCCCTTTTCCAAGTTTCCATGCTAGATGAGGTTCCACCAAGTGTCTAATATGAAACATTCTTCTCCATAAAGGAGAGTCTTGAGGCCTTGTAGTAATCAAGTTAGCATGGACAATTCTGCAATATTTTACCTTCATAACCCAGCTCCATAAGGATTCTTGTTTTCTAAATTTCCACCATAATTTGCAATCAAAGGCCATACTCATATCTTTCATCGTCCTACATCCAATTCCACATTCATTATAGGGATAACAGATATTCTCCCAAGTTGCCCAATGTATTTGTTTTGTGTGACTGGTATCCTTCCATATATAAGCATTAAATATTTTTGAAATTCTACTCAACACTCCAATGAGAGGATCCATAACTTGCAGACGATGCATTGGGGTAGAATTCAGTATAGATTTTAAAAAAACCAACCTCCCTCCAGCAGACAGTATTTTGTGTTCCCATCCAAGAAGTCTATTTTTAATTTTGTTTACCAAATCTTCAAATAACACACATTTTTTTTGTCCTTTGCAAAGAGGAACTCCAAGGTAAGTTATAGGAAGAGCTTGATACTGAAAACCAATCAAAGCTTCCACCATGCCTTTGTGTTTTTCTTTCGTCACAGCGAAGGAACTTTTGCTGCAATTTATTTTCTGACCTGATGCTTTTGTATAAGAATTAATGAATTCCATCACTTTAGTAAGAGATTTCTTATGACCATTAGTAAATATGATCATATCGTCTGCAAAAGCTAAATGAGAGATAGGTATTCCTCCACCATACACAAGATCTAGAGTAGAATATCTAGTAAATAACTTGTCCAATCCCCTAGAGAAACTTTCAGCCAAGATAATAAACAAAGAAGGAGAAATTGGATCGCCTTGTCTAAGACCTCTACTAGATTTGAAGAATCCCTTCAATTCGCCATTTAAGATAATGGAGAAACCACAATTATTGATGCATCTTTCAATTTTTTCTATCTATTCTTGCTCGAATCCCAATTTTTCTAAAACTTTCAATAAAAAAGTCCAATCCACTCTGTCGTACTCCTTTTCCATATCTAGTTTAAGCACCACATTGCCACCCTTGATTTTTCTGTCCAATTGATATATCAATTCTTGAGCAAGAAGAATGTAATCCCCAATAACTCTTCCCGGGGTAATCACTTTAACATGTTATCCCCAATTACGAATGAACTTTATGATAGTGATTGAAGGTAATCACTTTAAAATGTTAGTGATTGAAGGTAATCACGTATGACGTTATGTGGTGCCGACTACCAATTTTTATGTTTCTATGAACGTTTTAAAAATGATGGCATGTTGTATTTATGTTTACGTATAATTCTTATGAAATACTCACCCCCAAAACGAACAAATTTTCACATTGAATTGATTGGCATTGATGCGATGGCGTAGGCTAGCGAGCTTGTCATAGAATTTCCTTTCTAGTTTAAGTTTTGACGTCGAGATGATCGAGTCAATTATGATGTAAATATGATATTTTTAAGTCTTTGATTCAGTATTTAATTATTTAATATTTATGGAAAACGAGATGTCAATTCCTTTGCACTTAAAAGTTTCAAGTTAAAAATGTATAGTTTCATGTTTTTGAAATTTCCAGCTTACTGTCCCTATTTTGAAAAGTCATAACTTTTTCTACGGTTGGAATTCTTGAGTGAAATTAATGGCTATGGAAAGACCTATATGTGTTCTAGTAACAGAAATTGGAATCACTCAAGAATACTATTGTATGTAATTTTTATGAATGTTTTAGCGGGCTGCCGGGACAGCTTTTCAAGCAACTTTAACTATCTTTTTCACCTATCAAACGACGTAGATAAGGTTTAAAATTTTAACATATTGTAGTATGTAGTCTCAAGTATCGACAGTAAAAAAAATTTGGATTTTTGGAATTCGTTTGAATGGTCAAATAATATGTGGCGACACCTATCACGGTTTAGGCAAAACCATGAAAATTTAAAGAAAAATCATTATTTCCTTGCACGCTTGTATTTTCCGTAAATTTTATAATTTTAAAATCATTCAAGGGCTCGGAAAATAATTTTTGGAGTCGTCAAATATATTTTAGAGATTATTTTAGTGACCATCGGGGTTGAGAAAATATGGTGCGTTACAGAACTTTATGATAGTGATTGAAGGTAATCACTTTAACATGTATCACATATGACGTTATGTGGTGTCGGCTACCAATTTTTATGTTCCTATGAACGTTTAAAAATGATGACATGTTGCATTTATGTTTACGTATAATTTTCCCACATGTTGTATGTATTGCTGCTGAGTGTTTCTTATGAAATACTCACCCCCAAAACAAATAAATTTTCAGATTGAATTGATTGACGTTGATGCGATGGCGCAGGCTAGCGAGCTTGTCATGGAATTTCCTATCTAGTTTAAGTTTTGACGTCGAAATGATCGAGTCAATTATGATGTAATTATGATATTTTTTAAGTCTTTGATTCAGTATTTGATTATGTAATATTTTTGGAAAACGAGACGTCGGTTCGTTGGCCATTAAAAGTTTCAAGTTAGAAATGCCTAGTTTCATTTTGAGGTAATTTCCATCTTACTGTCCCTAATTTGAAAAATCATAACTTATGCTACGGTTGGAGTTTTTGAATGAAATTAGTGGCTATAGAAAGCAAATATGTGTTCTAATAATATCAATTGGAATCACTCAAAAATTTCATTGTATGAATTTATTATGAACGTTTTAGCGGGGTGCCTGAACAGGTTTTCAAACAACTTTGACTATCATTTTTACCTACCAAACGATGTAGTTAAGGTTTGAACTTTTACAACATTATAGTTTGTAGTCCATAGTATATACAGTTAAATTTTTGGAATTTTTGGAATTTGTTTGAATGGTTAAATAATTTGTGGCGACACCTATCATGGTATAGGCAAAACCATAGAAACATAAAGAAAAATCCATTTTCCCTTGCGCACTTGTTAGCTTCCGCAAAAGTTATATTTTTAAAACCACTCAAGGGCACATGAAATATTATTTGGATTCGTTCAATATATTTTAGAGATTATCTTAGTGACTATCCGGGTTGAGAAAATCTAGGGTATTACAAAAATACTACGGGTCATAGTTAAGTGTATATAGGTCGGTTGATAGCTTCTTTCTCTCCATGGACATGTAATTGTTTTTAACAAGGAATGTCGACTGTCCAATGCTTAGAATTCGATATACTCATTTAACATTTAAATAACTTTGACTACAAGTACAATTTATATTCATTACGAGGAACTTATGATATGTTTTCATTAGCTCTGCCATCCGCCCTCTTAACTGCTAGCATATCCTGAATTTGAAAATATTGGTTTCCCTAGCAAGAATGGGGACGACGAAATGCACATACTCTAAAAATTTCTCAAGATGGCCAGGAACGAAAGCCCAAATCATAAAGTCGATTTAAGCCCAAAGATTTAATCATTTAAACTTAAGAGGATTCTATTTAATTTCCTTAACAAGTAATTGAATTGTTAGCATAATGGTCATCTGTATGTTTATTATATAAACAGCCTAGGTTCAACTTCCAATTAAACTCTCAATAAAGTTAAAATAAATTCATGCAATGATCACCATTTTATTTCCACTTAAATGTGGGAAATTACAAAGGAAGAAATCATTTTCTCTTAATCTTTCTCTAAAAGCACATATGTAAGGAATTGAAGCATACATGCACAGCGGAAATTAAATATACAATTCCTATAAGCCAGATCAACCTTGTACTTAGATAGAATTCGTGATAGAAGTTTACCTTTGATGAACACCTTGAAATCTGATTATCTGATTAGCCTAATGTGCGATCTTCAATACCACAGCTGTCCAATTGTCTAGCCTCCAATGGTGATCCACACAGCAAGAACAGATCTGGACTTCCACGATCAAGAACATATGAAAGCGAAACCTTTTGGGAGTAATTGTATTGTGTTGTCTTTTTCTTGTGCTAGCAAGTAATGAAGATCAACTCTTATGACTAAATCAATTGTGCTTTTGTATTTATAGGCAGGGCTAACCCTAGCCCTAGTTCTAGTCTAACTAGAACCCATCAACAAACGGGCCAAATTAATTAATCTAATTAATTAATTTGGTCCAATAAATAATTAATTCCGACCCAACTAATTGGACCTTGGACATTAATTTTTACAATCTCCCTCTTGGACAAGGTCCAACTCCAGATGTTCAATTCTTGCCTTATGTGTGTGACCCATTAGATTTTTATTCACGATGGCAAACACAGTGATATTCTCATCGATTCACCAAGATCGATCAATTTACGTCGCCGTCCAAGATTGACATCTAGCAATGTGTCAAGGCAATCCATGTGAAGGAAAATGTCATGTGATATGACAGAACCAATATATGTGAAGTTACCGTGAAAAATATAACCCTTTCATCAATATAACCCAATTAGTTAAGAGATATGGATCAGCGTCAATCTCATTTCAACCAATTATATTATTCACCTCAACTCTTCGTTGATCTAATCTAGTTATTATTGAAACCTTTTCAATTCATAACTCTACCCCGGTCGAGGAAATTTATATCAACTTAAGTGGGAAAAAATCAGATTATAATCTCCTACTTTTCAAGAGTGACAAATTCTCATATTGGACATTCACAACCTTCATATGATTCTCACTATACCCGTACGACGTCTTCTTGGTGACTCATAATCTACGAGACCCATCAAACGCTCGCCAAAGTATAGTAGTCATCACATAAGATTCTATGATGTCCTCAAGTCAAAGGACCAAATCTACAACCGTGCATTAGAGATTTACCACTGACACTTGGATAGTTATCCATGTGGAATCTCTAGGTGGATCATCCAATGTCATGTTCTCATAACAATGCATTCATGTGTTCATTCAGATGTCCATCTACATCTTAGCTCATGAGATCAGCTACTTTTTTCAAAAGAAATGCAACACATGCTAGTCTCTCCACAATAATGATACACGTATCTCATTATTACTATGACTAGGGATATTTCAAGAATAAGTTATTTATAACTTGTATCTTACAATCACAACACCTTGTGATTAACAAGTTATCATTAACTTTTCTTCGGACTCTATTATTTTAAATAATAAAATTTAAGAATAACAGATCTGCCATTTAAAATGTAGACAAATATTTAATTAATCAATTTGTTCATATACCTCAATATCTAACAAAGAGTTTATCACAAAATATCTCATACAAACTAGATCCAGTCACTCAGGTATCACAATACCATCATATTTAGCATGACCATCATGCTTGTGCTGGGACAACAACTTTGTCTAAGTATCTGTTACATTATCGTATGTTAGGACCCGTTCTATCTTTATATCATTTATTAATATCATCTCCCTAATGAGATGATATTGCCTCAATATATATCTGGATCATTGATGAGACACACGTGTTCTTTCGTTTGTGCGATAGCTCCATTGCTATCACAATACAAGTCATTGGATCAACAATTCTAGGAACTATTCCAAGTTCAGTAATGAACTTCTTGATCCAGACCGCTTCTTTTGCTGCTTCTGAATCAGCTATATATTCGGCTTCTATAGTTGAATCATCGGTCGTTTCTTGTTTGGAACCTTTCCAACTGACCGCACCACCATTTAGAGTAAATACATATCCAGATTTGGGATTTGCTATCGTCTTTATCAAACAAAAAGCCGGCATCGGCATAACCTTGAACTCTAAGTTCATTTCCTCTATATACTAAGAACATGTATTTAGTCCTTCTTAAGTACTTAAAGATGTTCTTGACATCAATCCAATGTTTCTCGCCAGGGTTCGCTTGGAACCTACTCGTGACACTCAAAGCATATGAAACATCCAATCGATACATAGTACGACATATATGATAGATTTCATTGCATATGGATAAAGAATTCTATCCATGTGATCTCTTTCAATTTGTATCTTTGGACACATCTCTTTTAAGAGATAGATCCTATATCCGATGGGACAGAGTCCTCTCTTGGATTCTTTCCTGCTAAATCTTCTCAAGATTTTATCTATGTACGTAGATTGAGATAGGCCAAGCATTCTCTTAGATATATCTCTATAGATCTTTATACTGAGAATGTACGCTGCCTCTCTTATATCCTTCATGGAGAAATTTTGGATAACCACAATTTTACTGATTTTTGGAATCGGAGGCATCGTTTCCTAATAATAGTATGCCATTCACATACAAAATTAGAAACACGAATTTGCTCCCACTAACCTTTTATACACACATAGTTCATTTTCATTCTTGATAAAAATCAAACATTTTGATTGTCTTATCAAAACGAAGAATACATCTCCGAAAGGTTTGCTTTAATCTATATATAGATTTCTGTAGTTTGCATACCTTGTTTTGCTATGTGGATTCAAAACCTTCAGGTTGTGTCATGTACACATCCTCGCTAAGATTCCCGTTAAGGAATGTAATCTTGACATCCATTTGCCAGATATCATAGTTATGGTATGCTACTATCGCAAGCGAAATCTAAATTAACTTAAACAGGGATACTAGTGAGAAGGTTTCGTCAAAGTTAATCTCTTGTCTTTACTTGTTACCCTTCGCAACCAATCTTGCCTTATAAGTATGAACATTACCATCCATGTCAACCTTTTTCTTGTAAACCAATTTACAACATATAGGTTTTATCCCTTTAGGCGGGTCAACCAAGGTCCAAACCTTGTTTTCGTACAAGGAGTTCATCTCAGATTCCATGGCTTCCTGCCATCTCTTTGAGTCAACACTTGACTTCGATTCTACTTAAGTAGTAGGTTCATCTTCCTCGATTAGTAATACATTACTAGTAATCAGGAGATCGTATCTCAGAGGAAAATGAATGACTCTTCTCGACTTCCGCAGAGCTGGTGTGTCTTTGGGAATTGGTGGTTCCCACTTTCACAATCTGTGCTTCATCATATGCAAGCTCAGCCATTGGAACATCTAATTTGTCAATTTTATTTGTGGTTTCTTGAACCTCTTCAAGATCTACTTTGCTCCTACTGTCTTCTCTAAGAATACAGCAAGTCTCGATATGATGACTTTCATCTCGATGGGATTGTAAAAATAGTATCCAACATTTTCTTTTGGATACCCCACAAATAAATATTTATCAGATTTAGCTCCTAGCTTATCTGATTCAACGCACTTCACATAAGCGTCGCATCCATAAACCTTCATGTATGAAAGATTATGTCTTTTTCCCTTTCCATAACTCGTATGAAGTTTTATTAACCGATTTAGATAGGACGGTTTAGTGTATAACATGCAGTGTTAAGCGCATATCTCCAAAACGATTTTGGAAGAACTGCGCGACTCACCATTGATCGCACCATATCAAATAAGGTGCGATTTTCCTTTCAGATACACCATTTTGTGTTGATGTATACAGTGAAGTCTACTGTGAGAGAATCCCATTCTCTTTTAGTTAGTCTAAAAACTCACTCTTCAAATATTTTCTACCTCAATCAGATCTAAGTGTTAGAATATTTTTCTCGATTTGCCTTTCTACTTCTTGCTTGAATTCTTTAAACTTTTCAAATGCTTCGTGCTTAAATTTCATCAAGTAGATGGAACCATATCTAGAACGATCATCTGTAAACATGATGAAGTAAGAAAAGCCACATCTAGCATATGCAGACATTTGTCCATATACATCAGTATGTATAAGACCAAAAATGTCTTCAACTTTGACTCATTTTTCCAAAAAGAGTGTCTAGGTCATTTAGCCCAACGGGCATGATCCACACTTATCAAATGATTCATGATCATTTGAATTCAAGTATTCATCTTTATGTAACTTGGTTATGCATTTTTCATTTATATGACCGAGTATGCAATGCAGAAGATATGAGTCTTTTAGTTTTATCTCTTTTATGCCTTGTAGTTTCTCTTCTAATGCCATTTGTTTTCACATTGAAAACACGGATTATCATACTTGGATTTGTCTTTGTTTGCTTTGACTGTTTTTCAGTATATTTGGCCTTGGATCCTTTTTAAAAGGCCTTTTTGGATTTCCTCTTACTTCCTTTAGAGGTGTCTATGGCCAAAGTCTTCACATTCTCATGGGCTCAACAGTTTTCAGTATGTTTTGCAGCTCGAGTAGGGTATACTGAATCTTATTCATGTTGATGTTCATAATGAACTACGAAAATTTATTAGGTGGGGACTGCATAACTAAGTCAACACTTAGCTCGTGGTCCATGGTAAAACTTAATGGTTTAATTTTTCAATATAACCAATTATTTTTAGTACATGAGCACTGACTGAAGATCTTTTTATTATCATACCTCTCATAACCTTTTGGATGTCTCATACTATTCAGTCCGTGACTATTTATCATTCAACTATTTGAAATGATATAAATTGGTATATACATCCATACCCTCGTGCAGCTTTTCTAACTCATATGACATATTGCAAGCATCACATGCTGTAGTGTTATTCTTATCAATGTGTTTATTGTAAGCCTATACGTTCTCTAACATAGCCTCCTCAGTAGAAGCTTCTGGCATTGGTTGCTCAATGACATATCCAAAATTTCTTTTCATGCTTGAAAACAGTTCTCAGATTGCGGTGCCAGTCCAAAAATTTGGTCGAGTATGTTTGTTGGCATCTAATATGCCTCTCAAACTCACGTGGTTACTTATGATTCAACTATTAAATAACATGATAGAATAATTAATTAAATGTAGAAATTAATTTAACATGGACTTATATTAAATTAATTATACTCCTACAGTTTAAATTGAATTAATGACCCCCAAACATTAATCAATAGAACCGGTTAGATTTCTAGTGGGCTAGGATCCTTTTTGTTTTATTAAAACCTTGAGTGACTCAACAAATCATAATAAAATATCGAGATAGATACTTCTATCAATCACATCTCTATGTGACTCCTAGATCATCAAGTAGACAACTTATTATCGCACACATTTGATGTGTTTACTTGATTGTGCCCCTAAAATTCTATTTCCTTGAGTGACTCAGCAAAAACTAAAATTTTAGTTAAATTCGACCCATTGTTCAGAAACATCAAATGTTTCATAGTGATAAACATATCCATAAGTGAACAGCCTTGAGTGACTCAACAAACTGACATCGATAATGGATTCTGGTTTTCACTATAACAATAGAAGGCACATTGTATTAACCATTTAATACGAACTTAATATTTTGATAAAGAGGGGTTTGTCTCATCATATATATATATATATATATATATATATATATATATATATATATATATATATATATATATATTAATTAATTAATTAACATCTAACATGCAATCAATTATACATAATAATAACAACTGTGGATGATAATGTATTTTATCTATCTAATTTTCCTGAGTCAAAAGGAAGATTAGCCGGTCAATTTCTAAGGGACATTGCATTCGTTCATCAAACGCTAAATGCAATCATCTCCATCTCCTATTGCAACTTGTATTCTATACTAGTTGCTTTCTTGTGGTCTATCTGTAACAAGTATCCTATAGTTGGCACGCAGGCCGTGATAAATGGACACGCAGGTCATAATAAATAAATAGCTTGAAAAACTAATTAAATAAATATAGGCTCGTAGGCCCATTTAATTAAATAATAGGCTCGTAGGCCCAACCAACAATCAACAGGAATAGTTAACTATACAACCAATCACATGGGTCAAGTCCATAATCATCCACTAAATATCCAATTTAATAACTAATATTAAAAATATATTAATTTTTAAATTTGCAGCTTTGACAGTATAAGTCTAAAATTTTTAGACCTTTTGAAACGGATTAGACGGAATTAAATAATTAATCTAATTAATTAGTTAATTTTTCAACAATAAAATTAATCAATTAATCAATTAACTTTATTCATAAGAGAAATTTTTCAAAATTTATTTTATCTCTCAATTTAAAGTCATACCCTAAATTGAAGACAAAAGTTATATTTGGTCAAAATTACAATTTTATAAAGTAATAAAGTTAAAGTTTAATCTGGTCAGAAATTCAAAATATGGTTTAAAAACGATTTCAATTTAATTTTGAATATTTGACCAACATTAAAAAAATTAATAATTACAATTTTTTCAAAAAATTAAAATTGCATTTGAGACCCTACTTTTTCTTTTAAAATTTGAGGACTTAATGTACAATTTCTGAAATTACAGTCAGTCACTTTTTTAATTTTCAAAACACTGAGTCCTTCCTTTACAATTTTTGAAATTGCAAGAAGGCCCCAACTAAATCTTTGGAAATTAGGGAGCTTCCCATGCAATTTTCAAAATTGCATGGAAAGCCCTCTTTCCCAATAAGGAAAAAAACGGCTGAAACCCTACAGCAAAGCGGCGCCGTTAACAGATAATCTTGCAGTGGTCGCGCCGGTGTCTAACACCGGTGGCCACCGCAATTTAGAGTCGAACAGCAGCTTTTGAGTAGAACTGATGTTCGAAATGGCCTACGCACGACGGCGATGATGCCGTTGCTCTTAGCAGTGGCACTGCACCAAGCAGTGAGGATCAGCGGCGTTGATCTTCAGGCTGTGTCCGCTAACCATCCGTTGGTCGCCATCTCCGGTGGTGACCGACTTCCAAAGCGTTGCCACCGGTCACCAAATTCTCCGGCCAGTTAGTTCCGTTCCCAAATAAACCCAAAACCAGATTTCTATTTCCAAAAATTCACAATTTTTATTTTAAACGGTCAAAACTCAAATCAAATTAATACACCAATAACAATTATTGTTTGATTCATCAAAGCAGTTTAACAAATTCTAAGTAACAAAGTAGGCTCTGATACCACTGTAAGAAATTGAAGCATACATGCATAGCGGAAATTAAATATACAATTCCTATAAGCCAGATCAACCTTGTACTTAGATAGAATTCGTGATAGAAGTTTACCTTTGATGAACACCTTGAAATCTGATTATCTGATTAGCCTGATGTGCAATCTTCAATACCATAGTTGTCAAATTGTCCAGCCTCCAATGGTGAAAAACACAGCAAGAACAGATCTGGACTACCACGATCAAGAACAGCTGAAAGCAGAACCTTTTGGGAGTAATTGCATTGCGTTGTCTTTTTCTTGTGCTAGCAAGTAATGAAGATCAGCTCTTATGACTAAATCAGTTGTGGCTTTGTATTTATAAGCAGGGCTAACCCTAGCCCTAGTTCTAGTCCAACAAGAACTCATCAACAAACGGGCCCAATTAATTAATCTAATTAATTAATTTGGTCCAATAAATAACTAAGTCTGACCCAACTAATTGGACTTTGGACATTAATTCTTACAACATACCATCTCTCTCTCTCTCTCTCTCTTATCGAATCAAGATCAAGGTAGGAACTTGTGCAGTAGATTTACTCGTGTTATTTAAAAGCTATGTTCATGTATCTTATTAGACTTATGTTTGTTGATGATATGAAATATTAAATTTTAACTAAATCGGTAAATTGGTTCTTTGGAATTGAGAAATGGGTTGACCAAGATGATAAGTTCTTTGAAACATGGATTCCACCGATAATCCTTAGAAAGAAAAATGTTCAACAAGTACGCTTTCTAATAGATATTTGATATTTAGTTGTAAATTAATGCGATTGCACTAAGTATGGTTTCTACTCTAATAGATATTTGATATATGGTTGTAAATTAATGCGAATGCACTATGTATGGTTTCTTTTGAGTATATCTTACTCAGTCCTTCACATGTTCTACAAAAAAATTGATAGAATGTGGATGAAGACGATGCTGTGATGACGTGGGACAATGATGGTCCGGTGATTTCGGCTTATGGCTACAAGTAATGTTAGTAAATTTAAAGTTAAATTTGAAGATGAGAGGCATTTCTTCCATCTAAGATTATGTTATGTTCTTTTTCCAAACTTGTAATTTTTATGTTTAACTGTCTTTTGATGTCAAAATATGGACTAGAGTTCATGTAATAACAAGAAATGGAATTTTGGTATGTTAAAAGATATTTTAGTTAGGTGGTAGATTTTCTAGCTTTTTGCCTGATTTTCAAGTTGTTTCCGTGTAATGTATTCTTCACGTCTATGAGTATATATATATAGAACTTAGAATCACCTCAATCAGAAGTCCATAGTATTAGTTATGATGTTTCCCACTTGCTGTGTTGGGTATACTGGAACAAAATTTGCCTATGTAATTGAATGATATGTTGAATGCCTAATTGATTAAATTAATTCATGAAATTAATTTACGGTGGTGGTGGTGGTGGTGGTGGTGTGTACTTTTACATCTAATAGACACCACTTTGACACTCTGTTAGTCAAATAAATAATTTTTTTAATTTTGAATGACGGATGTTAACATTTGTATGAATGTGAAACAATTTTATAAGTTCATACTTGGTTTTTTAATAAAGTTAAGTTTATCTATGGGTTTAAGCAAAGGTAAAGTTCATATACCGTTGACGTAGTTAACCCACGCTATGATAGTAAACAATTGACGACGTAGAAATAGCTAAAAAAAAAAGAGAGAGATATTTGAAAATAACAAGAGAACTACACATTTTATTCAAAATCTTAGTTAATAAAACATAAAAGTATCGAACTTCGACTTAATAGTAAATAAAAATACAAACAAACTAGTGAAGAATACAAAAAATAAGAATTAATAATATTTTATTTTAAAAAATCAATCTTCAATTATACAATACTAGAAAATTAAAAAAAATTAAAAAAACAATGAAAATCATAATTACCTATATAAAAATACAAAACTAGGTCAATAAATACATATAAACTCATTCTCGATAAGTGAATAAAAAAAAGAATTATACTCGAGTAGGAGTGTCAAGATAGACAGGGCGACTAGGCCCACATCGGCCCACTCATGTAGGCTCGGAATTACGGGTCGGTCCATGAACCAAGCGGGCTGTTCACGAGCCTTAGTCGCTGAGCGGTTCAATGACTAAGGCTCGTGAACAGCCCACTTGGTTCATGGGCCGGCTGACAGTTCAGCGACTAACAAGCCAGCAGTTAACCGCTGGCCAATTCAATTGAAAAAAAAAAATCTAAGGCAGCTGCCTCTTGATTCCACTGCTGGAGCAGCAGCTTGTCAACCCTGCAGCAACAAAGCTATGTGGTTTCCAGGCATACAGCCAATTAGATTTAAAAAAATGAAAAGATTAAAATAAAAAATTGTGGAAGTGTGATGGGACAACACACTTATACACAATTTGAAATTTTGAATTTGTGTAGAAGATTGATTTGCTAAAGATAAACAAGGAAGATTTTAAAAATCTAGTAGTTACTAAAGATTGATTTGCAAACAACATACAATTTTCGACAATTGAATTATAGTTAAGTATGTGCTAGCCTAGGTTGGATGTACTTAAATTAAAAATATGCAAATGATTGATAGTTGTATACGTGCCAACCTAGTTGAAATGTATTTTAACTATACTGATGCATTTAGTTGCATTGTATTTAAATTTAAAAAGATATAAATAATTCAATATAAAATAAGATATAAATTCTAAACATTTTTTACCATAAATAATAATTGTGAATTTATCATTGTTATTTATTTTTTATTTAATAATTTAACACATTTTTGCTATAAATCTAAATATTTTTTTAAGGATAAGTGCATCAAAGGTCCCCAACCTTTCAAAATCGTTAGGGATATGCCCTTACAATAAAAAAAAATAGCATCACACATCCCAACGTATGAAAAACTTGGCATGATAGGTCATTTATGACAAAAATTGTCATTCTCTTTAAATAAATAAAAAAATAAAAAATAAGAAAAAAGAAAAACATGATTGAAAACTAACAAAATGTATCGAAAAAAAATAAAAAGTAAGAAATTTATCCCAAAAAAATAAAAACTAAGAAAAAAGTCATCTTCTCCAAAAACTCAAAATTCACAAAAAAAATGTGATTTTTGAATTTTTTGAATCGGAGGGCAGATTATCTAATCCATAATAAGAAAAGCTCGAAATATTTTAAGCCAAACAGGATCTGTATCTGTAGCTCAAGCACTAATATACAACAAAAAGATTAATAAAAAAATGCAACTTTTTACATTGAAAATTACTTTTTTTGGAGTTCTACACAAAGTCAAAATGACAAAACAAATGCAGACCCAGTTTCTATAATGTTTGCCTAAATACGTATGAACATCCTAATACAATAGATCAAGCCTCGGTACAACAAAATACATGTATGAAACAAAAATTTAACACAAAAAAAGTGAAAAAAAATAACAAATAAATAAATAAATGGGTCCAAAAAATTACCGGTGCTACAAGAAGTGGGTGGATCTTTCTGTAGATCCTTGAGCTCCTTCAAGATCCGTTTCGAAGCCATCAAAACAAATCAACCCAAAGACTCCGATCTGTCCAATATTCTTATTTCAGAAACAAAAAATTCTAAAAATTCTAAAAAAAATTATTGGTGGATTTAGGACTTTTTGGAGAAGATGATCTATTTGTTGCTTTTTATTTTTTTTGAGTACATTTTTTACTTTTTATTTTGTTGGGTACATATGGTTAGTTTTCAATTATGTTTTTCTTTTTTTCTTGTTTTTTGTTTTGTTTTTTTTTTTGTTTATTTAAAGGGAATGGCAATTTGGTCGTAAAGGACCTACCACGCCAAGTTTTTTATACGTTGGATATGTGTGGTACTATTTTTTTAGGTTATGGACATATTTTCAACGATTTTGAAACGTTGAGGACCTTTGATGCAACTATCCATTTTTTAAAGTAAAATAAGGTAGTACTTTTGTTACCACCATATTTTAGTAAAGCTTCCACGTCAGTAATGACCCCATGATTCTCATAAAAGCCCAGAGGAGGCCTAGGATAGGCCTTGCGAAGGCCTCATAAACCTAGCGAGAGCCTGCAGGCAGCATAGTATTCCAGAATGACCAAAGACATGATTAAAGAAAGATTGTGTTTGATTGACAAACGGACTCTCATAAGGAAACCAAATCCCAATCACCTAAAGATTAGGCAATGTGATCCATTCGAATAAGGGCTGAAATCTGGGAGATTGCATTGACAGCCGATCATCCCTATCCCATAAACAAAGGGAGTCCAATCAGATTTCTAATTGATTGTTTTCCTGAATTGATTAAAACTCTTGAGTTATAAATACAATGTCTTCGGTTATTCTAAGGTACACTCTTTTTACGCATTATTATCACCATTAAACTCTGCTCAAATCTCTACCTGCTTGTCCCTCCCACACCCAATTGTTTTCATTCCACGTATATTATTCTATATACCGACAGTTGACTTGATCGTCAGAGTACTAACGATCACCAGACTCTTTTTCTCTGGTGATCTTGGTGTCTAACGGTCGTTCGAGTGTGCAGGTAACATACATGTTGGTAGAGGAGTGACTGGAGAATTGTTGACGCGTGGGCAATGTAGATTCCTACGTTAACAAATTTTTTTTAGTAACTTCAAAAAAAATTTTTTTTATCATACGGGCCGAATCGGATCGATCCGCGTCTCACATGGGCCGACAAGTGAACCGAGTTCGCATTCAAATTTCGTGAGGTGAGTTGACCATGTCCGCAACCCTCCGCAGGCCAGACTTTTTCTAATACTGACCGTCACCAACTTAATCGGAAGCGAGCAGACCCGGATTGACACTTCTTTACCCGAGTTAACTAAAAATATTAAAGAACTCGCTATTATTAGTCTTCTTCGAAGATTTTGCAAAACTTTCTTATTAAGGGCTTGTTCGGTAGAGTTTTTTTGGGGAAAAAATGGGTTTTTTTTGTTACTTTTTGACTTTTCAAAGTTTTTGGTAATGTAAAAATGGTTGAAAAGTCAAAAATTTTAGGCAAAAAAATGGATTTTTTTGGATAAAATGGCAACCGAACAAGCTCTAAATGACACATTCAACCAATATTTGACCAAATTTGGGTGAAAAAAAAAAGGTAAGAATTTTTGTTTCAAATTTTAGAATTGTAAATGAATAAGACATTTAAGTCTAAAAAAATATGTTAAGTGTTAAATATAGCGTTTTGCCTATTTTACCTGTCGATCAAAAAAATATTACCCATTGATCGAAAAAATAACTTGTGCTGCTCACACGAGGAAAGATTAACTCTAATGAAATTATGCGAAAAATACGAAATATACAAATGAAACTTAAAGAAAAGATTGAAAAGTCTGATTTTAAAAGTTTGAGACGAATTTTCTAGAAACGCTAAAGATTTAGGAGTAATTGCACAAATTTTCCAAAGGAAAAAGAAGAAATAAGAATGACATTGGGAGGTTCAATACTTTGCCTCCTAGATTCAAACAAGAAACATTATCATTAGGCTATAAACAGTTTTTGTTCAACAAACTAAAGTCTATCTCTTCATTGTTGTCTCATTATCAAATAAAAAAAAAATTAAAAAAGAAATTGGAGAAGCTCGGGGGGCTACTCCCCACAGGCCGCCCATTGGCTCCGCCCCAAACTGAAGGCTAACTTTGTATATGGCTTTAATTTCACTCCACAAAGATTAATTCAAATGAAGAACTACAACTTCCACAAAGCAAAAGATCTTTATTTGATTCAAACATATGATATGCATTTTAACAACACTTATACATGGTGCTATATATATAAGCAAGGAAATCAACGCCATGAAACAAAGTTAAATCTAGAATGTACGAAGTTCAGTGACGCGCTTTGGACGAATTCACATGGCTCCCCATCCTCACCACAATTCCGTCGATATCTCGAACATACCCAACTTTTTGTCCCCATTCTTTGTCCTCAGGTTCACTAACTGGCACTGCCCCGTTCTCTACAGCTCTCTGATCCACCCACAAAAAACAATCTCAAAACAATATACAGTAGCAACAGTTATACTAGCGATCAAATTTTAAAAATGAAGTTAAATTGCGTTACTCTACACGCGTGAGATTGAACAAGGCTGAAGAGAACAACCTACAAGCATGTTACATGTTTCTTTATTGTCCAAAGATACAACTTTTTCACATATGAGCAAGTAACCTATTGAAAGATATTTCATTGCCAAGTTTGACTTACTTTAAGCTAAGCCAAACATATAAAGAATTTCCCAGTGGCTAAAATTGAAAATAATTAGTTACTTATTTTGACACAGTCTACTTCACCGTGGAAATAAAAACTTCTTTTACTTGCCAGGCCAAAAAAACAAGTACTAAATTTGTCATGCGAGCATCATTCACATGCCTAGTGTACACACTATTTTTATCTACACATTCTATAAGACCCACATTTTTTATCCACACATTCTGTAAGATTTACTTCTTATAATTTAAAAAAAAAATAAAAATTTACCCCACAAGCACTGTACTGAAATGTCATGTCAGTTTTTGTACGGCTATCTAAACTTTACGCAAAATAATGTGTAAGGTGAAGCTCAAAGTGATTCAATTAGGGAGAAACAATTGTACAAGCACAATTATACCTTGTAGGCAGAGTCCACATCTGAATAGTCAAAGCAAACCTCGACGGGGTTCTTCTCATGGCTAGATTGTGGCATTCGCACCTCGCCACTCAAATCATCCGTCTCGTGTTGGTGCGCAGGTGTAAATGCTATTGTGGTCTGGCCACTCTCCAGCTCACCCCACCTACACCCACCAACCAACAATATTCATAAACTTCTATAGATGTAGTTCCTCAAGCGTATATCTAGGATGCAAAATTAGATTATATAGGTTAGTACATAAACTAAATTTTAACTTATTTTTATTTTAATACTGTCCAATTTATCTTATGAAATCAAATTAGAGCCATAGGGATGTAAAACTCCATTAGGCCTGTCCACATCGATCATGACCGTTCAATATCCACGTTTTTTTTTTCAGATCAAAAGAATTAAATCCACTTGATTATTAAAATATAAATAATTTTTTATTCGCGCGAAAATGCCACGAGACCTCCAAATTGCCATGCCACGGCCAGGCTTAGCAGGAATATGGGTTGGCGGGCTGAACCAGGGGGAAAGGGAATCCCAGGACCCCCCAACTTTCTGAAATTAATTTCTTTTTTTTTTTTTTTTTGTAATTTTTTTAATTTACTAACTAGCCAAACTCAAATCCCAATTGTCCAAACCAAATAATCAATTAAGGTCCTTCAAAAATGAATAACATAAATAAAGAAGGCCCAAAAATAGATTGATATTCATCCAATTGGATTTAATTACCTTATTCACATATTTTTTGAATCAAATTATTTAGTTCTTGAACTACTAATTATTTTAACAAAAATATTTTATCTATTCAAGTATACATCAAGAAAAAAAAAAATCCAAGTTAGCCCCTTCAAGTCCGTCCAAAGGAAAATGAGTTCGATGTTTGGTTGTGCTAAAAAAAGTTACTTTTCTATAAAAAGAAAACAATTTTATTAGAATAAAAAATAACTTTAAAAATTATTAGACAAAATAAATAACTTAAAATAAATTTTATTATCTTCTATCTTTTGCCACTTGACTTCAAGTCTTCTAATCTATGAACTTCAAATCGCAAATCACGCATGACAGACGACAGCAAGAATCATGTCGTCTGAATTCTTATGTCGAATCGAGGGGTCGAATTATTGTAAAAGATTCTTATAAAAATTGACTTAGTAATTGTGTTTTGAGAAAAAAAAATCAGGGACAGCGCCTCGTGTGAGAAGGTTGGCCCACCCCTTGCCATATCCTTACTCTACCCCTGTTTGGAACCCGATTTAAAATGTCTTACTCCGCCACTACTCTAAACCGCAAGATTTTTGTCGATCTAGGCCGAAAAGGGCCATCTTTTTTATCAACCCCAATTCAGCCTGCCAAAAATTATTGTGCATGTTCTGATTCATCCCATTTTACACCAATCTATTTCTATTCTTGTGTGACTACGGTCTACGGAAAAACAAAGGGGAAAAAA
Organism: Forsythia viridissima; assembly: GCA_030279155.1. NCBI lineage: Eukaryota > Viridiplantae > Streptophyta > Magnoliopsida > Lamiales > Oleaceae > Forsythia > Forsythia viridissima. Next base: position 32,843,596 of record CM059042.1, read on the forward strand.
AAAAAAAAAAAAGAGAGAGAGAGAGAGAGATTTCCTTGATTTTGGTACACGAGCGTTGTATATGCAAATTATTTTGCAAAGATTTCCATATCATAACAATGTCACTATTGAAAAAAAATAAAAAATGATCTTAATACAACAATCATACCATATCAATTTCATTTTATATAATTCATATAATATACACATGTATAGAGATGGCAACGTGTTAGGATAGACCGCCATCCCGCCTTGCCAGGGATTCTCGAGAGGCGGTGCAGGGTATTTTGCCATCCTTACACATATATAGTACCTGTGAGACTCATCTAAGCGGCGAACAGGATAACCAAAAGCCTTGGCGTAAAAGGCAACAGATTTGGCAACATCTTTAACATATACCACGGTGTAAGCAAATGCTGGGCTCAGATTTGATGCCATTTTTCTTAATTTATTGAGAGTTGAAGTGCCTATATGTGTATATATTAATTAGCTCTTTGAAGGAGAGGTCTCCAGTCGGATCTTTATACATTTGAGAGATGAGATTAATTTTTACACGTAGCAGTGGACACTACAAAGAGCTTACACGTGGACGACATGCAAGATTTGAACGGGTTACATGCTACCACCTCAATAGAATTATAGGAGTAGATAAAGGTATAAAAGAAATACTGATTACTACCATTACTGTTATAGTTACCAGATTTGAACCGATTCACATTTCAGCCAAAAATTTCGAGTTGACTTATTATTAGTTTACGATTTGTTACACTCATATTTCCAGCTAATTGAATACGTTTATTTGAACATAAAATAGTCACGTGACATTCATATAATGTCGAGAATGTGTTGAAGCAATATTGATATATGTTTCATAAAACACTGAAGTATTTTGTTCTATTTGAATTTCTAAATGAAGTTGAAGTCACGTTTTGACTTGTTGTAGAATAAAAGAAATCTTTTTGAACAGTATTTCAGTCCGACATCACACTAGTGTCACTATTCAATTAATTGACGTTTAGATTAACATTTTCTAATAGTTGGAGACATCGGTACCACTAGTTTAAAATGTTAGAGACACAAATGTAATAAATAGTTACTTAAGTGTCATACATATAAAAGGTTGGGGACACTTGGTAGAACTTATACAAAATTTTAAATAAAATATATTTTTAAAGAAATATATTCTGTATTTAATTTAAGACGTCTTATAAATTAAATTTAATTACATAAAAGTAAATCAATAAATATAGTACTTGGAAAATAAAATATATGGAGCAGTGGTGATCAATGGGTCTTTCCATCACGGAGATGCATGATTCGAAGCAGTGGCAGAGCTAGATATTTTAGGTTGGTGGTCTTCAAATAGGGTCGGAGCTAGGATGTGGCAAGGCTGGGCTGGGGGTTCGAGGGCGCTGTCTTCGAATTTTTTTTTTTCTCAAACCACAATTACTGAGCCCATTTTTATGAGAGTCTAATGTTTTTTATAAGTCATAATCTTTAAAAAGCTTACGAGATATTAAACAATGCAATTAGACTTTTTCGATACTCACTTCGTGTTTGTTCTGATTGCTTGAAAAGACTAATATCAATACTTTCTTTTGGTTATTGAATGATTCAAACTTAATTCGAGCTAGGTTGCACTACTAATTTTTCCATTATGCAATTTTTGAGTCTATGTTTCTTCTTTCAATTTGAGAACTCGCCGACAACAAAAGAATCACGACTTGATCTCGAGCTAGAATTTGTTTCGTGGAATTAATGTTCTACCATAGTAAGAAGAAAAAAAATCTCTAGCTTAAGTGAAAAAGGTTGAAGATGAAATCGCAATCAATTTTTGTATGTCAAAGGTTGGAGACGTGAACGTGTGAACTGTGTCTGTGAAGAAGAAGTAGTGATCTTAGATAAATCAATTTTGTTAGACTTTATTTGTTTAGTTCATTCATTGTTTGGTTTGGGCTTTAGTACTTTTTGCTTTGGTTGGTTATTAAAAAAAATTAAAATTTAAAAAAAAAAAAATTCAGAAAGTTAGGAGTCCTGGTCTCCCCCAAGGCCCCCCTCCTCCACCCCTGCTCCCTTGGGATTTGTCATATTCTTCATCATAAGCAAATCATAAAAACTTCAGTCATTAAGACCACAAAAATCTATATTTATAACTTATAAGATAAATAGATATCAAGGAAGCAACCACATTCAAATCCAACAAAAATCCAATCTTGAGGCAAAATTCATGGAGACACTCCCATTTCAAAGCATTTCCCATTTCACCAAGAGCAGACAAATTATGTAACATTGTGGACACACCAATATTATAACCATCCCAATGTAATTTCCTAAACAAGTCTATGATAAGTGTATTTTGTGCACTTATTCGGAATTTAATACAAAGCTTGTGTTCAGTTATTTTATAGATTTTCTACTTAAGTTAGTGTATTTTACTTTCTATTTCAGTTTTGGACCCATTTATAAGCAAGTGAAGAAGAATGGATGAAAAGAGCAATAAATTAGAAGATGTTTCAGAAGTATGAGGATCAAATAGCACGCAATTGAAGTTTGAAGGACCACATTCGAGGTCATTGAAAGTTTTGAGGACTAAAGAAGGCAAAATCTAAAGTTGGAGGACTAAAGGCACAGATTGAGACAATTAAAGTTGGGCGAGCACCCAACACCATAATTGACCAATAGAGAGTTTAAAAGTGACCTGGACGATCGCCCAGTGTAAAAAGTTCACAATTGGATTTTCTTACCTTTTTGAGTTCGACTCTAATTAGGAAACCTTTTGAGATAAGATTTTAATGATTTTTTAGGATACAATGAGGATGCTATATATATGAGTTCTTAACCTAAAAATAAGGAGTGAATTATTGGAAGAATTCAAGAAGAGAAATAAGAAACGGAGATTGAATGAAAATCAAGATCTACTCTTTCGAATTATATTTTATTTTTGTTTTCTTTTTCTTAGTATGTTAAGCTAAATTTATTTTGTGCTATGATAATGATGAAACTTGTAATGAACCTTCAATTCTGTTAACTTAATCTTTGATATTCAAACACGTTTTTAATTTTGAACAATTGATGTTGATTTCTTTTCATCTACAATTATATGTGCAATAATTGTATGATTTTTGTCGCTAGTTTTACCTTCGAGAGATTGAAAACAAGTTAGACATAGTATCAATTGTCGTAGAGTCCTATAAAGAATAGAAATATACCTCTATGCTTTACATGATCTATAAGTATTCATAAATTCTAATACATTCTTGTGTGTTAGCATCCGTCATAGAGATATAGTTGGGTCACATATAGTAATATGTTTAATTCTAATCGAGAGAGATTGTTAAACAAATTAGGAATATTGATCTTCATAATTAAATCGTGTTATCAAATTCAATGGTTCAAGTTAAAGAGAATTGGTATAAGTAGATTCGGGATCCTAGTACTTTTCTTTCCCATATTTAAAGTAATTCGGCGTGAACTAAATCTCTTATTTGTTTAAATTATAATTACTTAATTATTTATAGTTAATATTTTAATTAGTTCTTAGTTATCCAAACTTCAAAAGTTAAATCGAATCGGTTAAGATTAATTTAATTGTGTAGAGCTATCAAATCCATGTGAGTACGATACTTAGACTCTAAATTCACTTTATTACTTGTGCGATCCGTACACTTGCGGTACAATATAAATTCGCTCACAAGTTTTTGGCACCGTTGTCGGAGATTTTGTTCTAGTTCTTTTTCAATTATTTTAGTACTAATTCGAACTTTATTGTTTTATTATTTTTTTCAGTTTATTTCAGTGTTTAAATTGTTTCTTTTCAGGCCTTTGCATGCAAAGTGTGAGACACGAGTCTCTAATACCAGCTGATCCAGAGATCGAATGCACTTTCCATCGTAGGCAAATAGAAGCAAGAAAGACACGCCAAAAAGACCAAAAATAGCACGACACCATGAATAACAATGATATTGCTCCTGTAGGACGAGAGAATAGAGAGATAGCCATTAATGAAGACAATATGCTAGTTGGAGACTTTATGACTCCACATATCATTTAGAGCTAATCCAGCATTGTCTACCCACCTTTTGGGTAGCCAAACTTCTAGTTGAAGACTAATGTTATTCATCTATTTCATAATGGACATCAGTTCTATAGCAAGGCCGACGAGAATCCACATACACATGTTTTGCGATTCTTTGAAATGTACCAACATTTCAAATATCAAGAAATCTCAGACGATGCCATCCAGTTGCGTTTGTTCTCACATACTTTCCGTGACAAAGCTCTTAAGTGGTTGGACTCACATTCGATTACCAGCATCACCACTTGGACTGATTTAGCCCAAAATTTGTGCACAAAATTCTTTCCACCGGTCAAGATTGCAAAGTTGAAGAATGACATATCAATATTTCAACAGGCAGAATCCGAATCTTTTGATGAGGTGTGGAATAGATTCAAAAATATGCTAAGGAAGTGCCCTCATCATGGTATTAGTAAAGGCCTAAAAGTTCAGTATTTTTATGCAGGACTACTTCCTTCTTGTAAAAGCATGGTAGATTCTTCATCCAATGGTTTAGTATCCACTAAAACCATTGCTGAAGCCTTAGAGCTGTTTGAGATAATGGCTCCACCACTGCCATATGGGCATCAGACCGAGCTATACATAAGAGAACTGCGGGGATACATGAAGTAGACACTTTCACTGTATTATCTGCAAAAATAGACTCATTGGCACACAAAGTAGAGAGCTTGTCGCATTTAGTCAGTGTGATGCAAACAAAGAAATCAACCCTTGAAGAGTGTAGGGCAAATCACAGCACATCAGAATGTCTTATTCTATCATAACAACTCGAGCAAGTCGAGTATGTTCAAGGTGGTAAATACCAGCAAAATAATCTGTTCTCCAATACATTTAATCCATGTTGGAGTAATCATCCAAATTTCTCTTGGAGAGATAATTAGAATAACAACAGACCACATGGTTCTCAATTTTAGCAGCCAGAAAAGAGAGTCTCACTGAAAGATATGTTTGGTAAATTCATGGAGAAAACTGAGTAGTACAAAGAAGCAAATAATCAGTTCATGAAGAGGACAAATACTACTCTCCAAAATTAAAGCACTTCAATAAAGAATTTAGAGACACGGATGGGTCATATGGCAGTTGCTATGTCAAGTAGACCACATGGTACCTTGCCAAGAAACACCGAGATCAACCCCAGAGAATAAGTACATACAATAACTAGAAGTGGGTGCAGCTGCCTAAAATATATGCAAAAAGGTCAATCAAGAAGAAACAAGTTTTTGAAGAGTAGGACAAAGAAATAACTCCAGATGTGTAGACTAATCATGAGCGAGTGGCAGACCATGAAAAAAAGAGCTCCAGAGCCAATAAAAAAATATGAACCTCCTATCTATTTTCCAAAGAGGTTAAATTCATAGAAGAAGAAGAAGCAGGATCAGCAATGTGCACAATTTCTTGATCATCTAAGGAATCTGTATATTAACATACTGTTTGTGGAGGTCCTGACTCAAATGCCCAACTATGCCAAGTACATGAGACAACTGCTTTCAAATAAGAAAAAGTTGGCAGAAAGGAATACAGTAAAACTTACAGAAAAAGTAAGTGCTATAGTGGAGAAGTAACTACTAGACAAAAGAAATAATCCAGACAACTTCACAATTCCAATTACCGTCGGTAATCTCATAATCAACAGGGCATTGTGCGATCTTGGTACAAATATTAATTTAATGCATCTTTCTATTTTTAGGCGATTAGGACTTGGTGAAATTAAACCTACAAAGTTCACTCTTCAGTTGGCCGACCGATCTATTAAAAAGCCGTTTGGGATGGTGGAAGATGTGGTGATGAGAGTGGAGAAATTATTATTTCCCATTAACTTCGTTGTTCCTGATATGTCCAAGGATGTAAAAATCCTTATTATCTTGAGCCGTCCCTTTTTAGCTACTTTAGATGCTCTCATTGATGTTTTACGAGAGATGTTGAGATTGAGAATTTAGGATGTAATGGAGGTATTTCAAATGTTGGGTAAAGATGAGGCACCACCACCTCCCACTTATTGGACAGGGTATCAAGTCTAGACCTTGAAGAAATTCAAGAAAAACTTTTTTAAAAGGCTTTGGGAGCTGAATCCAACAGTACAAGTAAAAGACCATGGTAAATAGATGGTTCAGATGCAAAAAATTGACATTGGTGACCATGTGGTTGAATTTGAAAAGGACATCCCTGGTGCAAAAATTGCAGTTATTAAATAGAAGATGAAGGACGAGCCACAGAACATGGAAAAAAGAATCAAGACATTGTTGGAGAGTGACACCTTCGATAATCTCAAGATCCCTTCTTTTCCCACTTGAGCAACCCAACAACAAGTCAAGCTAATAACCATAAATAAGCGCTTAATGAGAAGCATCTCATTCTTATATCCTTATTATTTAGGTTCGGTTAAATAATACATTAGTTTTTCCATAGATTGTTGATTACACTTGTAAGTCCTCACCATGTCAACTGTAGGATGCTCTACTTTGCAAGCCACATGGATGATATTTATGACAGTGTCTTTCGACTATGAGTCCCAACACAACACTTGAGTCCACTTCAGCTGGACCTTCAACCAGCCAGACCCATCTTCTCCACATCTACCTCCGAGAAGTAACTGGTCTCTTTCCTATTTTATTTGCTTATTTTTGTTATTACATTGGGGACAATGTAATATTTTAGTTTGGGAATGGGATAAGTATCAGGGTAGTTATTAGATTATCTTTTATTTTCTTACTATTTGTGTCTATATACTGACATATTTGTTGAAAAAAAATTTAAAATAATAAAATATTTGTCTAGTTATTGTTGAAAGACTTGCCGCAAATGATTGTAGTATTTGTTTAAAGTTAAGTACATTTTTTGTTAGAATATTTGACAACACCTAAACTGTGTTTTTGCTTGAATACTTATCCATGTTATACTAGATTAATGGAGCACGTAGCCACTATTGACTTATCACTTATATGGAAACATGACTTGAGTGTATGTGTTGATATTGTTGACTTAGGGTTGTTGTGGAAAATCTCGTTCCCAAATCTTTAAACTAGTAACCAAACTGTTTGAGAACAGTTTGGATGTGTTAAAATTAGTACGTGAGTTCGTAAAATTTTGATGGTTTGAGTTTTCTGGGTCTCATCTTTGGTTGAATAGGTTCTAGTTAAGGAATCTAAATCGGGTATTAATCAATGCTAGAAAAAAGGAGAAGGAAATAAGAGGAGAAAAAGAGGAAAATTACATATTACACTTCTCTTATAGTCTGTGTGACTTGAACAATTAAGCATGTTAGGGTATCTTAAAATGTAGTGCCCTATAGTCGTCTGACATGGAAGTCATCGGTCCAAAGTTCGCTACATGGGTCACATAGAAAGCTTACGGGAGAGAAGTATTGCACACAAGATGTAAGATTGTTTACATTAGTTAAATAAATAAAAGGAGTTATAAGTGCTCAGTAAGGATTGCTAGGCTAGGACCTCAGAGACTGGAGATGAGAATTTAGAAATCGCTCACCATCCTAATTCTAGGAATACAAGCTTCTAATTTTTACCACTTTAATTGAAAAAAGCACTGTATTGATCTTAGGAACTAAATTCGCTAGAACACCTCGAGATTGGAGAGAAAAGTATTAGAATTGGTATATTTTACATGAGGTGTAAGGAAAGAATGACTGAAAAGAGTTCGAGATTATAAATACATCAACAATACAATATTGGTCGTGGTTTAATATATGTGTAAGTTCAATATTTGGCTATTCACACACTCACTGAAAGTCGAGCATCAGATGAGTAAAAATTTATTTGTGGTGTTGTTTAATATCTTTCTAAAGATGTTGCTTTATATTCTAACCTGAGGCATTTGGTAATAAATTTAACATTGACTCTGTTTTTTGGTGATTCTCTTATCTTAGTTTAAATTTGAATTTTACTTTTGTTTATGTTCGAGGATGAACAAAGGTTTGATTTGGGGGGTATTTGATAAGTGCATTTTTTGCACTTACTAGAGCTTTAATACTAAGTTTGTGTTCCATTATTTTATAGATTTTCTATTTAATTTAGTGAATTTTACCTTCTATTTCAATTTTAGACCCGTTTATAAGCAAGTAAAGAAGAATGGATGAAAAGAGCAATAAATTGGAAGATGTTTCGAAAATACGAGGATCAAATTGCACTCAATTGTATCTTAAAGGACTACATTGGAGGTTATTGAACGTTTTGAGGACTAAAGAAGGTAAAATCCAAAGTTGGAAGACTAAAGACGCAGATTGGAACAATTAAAGTTGGGTGAGATAATTGGCCAACAGAGAGTTTAAAAGTGACCTAGGTGATCGCCCAGTCACTTTTACACTGGGCGAGCGCCAGTGTAAAAAGTTCACAATCGAATTTTGTTACCTTTTTTAGTTCGACTCTTATTAGGAAACCTTTTGGGACACAATTTTAATGATTATTGAGGATCTTTTGAGACACAAAGACCAATAAATGCAAAGGATAAACATTTGAGGTTGAAAACCAAAAACCAAAATACTGATATTTCCTATCTTTTCCTGTTTTTCTTGTTCAGCTTGCAGCCTAAAGGCAGGATAATTCCATCAGCCTAAAGGAAAACATAAAACTAGGGCACAAAATTCGATCTTTTCTACTTTTGGATTAACAAAAACTATTTTAATATGAGAGATTTCTCCACCAAGATAAATGACTTTTATACAACAATAACTGGCTACTTCGGATTAAAAGATTTTCATGAACATTGATGGTTGCTTCATCTTCTATTGAAATATGAAAACAAGGCTGGATATTGAAAAAAATTATTGGACCACAGATGGCTGGTTCATTTTCTATTCATGAGCTATTTAGAAAAAAAAATGCTTCATTTTCTATTCATTAGATATTTAACACCAAATATTCTGGACGAATTTGCTGAAACTTAAATAACCACCCATGAAAAAAAAAGAAAAGAATTACATTTACATATGAATTACATATGCACGTAATCAATACACTCAATTTGACATTGGCTTAGGGGCTTAGGACAAGTGGGTAACCTGAAATTGGCAATTTGACATTCTAATTTTATGAATTACATCATAAATTCATAATCAAGAGCAAAACAAGCAAAAGTGCAAAACTCACTTAATATCTAAGAGCAAAAATAACTATAAAAAAATAAATAATAATATTAAAAAAGAGAAAGGGAGCAATAGAAATTACCAAAAATAAATAAATTCTTCTTCAATATGTTTTTGTTCTTCTTAGTTTTTCCAAAATGTCGATTTGAGTTGGAACTTGGGATCGCACTATCATAGACTCACAATTGTAGCAGTAAGAAGGTACGGAGTATTTCTCGGGTTTGACTCCAACAATTAGGATTAATTGAGGTGTTATTTGAGCTTGGTTTTCAAAGAAATTAAAACCATGGCTTTATTGGATTTGGGATTGAATTGTGGGCTGTGAAAGAGATACCACAAACCTGAAAATTTGATGAAATCTAGTGGGGGCAATTACAACCACTAAATCCTTAATAGGTCCGCCCCTGAGTATGGGGAAACCCGAAGAAAGTTCAGTGACCATTTAACAACACAATTGGGTCCAGTTGGACAAATTCAACGGCGTTGACATGCCACGTAGGAGTTTTATTGGCCATGTCAACAGTTCCTTTAACAGAATCCATCAGAATGATGAATGAGTTTCCTGTTTGGAAGTTGAGCGACTATGGAGAAACACTTTGAAGTTTAGCTACCAATGAAATAATTAACCCCAAATCAAACCCAGATTTCAAAAAGAAAATCAAATGAATCCCAGAACTAGTCCAAATTGTGAATAGACAAGCTAAAGTACTCAAAATAAAATGAAAGTGAATTGGGTTTGAGCCCTCATGTAATTGAACAAAACAAGCGCTCTTTTGGTGATATTACTAATTGAATAGCTTCTGAGCATGGCGTTAAACATGTAGCGAATTGGGCTTTCTACATAGTGAATACATTGAATTGAAGAGTGTGCTGGCAGTTTGCTTAGCGAAAATGGTATGTTGTCAAGACCTTTACCATCAAGCCATGGATTTGAGTGGTTTCAGACATTTTTATGCATGACTCTAATGAGGTAATCAACTATTGATTTTGACCTTTTGAAGAGTATGCCTGAAGCGCCAAAGTTTCAACATTTGGCAGATATATCCATAAACTCTTGTAATCCTTTTATATTCAAACTTCAATCAAAAGCAACTAAAATGGTTGTACATTAAATTTTTAATGATCTATGTCGTATTCTTCTTCAATAATTCCTACCAGTTTTAAACTCGATCGAGTGCTCTATCTTATTCAAAAATATTTCCATGGCCACCATTCAAGATAATTTGGTTCCTACTATAATTTCGATTCCAAATGGCAGACAAAGATACTAATGTTAAGGGCTACGACAAGGAAGATGATGGCTCTGCCACCAGCCACGAGGGTGAGCTTAGGCTTGATATGAGTTTAGTGACAACTTCTGTTCACTGACGCCTGACACCATCAAAGACTTTCCATTAGATTGGCTTTGGTAGGGCTTAGGCTTGAGTTTGAGGTTGGGTTGGGATTGGATTTTGGGTGAGCTTGGGTTGGATATGGATTCGGTGTTCAAGTAAGTTTTGGCTGGATTTGGTCTTAAGTTTATGTTGGGTTTGGCGTGATTTAGGTAAGTAATTGTGTTTAGGATATGTTCTTAAAGTTTTGGATTTGGTTGGATTTTGGTTTCGGGCTTTTGGTGTTGATTTTAGGTTTGTACTTGTTTAGATTTTTGGGTTTAAGTTTGGATTAGGTTAGGTTAGGTTTAGGTTTATGGCATTTAGTTTAGGTTTTTGGGTTTGTTTGGTTTGGGTTAGGTTTCTAGTTCGGGTTTGTGCTCGAGGTTGTGTGGGTTGGGTTCTGGGTAATCGGTTTGGGCCCGGGTTTGTATAGGTTTAGATTGGTTGGTTTGAGTTGGGTTTGATTTTAAGATTGTGTTGAGCTGAGGTTAAAGGCTTCCGATTTTGGTTTTCTAGAATCAGTTTTGGCTTTGGGGCCATGGTTGTTTGGATTAGGTTTGAAGTGATTGGTTTGGGTTCGATTTGGAATTAGTTTTGGATTTGGGTTCGGAGTTGGGCTTGATTTTATGTTGGGTTTGGCTAATTTTAGGTTTGAGACAGTGTATGGGCTGGATTTAGAAAATGGGTTAAGTTTGGATTGGGTTCGGTTCTAGTTTGGGTTTGAGTTAGGAGCTGCTTTGTTTCGTTTCAGTTCAGCTTAGGTTTGTGTTTTGGCTCAAGGTTGTGTGGGTTGGGTTTGGAGTTGTTGGTTTTGGTTTCTGGTTTGAGTTTAAATTTGGATTAGGTTTGGGCTCAAGATTTTGGTTTAGGATTTTCATTTTGTTTGGTCTGGGTTGGGTTTCGAGTCCAGGTTTGGGTTGAAGTTTTGCGGGTTAGGTTTGGGTTTGCGAATGATACTAGGTCGGGTTTAGGTTTAGGGCTTTTCGTCTGGGATAGGTTTGAATTTGGGTTTAGTTGAAGTTTTGGTTGGGTTTGGGCTTAGATTGTGTGGGTTGGGTGTAGAGCTGTTAGTTTAGGTTGGATTTTTTGGTTTACATTTGGGTTGGATTTAGATTTAGGGCTTGATTTTGGTTTTGGGTTTTTATGTTTGTTTTGTTTGGTTGGGCTTTGGGTTTGGATTTTGGGCTCGAAGTTGTTTAGGTTTAAGTTTGGATTGGGTTGGGTTTGGGTTTAGAGCTTTTGGTTTGAGTTTTTAGGTTTGGATTTGGATTTGGATTTGGATTTGGGTTAGGCTTTGAGTTTGGTGGGATCATGGTTTTGTGGGTAGAGTTTGGAATAGTTGGTTTGGGTTGAATTTTGGTCATTTGGTCTTGGTTGGGTTTGAATTTGTGGAAATTACACGGTACTTGTATTTTTAGAAATAATTTTAATATTACATATTTTATCAGTTATTGTTAAAAATATAATAGATTAAAATAAAATAGATTAAAAAATATGAAAATTAGTTTACTCACTTTTCTACATTTCAGGCTGATTACCTAAATTGCAAGCATCTTCCATTTTGATAGTTGAATAGAATTTCCAAACTGCACGTTTCTTTATTTTTGAAATAGTATACCCAAATTTCTCATCCATATTATAATATCAAATGCTAAACATTGGATGTAACAACCATTGCAATTGGTTAATTCAATTGGCATTTGGCAACAGCATTGAAATAAACGTTGTTAATATAACCTTTTGCAACGGTCAGTGACCGTTGCCAAAATAATAATATCTTTTTTTATTCAACAACGGGCAATGACCGTTGTCATATAACATAGTTTTTAGCAACGTTCACTGAACGTTGTTAAAACATATACCACAATATTTTTGCAACGGTCAGAGGCACGTTGCTAAAACTTTTATTAAAAAATAGATTTGGCAACGTTCTTTGCACGTAGTAAAATCTAAAGCCCAAATACGAGCCCAGTTAATCAATCTTGGAACCCAGTTTTTTCCCAAATTGCATTTCTAACCGTACTCAGATCTCTTCGTCCTCCCAATCCCTTTGTGCACAGAGAAAGAGGCCATCCTTGTCCTCGCCATTTGCCGAGCCAAAAACTCGTGCGGCGGAATTCGATACCCGTTCTCTTCGTACTCATCCTCGTCGTAATCATCATTGTTACTCTCCTGGCGGCGATTCTCCCTGTACTCTTCCTTCAATATCTTCGACCAGTCCGGCACGCTCACCGGAAGAGACGGTGGTCCGTCGCTGACTATTAACGCCGTCGCCATGGAGGATCTCGGTAAGCCAAAAACCCCTTCAACCACCATTACTGGATCTCGGTAAGCCATCTCCCTGTTCTTCTCGTAATCTTTCTTGTTATTTTTTTGTTCTTTCTCGGTTAGATGCATAAAGATGGGGTTTTAAATTGAATTTTCTCTGGTGTTAGTTTTTTCTGCTTTTTTTGTTTTTAATCACAAACAAAAAAATTGTGAATTGATTTTCTTCATGGGCTATGTGACGTTTTATGCTAATTTGAGTTCCATTATATGATTCCATCTATTTATTTGTAATATAAGAACGTTGGTTCTCTTTCTTCAGATCCAAAAGCTTGAAAATTGGTAAGGATAAATATACTTCCTTTGTTTTGTGCTATGATGTGATCTCTGTTGATTGGCGGCTCTTGAATGGGTCATAGCCTTATGGGTGGTATATTATCGATTCGATTGATATGAAATTCGGACATGTTGCAGAACTCAAAAATGCGCTACATAAGGTTTCATAATGAAATTTGGACATGTTTGTTGGAAACAAATAGCACCGTGCGTGTTTTAGATTTGAGCATTATTTGGTGATTTCCAAAGCTTTGGCCATCTTTCCTTTTCTGATGATACGAATTGGTAGGCTGGTAGCTAACCTTGTTCTTGTGCAGGGGATCTAAAAATTCCAGACTGTTTGATACTTTGCATTGTGGTAATCTGTATTCTGTGAATGGCTGCCCTCTACAGTCCTTTAACCGGCCAAGTGCTAAAGTGGGCTTCACTACCAAGGCCAATGGAAGAGTTAAATTATTATTTGGGGAAGGTGGCCTTCTCCCCAATTCAAGTGGCAAAACTTTTGCATGTAATGCTCTTATTAGCGATGTGTTTGGCGGAATTGAAGTACAGCCTAATTCTGTAGATTTTGGAATACTTGCAGCAGATATGGTTTCGACAACTAGCGGTTTTGCTGTTGAAGATGATGCATTTGACCTGGACCAGCCATCAGAAGGTTTCTCATCTATTACAGAGGCCATTGAAGACATTCGCCAAGGAAAGGTTGTTTATCTCATGGATATTATCAGTTTCATGAATGCTAAAATATTTAGCCACTGTGTTCTTAATTTTCTTTTAGGTTTTGGACCACTTTGCAGATGGTTGTAGTCGTAGATGATGAAGATAGAGAAAATGAAGGAGATATAATAATGGCTGCATCAAAAGTTACTCCGGAGGCCATGGCTTTCTTTGTGAAGCATGGGACTGGAATTGTTTGTGTGAGCATGAAAAAGGAAGACTTGGAAAGATCGCAGCTTCCCCAGATGGTATCCCATAAAGAAAATGAGGAAAAACTTCGTACTACATTCACCATTTCAGTGGTAAGTTCTCTTTTCTGTTGTGTATTTTTCTCTTGATTTGTGTTTACGTTATGATTATTCTCTCAACTTTACATTCCATATATGCAACTTTGGCATCGATTAATGGTAGTTAAAGTTTATACTCTCCAACGCACACACAAGCACACTCGGGCGATACTACTTCAGGTGCCTTCTTCTCTTAACTAAGAAGATCAATTCACTTAAAACTAATAAGATTCAAGTAACTTCTGGTTTTCCCAAGTTTCAACTTCATTGATTCTTTTCGTGCATTATATAGCAACTGAAATTGGAAGATACCGTTGTCTCGTTTACCTATAAATGAGGAAGTCAATAGACAGAGACCCATTTTGCATCTTGAATAACTTTTATTTGCTATGTTTTGATTTATATTAGTGTATCATAATTAAAATTTTCCTATGTTGAATACAGTTCTCCAAGAACTCTGTACTATAGTTAATATATTTATGCTGAAAAATCAATCTTTAAATCGTAGTTGAGAAATTAGATGGTGAAAGAATGGTGATATGAAAGATTGAACTTATTCAGCAAAAGAGAAGAGGAAATTTAAGGGTTTTGAGCTATGTGTTAACCTTTTAATTGCTTTTTGTTCTCTCTTTATACATTTTCATAATTAAAACAAGAATTTGGGAGAGGGAAAATGAATTCAGTCATCGATTACAAGTGGGAGGATTACTGTTTAGGAATCAAAGGGGTGTTTAAATTTGCCATAATCATCTGAATATGCAAGAAGGGATTTTGTAAATTAGTGTTTTATTGATGGCTCAGCATTTAAGTTTATACTCAATATTTATAGACTTGAACTAAATGCTCATCAGTATCTAAGTGCTTTAAGTGGATTTTGTTTGGTCCATGGTTCTACATAGAACTAATTGTTAGTTTAGTTTTTGTTATTTGATTGTTCGACATATAATGCAGGGTCTGGACACGCTCAACCCAATTCTATTATTATCGATGATATTTTTTAATTTTTCATTTCATACTGTGAAGAGGTTAGACATGAAAAAAAATATATATAGTAAATGACATTGTTAAATGAATAGGACAAGCAATTGGGAGTGAGGACATAACAAATTATTGACAGGTGAGTGGTGAAAGGGAAGAAGTAGCCAATTACAAGGAAATTATAATAATTGCAGCTAACTGTATTTGAATTATAGCATAATTAGCTGGCATTCAGGAGTACGGGTTAATTTGTGATAAATGTTTGTTTAATTACTACTAATAGTAATATGTGGTATCAAAGAATTGGTTCCTCCATCTTTGGGATTTTGGGTGGCAATGGTCATCAAATATATTTTCATTTGACAACGAATAACGATGAGCTTCACCCATTTTTCATTTTCCCATCAATCAATCAAAAATGGGCGAAGCTCATCGTTATTCGTTGTCAAATGAAAATATATTTGATGACCATTGCCACCCAAAATCCCAAAGATGGAGGAACCAATTCTTTGATACCACATATTACTATTAGTAGTATTTAAACAACATTTGATTCATCTGATAGTTCTGATGATGATTACAGCTTTGATGATGACCTCAAACCTAATACACAAAAGGGGAAGCAGGCTTTAAGAAGCAGGAAGAATTTGCCAAGGATTTTCTTGGATTAGGGAAGAAGACGACAAAAGAAACCCATCTGAGAAAAGGAGGAATCAGCAGAGAACTTACAGGTATTTTAGTTAACTGTATTTGAATCATCGTATGGATGACAACCGATTCATTATTGCTCAACTATGCATTTTATTCACCATGTTACTTTTTTCAGGTATTTTAGTGAGTTGATTGAATATATTTTCCTTGCAGCAATCCTGGTTTGGATATTTGTGATCAGTCAGGAGCTGTGAACTTGAATCTCCGGACAATAAATGTTTGACGTTACGGATTCGTTGATTCGGGGTGTTAGTTATCAAGTTTGTTTTGCTATATTTTGGTAGATTAAATGTACAACATTTAAGAAACTTTTAGAACATGTGTTTTGCTAGGTTTGGTTCAAACTTTGTATGTTTAAAGAAACTTGTAGGCTATATTTTGTGTGATAAATTTCATTAATATTGTATAAATTCTAGTTAAGAGTTGATGTGGATTGAGTTTTATTGTATAAATTTCAGTTATGGATTAAGTTTTATTAAATGAGAGTAAATGTAGAGGAATATCTATAAAATATGTTTCAAAATAATAGATAAAAAAAAATAAAACATGCAAAAGAAACAGTCAAAGGTAACGACAACGTGCAGACGAACGTTGTTAAATATGTTGCAAAGGTAAAGACAACATGCATGTACATGTTGCTAAAACTAAATGACATCGCACAAGAGAACGTTGCTAAAAATAAATGACAACGTGCATGTGAACGTTGCTAAAGATAAATGACAACACGCAGGTGAACGTTGCTAAAGATAAATGACAACACGCATGTGAACGTTGCTAAATATAAATGACAACGACCGATGAACATTGCTAAAAGATTATTAAAGACAACGTGTATTGATCGTTGTTAAAAGTGTTATGTACGTTGCTAAAAAGTTAATGGCAACGCACTTATTTTCTTTGGCAACGGGCAATGCTTTTTGCCGTAGACAGAGACTTTTCGGCAACATCAAAGGCCGCAACGTACAGGTGAACGTTGCTAAATCCCTTTAGCAATGTACTCTGCCCGTTGCAAAAGGGTCTTTTTCTTGTAGTGTACATAAATTGTGAACAGATAACATCTACTGCTAAGCACTGAATGTAATAGCCAATGCAACATAAGGTAACAATTTAACATTTAACAATAGTGAATATCACATAACGTAAATGCATATACACAAAAAATGGATTTGTAACATATAATCCTTCATGAATTTCTAACGAATAACCTCTAATGTTAATCAATTGTTAAGAAAGAATAACATAAATCATATTTTCTGTTAACATTCATCTTCTTCCATAATCACTAACAATATATACAACAATGTGAATCTATATACTCGTAATCATGGAACAGAATCAAAATGAAACTTGGATTTGAAACAAACTTAGCTAATGTTATACGTAGCCACCATTATAGGCTGGAGTTCATAGGAGAGATAAATTTTTATTTTCTTTCAATAAAATTCATTAATCTCCCAACGAAGTTTTTTTTTTCACGAGGTAGATATTTTTTTAAACAGATAAATTACCATTATCTTATGATGATTAAGAGAGTAATCTCATAATCAAAGATCATGCAATTTTAGATTACAATGATTGTCGTTTATTTAGCTTTCAGTTATGGTATTAAATGTAATTTGAAAATAACATTAATAATTATAAAAAAATATTGAGTACTAGTATTTTTATAATAAAACAATACATATATGTTTTCGTGCAATCGTTTGAATTAATAACTTATTTGTGTAAAAATTCCTTTGAATTTTGAGTTTCGGTTCTGGGTATGGTCTCGGGGTTGTATGGGTTGGACCTAGTGGTTGATTTGGGTTGGGTTTGATTTTAGGTTGGGGTTGGGTTTAAGGCTTTCGGTTTGGAATTTTCGCTTCGAAAGGTTTGGGTTAGGCTTCGGGTCTCCTCATCTACTAACATGTAATTTAGCATCTTGTTCTTGCAGACATGTCCTAGTGTGTATTTCTCATCACACTTAAAATAAAGTCCTAAACTCCTTTTGGTTTGTAATATCAGTAGGGGTAATAGTCTTTTAAGAAAAAGTTTGGTTGGTACTTTTGGGGTCTGGGTTATGTGTGTCAGGTAATTTAGGGTAAGTATAAGGTTTAGTGGTTTTGGAATTTTTATTGATGGCCAATATAGTGGTTTCTTGCAACAAAGTTATTTCAAATGCTTGGGTTAATGAAGAAGGCTTGATCATTTTAACCATAGATTTAATTTCTCCTATTAGTCTACTTGTAAATACACTGATGTAGTAAGACTCAGTTAAGTTAGGTAATTTCTGCATAGCTTGAGCCTTTATTGAGCCTTTAATTCTTCAAACCTCTCTATATATTCAACAACACCACTATATTGCCTAATCTTGCTGAAGTTTTCTACTACTTCCTCCCCAGTTGTCTCAGCAAATCTACTGCATACCTCAGTGGATAGGAGTCCCCAATTAGCATTTGGATGGCTGGACAAAAAACCATGGAACCATACAACTGCATTCCCCTTCAAGTACATCTCTGATATGCCCATCCTCAATTCCTCAGGGACTAGGTGTAATTGGAAGTATTTATTAGCTTTCCTCTCCCACTTCATTGGGCTCTCATAAAATTGTGGAAAATCAATCTTAGGGAGCTTGAAGTTCATCCTAGTATCATATCCATTCCTCCATGTTCTATTATCACCACCAGACTTCATACTCACCATGACACTCTCATAAGTTGATCCAATATTAAACCCTTCCACTTGCTTATCTTTAGACATACTCATTTTAGCTAGCATAGCAACTATAGTGTTATACATCTCGTTGATGTCATGCATGCAATGTTCAATTTTCTCTTGTTCGGTGCACAATATTTTTAAGACTTTATCAGATGAGTCCACCTTACTAGCAATAGCAGTGAATGTAGTCCCCAAATCATTGATGTCTTTATCAATCCTTTTCCAGCTCTGCTCGATAACCTTTTGTCTAGTAGCATCTAATCATTATTAATATAAATTTATTAACTATTAAAATATTAAAAAATTAATATTGAATACTAAAATATTAATAAATTAATATTAACTAAAAACGTCATTAATCAAAATTAATATAAAATTATGAATTACTAACGCATTAATAAATTAATATTTACTAAAAACACAATTAATCAAAATTAATATAAATTTATTAATTATTACGGTATTTTAATATAAAGCAATATTTATGAATCAAACTGAATATTATTATATTGTTAAAAAAGTTTTGTTATAGACTAATATGTATTTTCTGAATTTATCATCATCTTCGTTGTCATCATTCATGAATGATGCATCTCCACTAACATTTTGAAGATGAAGCCCTATTTTCTAAGTGATATATGAATAGCCTCTCCATCGTCCTGTTACAAAGTTATTTGGTCTAAATTACCAATGTCAATGCACCAAAAGAAGTTGGATGAGTTGTTATCATACAACAAATCTATCTCAGTCAAGATGTTTTCTGGAATATCCTACACATTGCGATGATTGACGTTTTGTGCAACTCGCCAGTTGGGACCACGAGAAGGATTTTCAATATAAAAAACATACTTTGCTTGAGAAGCAAGTATGAATTGATTATCCATGTATGACTCTGCATTGATGTTAATACTCGTAATGTTTTTTTTTTGTTACTTTCCTCTTACCATTGCATTTAAACCCTTTGCATCTAAACAAAACAACGGAGAACCATTCACAAACGAAGTGCGAGTGTCGACTCTTAAGACTTATAGTGCACAATTGTTGGATTTTATGAAACAAGATATTTGTCTGTTAGGTGGTGTTATGGTGAAGGCTCAAGAGATTTTTTGGACCCAGTACAAAGTGGATATCGAGAATTGCTTGACATTGTCATCGCTATCTATGCTGATTTTTCGTATGAACTATTACGATCCAAATTGTTTTCCTATCCATATACCAAGTAGGAACGAAGATACATTCATTCGGCGTGGGTACTATGGAGGCCATGCTGATGTATATAAGCCATATGGGGAAAATTTAGTACACTACGATGTAAACTCCTTATATCCTTATATCATGACAACATTTGATATGCCGGGCGGTGTACGTGTCTGGCATGGTAATTTGGAAGGCAAGGAATTGTCCTACTTGTATGGATTTATTGAGGCTTATGTAGTGTGTCCGAGAACTATTAATCGACCTTTCTTACCCTATAGGGATCGTAATAATATTTTACTTTTCCCTACTGGTAAATTCGTAGGTGTGTATTTTAGCAAAGAATTGATTTATGCGCGCAACTTGGGTTACAAGATTATCCCTTAAGGGGCTACTTGTTTGAGAAGAAGCCTAGTCCTTTTGTCAGCTTTGTGTCATCCCTCTTCGCTAAAAGACAAAAAGCTAAGGAAGATCATAATGATGCTATGTCATATGTTTACAAGATACTAATGAACTCTCTCTACGGTAGATTTGGTATAAATCCCGTTAGTACTATAACAGAGGTATGCGATAGGGAAAGATATGACAATTTGATCCTGAGTGACAATTTGATCATGGGGGACAAGCTGAGCGAGCATTACTATATCGTAAGTTACTATAGCAATACATGAGCTGTTGACTAGAAACCTCCTAAGATATTGGCTGTTCATATATATATATATATATATATATATATATATATATATATATATATATATATATATATATATATATAGTGTTTATTAAGAAAATGGTTAATTGATTACCTTAGTGTAGAACCAACCAGGAAACTCCTTTCTATGCAATTGGTAGCCACCGAGCTACAACTCCTACTTGTGTTTATATTGATAAAATCTTAAGTATTAAAATTGAATATATATTGTACTTACTTCACAAAAGCTTTAATTTGAGGACAGTTGTTAAGGATGTAAATCTATGCTTGGTTTAGGATGTACTAACTATTGAACTCTTTTTTCCCATCGGATGACATTATGATTCAAAAATGGAAAGCTGTCTTTTTGAAACATTGACATCCTCATTCTCATCCGGTCAGTTGAATCTTGTCTATATGTCATCGAAATACAGCAACTGAATGTCAATGTTTCATCAACAACATAGCCTTCGGCTATAGAACCCCCAGGCTTCACTTGATTTCTGACATAGTCATTCAACCTTTTAAAGTATCTCTCGAAAGGATACATCTGCCTCATATAGACAGGTCCACCAAGTATTACTTCTTCAGGCAAATGTATCATGAGGTGAATCATAATGTCACAAAATGCTAGAGGAAAAATTCATTCAAGCCTCTAGATGATATATAACTACTAGCTGCTCCCTAGCCTCAATCATGTTAGAGGAAAAAATCATTCAAGCCTCTAGATGATATATAACTACTAGCTACTCCCTAGCCTCAATCATGTCGATAACCTTCAACGACCTCTGATACAACTTTTAGAAGAATGTACAGAGTTCGATGATTGTGGAGGAAATTGTCTTATTCTTCTAGGCTCAACTATTCTAATATGTCTGCACTAGTCAATCGACGCGGCAGTTGTCTTCTCTCTATTTATCCATTAAATTCAAGGTTATTCCACGACTGATGCCTAGTTGGCAAGAAACATCGATGAATCTCATAAGATGTCGTATCAATTACATGCGTTGACGGTGTCTCGTCGTTACAAGTTGGACATCCATTATAACCATGACTGCTCTACCCATAGAGACTACTCCTTGTAGAAAAATCATTAACTGTATAGAACAGTACTGCACACATTATACTGTTATTATTTTCCAAATCATACGTATCAACACTAGTGTCCCGCAACTCCTTCAACTTATCAACTAATGGTCGAAAAAATGCATCTATATCCTTGCCTGGTGATTTGGGACTGGAGATCTAAAGAGTTAGTATTAAGTAATCTAGTTTCATGCATAGCCAAAATGGCAAGTTGTAAGTTGTCAAAACCACTGGCCACATGATTTAAGACAGGCTCATGTTGCCAAATGGATTAAAACTGTTTGTAGTCAAACTCAAGCAGACATTTTGTATTTCACATGTTAATCCAGGGTGATTTTCATCAAATTCTTGCCACGCCTTTCTATCTGTGGGATGATTCATCTCATCTTCATCTTTCAACTGACTTGTACTATGCCACCTCACGAGTTTTACAGTATGTCTTGTGGTAAACAAACGTTTAAGTCTAGGGGCCAATGGAAAACAACGCAACACTTTATGCAACACATTCTTCCCAGAATCTCTCCCTACTTTCTTTTTCCAACAACTTTTAAAGTAGATTGGACGAATTTGACTAAAAGCGTGTTCTTTCTAGAATAGTGCACAATCATCCTTGTAAACATGAATAGGTTCGTACTCCATATCCAACTTTTCATTAGCTTTTTAGCTTCATAATGAGAGTCGACAATATTGATTTTGGATAACGCTAACTTCAACATCTCATCGACGAAATTACTTGTGTACTTATTTTTAACTTTCTGATGCATCAACTTAACTAAAAGTTTAATGACGAAAAAGAAGAAAAATTCGTTATAATGGTCATCAGTATCACCCAGACTATATCATTTAGAACATCCATCATCTCATCTTCTCCAGCTAACCCTTCATTCTGTACACGCACGTGCACGTGCACATGGTCATTCTCATTTTTCCTATGATGAATCAATTTCTCATAAGTCTCAAAGAAATCAAAATTAAATATGTGAGCTTTGACATCATCCACTAATTGTACTGTCCTATTCAAACATCTTCTGCATGGACAACTAATAAACCCCAGTGGCCTTACCATTTTTATAAAGGTTTGCAATCTATTCCAAAACACCATAGACTTACTACGATCACTAATCTTGGTCCAACTCTTATCAATTTCTATTTCAAGAATGCACAAAAAATATTAAGTAAAATTTCCAAGTGACGTGAGAGTGTTCTAACTTTGCCTTATCACTCCAATACTAATAAATAGGTAAGGGCCCTAAACCATTCGTCATTGATTTGTGAATTACGAATTGTGTTACCTCATTCCTGTTATCACCACTTTTTCACCTGTAAATTTCAGCGGCATCTCCCACATATTTTCATAAGTATGCAATCTGTATTAAATATAGCCTATACCTAGAGAATAAAAGAGACACACTACTGAAATCCACACGTAAGATATAACATGAACAAATATTGATAACACAATTTGTATAATTCACAAATTAATGACAAACTATCTAAAAATAGGACAACTCAAAGATTGGTTTGTATATCGTAAATTGTCCAACATGGGGACGTGTGTGGTTTACAAACTAATATTCAAATAATTTTTTAAGGTTTATGAAAGTGCAATGAACATAATAACAAAATTCAAGTAAAGTAAAAGATGATAATCGAAATATATAGGTAAAAGTTACTTACCAAAATACTAAATTTCACGTTTTAAAACTGGCAACCGAAAGCAACTGGTCCGAAGAGAAAATTGGTGGAGAAAAAATAGAGAGGAAGGAAAAGTACTAATTTTGTAATTACGATATGTAGTGTCGACATATGTCGTCGCTAATGGAGCCAAAAGATCGTCGCTTTCAACAAGACAAAGAGAAACCAAGATTTTCCGCCATCTTCATGACCTATTGCAACAACTCTTGCTATATTCGCGACGACATTTTATCTTCACTATTGATCTGCTCCATCAGTAGAGATGACACTTCTTTGTCGTTTCTATATGGTTCATACTATAGCGGTCACTATGAAACTAATGGAGACAAAATATTAGTTGTCACTATTTGTCGCTGCTATTGGCATGTTTTCTTGCAGTGAAGGCAGTTATACCATTTAATTTCCATATAATAACAGAATATTTCCTGGACCATATGAAGAATCTCCACGTGGCAAGGTTAGTTACAAGAGGCCATGTAGGGATAACTGCCAAAAAATCAATTGAAAATTACAGCTGGGGCAATGATCTGCAGCCATGTGTCATAGAATCTTCTAGAATCAAAAGTCTACCAATAAGGTGGTGACACATGATATTGAAAAGACAAATGACAAAAAAGCCCAATGGTTTGAAACATATATAAATAGTCCAAAATAAATCAAAGAAAATGATGACAATTAGAAATCTAAGCCAAATTCTTGCTCCTGAATTCTCAATCCTTATACGGCAATTTATAAGGTTTAAGATATACTTTGAGTAAGGAGGTAGGTAAGGATTTGTTGGAATCAATTATTTGTGTCAATGAATTACACTGTCTATGGGAAATGCACAAGTTTATATGACTATCAAAAGCCAAAGGTGAAAGTTGTCTAATAATTTTGAGAGATATAAAATTTGTTGTGAGAAAGTCGAAAAAATGAGTGATATTGAGGAAAAGATGGCTGAAAAGAGATAGAAATTTCAACCCAAAAAGGCAAAGGAAATGAATCCCGGATGTGGTAGCTAGCGAAGAAAGAGATATTCTTAGGAAGAAACACAACTGTCGACAAAAAAAAATCTCTATTACAAAAACGATGTCGACCTTGGCAGAGCAAGTTCAAATGCTTGTGTAGAAAAACATGGAGAAGAACACTTATGTTAGAGGCCAGGTTAAGAATGAGGAAGAAATTGAAGCTAAAGAGCAACCAATCACTCTCATCCGCATAGCGAGCCACGCAACTCTAGGCATTACCAGCTCACTCATCTGCTCAAAGAGCAAAAATGTAGACATACAACGTCCGCCAATGTCTTTGATAGGCTTGGTGATGAAGCCGAATCCCATCAAAGGAAGGTGCGTTTGTTTAATCGACGAAGAGTAGAATCAATTCCAAGGAATGCACCGTATGTACCTGATTATTCCTATGACGATGAAGAAAATGGCCCTGCTAGATCTATTGAGCTTGATGATGGTGATGAAGACCTCAATTTCTCCCATAAATCTGGAGTACCCCATTCTGAGGGGTTTCATAAGGACTAGACTAGAAAAGTATATCGGTCGAGGTGACTTTATGTACCACTTGGCAGATTACAAAACTGAGATGAAGCTAAAAAATGCTTCACCTTCGTTGAAGTGTATGACTTTTCATATGGCCCTTACGAGGGCACCCAAGAGGTGGTACATGAACCTAAAGTCTGACTCCATCCGAAGCTGGCCCAGCTGAAGTAGGCGTTTATGAGAACTTTTGTGGGCCACACTCTAGGTGAATCTCCGACCACGAGATTGAACAATATTTGATAGGGACTAAGTGAGTCTGTAAAAATCTACTTTAATAGTTTCAAAACTAGCTTATCACAATCAAATCTATATCCGATATGAAGACCTTAGATGCCATGTGGAATGGGTTGAGAGTGGAAATCATATTCTAGCGAGATGTGCAGAATTGAGAGGCTTCAGACATACAATCAATTGGTATATTTGATCAAAGTAGAGATTCAAATGGAGAAAACAATTGAAAATAGGAAGAAACATGAAAGCGAAAGAGAAATGATCACATAAGGCATGGCGAATGGTACATTTCAAAGACAAAATAATCCTAATAGGTCGTCCAGTCCCAGACATCGTAAGTGTAAGTTGGAGGTGAATGAGGTTGCCCCCACGAGAGGCAAGTCTGCGAGCGAAGCTTCTGTCCCCCTACCAAGACTGAAATACTGTAGAATACATCGATCATTAGTTCATAACACAAAATAATGCCCTGATGTGTAAGATACTATTGATAGAATGATAGAACAGAGACATAGACCTAGTAGAAAAGGTCATTCATGACAGTCTTCGTGAATTCGGGCCTCTCCACAGATAGCCTAAGGAAGGACAAACGTACAAGCCCTGAGGTCCAGTCTTCCACTAGATAAATCAATACCATTATGGGTGGGCCCACCATTGGGAGTCCTCATATTGGAGGAGCAAGAAAAAATTCTTACAAAAACTATGTAACGACGGCCAAGAAGCCCATGTTGGAAAGCTATTAGGTGCGAAGCAAAGCCGAGAAATCCTGACATAGCATTCAATGATGAAGACAATATCAGTGTCCATTACCCACATTGTGATGCCCTCGTGGTCCAAGTGTGATTGTACATAATATTGTCAAACGTATACTGGTTGGTAATGGACGTTCTGTGAATGTCCTTTTTGGCAATGCCTTCAACCAAATAAAAGTCAACCATCCATAGACACCCATGTCAGATTCATTGTATGGTTTTACAAAGGACATATCATTCTCTGTGGTAAGATTACTCTTTTTGTCGAGGTTGAGAAGGAGTTCTTAGTGGCTAGAAACTAAATGGAATTCTTGATCATTAACCGGAGATCTGCCTACAATGAAATTTTAGGTCGTCCAGTATTGAAGCAGTTGATGGCGGTCACCTCAATCCATCACATTTCCATGAAATTCTCCACCCCATCAGGGGTTACAAATGTCAGGAACAACCAAGAGTCTGTTCAGGAGTGTTGCAAGCCCCTGTTTGAATACAGTAATATGGCAAAATTAGCCATAGGTGAAGTGATAGAGTCAAAGGAGGGTGAAGATGACGAAAGCAAGATTTTTTTTGATGACCACTTAGACTCCTAAATCATAGAGTCCCATTCCAAATCGAATGTAGTAGAAGAGCTCTAGAGCTTTCTAATAATTGAAGAGAATATGTCCAAGCAGCTCTGTATCAGGGCTAGATTGGGAGAAGAAATAAAGAGAAAATAAAAATGTTTGTTTTGAAAAGAACATTGATGTCTTTGCATGGATACACTCAGATACGATAGGGATCGATCCAAAAGTGGCATGTCACACACTGAAAATCAACCCCTAGGCTAGGCCAAAAGTTCAGAAGTGCAAACAGATAAATCTTGTTAAATATGAATCTTTGTGAATGGAGGTGGATAAACTTATGACCAACAGGTTCATCTGAGAAGCTCACTACTCTGTCTATGTATGCAATCTTGTCCTGGTATCGAAGAGCAATGGCTTTTGGAGGACGTGCCAAGGCTTCACGGATCTGAATAAAGCCTACCCCAAAGATAGCTTTCCATTGCCAAGGATTGACCAGTTCGTTGAAGCCATGGTAGGCCATGAACTTTTAAGCTCTATGGATGTATATTCAGAGCACAACCAGATACCCATATTCAGCCCAAACGAGAATAACACTTCATTCATCACCGATCGAGGTCTATATTTCTGCAAGGTAATCAAATCTGGGAAAAAATTGAATGGATGGAGGATTGCAAAGCTGCCTTCAATGAGCTAAAAATCCATTTAAGGCAAGCTCTCTTCCTGTTCAAACCTACCCCGAAAAAAACCTTGATGATATACTTGGTTGTCTCAGAGGTACCACTAAGCTCGGTCCTAGTAAGAGAAGAAAATAAACAACAACTTCATATATACTATGTAAGTAAGGCATTCCAAGATCCAGAAACTAGGTACCTAGAAATGGAGAAGCTAGCTCTTGCCATGGTGGTAACCTCTAGAAAGTTTCATCCTTATTTCCAGTCTCACAGTATCGAGGTTCTGGCAAACTATCTTTTAAAATAGGTGCTACAAAAGCCCGACACCTCGAAAAGGTTAATGAAATGGGCCATCAAGCTAAGCCAGTTCGACATCACTTTCAAAGGTAGGACAGCTATCAATGGGCAGGCATTGGCAGATTTTATTGTCGAATTTGCAAAGGGGGCAATAATTGACCTAGCCCAATCTCTGTAGAGTATATCCCCATGGAAGTTGTACGTAGATGGCTCGTTTAGTGAGGTTGGATTCAGGGCAGGGATCATACTAATAAGCACAGAGGGGCACCAGCTCAATTGTGCCCTTTGTTTCGACTTTAAGGCCAGCAACAACGTGGTAGAGTACAAAGCCTTACTGGCTGGCCTCCGTTTAGCCAAGGAAATAAATGATGGATAAGTAGAAATATGCAATTCCCAACTGTTGGTCAGCTAAATCCCAAGGGCAGAAAATACATTTGTCGATGCCCTTTCAAAGATAGCTAGCTTACAGGATAAATAACAAATCTAAACCGTTGAGATAAAATCTCATCTCCACCATCCAAAACTGAAAGGACGGTAGAACATTTTTAATAAATAGTCTAGATGTGCTACACGTGCCCACACTCATAACCAACGCAAATTGAAAGTGATACAGAGGAGAGAAAAGATGGTTGCAATCATGGTAGGTAACCTTTCCCATGCTCACACTAGCGTCTGCATTAAGTACAGTAATCATGACGTACTATTAATGCACATACTTCAGTTACGTGTAAGGAACAGACATGTGTCCCACTACCTTTCCAGAAAAGATGTATTAACAGTATACCAAAGTCTAGAGCCTAGCATGAATAATTAGGCTCGAACTCCAGAGACTATATTACTATACCTAAAGTATATGTAGTGAAACTTAGAGAAGGTAGGGGTTAGGCGAGATCAGACCCAAAGCAATTCCAACCTTCGGCTCAACCTAAGTCTAGAGCCTAGAATGAATAATTGAGCTCTGACTTCGGGAACTGTTATTATGCATTGGTAAAAATCTTCGCTGATCTTCTAGTTAACCAAAGGCACAAAACCAAGAACCTGACCAGCGAGTTGTTGGGGTTTGACCTCGCCTTAGTCACTTCCCTTCGACCACCTAGTTAGGGCACGATGAAGGTTTCTGGACCACACGATGAATCTGCACGTGACAAAGTTAGTTATAAGAGGCCATGTTTGGATAACTGCCACAAAATCAATTGAGAATGACGATTGGGGGGCAATGATTTGAGGCCACATGTTATAGAATCCTCTAGAATCAAAAGTGAACCAATAAGGCGACGACACGTGGTATTGAAAAGAAAAATGACCAAAAAGGTCAAAGGCTTGAAACATCTATAAATAGCCCGAATAAATTAAAAAAAGGATGAACAATTATAAATATAAGCCAAATTCTTGCTCCCTGAATTCCAATATTTAGACAACAACTCATAAGGTTTGAGATATACTTTGAGTAAGGAGGTGAGTAAGGATTTGTTGGCATCAATTATTTGGGTCAACAACTTTCAAAGAATTCGTTACCACAAACAAGATGAATCTATAAGAACTTTCAAAACTCTAAACAAATCCCCAGTTACACGAAACTAATGAACTGGTAATTGATATTGATAAAGAATCATTCGTGGTAGGGGTTACAAAATTGGACCGGTGCCTCATCGAGAAGCTCTGGAGAACCTTGTTGACCTATGGTTAATTTTAAACCTTAATGTTTTGATTATAAAAAACAAATTAATATTGTTTACTAACAATCTATCTTCAAGTAATATTTAAAGAGCTACAAATCGAACTCTCAAGCAATGACAAGATCAAAGTCAAATCAATACAAGAGTTAAAGCATCTCAAGATCCAAAACTCAAAACTCGAAGATCAAGATCAAAGAATAGATTTCTAGATAAAATTGTTAAGGTATTACCTCTTTGATCTTTAGTAATTAAATGAATGAAGCTCAAAAATATTTTTATGCACAAAACATATGTCATTATCACTTAAATAAAATATTTTTATCAAAGCCAAAAATCAATTTTTCAAAACTGTAGAAACGATCATCCGTTTGATGAATCGGTTGAACCGGTCGACCGTCTAACTATCATTTTCCAAAAATTATCTGTTCTAATAATTACCTTTCTAACGGTTATTTTTTTCTGATCATTCGTTTGGAACCAGTCGACCATTTGGTCATCCATTTCAATAGAAAGTGACAAAAATTTATCTCTATAAATACGCATTCATTTATTATCATTTAACAACACTTATAAGAGCATTTATAAAGAGAATCATATTGAGAAAATTCATTCAAAGCTTTATTGCATTTATATCTTCAATATCTCTTATTGAAAAACTTTGCTTGATCAAATCAAACTTTTGATTCGTCATTATCAACAAAGTTTTCTTCTAACACTTGATCTTTCTCATCTATTGCTATTCATTAAAGTGTTAGTCTCTCTTAGAACCAAACTTGTATTTACCATTCATCAAGAAAGAAATACATTCTCAAATCTATTTCTTTATATCTTTGGGTGTATTGAGGTCTCTTGAACGCTAAATATTGTATAAGGATCGGTGCTCCTTGTTTGTAAGTCACCGGATACATTATAAGGGTTTGGATTGCACCATAAGTCAATCAAGATAGTGGAAAGGCCGTGCTCGTGTTGGAGAGCTTGGTAACGGAGGACGTAGATCATTGGTTGGATCGAACCTCCATAAAAATATTATTTGCACTCTCTTTACTCTTTTATTTATTTTCATTGTGCTCATATTTTTGTGGATTAATTTCTTATTTTGAGAATATTTGACGAAAAAGTTTGAGAAAACCAATTCACCCCCCTCTTGGTTAGTTATTCTTGGGCTATCAATTGATATCAGAGCAAGGTACTCATTTTTTTAAAAGGATTATACAATCTTGAGTAATGGCTAACCAAAATATTCAAAGTCTTGAGAGATACTGTACAAATCGTCCTCCCTTCTTTAATGGCACCCATTACAACTATTGGAAAACTAGAATGATGATTTATATTCAATCAATTGATTATGACATTTGGGAATTTATTGAGTTTGGTCCATATGTGCCTACAAAAATTATTAAAGTTGATGATAAACCGGACCAAACTACTCCTAAGCCTAGAGAAGAATATGATGAAGAGGATAAAAGAAAATTGTCTTTGAATGCTAGAGCCAAAAACATACTTTATTGTACTTTAGATAAAAACGAGTTTAATTGTATTAGCACATGTGATTCCGCATATGATAATTGGCATGCATAAGAGATAACTCACTTAGGTACTAACAAGGTTAAAGAAACTAAAATAAATCTATTGACAAAAGATTTTGAAAATTTCTTTATGAAGCAAGATGAACCTATAGTAGATATGATTACTCACTCTACAGATATTATTAATGGCCTTGAGGGCTTTGATCGAAAATTTACTAACAGTGAACTTGTAAGTAAAATGCTTAGGTCTCTTTCGGAAGATTAGAACTCCTTGAGGATATTGATAGAAAACACAAAAGATGTCAACACTTATCCATTTGAGGAGCTATATAGAACGTTGATGACATATGAGCTCAACAATGCCGAAACAAAGGAGAAAACAAGAAAAAGCAAAGAAGAGATGAAGGAGCTTCCCAAGAGGCAAATTGCATTGAAATCAACAAACGATGAATAATTCTCCAACACGAACATGAGTGATGAAGAACTTGTTGATCTAGTTCTTCTTGTCAAGAAGTAGAGAGGATTTTGAAATAACCGACATTTCAAAAGAAAGAAAACAAAAGTAAAGAGAAAAACAAAAAGATCATATGCTATGATTGTGACAAACCCGGTCACAAGAGGACCGAATGCCCAAACAAGAAAAAGTTCACCAAAAAGAAAGCACTTCAAGCTACATGAGATGATAGTGATGAAGATGATCTCGAAGAAGATAAAGTTCAAGAAGAGATTGCCAACATGTGCTTCATGACTATTGAAGATGAGGTAAAAATAAACAACAATGATTCATATAATGACTTATCCACTTCTTATGATGAAATTCTTGAGAAATTTGAGAAACTTGTTTCAAAATGCTCTATCCTTAACAATAAACACTCATTATTGAAAAAGCTAGTCAGAAAACTTTTTATTGCACAAAAGGACTTTGAAAAGGAAAAGGATGATCATAAATCTTTAATTAAAGAAAAAATTCCATTGAAAGAAAAAGTGGTTGATTTAACAAGTACTATTCGCAAGTTTACCCAAAGAAAGAAAAAATTTGAATTAATGATTGGTGAGCAAAAATGTGTGTTCAATAAAAGGAGAATTGGATATAAACCTTTTTTGAAACAAAAATCCCTTGAAACTATATTTGTGAAATCATCCAATATTTCTCAACAAAACATAACATGTAGTTTTTGCAAGAAAGTTGGTCATGTTGCTTATAATTGTTCAACTAAAAAGAAACTATACTTTGAAAGGAAACATAAGTGGATAAAAGAATCCACAAACACTAACTATCAAGGACCCAAACTTATGTGGGTACCTAAAGTCAAAAATTAAAATTATTCTTGTAGGTACCACGAAAGGTCAAGAGCAATTGGTTCTTGAATAGTGGTTATTCAAAACATATGACCAGGGATCGATCATTACTATCAAGTCTCAAAAGAAAAGATGGAGGTCATATGACTTTTGGAGACAATGCTAAAGGAAAAATCATAAGCATTGGAAATATTGGTAATCATTCCTCTCCTTCCATTGAAAATATATTAGTTGATAATCTTAAATATAACTTGCTTAGTATAAGTCAATTATGTGATAAAGGTTGTCTCATTAAATTTGATTCTTCCAAATGCCTCGTTGAGAATGCTATATCTAAAGAGGTGTTGTTCATGGGAAGCCGAAATAAGGATGTTTACATCATAAATATTGAATTTGAACTTGAAAAAGAAATAAAATGTCTTTCAAGTATAAAAGATGATTCTTGGTTATGGCATAGAAGATTAGGTCATGTTAGCGTGGACTTACTTTCAAAAATCTCCAAAAATAGTTTTGTGAAAGGTTTACCAAATATAAAGTTTGAAAAAGATAAAATTTGTGATGCTTGTCAATTTGGAAAACAAGTAAATAGTTCTTTTAAACCTAAACAATAATCTTCTACTACAAGACCTTTACAACTTCTCTATATGGATTTATTTGGTCCTTCTAGAACCACTAGCTTAAGGAGAAAACATTATGCATTTGTTATTGTTAATGATTTCTCTAGATTCAAATGGGTCATATTTTTTAATTTAAAAGATGAAGCTTTAACTACATTTAAATATTTTTGTAAAAGAGTT
Organism: Forsythia viridissima; assembly: GCA_030279155.1. Classification (NCBI taxonomy): domain Eukaryota; kingdom Viridiplantae; phylum Streptophyta; class Magnoliopsida; order Lamiales; family Oleaceae; genus Forsythia; species Forsythia viridissima. The sequence goes on from CM059042.1 coordinate 32,876,116, forward strand.
CAAAATGAAAAAGGATATACCATTACCACAATTAGGAGTGATCATGGTGGAGAATTTGAAAATATAGCCTTTGATGAGTTTTGGAAATCAAATGGATATGAACATAATTTTTCGGCTCCTAGAACTCTTCAACAAAATGGTGTAGTAGAAAGGAAGAATTGAACATTGTAATAAATAGCTTTTGGACATGTTGAATGAAAAACAATTTATCAAAATACTTTTGGACCAAAGTCGTAAATACTTCATGTTATATTTTAAATAGAGTTTTAGTTAGTCGAAAAAAACTAAAACTCCATATGAGCTTTGGAAAAATAGAATTCTCAATATCGGATTTTTTAAGTTTTTGGGTGTAAATGCTTTATATTAAATACAAAAGAAAATTTGGAAAAATTTGATCCAAAATCTGTTGTTGGAATTTTTCTTGGATGAATATCTACTAGCAAAGCTTGTAGAGTTTTTAACAAAAGAACTTTAGTAATTGAAGAATCCATGCATGTGGTCTTTGATGAAACTAACTTCATTGAACAAGAAAAAGTCATTGATAATGAAGATTGGAAAATCCCATTTGAACAACTAAGTGTTCAAAATCAAGACAAAGGGAATCCAAATAATGTTGAAATTCAACATGAGGAGGAAACAATTATGCAACAAAATGAAGAAAAACCTCATGAAGATCCTAACACTTCATCATTACCTAAAGAATGGAGGTTTGTCCCTTCTCATTTAAAAGATCTCATCATTGGTGATCTATCAAAAGGGGTAAGCACTAGAAACTCTTCTAAAATTTTTCTTAACAATTGTGCTTTCCTTTCGCAAATTGAACCAAAGAATTTTAAAGAAGCCGAGTTTGATGAATTTTGGATTCTAGCTATGCAAGATGAACTAAATCAATTTGAAAGAAATCATGTTTAGAATTTAGTTGCTAGACCAAGTTCACAAACCGTAATTGGTACAAAATAGGTTTTTCGAAACAAATGAGATGAAAATGGTATAATTGTACGTAACAAAGCTAGATTAGTGGCTTAAGGTTACAATCAAGAAGAATATATTGATTTCGAAGAAACATTTGCACCAGTTGCTAGATTAGAGTCAATTCGCATGCTTCTTACTTTTACTTGTCATAAGAATTTCACTCTTTTTCAAATAGATGTCAAAAGTGCATTCTTGAATGGAGTCATTCAAGAAGAAGTTTTTGTTGAGCAACCACCCGACTTTAATAATCATAAATACCCGGACAAAGTTTTTAAACTTAGAAAAGCTCTTTATGGATTAAAGCAAGCTCCTAGAGCACGGTATGAAAGATTAAGCAAATTTCTCTTATCAAATGGCTTTTTAATGGGTAAGGCGGATACTACACTATTTATAAAAACAAAAAAGAATGATATGATTCTTGTTCAAATTTATGAGCAGGAAATTTGAGATGAGTATGATGGGTGAACTCAGGATCTTTCTTGGGCTTCAAATCAAACAAACTAATGATGGAATATTCATTAGTCAAATCAAGTATATCCTGGATATGCTCAAAAAGTTTGAAATGGAAGAATTGAAGCCAATGAATACTCCAATGAGCTCATCAATCAAATTAGATAAAGATGAGCAAGGTTCTTCCGTTGATATAACAAAATATCGAGGTATGATCGGATCTCTTCTTTATTTAACCGCTAGTAGGCCCGATATTATGTTTAGTGTGTGTTTATGTGCTAGATATCAATCTAATCCTAAGAATTCTCATCTTAGTACCGTAAAATGCATTTTTCGTTATCTTAGTGGAACTGGATACTTAGGTCTTTGGTATCCCAAAGAAACTCATTTTGATTTACTTAGCTATTCGGATGCCGATTGGGCCGGTTGCACAATTCATCGTAAAAGTACTAGTGGAACTTGTCATTTTCTAGGCTTTGCTTTAGTTTCTTGGTTTAGTAAGAAACAAAATTTTGTTTCTTTATCAACCGCCGAAGTCGAATATATCTGAGCCGCTAGTTGTTGTGCTCAAATTCTATGGATGAAACAAACTCTTTGTGATTATCACCTATCCTTTGACAATGTTCCTATTATGTGTGAGAACACTAGTGCCATAAATCTATCTAAAAATCCTATTTTGCATTCTCGAACCAAACACATTGAGATTATACATCATTTCCTTCGAGACCATGCACAAAAGGGAGATATATCTTTAGAGTTTGTAAATACGGATAAACAATTGGCCGATATATTTACAAAATCATTAGCACTTGAAAGATATGCTTATATTCGACGAAATCTTGGCTTAATTGATGAAGGTGAAGTTTGTGGCTAACTCTTTATATTTCCTATAATTGATTGCATTTCATATGATAAACATGTTTTAAAGTCTTTATCAAAGGACCAAATCGTTGAAAATGCATGATTTTTCGAAAAATCCGTTGAAACGGACGATTGTAACCCCAAACGGATGTCTGTTTGAATAGAAACGGATGACATTTTGTTCATTCAGATGATCATCCGTTTAAACAAAGACTTTTGAAAATTTTGACAAATTTAAACGGTTGACCGCTTCATGAAACGGTCGTCCGGTTGAATTTAAATGGACGACCGCTTAGTCATCCACCTCTTCATCCATTTGAACAAAAAGTTCATTTTCAAAAATTCAAGTTCAAACGGTTGACCGTCTGATAAAACTGGTCAACCGTATTAGCAGAAATCAGGGTTTTAATCCCAATTTTTTTCAAATTCCTCATTTGTTCTTCGCGCAACCCACGATTTCCTTTCCCAAATCTTCCTCCATTCATCAAATCTTCCTAAAATCTTTCCAATATACTTTTAAGAATAAAAAAACCCATCTCATTTCCACACCTAAATCTGAAAATCCCTAATTTTTATCCACCACATTATCCAAAATCACCCTCAAACGGACGAACACGAACCCTAGCCTCCTAATCCGTTTTCCAACAAATGCCTCGGGTCAAAATGGCTGCTAAGCGCTCAAGGAGGGAAAGAGAACCATCTTCATCCTCCAAAGAAGAGGCACCTCAAGCAACTCGAATCGATAGTTGTCCCGTCCTCATTAGTAAGAACGTAGACATTCCCTCCTTCACTTTTGAAGCTCCCTCCTTCCACATAGAGGATCTTTTCGTAAGTATGGGTTGGGTTAGTATTCTCATGCTCAATGATAAAGTTTATCCTTCCATTGTCAAAGAATTCTATACGAAAATAACTTCCTCTCTGGGGACGGGTATCTCGTGTCTAGTTAGAAATAAACGAATAAGAATCACTCAAGAACTTACTCAATCAATTCTTCATCTTGAGGATGGTGGTATCCATCTATATACCACCAACACCATTCCTCATCTTGAGGGTTACGATCCTGCTGATGCATGTTGTCGTGTCACCGGGAAACAATTTAACACTCCCGTACGTCTCAGTACAAATTAGCTTACACTTTCGTGTCATGTCCTGCACAACATCATCGCCCATATCATTGTCCCTCGTAAAGGTCATCTTGATGAAGTCAATTACTATGACGTTTTTCTTCTTAACTCTATCTTAGTTGGCCGTAAACTAGATTTCTCCTATATCATGCTTAATCCTATGGACACCGTTCTTCGCGGTACTAGGGCTAAGGCCTTACCGTACGGCATGATCCTTACCAACATTTTCCAACATTTCGAAGTTTCGTTCCGTGACACGGTCGCACTTCTTCCAAAATCCACCAACACCATCAATACTCTTATCTTTCAACGAATGAAAATATTTAAAGAGGATGGGCAATGGGTGGCAAAATCTAAGGGATTTAATGATGAGTCGGGACCCTCTACCTTGCCTTTTGAGGGTGGCAAAGAAATGGACGAAGGTAATGATGCCGAACATGCACCTTCTCCGTCTAAACCTGGACCAAGATCACAACAGCCGTCGTCCTCCACTTTCGGCTTCACTTTCACTGAGGATCATTATAATTTACCCAATGGTCGGATCGACTCTCTTGCCTCGACGGTTGAAAGCGTGCAATCATTGCTCCACCAAGTGCTTGCTTCCCAACAAGGATTTCATTCTTATCTCGGCACCGGATTTCCTCCACCTCCTCCGCCAGATGCTTAGCTTTCTTGTTTTTATGCTTTTGGAAATACCTTCATTTCTAGTTTTATGCTCTAGTTTTTGTTTATGAAATATGATTGTCTATAACTTTCAAGTTCTATCAATGAATGGCCTATTTTGTTTACCTTAATGTTTCGATTTTGCCTTTTTGTTTATGCCAAAAGGGGGAAAATATGTGATGTGATGAATATGATGTGATGAAAATTTGATAATGTTTGACAAACAACTTGGACATGTAATATGTGATGAAATCGGAATATTGTCAAATGATGTAATACAAAGATGGTATTATACTACAAATTTATCAAACCATGTTTACTTGAAAAATAAAGGGGGAATATATATACTTTATTTTTTCTTGTTACTCTTTATATTCTCACATTGTTTGTCATAATCAAAAAGGGGAAAATTGTTGACCTATGGTCAACTTTAAACCTTGATGTTTTGATTATAACAAACAAATTAATATTGTTTAATAACAATCTATCTTCAAGTAATATTCAAAGAGCTACAAATCGAACTCTCAAGCAATGACAAGATCAAAGTCAAATCAATACAAGAGTTCAAGCATCTCAAAGTCCAAAACTCAAGACTCGAAGATCAAGGTCAAAGAATAGATTTCTAGATAAAATTGTAAATGTATTAACTCTTTGATCTTTAGCAATTAAATGTATGAAAGCTCAAAAATACTTTTATGCACAAAACGTATGTCATTATCACTTGCATAAAATAATTTTATCAAAGCTAAAAATCAATTTTTCAAAACTGTAGAAATGGTCATCTGTTTGTTGAACCGGTTGAACCGGTTGATCGTTTGGGTGAACTGGTTGACCGTCTGACTATCATTTTCTAAAAAGTATCCATTCTGATTTTTACCGCTCTAACGACTATTTTTTCCTGATCATCTGTTTAGAACCGGTCGACCGTTTGGTCATCCGTTTCAACAAAAAGTAACAATAATTCAGCTCTATAAATACCCTTTCATTTATTATCATTCAACAACACTTACAAGAACATTTATAGAGAAAATCATATTGAGAAAATTCATTCAAAGCTTTATTACATTTATATCTTAAATATCTCTTATTGAAAAACTTTGCTTGATCAAATCAAACTTTTGATTCATCATTATCAACAAAGTTTTCTTCAAACACTTGAGCTTTCTCATCTATTGCTATTCATTAAAGTGTTAGTCTCTCTTAGAACCAAACTTGTATTTATCATTCATCAAGAGAGAAATACATTCTCAAAACTATTTTTTATATCTTTGGGTCGTATTGAAGTCTCTTGAAAACTCAATATTGTATAAGGATCGGTACTCCTTCTTTGTAAGTCACCGGATACATTGTAAGAGTTTGGATTGCACCATAAGTCAATCAAGATAGTGGAAAAGCTATGCTCATGTTGGAGAGCTTGGTAACGGGGGACATATATCATTGGTTGGATCAAACATCCATAAAAATATTATTTGCACTAGCTTTACCCTTTTATTTATTTATATTGTGCTCATATTTTTGTGGATTAATTTTTATTTATTAAATTTCTTATTTTGAGAATATTTTAAGAAAAAGTTTGAGAAAACTAATTCACCCCCTCTTAATTAGTTATTCTTGGGCTATCAAACCTGGCTAGCGAACAAAGATGGCCTCGAAGGGGTCTTGCGACTAGATTTGGCCAAGGCCGACCCTGATATTTTGAGTGCCATGTACTACAATTTAAAATAGTGCCCTTTTCATTTGACTGAGAAACATATGAAGAAATATTAAATTATATTTCAATACTAATATTTCATTGAAAATTTAACATTTAAATAGTTGTTTAATTTTACACGTCTTAAAAAGAAAAGTATAAGTAAAAGCTCAAAAGCACCTTCGAAACTTCTAAGAATGCACTTGTCATCAATAAATCATTGTCCAAGCCACTAACCAATTTCGTACAATTCTACATGAGAAAATATTAAAATAAAAAACAACAAAAACTACTAGTAATCCTTGAAATGCAAAAATCATGTAAAAATATTTCTTCTCGCATTTCTAGAAGCAAATTCACTAATTAAACATTTGTAATCAATATTTTCTAGCAAATCTTGATCAATAGATATCAAAGATAGCACATTCAATCTTTCTTGTAACATCATTAAATATGAGCTCCTTCATGATAGGATCCCACTTTGCAATCATTTCAATTAGTCCTAAAAAAAATTTCGTTACTATCTTCAAGAGGTCTCTCATTCATTCCACGAAAAGTCAAATTATTTTTAGCTAGGTATTGCACGACATAAATTATTCTTTGCAATACTTCCTTCCAATGTTGTTTCTCCTTTTTTTTTTTATTTGTTCTTGAACTTCTACATCAATTGTTTTATTTTTCTCCAATCTAGCACGTAAATCAATCCAAGTAGCCATGTTGTTGATATGCTCACTACTCATTTAATGTTCCTTAAGTCTAACACTATCTAGTCATTAAATCCTTCATTTATTAATCGACTACCTTTTGTAAACATCTTTTAAATAACTTACAACAAAAGCAAAAAACTCTATTAAGATCATTTGAATACACTAGCCATGGCCTATCATGTTTATCACCATTTGATAAATAACGAGTGTAAAAGCTTGAAGAGAAACATCTAGACAAATTATCTTTAGGACCCTATTATCAGTATTATGAATTAAACCATCTATATCTTCATTAGTATCATTTTTCTTAGGAAATTTATCATCAACATTTTCATTTTTATCGTTTCATTAAGTCTCAATTCTTTCTCAACATCTTCATTTTCGTCACTTCCATTTTTATCAGTTTCGAGTACTTGGTCTACATTTTTGCTTCTTTAACATCAAATCTGTCAAAATAACCTTTTTGAGATTCTATCAACTTCTCAATTTTTCTTTTTTTCTTTCTTTTTTCAAATACCGATTGTTGTTTTTTAGGATGCATTTTCAAATTTTATGACAACAATAAAAACCATAAATGTGGCCAAATTAGATCATAAAAATAGTAGTATTAGTATAGCACCTAATTAAATATTAAACTTGCAAAATCTTTACAACATTCTATCTTGTTTTTTCAATCTTCAAGAATCTATTTATCACACCAATCAAATGAAAATATAGAGAAATTAGAAATACACTATTGTTAAAATTAAATAAAAGATTGTTTTCAAAAATTTGTTCAATTAAAAAATTGAAACAAACATAGAGGTCCTCTAGAAATACCAAATGTAAAACACACTCACACACTTGAGGAGTTTTTAATGTGCAAAAGCTTGATTTAGTGATTTATATTATTATATAACAAGGAGAATTTCATTCTCATTTTTTTCAATAATCTAATTGACTGATTTAATAAGAGATTAAGATTTAAGAGTATAAATAAGACATTAGACATGAATAATGAATTTACCTTTTAATCAAGTGATTGGTGAATATTAATATTTCTTCAAAGCATTTCAATAAGAAATCAACTAATCAAGAATAATAAGAACTTAAGATGTCAAACTGTCAATGATGAATCCCTTTGCTGTTTGAGAAATGTGACAGAGAATTGAGAGGTGAAATGAAAGGTCCCTTTGCTTATTAAGAAATGATAATATAGATTTGAGATTTGCTTAATCTTAGTAATTGTTTTGTAGTTTTGGCTTTTGCCTATTTGGAAAATTAAAAAAAAAATGAAAGGTTTATTTTTTTAGATTTGCTTTTGCCATTGGAAAATGGAAAAAAAATGAGTGATTATGATTGTGAATTTGTGATTGACTTTGGTTTGTATTTTGACTTTTGTAATATATACAATGGCAAAGATCCCTTGTTGGCTTCTTCTAGGTTGTAGCCTTTTTTATTTTATTTTTTTTATTTTATAATAAAAACTAATCTTAATTTTAAACCAAAAAATTTTAATGTAGTAACACAATTTTTTTGGTGCCTTGTAGAAAAGTTTTTAGTGCCTAACAATTTTTTTTTTATAAAGTTCCCCTACAACAATTTTTTTGGGTGACCCTATAATGTTGATGCCCTGTGCGATCGCACCACCTACACACACTCAGAACGGCCCCTAGTTGTGGTGCACGAAATAGCCAGTGCGTGTTAAACAGTGGGCTGGAAGAAATATCTTTGCCTTTCACTTTAGCACTGGCACACACAAACATAGAATATACGCCGAGGGTCCATGGACCTGCAACAAACAATTAATTGTTCTCATTAAACTGATTGGACAGGCAGGGACGGTAATCGAACTAATATGCGTCTTAACTGAGATGCAGCAATGCACGCCATTGTAGAAAGTATTCAGAGCGGGTGGGGTGATGCTTGATGATAATGGTATAGTGGTCGCATCTTTTGCTAGAAAAATCGAAGGCCGATTTTCTTGGAAAGTTGCTAAGGCATGGGCACTTCACCATAAACTAACTTTTTCTATTGATAGTGACTCAATGGCTACAATCTCTAGTAAGCAGAATTTGACACCCTAAGATTCATTTGGGGACTAAATCCGAACGATAATCTTGTCCCAATGCTTTGTTATTTTCTAATATTATAAGCATTATTAGATAGAGCGGGGTGTGGTACATGTCAGCACTGGCGGAGGTGAGGGGTTGAATTTTAAGTTTTTTTTTTTAACTTTTTTGAAATATTTAAACTGAAAATGAGTATAAATAAAAACTTTGATGATAAAACGTTTTCTTCTCCTCCGAACGCGGCAGCAGCAGTGATGGAGACATGTAAAGGGTGGCGGGACTTCTTTCCTCAGTGTCCACTCTAGAGTGATAATCAGTATGTGATTAACACAAATATGTAAAATAACAATATTGAGTATGTATGTTGTATTTTTACGTAGGGGGTTGGCCTCTATTTATAGGAATGGCCTACAGTTATGACCTTCAATAGTCAATGATGACGGGTGTCCTTTTATCTCTCCATTATTAGGAGTTAATGAGGGATATTTCATCTTTCCAATTGCTAGTACTTAATCTTCCTAATTGATGATGGTAACTGTCATTCTATGAGTCGCCTGTTTGGCTAACCTAATGGCAGTTGGGTTATTGATGTCTATCTGTTAGAGGTGAGCTTATGAGACCAACGAGGCAGACTGGCCGACGAGGTGAGTAAACACTTGAGGAAGGCGTCCCAAGGAGTGCAAATATCATCCACCAAAGTATAATCATATTTATCATCATAAGTCCCTCTACTTTTCATGGACCACTGTCAATAAGAAGTAGAAATATTATCTTTCAAGTAACTATTCCTGACCAAAAAGTCAAAAAATAACATATGTAATAATTATTTATTTATTATTATTAATTATTTATTTTTTTATTTGTAACAAAAATCACATGGAAGCGTGTTATTTGTCGAGACGTGGTCAATTAATAATTTACCGTGTGGCCGGCCAAATATAGACTAACTATTTTAGGCCTAATTTAAGCGTGATACTGGCTTAAATCCTAGCCCCATTTAGGAGATATTTTTTTTTTATATATATAAGAGAGATGAAAGGGGATATTATTTGTAGTATTCACATATCTCCTCGCTTGGTTGGGATTCTTTTCAGACTAATCTCCTTTTTCTTGTCTTAGTTATAGAGGTTTTTTCTTCTTTCATCGTCTAAGGTAATCTTTTCACCCTTGTTCTTCTTTAAATTCTTTGGCCTTCTTCTTTTTTCTTTTTCAAATGTATAAGACGGTGATCACTTCTAGTAGTAGCTCTTCAACTAATAAATCTGATAGCAGTTATAGAGACTCGTCTTGTCATACCTTATCTATAGGAAGATATGATAATCTCCCGCCAGTTGAAGAATAGATCTTTGTTAGTTCTTTAAGACATGGTGGACCCCGATGTTTGAATGAACCGATTGATGAGACTGAGATAGGATTAGACGAGGGATAGTCATCCATAGCCCAAAACAATTCGATCAGAGACGAAAACGGGGTGGTCGCCGCAGCCGTCCGTCCCTAGTTCTAGACGCGTAGGCTCGCCCGCCTTCAGCTGAAGTCATCCGTCCCTTGCTGGGGGCAGGCAGCCTTACCATCGCACGTCCCTTGTCTTGGGTAAAAAGACAAGTCCTTCGCGTGTTAGCCCACATCTGGTTGATGTAGATACATTACCTGAACTTTCTGCCTCTATTAAGTTTGTAGATTCTGACGCCAATTCTTCTACAGTATCCCATCCACTTAATATTCAAACGGAACATTCTCCAAGTGGTAATTTGATAGAGCTAGACCTACCAAAGGATGGTTGTGTTTACAATCCTAAAAGCTTTGTGAAAATGTCAAAAAAAAATATGAATTACCCCAGGTCATTTATACCGAGTCCCCCATCCTAGTGAGCGGGTTCCAAGATCAGACCCTAGAGAGGTAGTAGTTTACCATGACAGCTGGTTTAAAGTTTCCTCTTCATCCCTTGTTCATTTCTTTCTTCAACGAATTTCATGTTACTCGTGATCAACTGACTCCTAACTCATGGTGTATATCAACTTATTTCTTGTATTTGTGTCTTACAAATGATATCAAGCCGTGTCTGGAGATTTTTAGAAGTGTTTTTGAAATGTATCTAATGATCGGGAGTAACAGTTATGCGTATATTCAACTTAAAGTAGGATTGTTATTACCCCACTTTTCCAATTCAAATAGCGGTTGGAGGAAACATTTCTTTTTTTGTTCGGCCTAAGGTAAGATAGTTCCCTTTTAAAACTTTTTGGAGAACTTCTTTTTGCAAGCATTTTAACGAGCCCCTGGATCTTGATCATAAGTTGAAGGCACGTCTAGATAAGCTTTTTACTTGATGCCTCCGGGATTGCATATGAGCGAGGTGCTATCTAATGAGAACTTGTGGCGGGTTCACATTGGATCACCTGAGGGTAGGCTACTTTTATGTCTTTATTCATCTTTTTGACTTTTCATTTTGTATGTATTTGATTTATCAACCTATATTTTTCTCTTTCAGACATGGATAATTATGATTTTGGAGGTGTGATGGATGTGGCTAGATTCACCATCGATGCTGAAGACCCGTCTCTATCCCTTTTAAACAAAAATAAATGACGAGCCGATAAAGGAAAAGTCAGTGCTGAGAAAACAGTTGTCCCTCCTTCTATGTTGCGTACTACCAGAGGTAGTGAAACCCATGCTTTCAAGGAGTTTGGATTTCCTCTTGTTGACTCGTTGATTGAAGCCTAGATCATGTTAGGCTACATGAATGAAAAACTTATTAAAAACTTCAAAAGTAAAAAAGCAGCTATTTAATACACCAACCACCGCAGGGTAAGTTGTTGTATTTTGATGGAGCTCTATTGATTTCTTATTTAATATTCATCCTCTATTTAATTTCAACTTTCTCTTGTTTTGTACAAATGGTTGCTATGGAAGAGAAAGTACTACGTGATTTGGAGAAATTCGAGACACGAACAATCGAGAAAGACCATGACAAGAAGAAAGTTGTAGCGGCGGTGCAATCTTTATTAGACAAGACAACGGTTGTGTCCAAGAAAAAAGATAGTGAGATCAATCAACTTTATAAAGAGGTTGACCAACTTCGCAAAAAGTTGGAGACTGCAGATGATGAAACCGTAGCGGGATACAAGATGTCTGCTGAATATAAGAACAGCTTGCACATGTATGGTGCCGAATCATTGAAGTCTGCTATCAAAATGACTAAGGAGTGGATGGTTAACGATCATTCAGAGATAAATCCAGATGAATTTGATAGGTATTTAAGGAAACGCAGGCTATAGATTTAGCTGCTCAGAAGACCAAAATGACTGACCATGGAGAGATTGGATCTCAACCCAATCTCTTGATAATTAAATAGTTGATAATCTAAGAAAACGTCGGGCTGCAGATTTATTTTCATGACGGTTGTTTTGAATATTATTGAATACTTAATCATGAAAACTATAAGATTCAGTTTATTTTATTTTGAATATTATTAAATACTACGAAATTCAGTTTTGTATGTTTGGCGTAGAACATACATCTTTATTTTAATTTTAAAAAAATTGTTGTTCACCTTTTCACTTTGCAATCGTTTGTTGTATTTCACTTTTTTGCATTTGTTGGATGTAATTTATGATGGTATATCTCCCAACCAACATAGCAAAGTGAAAAAATTGTGTGAAAAAATCAAAGCGAGAAGATGGGTGGCGGGAAAAATTCCCACGCCTCAAGATGGGGGTGGGCGCACCCGCCTCTTAGGTGGTGGGGCGGGCGCATCTGCCCCTTAAGCGGGGAGGGCGTACACTGCTCCAGGGGTGTGGTTGCCCACCTCTGATCAACTGTGGGTACACACGTCCCTTAGGCGCATCACCCTTTTATTTTTTTATTTTTACATAAATTTTGGCTTTACCGCCCTTTGTTATTTGGCTCATAGCCCTTTATTAAATGAAGGCTTGTCGCCTCGATTTTTGAACTACGGCTCCTCACCCTTGATTTTTAGACATAGGTTCATCGCCTTGACATTTAGACTAAGGCTCATCGCCTCAATTTTCAAACAAAGGCTCATCGCCTTAATGTTTTAGTCATATGCTCATCGCTTTGGCGTTTAGACTAAAGTCATCGCCTCAATTTGCAAACGAAGGCTCATCGCCTTGACATTTTGACTAAGGCTCGACGCCTTGATTTGATTGTGGTAGCAGTTGATGAGGATATTTGTATTTCTTGACAAACCTTTAATTGAGACTATAGTAAATGACAAATGGTTGTCGTAGGCCGAGTTCAGTAGGTGCACCAGGACTTCCCAACTAGGCTGATCTTTCCATAGCACTCTTATCATTCATCCGCCTTGGCATTTTATTAAATTGAAAATCAAATGTAGGAGTATTATTTAATACAACTACATATACTTGCTTTTACTCGAAAAAAGAAATACTCATAAATTACTGATAATATTTCTTCAAGAGCTCTGCATTCGATGGTCTTTCCAATGGTTTACCATTCATATCTTTGAGACTATACGCTCCATTTCCTATCTTCTTGACTACCTCAAAAGGACCATGCAAATTGAGCTCTAGCTTAGATGGCTGGTGTCCAGCAGTTGCACTGCTCCTTAACACTAGATCATGGGATTGGAAACTTCCGTGCTTAACTCAACGATCGAAATATTTGGCGGCCTTGCGTTTGTAAGCCATTGTCTTGATTGCAGCCCTTTCTCTGATTTCCTCAAGTGGATCGATTTCTGCCCTTGTAGTTTTGTCAACTGTCTGTTCGACTTGCATTCTCAATGTTGGATTTACAATTTTAGTGGATATCACCGCTTCAATTCCAAACAATAACTTGAATGGTGTCTCTCCCGCTGGCCCCCTAAGGGTGGTGTGATATGCCCATAGTACATTTGGGAATTCATCTTCTCAAGATCTTTTTTCTTTTCCCAACCTCAGTTTTAAATCCCAAAGTATGGTACGATTAGTAACTTCAGTTTGGCCATTGCTCTGAGGATATGCCACCGAAGTGAGTTGGTGTGAGATTTTATAATTGTCACAAAAATTCTTAAAGTTGTGGTTATCAAATTGCCTTTCGTTATCTGTGACTATCACCCGTGGTATTCTGAAAAGGTAGATTATATATTTCCATACGAAACATAGTACATTGGCGGTGTGGTATTCTAAAAAGGTAGATTATATATTTCCATACGAAACATAGTACATTGGCGGTGATTGTGATAGCTAATGGTACAGCTTCAACCCATTTTGTGAAATAGTATATAACTACCAATAGAAATTTTCTTTGACCCTTAGCAAGTGGCAAAGGACCCAGGATGTCCATCCCCCATTGATTAAATGGACATATTTCATAAATTGTCGACTATGGCTTGGCTGGCTGATGATTCATGTTGCCAAACTTTTGACAGGCGTCACATTTCCTTACCATTTTCTTAGCTTCCTGTTTCATTGACGGCCAATAGTACCCTTGGCTTAAAGCTTTAAAAAGCAAGGGTGTCCCCGCCCAAGTGATTTTTGCACAAACCATTGTGTATTTCAAATAGTACCTCAGCTGCTTCTGTCCTCAGAAGGCACTTCTGATAAGGCACGGAGTGTCCTCTTTGGTATAATTGTCCATCAATCACAGAATACATAGCATCCCGTACCCTCAACAGCGTTGCTTCAGTTAGGTCTTTCGGTAAAGTACCTTTTGTGAGATAATCCAAGATTGGGTTTATCTAGCAAGGTTCATCATTCAACTTAAGAAAATCAATTCATAACACCGTTGTGGGTTTATTAAGTACTTGAACACTAGCTGTGGCTGGAAGATGTTTTTGATTGGCTGATGCTAGCCTAGCGAGAGCGTCAGCCCGTTCATTCTCCTTTCTTGGGACCTTTGTAATCTTGAACCTTTTGAATTTTTGCTAAAAATCTCTTACTTTTATCAGATAAGCAGCCATGCGGCCATCCTTGGCTTCGTATTCTCCCAAAATTTGGTTAATGACCAATTACGAATTGCTGCGAATTTCTACAACTGTCACTCCCAGCTGTACGGCTAGTCCTATCCCTGTGATGATTGCTTCATATTCCGCATCATTATTAGTAGCTAAAAATTCAAAGTGAAGCGAGTATTCAAGTTCTTCGGCATCCAGGGAGAGAATTATGACCCCGGCTCCTAAACCATCACTGTTAGATTATCTGTCTACATATATTATTTAGGTTGCTTTGTCACCTAGGGGCGGTACTTCAAGGAGAGTGAGTTCTGCAATGAAATCTGCTAAGGCGTGTGCTTTTATAACTGTGTGTGGTTTAAAATTAATATCAAACTCGCTCAGTTCAATAGGCCATTTCAAAAGACACCCAGATGTTTTTGGCCTATGTAGTATCTATTTAATTGGTTGGTCAGTCATTACCTATATCTGATGAGCCTGGAAATACGGTCTTAATTTTCTAGCTGCCACTATCAAAGCTAAAACCAGTTGTTCAACTATGTTGTATCGTGTCTCTGCTCCTCTTAGTACTTAACTCACATAATAAACAGGTTCTGTCACTTCAAAAGGTCTTTCACCAATACAGCGCTGATAGCGTGAAAAGATACTGCCAAGTAGAGGCTTAACTTGTCACTAGGGTTGGTACAAGCCAACACTGACAGTTGCTACAGTGATTTCTTTAACTGTTCAAAAGAATCTTCACATTCCTTTGTCCATTCAAAATTGTTGGGCCCTCCTATGGCTTTGAAGAAATGATGACACTTATCTGCAGCTCGTGACATGAAACGGTTTAGAGCTGCCACCCTTCAAGTCAACTGTTGAACTTCTTTCTTGGTAGCTGGGCTTTTCATGTCTAGGATAGCCTGTATTTTGTCAGGATTGACTTCAATGCCTCGGTGTGTGATCATAAACCCCAAGAATTTTCCATTCTTTGATAAGTATCCCTTGTGTTTTTTAGCCCAAAAGGCATAGTGATATAGTAGAAAGTTCCACTGTCAGTGATGAATGAAGTCTTCTCATGATCACCTTCAACCATGGATATCTGATGGTGACTAGAAAAAGCATCCATGAAGCTTAACCTTTCATGTTGGGAAGTCGCATCCACCAGATGGTCTATTCTCGAAAGAGGATAAGAATCCTTGGGACAATCTTTATTCAAGTCTATGTAATCCACACACATCCGCCATTCTCCATTTGATTTCTTTACTAATACCACATTTTCCAACCATTCTAGGTAGTGTACTTGCCGAATGAAACCAACCTCTAGCAGTTTTGTTATCTCCATAGAAATGGCATATTATCGTTCGGGAGCAAATTGTCTTTTCTTTTGTTTGATCAATTTTATTCCGGGAGGGATTGTGAGTCTATACTAAGCAATCATGGGGCTGACCCCCTCGATGTCATGGGACCCCCAAGCAAATACGTCTATATTGTCAGCTAAACATGCCACTAGTTTATGCTTTTCACTAGGATTTATCCCACCTCCAATTTTCAGAACTTGACCTTCAGCTAGCTATCACCACTTCATCGGTGAGTTCTAATGGTTCGATTCGTCCTTTAGGCTGTTCAACATCAAGCATCATCACCGTATTTTTGAGAAGTATGTTGTCTACATAACATCTCCTTGATGCCTGCTGGTCACTTCTTATACATCCTACTCCTCGACTAGTGGAAAACTTCATCACCTTGTGGTACGTAGATACCATGGCCCTAGCTGCATTCAGAAATGGATGGCCATAAATCACATTGTAGGCCATAGGAGCTTTCTCCAATAGGAAGTTAGTCATTATCACCACATTAGTTGGGTAAGTATCCAAAGTCACTGGTAACTCAATTGTTCCCTCTAGTATGACGGTGGCTCTTCCAAACCCATGGAGTAGGGGTGGTGACAGGTTTGATCTTGCTAGGTGATATCTTCAATACTCGGAAAACTCTCCAAGACATAACGTCAGCTGCACTACCATTGTCCACTAATACCCTCTTCACATCAACATCTGCAATGTCAACCACTATTACTAGATTATCATCATGTGGGCAAGTAATGCCTTTCAAGTCCTCATTGCTGAAGGTGATATCCTGGCTGAACTTTTCATTTTTATCTACCGAAGTAGATCTATTGGCCCGAGCATAGTTCTTCTGTGTTGAATTAGAGTTACCTCCCGCGGCAATGCTACCCACTATGTCATTTATAACTCCAGTGCGATGAGGTGGTTGCTATTCAACCTTTTTTTCTCTTATTTTTATTTATTTTCACAAATTTGGATAGGTGTCCTCTTTTTATAAGTCATTCTATTTCATCCTTTAGCTTCTGGCAGCCCTCGGTATCATGTCCATGGTCTCGATGGAATTTAAAATACCTAGTCTCATCTCTCCTATATGGTGGCGTCCATATCTTTTTGGGCCATACAAGCTCTTTCATATTTTAGATTTCCATCAAGACATTAGTCCTAGAGGTGTGCAGCGCTGTATTATACATATCTTTTCCAGCACTTAGCCGATTATGGCCTGGATGGATCATTTTTTGCTTGCATTTGTCTTATCAGGGCCTTGGCTCATCCCGAGCCTTCCTTTTGTTAGACTAAGACTCTTTTTGATCTTTTATGCCCTTAGTAATGAAAAAAGCTTCTTCTGCATCTACATATTTATCCCCTTCTACGTAATAACAAATGCATCGTATCAGGTGAGTTTTTGTAGAGTGACATTTTAAAAAGGTGACTTCGAGTTCCATTCATCATAGCAGTGACTACAACAGACATTTGTAGATCTTTAATACCCAAAGTAGCTCTATTGAACCGGACTATGAAATCTTTCAACAATTCGTCCTTGTCCTGGGTCAATTGCAGCAGGCCGATGGTAGTTTTCTTAGCATGTTTGTTACTAGGAAAGTATGCAGCAAACTTCTTGAAAAAATCATCAAATGTACGGATTGATTTTTAGAGAAAGGGTGGCTATCCAATCCCTGGACACACGCCTCAGTGTAGGCGGGAAATCCCTACACATAATTGCATTGGGTGGCTCTCAACATCATCAAGTCGACAAAAACTTTGAGGTGATCGACAGGATTAGAGGATCCGTCGTACTTTTCCATCTTTGGCTGTTCGAAATCTCGTGGTAAGGGGACTGCCATCACTTGTAGGGAAAAAGGATCTTCTTCCAACACCATAGAGTGCTGCCTACTACTTTTTTTAGATATAGCTTCAGCTATTTTGTGACCCATCACTATTCTAGGATTAACACCGGTGTCTCAACCAGCGTAGGCGTGGGCACCCATGACGGTTGTCCCCAATGTGGATTAGGGCTAGATGTCAATGAATGGAAGTGGGGTGCGGAAGGTGGAGCCAACGAACTGGATCCAGCGGTGGAGCTGTCGTTGGCGGTGCTTATATCGCTGGAAAGTTAGGAGCTTGAGGAGGAGCCCCTTGCAGTGAGGGCCCTACAAGTAAAAGGTTAGGACCCTATAGGTAGAGGGTTAGGACCCTGGGCAGAATATTTAGCAGTGAAGGTCCTACCGGTGGATGGCTAGGACCTTGTCACAAGGTGGCTGAGAAACCGTAGTGTTCTGATCCTGGAGTAGAGCTGTTAAGGCCGCCACCTAAGTTTGCAATACCATAAATTGAGCGGCAGAAGCAAATTTTTGTTGTGGGTGATTAGAGGCGGCGTTAGACTCGGGGTCTGCATCCCCAATGGGGCTGGTGGAGTAGTTACATTCCTAGCTCTTCTAGTTCAAGCCATGACTTCTTGTGCGGTGGTTTTCCTCAGACGGCACCAATTGATGATAAAATGTTTTCTCCTCCTCCGAGCGCGGCGACAGCAGTGGTGGAAACCTGCAAAGGATGGCAGGGCTTCTTTCCTCCGTGTCCACTCCGGTGTGATAATCAATGTGTGATTAACTCAAATATGCTGAATAACAATATTAAGTATATATATTGTGTTTTTATATGGGAGGTTGGCTTCTATTTATAGGGATGGCCGTCAGTTATGGCCTTCAATGGTCATTGATGACGGGTGTCTCTTCATCTCCCTCTTTATTAGGAGTTAATGAGAGATGTTTCATCTTTCCAATTATTGGTGTTTCGTCTTCCCAATTGCCGATGGTAACTGTCATTCTATGGATCATCTGTCTGGCTAACCTAATGACAGTTGGGTTATTGTTGTTTATCTGTCAGAGGCAATCTTATGAGATCAATGAGACGAGCGAACACTTGAGGAAGGCGTCCCAAGGAGTGCATCTATCATCTACCAAAGTATAATCATATTTATTATCAAACTTCATTGCTTTACTAATACTGTTTCATTACCTAAGTGGTTCATTTATAACTAGTTTTCTTGAAAACCAATGTTCAAATCTCAACTATTAGTATTCCGTTTTCAATCCTAAGTTTGTAGCAATTCCACCAAATTCATCCTTGATATTTAAATTTGGAATTTTTAAGTCCTAAACCTTTAGATTCTTTTACATATTTCGTCTTTTTTATAATTCCGTAAAGATACTGAGTTTTCAATAAGTAAAATTGACAAAATACTATTCTTAATACCTAATATTAACTTTAAGATCTAAACATTTCCTTTATTTTCAATTTCTAAAGTCAAACGAAAAACTTTTTTATGCAAAAATCTCATTAAAATTTAATAGAATGTATGACTATTTATGAAAACATTTGTGCAAAATGACTATGGTAACAGCAGCGAGTTTTTAAATTTTTTTCCTCAACTCAAATGTGTATTTTTTTTTTTCATTACTTACTTATCGAGAATGAAATTTTTGTATTTGTTTACTTTATTTTTCTTTTTATGTGCATTGATTATTTGTGTTTTCTTAACAAAGTTTAAATATAATAAATAGCTTTATTTTTTTAAAGTTAATTACACTAATGGTCTCAATTCTTTTAAGTTTGTAATAATATCATCTCCATTCAATTTTTTTAGCAGATATCATCCTCATTATTCTATTTATTTGTACAGATGGTCTCCAAATAACTTTTTTTAACAATTTTACCCCTGACTTAAATAAATTAAAATGATAGAAAAAAATAATAACAAAAATTTATAATTAAGACCATAACCTTTTCAAAGGTACAAATAAATCTTAATTTTTTTATTTTTTTTATTTTTAAAGATTTTCACTTAAAAATAAACTAAAAAGGATACCCCACCCCACCCCCCGATTAAATAATTTCAATACCCATTTTTCGGCAGCCAATTTCCACCCGATGTGCCCTCAGTCGTCTGATGGAGTTAAACACCTCAGTAAGTCCACCTAACATTTGTTAGCTGATGAACCAACCAGAAAGTAGACATAAGTGAAATTGCGCCTCTTACTCCCGGGATTGGATGTTATATTGCCAAATCTCTTCTTCGTACTTCCACGAATGCTCCCGCAAGTGACTCAACTATAATTGCATATTTGAGTCCCAGAGAGTCGCGAAAGATCCAACAGCACTGGCGGCGGTGGCGGCAGTACGGGTGAAAGTATACCGGGTCTAAGAGTATTGTGAAAAGATGACAGTGAAAGGGTCAATAAATCATTGTCGTTTTCTTTGAGATTAGGAGAGAATTTTTCTTGGGATCTTTTCTTTTTGTTGATTTCACTATCACTCGCCATTTCTTCTTGAATCATTCGAAAAAAAAAAAAAAAAAAAAAAAACCAGAACAAGATTTATAAAGGAAAAAAAAGGAAGAACTGAAACTAGGGTTAAAAATGCTGAGAACAAGTGCAAGAAAATAGGTGAGAAATAAGTGGACTAGAACAGGAGTTTGTTAGAAATGTGTGTGTGTGTGTGTGTGTGTACTAGTTTTATACAATTATTCATAAAATAAAATAAAAAATGAAAATAAGTCAATGCTATAAAAAAAAAATTCAAATTACAATGATGTCGAGTTACTCGACAACACAAAAAAAAAAATTCAAATTCAATGTTGTCAAGTAACTCTCGACAACATTATAAAAAATAAAAATAAAAATAAAAAAATTCAAAATTGCTTATAAGATAAAATAAAAAAGATTAATAAAAAAATTGAATGAAAATGTGTAAAATAAAAACAAATAAGGAAAAATAAATTTTAAAAAAATTGTCAAAAAGATTAGAAAAATACAAAAATAAAAAAATAAAAAAAATAGATGAACAGCGCGTCGCCGAACAACTTGGCGATGAACAGTGTGTCGCCGAGTTGCTCGGCGATGAACAGTTCCCAATTTTATTTTATTTTTCATTTTCTTTAGTTTTTTCTAATTTTTTTCACTTGACATTATTTTTTTCTTGTCGAGTGTAAACTTCAAGAAAAATGTTAGATTTCAAGTATTTCACATAGTTTCTACATTTCGGCCACCTAATGATCATCTCAATTGGGCTCAAGATTATTCACAATTAAGACAAATATAGTAGCAGAGAATTCAGGAGAAATGTAAGATTCAGAAAAACTTAAACATAAAATTTATAGATACAGAATGTGTCTTTACAAATATCAAACATAAAATTTATAATATAAAATTGATGCCACAGTTTCATCACGCAGAAAAAACTAAATCAACTGGATAATAGATACATGTCGACAACTGAAATTGGTTGTCCAACTCGACAGCCAAACTGATAGCCGAGCTGGCTAAACAACCAAACTGGTTGCCGAGATGGCTCGACAACCAGCGTGGTTGCCGAGCTGCTCGGTAACCACACCTTGCAATGAAGTCAATTTTGCTGCACGCTGCAGTTTTTGCTAATTAGATTTATGTAGTGCTTTCTTTTTCAACATTTTCCAAAGATTGGCTAAGTCCTACTTGAATACCTAAAGTTACTCTCACCAACCACTCAAATCAAGACGGCAATGGAAACTAAAATGGAAAATAACTTTTTTCATGCATTCTTTTGCGTAAACACTATTCATCAGCTCCAATTTTTATCCAGTTGATCAATCTTTCAGGATAAATCCATCGCACTATTCTGGTTTTAACAAAATTGCCTGTTGGTAGTTCATTCTTCCAATTTTTTATAATTAACCATATTAATGCAGATTCATTATTAGTGGATGGTTACTTGTGGCAGTAACATTTATCCTGCGTGGAGTTTTTGACATCCTGAACAAGTGAGATTCTTAACATTTTTGTTAGTAAATTATTCATACACTAGATGCAATCCGTTTTATTTCCTTAGGCAAAATTTCAAATCATTGAATGATCACGATTTGTGTCTGGTCATCTGATTCTTTTTAGGTGTTTGCTATGTATCATATTACTATTTAATTTGCCTGGTTTCACTTTATGCTTCTTTTTCTTTTCTTTTTTCATACTTTGGGCTTTTATTTGTCAGTTGTCTTTGTAATGCTCTTTCAACCATGTCCTGGTTATCATGTAAATTGTAGAAACATAGGCACTATGACTAACCGTGTTGATTTTTATGTCGTAGTGCAATTTCAGATACTTGTATGGCCATGAGAGAAAGGGTGAAAAATCCTCATGCACAAACTGTTCTCAGCAATATCCTTCCTTGTGTGGACCAAAGAACCACAAATTAGACGTTGCTTAAGAGTAAACAAGTGATCAATGATATTGTAAATATTGTCAAATGCCACTCAATATATAGACTCTGCTTGTAATGCAAATCTGCCTCTCCATGCAGTTTCTTATTATTTCAATTATTTGGTCCATCAAGTCCTCATCTCTACTATCTTTACGACTCTCAGCTGCAAGAACGCCAGTGTTGAGCTGAAGAAATTCCAATCGTTTGGTAAGCATTCTAACTTCATGTAACTTCTTGGAAAACATCAAATATCAGAAGTTAAAATTGACCTTTTATGTGAAAGAATAATATGCCAAAAAATTGACCTTTTATGTTAAAAAATGATATTGATTCAAATATCAAACATAAAATTTATAACATAAAATTGATCCCACAGTTTCATCACGCAGCAAAAACTAAATCAATTGGATAATGAATACAAGTCGAGATAGTGGTCCAACTCAACAACCAAAATTGGTTGTCCAACTCGACAACCAGCTGGTTTCCGAGCAAGCTGCTCGGCAACTAGTTTTGGTTGCCGAGTGTTTGGGAATTGTTTTTTATTTTTACGCAATGTTGCCGAGTAACTCAGCAACATTGTGTTTAAAAATTTTTTTGTTTTGCCGAGTAACTCGGCAACAACGTGTTTCGGCAACAATGTGTTTCAAATATTTTTTTTAACACAACGTTGTCGAGTAACTCGACAACACTGTGTTGGGAAAATTTATTTTTTTTTGTTTTTTTTTAAACATGTTGGGCATTGTCATTTTTAATTTTATTTTAGAAATAATTGCATGAAAGGGATTTTAAAATCGTTGAGATATGCCCATAACCTAAAAAAAAATGTCCTACTGTTTGGAGCATTTAACCACTAAAAAGACTATACATAAGCGGTAAACATTGCTTCTATACTTCAAAATTTCACCCACATCTTCAAATTTCATCACGCTGGATTGCAAAAGTTTTTCTTATTTTATCTTAAATTACATGGAATAAGGTTTGATCTTGATGCTATTTCATTCCAAAAATGGAAACTTTGACACAATTGAGATGAATTACTGATCCAAATGTTTTAACTCAATTATTTTTTTTTTGGTAAAGTGACACAAATAAAATTGATTTTGCAGAATTTTTGGAGGGAATTTTTTTTTTTCGTTGTTGTCGAGCTACTCGACAACTTAATATTGTCGAGCAGCTCGACAATGTTAATTTGAACCAACAGTTAAATCAGCAAATTTGAAACAAAACAAAAAAATCAATATAGATCATGATGCCATCAAGATTAATCCCAATTTAAAACACTGAATTAGATTAAGCATCGCTTAATTCTGATTGATACTCTCAAATAGAGAAAAAATGAAAGCAAACACATAATATGTAGATTTACAGGTTTGTAGAGCCATCGCAATCAAGCTAGCAACTCAACCGTGATGGTTGCCGAGTAACTCGACAACCAACAGTTGTCGAGCTACTCAGCAACCGTGTACTCGGCAACCATGCTGGTAAAGAGATGACTGAAGTAGGTAATAAAACAAATGATAATTGTAAAACGACGGCGCTTTGGACCCAAAAATGGACAGTAAAGCTTCAAAATTTTGTAATTGTCATACAAATAATATACACTTACAATCTCTGAAAGTCTAAATTCTAAGCTCCAATCTGAAATTCTGAATTCTAAGCTCCAATGTAAATTATGAAAACACTAAGAAGACAAGATGGCTAAATTTCAAGTTTCAAATAGAAATAGTGGCTGAATTCTAAGTTCCAATAGAAAAGTATGGAAACACTAAGAAGACGAAAATAGCTAAATTTCAAGTTTCAAATAGAAACAGTGGCTACAATCTGAAAGTCTAAATTCTAAGCTCCAATGTAAATTATGGAAACACTAAGAAGACAAGATGGCTAAATTTCAAGTTTCAAATGGAAAAAGTGGCTGAATTCTAAGCTCCAATGGAAAAGTATAGACACTAAAAAGACGAAGATGGCTAAATTTCAAGTTTCAAATGGAAACAGTGGCTTCAGAGAAGGTAGAGAGATGACTGAAGTAGGTAATAAAACAAATGATAGTTGTAAAACGACGGCGTGTTGGACGAAAAAATGAACAGTAAAAAATTTAAGGCTCATATATTATTGTAAGGATATATATTGAGATAAAGATAACAAAATTGATTGTGTAGTTTTTTTGAGATAGAACAATTCTCTGGTTGCATTGTTTGGGTGGGTCGGTGGGTGGGTGGGTCGGTTGGGTTTATTTTTTTTAAATATTTTGAGTAAAAAATAAAATGTTTAGGATTTATTTGTACTTTTGAAAAGGTTAGGGTCCAAATTGTAATTTTTTTATTATTTTTTCTTTTTTCTATAATTTTAATTTATTTAAGTAATTGGCAAAATTGTCAAAAAATCATTTGGAGATCATCTGTATGAATAAATAGAAGAATGTGATGATATATGCTAAAAAAAAATTAAATGGTGATAATATTGTTATAAACCTAAAAAAATTGAATCCATTAGTTTAATTAACCCTCTTTTTTTTTATCTTTTTTTTTTTAATCTCTCTTTCTATCAAGTATACTCCTAGAAATAGGAATAGAGCCCCCTTGCTTCTTACGCTACATCTATTTCACTGGGTGAATAATAAGTGTTCATTCTCCTTATATATTCTTGACGATTTGAATTATAGAAATATGGGATAATTTCACTAACGGTCACTGAAGTTACTTTAAAATTTTAAAACGGCCACTGAAGTTCAAAACTTGCAGTGCTGGTCACTAAAGTATATAATCCTTTCACAAACGGTCAATCCCTTAAATTTCTAACTTAAAATGATGATGTGGCATACAATAGATATTTATTTATTGCATTCTAGTCTATATACTTTGTATAATATTCACTTTAGTCCCTATATTTTCAATTATTTTCTAGTTAAGTTCTTCAGAAATTGCATCTTAGGTCCTTAATCTTTTACATTGTTACACTTTGGTTCCCAAATTTTCAATTATCTTTCAGTTAAATCCTCCAAAAATTACATCTTAGGTCCTTCAACTTTTTACATCTTCAAACTTTGATCCCCCAAATCCTTGATTTTAATGGCCAAAATAAGTACAATTTTAGTGGTCAAAATAATTGTACTTTCAATTAAATCATTGACTTTACACTCGAATTTTCACTTAAACGAACAAAATAACATAATTAAAAAATAACTACTCAATAAACTCACAAATGTATACTTTTAGTAGTCAAAATAAGTGTAAAACTCGCACTAATCACTTAGGTTGACAAAAATAGATAAAAATATATTTCATTGACAACTCCAGATGATAAGTGTGGATTTTGCACTTATTTTGGCCACTAAAAGTATGTATTTGTGAGTTTTGTCAAGTAGTTTATTATTTAATTATGTTATTTTGTTAGTTTAGGTGGAAATTTGAGTGTAAAGTCTAGAATTTAATTGAAAGTGCAATTATTTTGACCACTGAAATTGTACTTATTTTGGCCACTAAAATCAAGAATTTAGAGACCAACGTGTAAAGATGTAAAAAGATTAGGGACCTAAGATACAATTTCTAGAGGACTTAACTGAAAATTGAAAATAAATGAACTAAAGTGAATATTATATAAAGTATATGGACTACCATGCAATAAATAAATATATATTGTATGCCATATCATCATGATACATCACTATTTCAAGTTAGAAACTTAAGAGAGTGACCGTTTGTGAAAAATTATATACTTTAGTGACTAGTGCTGCAACTTTTGAACTTTAGTGATCGTTTTAAAATTATAAAGTAACTTTAGCGACCATTACTAAAATTAACCCTAGAAATATTGATTCTTGGTATTCAAAAAATCGAAGGTCGGACAATTAAGATTGTCTAAACTTTTTATTAAAAAATAGTAAATTTTAATAAAAGTTGATATAATGTATAGTTCAAAAATTGATAAAAATAATGATTAAAATGAAATATGTACTTAAAATTGAAGTTTGATGAATTAAAATTATCAATTTTTACTTAAAAAAATTTAATTTTAAAATGAGTCAAAACAGAAATAAATGTCAACAAAAGTAAACAAAATTTACGTTGGAGAAACTGCCAACACAACTACACATCTCTAAAAGTTCCATACTATTAATAAAGATTATCCTACATAAAATCCTGTTGAAATCATGACTAATCTTGAATCAGATCCTTCCTTAATGAGTTCGAGACGTGTGGCATATTCTAGGGTCCCACCAATACACTTGTCAAACCAAGTGAATACGTGTGAAGCTACCAGAAACATCTCTTTCGTGTCGCAGGATGACTAGGGCAATTTCTGTTGGACCACAAATCCCTGCTGACTGAATGTATCCTCATCTCTTTTGTCCCTTTCTATATATAAATATTATCTACCTTGATAGATATGTTAATAAGAAAGAAAATGTTCAACGCAGTTCGATCAGTTAGGGTACAACCATCATCAGCAGCTGTTTTCTCTTCTCAATTGCCGAGTAACATAAGCTGGAGAGGTTGTGGAGTCAGATTTGCACAAGCCATGTCAGGACCTAATCAACCTCAGAGCACTGAAAAATTAGACCAGTCTCAGGAATCTAAAAATCAAAGAGGGTTGGTATACAAATCTTGTTATATTTTTATTTTTCTCCGTCATAGTTCTTATTTATACGAAGTTGTTTGCAATCTTGTAATTCTAGTGCTCGTTTAAGATTCACACCAACTCTTACTGGGCTTTGATACAATATTAATATGTATAGATATGGAATAGCTATCATGGGTTTGTATGAATTTGTAAATAGGGAAACGATGGCCTCATTTGGGGAAGGATATGCATCGAGGGCTGATGAAGAAGGATTTGGAGGAATCTATGGAAGGAAGCAGTCTATTTCAAAGGAGGACGAGGACAAAATTGTTCATGGAAATGCTCCGGGTATGTTTTCTCTCTTTTCTTTGTAATTAAGTAACGAATTCGTTTAGATTGTATTATGAATATATATAATTTTGTGGTCTTAAATGACTGAAATTTTGATAATTTGTTCATGGTGAAGAGTATGACAATTCCGAAGGGTGTGAAGAGAAGGAAAAGGAAAGAGCTCGAAACCAGAACAAAGTTGCATCGTAATGTGAAGAGGCTACCTCAGTTTCTAATTCAAGGCGGAAATTCCACTTTTTTTAATATTATTTTTAGCTAGTATGATGCAGTCTCAAGTTTTATAGGGTAAATGCTTATTCGTAATAAAAGATATGTACTAAATAAAATGTATGTTGTCTAATTTCCACTTAATTGGTCCTTTGCAATATGCCTGGGTCGTAATTTTAATTCTCATTTTTTTTAATTAATCAATTGAGATATTAAATATCGGTTGTGTCTGGGCTCTTTACAAGTATACAACATGTATATATTGTTACGTCTATGTATATTAAATGTTTCTTGTTAATTAATTCAGTTCAAAATTGGTTTTTTTTATCCAAAATTGATAGTTTTGAAGTCAAAAGTAACATTTAAGTACTCTGTAAAGTGGTCCCATGGTTCATTCAAGTTGATCGAACAAAATTGATACATTTTTCACTTTGAAAATGGAATCTTAAGTTATATTGTCACAAATTTTGTTTCATACACCACAATTTCAAAATAAATTCTATTTATTAACATGGTTTAGAGTGAAATGACATAAATAACTACTTATTAATTTTTTTTTTTTACACAATAATTTCTTTTGTGGTTACACTTTGAAACTTTTTCCTTGTTCCTTCAGCCGGCGGTTGAATTTTTTTTTTTTTTATTTGGGTGCATGTTTCGTGCATTTTTTATTTGGATTCGTGCTAATAATTAAAAGATTATTCAGGCGATGTGTAATAAACAAAATTTTTTGAAACAGAGTCTCAAAGGAGTGTTACAATTGAAATATTATATTATACAACTTACCTCCAAGGAGTATAAATATACAAAATTATTAGATTCGAAAAATAAAGAATAAAAAATTTGAATGTAAATTCACATATTTATTATGAGACAGTTGTTCGTCCCTCATTTCCATTGCTTGCTTTGTTTATATATTGATCACTATTTGCACAATTTTCGTTCATAACTGCCTATTATCTCATATCATTTCTTCTAAATAACTTCTCATTATAATCATAACTGTAATAACTTTCCATAACTTCCTATGATGCTTCATTTACCTGTTGGCAGTTTACCTCGGATTGTGGGCCACATAAAACTGATTCATTGCTTGCGCAATGCAGTTATCACCTTCTTTGCCCAAACCTATCACCTTCCTCGCCCAAACCCTTCTCTATTCGCTCTATCCTTTGTATGCTTTGGGCGATTCTTTTCTTGGCGACTTCGTCCAGACCCTATGTTTGAGCTTTTCTTCTTGGCCGTTGTTTGGGGATTTATGTTAGAAAAATTTTGTGTATCAACAATTATCTCCTAATATAGCTTAATTAATGTTAATTATTAATTTTGCTATATTCAAGACTCTACACTCTTTCCCACGTTCCTTAGAATTTCAAAAGGTAAAAAACTCTCTGGTATTCTCTTCTTAGCGGTGCTGACCTGTATCCCCCTTTTTGGAAATTTTTTTTGCCACATCGCTTACCTATAAAACTCTACTATCCATTCTTCTTCTCCACATTTTCATTTCATTTTACCATTTCACCGCGAAAACACTATTGTTATCCTTGTCCTTTCTTACAATGGCAGCAACAAATTCTTTTTCTTTTGAAGACTATCAGACTTTTCTTTCTCAACTCTTCATCACTCCAAGTAGCTTACTACCAGCAAATACTCGACATCACGAGTTTCATTTAGGCCCAGCATTCAATATTGCTGATGCAATTGGGCGTTCTCCTGTTGTCCAGATTTTTCCACATCTTATACTTTTCTTTTTCTTGAGCCACTTCCATTGCCTTCACTCCGTAATGTTGGTATACGTACATGACCCAAGTCAGATACCAGTTTTCGTGCTTGACATAAACGTATGGTTGGTCATGGCCCTACCAAAGAGCTTTTTGACCGAGCCAGAATTTTAGAACTTTTAGAGCTCACCCTTGATATTCCTACCTTTGACCCCACATTATTCTCTGTCGACCTGTGCTTTTGGGCTTCTAATTACAACACCTTTGTTTTCCCTTTAGGTCTAATGTCTATCACCCTTAGGGATATTAATGCTTTAATTGATTTACTATCGATTGAAAAACAATTTTTTGACACCTATAAACAACTTCTAACCCTTCGCGGCAATACTGCAGTTGAGCCCAACCATGTTGATCGTGTAGCTTTTATCCATTACTAGTTGTGCAAGTTTGTTATCTGTATTCCTAGTATCAAGCCTTCCATAGGTTACCTACCTATTTCTAGTGAACTCGCCCATGATACACTTTTAAATCTTGGCTCTTTTGTTTTGGTGGGTTTTTATAGAGGCATGGCCACCCTTCAAGATCAATTGTATTCATCTGCTTCTCCTACTGGTAGTGGGCCCTTTTAGCTCGCCCAGTTATGGCTTAGAGCGTACATCCCTTACTTTGGCGCTCCTTTCTCAGCTACTCGCCTAGTGAGATGTTACGGGTTAGTAGTTAATCAACTTAGTCCAACAACTCAAACTAGTAGGGATATTTTTACTTATTTTTATACTCTGAACTCCTTGCCTTCTTACTTCCCCTTTTCTGCACATCAAATCCCTCTGTATGTTCAATCCCCTTCAAACTTCAATGAGGTAGAAGCCTCTGTATCTATTTAGGCTCTGTTTTAGTTGGGCTAGAATTGTTCCATGGTTTGATTACTAGAACCAATGCGAACGCTGGAGTTGAAGTTTATGCACCTCAATTCTTCGCCCGTCAATTTGGGTTCGACCAAACTTGGCCAATTCTTCCTTGCTATTCAAACAATTTTAAGGAATTATACTATTACCCAGATGAAGCGAGCATTATTGAGAGTCATAATAATTCTCTGATGACTAGTTTTTCTCTTGTACCTTTTAATCCTACATTTGCTACGCATGCTCTTTCAACGAATTTTGGCCCAATGTTAGGCGTAGTTTTTTGTTTCCAATGTTCACTTTATGTTTCACACTCTCGAATCCAATCCTCCATCAAAGTCTCCTAGAAAAATTTATTCTTCTTCCACGCCCAGTTCTAAAAAGGGCATTACATCTGCTTCAGCTGAACTCCCATCAATTCAACTTCCTTCAACTGGTCCGAGGGCTACTTCGGGCAGCAAACAACCAACTCCACATTAGGTCGATGATTCAGATGAAGAGGATACTCATTCTTTTACTAGAAAAAGGGTATTGATCTTCTAATGATTATTTCTTATTTGACTGTATTACTATACATGTTTAATGCACTAAACTGCTAATTGCTTCCATCGGATGGGATCCATTCCTCCCTCCATTGTTTCACAACAATCAATCACTCTTGAGTCTCCAACAATTCCTACAATCGAGGGGTCTGAAAGCTTGAAATTGCCCACTCAAATGGTTGACAGACCTCCATCACCCTCCGTTGAATGTTTGGCTATAGTGATTTACACTCCTCAATCTCAATTTGCTCATCCAATAAATTTGGAATCAAAATGTAGCATCTTTTTTAATACCATCTTTTTGTGTGTATGAAATTTTTATATTTGACTCTTCCTTTCTCAGAAACTCCTATTGATATTCTCATATTGGAAGAGCCTCCTCGTTCCGTTGACAAATGGAAAGCTCCTGCATCATCTGAAAGTCGACCTCAAGTTGACATCATTCCCAATCTGCCAAGAGAAGTCCCTCTTTCGCCCAAAACTTCTGATGAAGTAATTCCATTTCTTCTCTATTTTTGCATCTTTGCAATGACTACAGCTAGAATAACGTGAACTACTCTCTTTTTGTAGGATGCTGACTCTGTTTTGCGGTCTATCCATGCATTATTTACTTCTTGGGAGCAAGTACAAGCGAGTTCTGTCCCGCGTGCTTCCTCTTCAACTCTTCCTTCAACTTCTTCTATTCCTTCCACTGAGGATATGAACACTTTAAAGAGGGCAATTTTAGCATATATCTCTTTCATGGATAAAGACATATCTAGAGCGAGCGCTGACAGTCAAGCTGAATTGCTTGTGCGCCTTAGTGAGGATTTGGCTGCTACTCTTGGACGTCCTTCCCTTGATCTTTCAACTTCTGCCAGGCTGACTTTGAGGGGCATCTATCATGAAGTGAGCCTTTTGCTATCCGAGAACGTGAAATTGAGGGCCAAGAAGACGAGTTTCGTTCAAACTTTGGATGAAAATGAGTCTTTAAATATTGACATTAATTTAGCTAAGTCCAAATTGAATGAGCTCTCTTCTGAGGTAATGATCGAAGATTCTTTGCTGATTAGTCTAGAATCTGAGATGAAGGAACTCCAAGCTAGAATTGATGATTGCAAGATGAGGTTGGCCGCTAAGAAATGCAACACCTCTTTAGCAATTGAGCGAACTAAGGCTTTGATGGCGTGCTATTTAGAAGTGATAGCTAATGACTCTGACGCGGTCATAGAGGCTTTATCCACTATTGATACTCGTCAACGTTCTGAATGGGCTAATCTCAGAGATCAAATGTGGTCTGTACTAGAGGAGTTAGATGGCCAGTAATGTTTGTCACCCTGCTATATAAAACTGGACGAAAACGTCTTGAATTTGGTAATGTAATGTTCCTAGTCTTTTATTGTTTTTAATGGAACAATTTACTTTTTGGCCTACTTGAATTCGTGTTTTAAATAACCAATCGTTCACTTTCCCAAACAGATGGAACGTATTTTTTAGATATTTACCATTTATAGATATCACATATTTTGTACCATCCAAATCTTCCAAGTGTTAAGCTCCATTGGGCTATGCATTTTTCACCTTATATGGTCCTTCCCAATTGGGCAACCAATTTCCATATTTTGGATCTTTACTATCTAAAGGTAATATGGTCTTTCAGACTAACTCGCCTACCTTAAAATACTTCACTATAACTTTTTTATTATAGTACATGGCCATTTTTTGGTTTTTGAATTTGTAGTTTATTTAGGACGTCCACTTTCACTTCGTCCAATTCTAACAAATTTTGGGCCAAAGCTTCTATGTATTGCTCTCCACTCAGATTATTTTGCAAAGCCACTCTAATTGATTGTACATTAATTTCCATAGGCAATAATGCCTCTTTCCCATAAGCAAGTTGAAATGGAGTAACATTCGTACTTGAACGTGGATACGTTCTATACGCCCATAAAGCCTTGTTCAAACATTCATGCCATGTCCTGACGTTTTCCTCTATCATCTTTCTTATAATATTTTTCAAGACCTTATTTGTGGATTCTGCTTGGCTATTGGCCTGAGCGTAATAAGGCGTGGAATTCATCAATTTGATGCCAAATTCGCCCAAAATTTGCTTCATTTGATCTGCATTTAAAGAAGTTCCATGATCTACTACTAAGGTTTGCGATGTCCCAAACCTATAAATTATGTGATCTTGGATGAATTTGATGACTTACCCATTTGGTAAAAAAAATCTGCAGCTACTATAATAAAATTGTACTGCTTGGACGAAGGAGGGTATATTTTTCCTATTAAATCTATAGCCAACCTCTAAAAGGTCAAGATTTTATGACATGTGTCATTTCTCTTGCTGGTACCCTTTGAATTGGTCCATGTCTTTGACATGCTAAACAGTTCTTTGCGTATTTGATGCATAGTTCGCCCATTTTTTGCTAAAAGTATCCACTCCTAATGATTAACCATCTCATTTTTTGGCCAGCTTGGTGTGTCCCACATATTCCTTTGTGCACTTTTGCCACAATTGTTTTTGCATCGCTCAAATTAACGCATTCAACAAGACTCCATCTATGCGTTTCTTATATAAGTCTTTGTCTATTAACACGTAATTTAGAGC
Organism: Forsythia viridissima; assembly: GCA_030279155.1. Taxonomy (NCBI): domain Eukaryota; kingdom Viridiplantae; phylum Streptophyta; class Magnoliopsida; order Lamiales; family Oleaceae; genus Forsythia; species Forsythia viridissima. Next base: position 32,908,956 of record CM059042.1, read on the forward strand.
GCGCAACCTAATTTTCCTTTCATTTTTTTGTCAGATTTATCTAGAAACTCTTTTATCTCTTCCCTCTAATCTACCACATTTCCATCTTCTATATAGTGGATATTGAATCTTTTTGTCCTTCATTGTGAAGTAGGCATTATCACCCCATATTCACACACAGATTCTACGGTTAATATTTTGGAGTACCCTGAAGCCATTTGAGTTATCTCATTAGCTAAATCATTGTATATTCTATTTACATATTGAAGCTCTACTTGGTCAAATTCTTCTAGTAATTTTTGTGCGATTTCATATAGATTTATAACGGAGCTGCTTTGGCAGTTAAATGTGCCACTCAATTGGTTAATTACTAGCTGAGAATCACCTTTAACAATCACGTTTTTAACTCCCATTTCTAGTAATAACTCTAGGCCCACTATAAGTGCTTCATACTCAGCCTGATTATTGGTGCACAAATAATTTAACGTAAAGAAAAATCGATAATCTACACCAAAAGCATCTATTGATGCTATACCTACTCCTGCTCCTTTGGCCGTCTTTGAACCATCAAAATATAAAGTCCATGGTTTTATTTTGCACAGATCGATGCCTAGTTCCATTTCATTTGGGACGTTGATGCATGGATGATCAGCTAAAAAGTCAGCCAAGGTGGCCGAGAGATTAATAAGGTGGATTGTTTGGAAGAGGTGATGATTACAAAAAATCTGGACAATGAAGTGACAAAGATCGCAAAACCTGGGCATACTCAAGCACAAGATCCTTTGGTAAATGTGAACATTGGTGATGAGGGAGAAGATCGCCCAACGTTTGTCAGCCAAATGCTTAGCAAAGAGCAGAAGAGATCAAAATGGCAGGAGAGATGGTGTCTCCCAAAGGTGGAAGGTTGACTAAAGCACCAACATCCCTCAGAGTAATGGACATTGGGTCAAGTGGAAAATTGAAGGTATTGTATTCAGAGGACCAGAAACTTAAGGCGGTTGGAAAAAGCACATGATCGTAAATTGGAGGACGTGTAGCAATTTCTAAAAGGTCAGAAATTCTAGCACGATCAAAAATTGCTTTAGTGGTACTGTGTTTCATCATACGTGCATGCCAAAGGCGGAAAGTTGTATCAGCTTTGGGCCAAGTACGAATACTTTTGTGGCGAATTGGCTTTAATGGGAAAGGATCCAAGAAAAGAGGTTCTTGAGTACAAGGGAAAAGCTAGGCCACAGATGCTCGCCTAACAGAGTCTGCATCATTAAACGATGGACCCAGATAAAACTCATTCAGCTCAGGCTTGGCTGGTAAAAGGTAAGATGAGTCTACGTAGGGTTTGGTCAGAAGTTCTTGGAAATATTCGAAGCTAATGGGATTGTCTGAAAGTTTCTTTGAAGTCGCCATTTATCACAGACGGTAAGTTTTTAAAGATTTTGGGGATATGAGCGTCTGAATATGAAATAAGAAGATGAACAGTGTTCTTTATAGAAAAAGGAAAATGTGGCGACGCGATGAGGGTAGAACGTGGATGTAATGGTGCGATGTAGTGGCGTGCTTTTTGGTTTATAGAGGGTTGCATGGTATTGTGCTTCTTGGGATGTAGAAGGTCACCGCCAAACAAAAGGAAACGTCGCAGGAAAGGTATAAAAGATGAATACAGCACAAGATTAATAATTGATGTTAATTTGGCCATATTGGAGGGTAATTGTTGACATACAAAAATAAGGCCCAGTTAAGAAGTTTAAAGAATGAATCCAAATGAACCCATCTATAGGCCCAAAACAGATTTATTGAGCGAAGGTCCAACATCACTCAAGCCTAGAAGACGCCCAAGATCTGGGCGAGTGGAAAATCTCATTATCATTTAAAGCAATAGTTATTAAACAGTTAATAGATAATCTTATCACATCTCACGATCCAAGAATTTCGGTTGCAAGCAGTTGAGTTATGGAAGTAATGGCAGCGGTTAATACAGCAGTTTTTGATAAGTCATCCATTATGGAGAAAGTGGATAGTTACTGGGTGACGAGCAGTTTCGGAACAAAATTGAAGGAAACCGTTAAGGGAGCATAAAAAAGAAAAGAGAATGTAAAGACAAGCATCCGATCAATGACTCCAAAAAACAGAGAAGTATGTAATTTCATTTCTTCTTAATGTTCTTATAAGTTTTATTTACTTTGCATTTTAGTGTGCTTGTGCCCCTTGGAGGTATTTCGTTTTTCTTTTTAGAATTGTAATCTTCTTAAATAAAGCACCACTTGTTGGGATTTTATCTCAAAAGGTTGTTGTTCCTTACACATCGTCTCAATCCCTTTAATTGTTAGCTATAGTACATTTCTGCGCGAAACAATTTGGTGTATAATAGGTTGGAGATGAGATTTAGATTTAGTGTGAAAGTTGTATGAATTTGAAGATATGAGTTGGGATGGTATTAGCAAAAACAACTACAATTCAAAACCACCTCATTTTACAATTCCTAGTACTACTATCAGAAAGGATAATTTAAATTTCCCTTCTTCTCCGTCAAAGCCGCAATGTAATTTTGAATTTTATTCGGGAAGTGTTGGAATTTGGATGCTGGAGAATGTATTGACTGTGCACGAACTAGAGAACCATTTTCCAAAAACAGCAGACCCCAAAGTTCAGATTGCTGGGAACTTCTATTCAGTGCCGAAACAATCCGTCTGGTAGAGACTTCTGGTGACTGCCAAAATCCCGAAATCAATTTAAGGGGTGTACGTGAGAAACGGTGCCAATTCACTATTTGAGCCATTTGTGGGTCATCTCTTCTTTGATGTAAATGGAATTATCCACGCCGTGCAGTTCAAGGCTCTGCTAGTTACGCTTACTTTTTTTATTTTTTAATTGGACAAGGTTATAATTGTAAAATTATTGTGGTGTATTTATTAAAAATAAAATTTGCACTTTTGGTTTTCCAGCACTCGCAGTTTGTTACTAAGGGTGTATTTAATTAAAATTTTGAAAGAGTTTTATGAAGTTTAAAAATTTAGGTGTATTTAATTAAGATTTTTTAATCTCTATAGAAGTATTAGGGTATTCAATATACACTTGTAAAGACTTTTAAAAAGTCTTTAAAAATCACGCGTTATTCAATTTAGAATTTTTAAAATCATACGAAATATATGGGTATTCAAATTTTCAATAATTTTATTAGAAATTTGTATATGCTAGACTTTGATAAACTTTTTAATGGTAAATATAAATAGTAAAATTCTTTATTTCTCTTTAATCTACCCTAAAAATTTTGAAAGACTTTTTTTTCCCTCTCTCTGTCTTCAAATCTGTTGGCGCACACAACGGCAAAAGATAATGCCGCAGCCCCCTTCCACCGCCGTTCACTCTGCTTTCTGGTGAGTTTCAAATGCCATCAATGTCGATCTCTTCTTTCCTTTGAAGAAAGTGTATTTTCATGATAGGCAAATTTTCATAGAATATTGAATTTTGAATATTTGAAGACTTTGACATATAATACATAAAATTATTCTGTGAAATCAATTGATATTTGCCATTTTTTATTAATAGAGGGGGCGGGAGGAGCTTGGAGGCTTGGATTTCATGCACTTTGATTGTTTTGATTTATTTTTATCTTGATTATTAATTTCTTGATTTTTTGAGGAAAGAGACACTGGGAAAAGCATGTTGAATAAAATAGTTAATAGCTGAAAAACTTAATCCAAGATTTAAACATGTTTATAATGATAGATTGAATTAAGTAGGTATTTTTTATTGGGTTGCTTGAAAAAAGAACAAAGAATAACTGATATAGTTTATTAGAGCACATCACAAGTAGCTAAAAGACTCAAGGTGCTAGATGTGTTGAGTAATTACTCTCTTTAAAATCATTTTTTCAAAATCCTGTTAAATGCTATCCTCTTTTAACTTCCTTGCAACCAAAAGCTAGAAATATTTTCAATCATTTATCTCTAACTAAAAGTACATTTTGAGACATAAAAGTATATTTTCAATAAGATGACGATGAGCCATGAAGATGGGAGTTGTTGCATGGTTCAAAAGTGTCATTGATTATGTAGATGCAAAGGGAAGAGTAAATGATGAGAAAAGAGGAAAAGTTAACCTTAATATTTGCTTGAGAAATTGGTTTCATCGAATTATTTTGTATAACAAGATAGATGTGACGTCCCACTACATTTTTGGTTCAAGTTTTTTTTTTTTTTAAATGTAGATTATCCTTGAATTGGCAATTCAATTTTATTTGAATTTTATGCATTGGATTAGGATGAGCATTCATACCTTAACATTGAAAAAAATCTTGTCTTTGGTTCTAACCCAAAATTTTCCTTCAGACTTCAACAGTGTCCTTTAGACCAACTTCAAAAGGCGTGAAACTGATGCTAAACATTTTGCCTTCTACTGGGACACTTGATTAGGAAATAGGCTGCCAAAGTTAAGTTGCTTTTCTGCAATAAGTTACATGCCAAATAAGTAAATTTAACTACATGTTGCACGGAGAAAAGTGCAAAGTATGCAGCACCTCGAGTATCGATAATATGAGAGGAGCAGCAGTATCAGAATCCAAAACATACCTACAAAGTGGAATTAGAAATGATTAGCTGGAAAAATAAGATACAGGTGTGTGTCAATATTGACTGGGGTCAAGAAATAATGTAATAGATGAAGAGCAAAAATTGTTTTCTTTTACTTAGCAGAAGTTAAACTTTGGCGTATTATACCATAGCATGGGGAGAATCTGAATCCTATTACGTTGTATGAACAACTAGAGACTATAAACCAACAAAGTTATCGAAAGACCAGTTGTGTCGTTTTGACAATAACATTGAATGCAATTCGAACCAAATACTTGGAAAGGGTACAGAAAGTATCCAACTGCCTGCTACTCTATATTGGATGATGATAATACGTCCTTTCTATAAATATTATACCATGTACAGTCTCTACTAATTGATAAATAGAGAGAAAAAGCTCAATGATAGAGTCTATAGTATAAATAAAAATGCATCAGAACATACATGTCAATTATAAATCAAAATATGAGTTGCCTGTGATGATGATAAATTACTTGTGATTGCAATTTAGTTGTTTAATAAAATGCTGCAAACTTAAGCTCAACCTTTTAAATTATATTTTGATACATGTTTGGTAGGGAGCACGACATAAATGACTATGTACTTTTTGATGATGATAAATGCTAGAAACTTACATGTTCGGTAGAGAGCATGTTTGATAATGATAAATTCTTATTTTAGCCCATGACATTAGGATGGACAATAACAAGGAAACTGGAGATTCACACCAAGGAATATATAGTATGGACGGTGGAAAAGGGCAATGAGTTGCCAAATGCTGCCAATCATGGATGGTGTGATAGTAATGGTTCATTCAACAAGTTAACTATGATAAATAATATACTTGGATGTCAAAGGACTTTTTCCCAATATCAAATCCGTATGAAATGGTTTAAGAATCGGTATAGTGACTATTGTAAGCTTCTGCGTCATAGCTCTGGGTTTGGCTAGGACCCAGTGACTAAAAAATTCATTGCCAGTGATGAAGTATGTAATGAATACATTAAGGTGAACTTCGTTTATTTAAAATAATATGTACAGTTTAACAATACAAGTCAGTGATCTATTTGTTTCATAGGTTAACTCTAATTATATTTTTTTCTTTACTAGTCAAACGGAAATTCAACTTCTTGCACCGACACTTTTGTGGACTATGAAGATTTGAGAATTCTAATTGGAAATGGAACTGCTATTGGGAGACATGCAATTAGACTAGGGAATGATACTGATGCCATAACATTTGAGACACGAGAAAGTAGAGGTGGTGGTTCATTAGATAATTTCATGTATGATTCCAATATCGGGGTATTCATACAAAGTGATACACAAGAAATTCTATATGAGTCTGCATCTCTCTAGCACTCCACTCCACCATTACCATCCCAACCCATGAGTCCAGAAGTTCCCCCAGCTAATAGAAAATGAAATAGAACCAACGTCGAAACAAAATCAGTTGAGACCAACAATATTCAGTTAGAGCTTATGGACAAGCTCACTCGTAGTATTGATTCAATTGATAGTAGTGAACCTAGTTGTTGGGATATTATCAGGGAGATCCCAAACTTGGATGATGTTGCTCGTTTCAAGGCCCTTGACTTGCTTAATACTGTAGCAAAGAAGTTTGAGTTCATGAAAATGACACCTGAAGAGCGTTCTAAATGGATAACTCATAAATTGATGCAATAAGTGGATTTATGGTATATGATTAATAATGAATTCTATAGTATTGAGATTGTTAATTCTAGTGTTTTTTCAAATTTTCAAATTTTATATTAGTAATGAATTCTACAATATTGAGATTATTAATCCAATGTTTTTGGATACTTTTGTATTTTGAATTAGTAATAAATGCTACAATTTGGAGATTGTTTATTAATTATTGTTATTGATTGTATTTTGAATGAGTAATGCTTGGCTTTGTTTGTATTAACTTTATCGTTGACTCCATAACTAATTACATGCACATACACGATTTAATTCTATTTTTTTTTCAAGCGCTCTATTTATATAATTATGTCTAGTATCAACATGCATGAAGATGAAGTAGATAATGAAGAGATGGAAGAAGTAGAAACGAGAGAAAAAATTAATTGAAAACATTAGATATACATTGATGACAATTCAAGCAATTCAATGTATGCTTAATGAGCTTATAGTCAACGTGTGCTACGAACGTGTTCAACTTCCCTAAATAGACGACCAAAAACTTCATGTGGGTACAATTATATACACAAAATATTAAATGAGGATCTGACAAACTTTTGACAAGTTTGTATTTATAAAATTATGTAACATCATTAGAGAAAAAGTACTCTTACATGATATAATGTTTATTTGTATTGAAGAAATGCTTGCAACCTTTTTACGCATTGTCGGTCAAAATTTTCGATATTGTGTAATTCGTGAATCATATAGTCGATCACATTTCACAACTAGTCAAAGTTTCAACAAGACTGTGAAGGCATTAAACACAGTTGTAGTTGATATGATGGGCTAAACCTAGATCTGCACTGCCAGAAAAGAAGCAGAAAAAGTACAAGGTTTTACCCCTACTTTAAAGTAAGTTATCATCATCATCATTATTATTATTTGTTATTGGTGTATTTTTCTCATTATTTATTATTATTATTTTATTATTTTAGGATTGCATTGGAGCAATTGACGGTATCCACATTCCTACTATGGTAATTGGATGTGATACAAGCCATTATCGTAATCGTCACGGAACAGTTTCACAGAACATTTTAGCATCATATAACTTTGACTTGGAATTCATGTATGTGCTTAGCAGGTGGGAGGGATCTGCACATGATTCAAAAGTATTGAGTGATGCTTTATCAAGAAATAACAGACTTAGAGTGCCACAAAGTATTTTTAAAAATTGGCAATTAGTAATTTATGTCACTTATATTTTTTTAATGATTATAAATGTTATACATTGCTTACTAATTTTACAACTATTATATAATTAGGTAAATATTTTTTAGTGGATTGCGGATTTCCAAATCAACGTCAATTTTTAGCTCCACTTCGAGGCACTCGCTATCATCTTTAAGATTTTGTTGGTCAAGGCCGTGAACTTGAAAATGCAAAAGAGTTGTTCAATCTTCGACACGCATCCTTGAGAAACGTAATTGAAAGGATTTTTGGTATATTCAAATCGAGATCCATGATTTTCAAAACAACTCCTCCATTTCCGTATGCACACAAGCAGAGTTAGTGTTAGCTTGTGTAGGATTACACATTTTTCTTCGCAAGGAGTGTCGTTCTGAAGAATTTTTAGTTGAACTAGATAATAAAGTTTTATCATCTTCATCGGTGTTAGATGATGAATGAGACAACTTTGGACCATTTTATGAGAGTCAAGAACAACAAAGAGAGAGTCATAATGAGTGGAGGGCTACTATAGCTACTAATATGTGGAGTGATGGTGGGCAAGTTAATAATATTGACCATTAGTGATTTCTCTTTTTTATTTTATAAAATAGTACTTGATTGTTTAAAAATAATTTGTACTTTGGTTATTTATTTATGTAATTGATGTGACTTATAAAGATTTGTTATTTATAGATTATTAAATGTAAGAAGTGAGATTATGAACTGGATAAAAAAATTTGTGGAAAAATATTTTTAAAAAGAATTGCATGCCATTTTTTTTTAATATATCTACATTCAATTTGGAAGTTCGTAGTTTTACCCAAAAGAACAAAGAAAGAAAAAGAAAAGAAAAGAAAAGAAAAGAGTGGGCTAATAATTTATGTTATTGACTTTTAATGTAATTTACTTATAGTAAATAAATAGAACATTATAAATTCAATTTTTTATGAATTTAATAATATTAATGTAATTAAATAAATTATTTCTAGACTTTCTTTTGCAACAAATTTTTTTTTTAGTAATCGTAGAACATTATATTTTTATATTCAATATGTTTAATTGAAAAAATAAAAGTCCATAAAAATCCATAAAAATCCATAAAAGTATGCGAAAGTCTTTTACAATGAAATTTATAAAAGTCTATGGAAGTCTATAAAAATCTATAAAAGTCAACAAAAGTTAATAAAATCTATTAAAGCCAATCACTTAAAATCTATGGAAGTTTGTTAAAATCAATAAAAGTCAATAAAAGTTAGTAAAATACATTAAACTCAATCATTTAAAAAATGTCAATCAAAGTCTTTAAAAGTCTAGATCAAATACACCTCCTAATTTACACTCAACCAATTTTTATAGCACAAGACATTTTCAACATTTCATATAATTTCAAATCACATCCCCATTTGGAGAAGATGAATTTTTTGTCCTTTTGGTGGAGTAGGTGTTTGGTGGCATAGAGTTGGTGGCAATGATGGGATGAGGTTGGTTGGGTGGAGGAAGAAGTTACTTTGTACTCTTTAAAAGTTATGAGACTTCATTTGTAATTTTTTTTTTTAGCTTTTTTATTTTTTATTTAAAGATGAGGATAAATCTGTCAAACTCTGTCAATGGGAATGTAATTTGCAATTAAATGAAAGGTTGTAGATGTCTGGTACTATAAAATTGGTTGAGTGGAGATTAGTAACAAACTACAAAGATTGGAGACCAAAAGTGCAAATTTTTCTTATTAAAAATATTTTTTAATTTAGGTGTGTTTAAAAAGTGATTTATTTGTTGTAAAATTATGGGATAATTATTGATCACTGTTTAGACTTATTAGGATACTTAATGTTATCATTATATTTAGATAAGCTTTGTTTGATTGTATCCAAATCACTTTGTTACTTACTTTGAAAACCTATAAATATAGGCCCATAGTTATAATAAAATACACAATTCATTTCACATATCTTTTATTCTTTTGTCTTCTTTCTCTAGTTTTATAACACGTTATCAGCACGAGATTCTAACAAATAACTTAGCAAATAGGTATTATTTTTCTATTCAAAAGAAAAAAAAAAGGAGAGAGAAGCAAAACATTGACAGCCGAGATGTGATTTCAACTATAAAGAAAACGAAGCAGTTTAGTAGCCCAAACTCCATCTTCCAAAGCAGCAGGTATGCACATCATGCTGTGAATCCATGCTGTAAATTCATGTCCTCCAAATCTATGTTGTAAAGTGTGCATGCACATGTCACGTTTTTCCATGAAAATATAAGATATATCTGAACAATAAAGCATTATTGCATTTATTACGATATACATGATTTTTTATATTATACGTGAAAATTCATATATTACTGCATTTATTGCGGTATTACTTCATTAAAGTAATTAAATTACATTCAGATTTGTTAATCAATAAATTTATGTTGAACATGTAACTGCAAGGCAGATTTTTAAATGTACTTTACTCTAAAATAATATCATAACTGTATTAATTTATTAATGTTGTGATTACTCTGTCTTTAACTTGAATAATTATTTTTCGATGTTCTTGTATAAATTTTAAATTGATATATATCATACTATTGCTTATGAAGAGCATATATTCATAACGATATGTTGTTGTTCCTGAAGAAACACAGCGTTAATATTTTGACAGAAGAATATTCTAGAAGAATATTTTGTTGTTGCTTCATAATAAGCAAAACTTTATATTACATTAATATTACAGTAGAATATTAATTACTCTTGAAGAGCCTAATTTTATAAGATAAAATATTCGATAAGAATATTATAATATTGTTCTTGAAGAGCAAATCTTTACTTCAAAATAATGATTTGTTGTAGCTCCTGAAGAAGCATAATGTTATAATATTCTGACAAAATATAATTAATTGCTCCTGAAGAACATAACATTACAATTTAAATATTCTAGAAGAATATTGAAGTATTGCTCTTGAAGTAGTAGTTTTTACTGTTCAATCAACTATTATATTATTTTATATCTATTCTTTCATACGTAGTTATGAATACAAGTTAGCATGAAATTATTGTGGGAAGCCTTCAAATCTTGAATAAGATTTGTTTATTTGGTTTAATTGTGCTTTTCCTAAAAAAACACAATTTTACATTTCTATCAATATTCCAAAAAAATATTGTCCTAACATATAAATATTTTAGAAGAATATTTTATTGTTGCTTCGGAATAAGCAAAACTTTATATTATATTAATATTTTAATAGAATATTAATTACTCTCGAAGAGCCTAATTTTATAAGACATAATATTTTATAAGAATATTATAATATTGCTCATAAAGAGCAAATCTTTACTTCAGAATAAAGTTAACATTTTATAATAATTTGCTGTTGCTCCTAAAAAAGCACAACATTATATTAATATTCTGGAAAAAAATATTACTTGCTACTGAAGAGCGTAATTATTAGATTTAATATTAAACTATTTGTTTATGAAATTTTTTTTTTTATAAAGTGTAATATTTTTAAAATAACTTGATATTGCTCCTGAAGAAGCACAAAACGATATTAATAATCTACTAGAATATTACTTCTTTCCAGAAGAAAGTAATTTATAAGATTTAATATTAAGTTATTGTTCCTACACAGCATATCTTCATAAAATTAGTTTAAAATAATTTATTGTCGCTCCTGAAGAAGCACAACGTTAGATTAATATTTTAGTAGAATATCACTTACTCTCGAATAGCACAGCTGTATAAGATTTAATATTTATTATGTTTTTACTACTAACAAGTAAATTATTACATATTTCAATATTTTTAAATAATAATATGTTGTTACCTACGAAATAACACAATATTAAATTAATATTCCAGAAGAATATTACTTACTCTTGAAGAGCATGACATTATAATTTAATATTCCAGAAGAATATTGAACAGTATTCTAAATAATATTTTATTGTGCTCTAGAAGAAACACATGTCTCGAACAATATCATATTACATAATCAAATGGAAAAAAAAAATTGTGATATATATATGCGTAATTTATGAACTAATGTTTATCCCTGAAGGAAAGCATACAAGTCATGTCATTTGGACATTGATTATTGTGACTCATTAATTGATGGCTAAAATATTTCATAGTTCATTAAAGTATTGCTTTATGTTTAACTCCTTTTAATTATAAAATTATTATTTTTAAATATCCATTTGATCATGTTTATAGATTCATGATGAATTGTCATGATATCTGTTTAGCTGATAGTGCAACTATTCATACAATTCTTCAAGACAAAAATTTTTTGAACTTAAAATTAGCAAAAAATAATGTTAATATGATATCTGGTATATCGAATATCATTGAAGGCTCCGAAGGAGCTAGTATTATCTTACGGTATCAAACAATGTCTCGAACCCAAAGTTCGTTGAACCAAAAAGTTTTATGCTTTGACATGATCGACTTTGACACCCAGGAATAATAATGATGCACTGAATAATTAATAACTCACATAGACATCCCCTAAAGAACCAAAAATTTCTTTTACCTAACAATTATCCATGTACTGCTTGTTCACAAGGTAAGTTAGTCATTAGACCTTATATTACGAAGATTCATGTTGAATCTCCAATTTTCTTGAAAATAATTCATGGAGATATATGTGGGTCGATACACCCACCATGCAGACCATTCGTTATTTTATAGTATTAATTGATTCTTCTACTAGATGGTTACATGTCTGCTTACTTTCTATTAGAAATATAACTTTTGCTAGACTACTTGCTCAAATCATAAAACTACGAGTTCAATTCCTCAATTACTTAATCAGGACAATCCATCTTGATAATGCTGGTGAATTTACATCACAAGCAATCAATGATTATTATATGTCAATCAGGATTGTCATTGAATATTCAGTTGCTCATATCCATACAAAAAATGTTTTAGCAGAGTCGTTTATCAAACGTCTTCAATTGATTTCTAGGCATTTACTCATGAAAACAAAAGTACTAACTTCTATTTGGGGTCATGCTATATTAAATGTTGCATTATTCGTTCGTATAAGACCAACTGCTTATCATGAATACTTACATTTACAACTTGTATTTGGCAATGAACCTAATATTTTTCATCTACGAGTTTTTGCTTGTGCTGTCCAAGTCCCAATTTCACCTCCACAACGTACAAAATGGGTCCCCAACGAAGATTTGGAATATATGTTGGTTTGATTCACCATCCATTATTAGGTACCTTGAACTTTTAACGGGTGATTTATTTACTACACATTTTGCAAATTGTTATTTTTTGATGAAATGACTTTCCCAATTTTAGAAAAAAACTACATCCTGAAAAATTAGGTAAATTTTTTTGGAATGAAACAACTCTATCTCATTTTGATCCCCACAGTAATCAATGTGAGCAAGAAGTTGAAAAAATCATTCACTTGTAAAGAGTTACAAGCCAATTACCTGATGTATTCATTGATACAAGAAACGTGACAAAATCATATGTACCGGTAGAAAATACTCATGCAAAAATTAATGTCCATGTAGGACAATCTGTCATAGCAAATAAATCTCAAATACGCCAGAAGCGTGGTCGACCAGTTGGTGCTAAAGACTTTGTACCTCGAAAGAAAAAGGTACAAGAGAAAATCCAACTAAAAACTTTTAATGAAACAATGGTAGAAACAATTGATCAATCAAACACTGATAATGTGATTCCTGAAAAACAACAAGTGTCCGAAAACAATGAGATTTTAATAAATTATTTATTATCTCATAAATTATGGGAACGAAATAATATTATCATGGACAATATCTTCGTGCAAAATGAGGATCCTGACCACAATCTATTAAAGATTGTCAAAATAGAAATAATTGACCAAAATAAAAAGAAGCCATACATGCGAAATTGAATTCCTTAGAAAACGCAAAGTGTTTGGACCTGTAGTTCGAACCCCTGAAAATGTAATCCCTGTAAAATACAAATGGGTCTTTGTAAGAAAAATGAATGAAAATAATAAAATTACAAGATACAAAGTCCAACTCGTAGCCCAAGGCTTCTCACAAAGACCTGTAATTGATTATGAGGAAACATATTCTCCCGTAATAGATACCATCACATTTAGATTTTTAATAAGTTTGACTGTGTCACAAATGCTCGATATGCGCCTTATGAATATAGTAACTGCATATCTGTATGGCACACTTGATAGTGACATACACATGAAAATTCTTGAAGGATTTGAAGTGCCAAAAGTAAATGATTCATTCTTCAGAACAATGTTCTCAATTAAATTGTAAAGATCATTGTATGGATTAAAATAATTCGGATGAATGTGGTATAATCGCCTTAGTGAATATTTGTTGAAAGAAGGTTATAAAAACGACGATGTATGCCCTTGTGTTTTCATAAAGAACACATATATTGGATTTGCAATTGTGGCAATTTATGTTGAAGATTTAAACCTTATAAGAACTCCTGAATAGCTTAACAAAACTGCAGATTATTTGAAAAATGAATTTGAAATGAAAGATTTGGAAAAACCAAATAAAGTCTTGGATTGCAAATTGAACATTTCTCAGAATGATTATTTGTTCATCAATCTTCTTATATAGAAAAAGTTTTAAAGCGTTTTTATATAGATAAAGCATATCCGTTGACATCGCCTATGGTCGTTCGATCATTTGAAGTGAAAAAAGATCAATTTCGTCCACTTGAAAATGGAGAAATAACTTTTGGACCCGAAATATCATATTTAAGTGCAATTGGTGCATTAACATATCTTGCAAATTGCACTCGACTGGACATAGCTTTTTCTGTAAATTTCATTGCAAGATATAACTCTGTACCTACTCATAGACATTGGAATGATGTTAAACACATCATTCTTTACCTAAAAGGTACTTTTGACATGTGATTATTTTATTCACGAAAATTAAGATCATCTTTAGTGGGATATGTAGTTGCAGGTTATCTCTTCGATCCACATAAAGCTAAATCACAAACAAGATATGTGTTTACATGTGGAAGAACAACTATATCATTGAGATCTGTGAAGCAAACATTGACAGCAACATCTTCAAATCATTATGAATTATTGCAATGCACGAAACAAGTCGAGAATGTGTATGGTTGAGAAACATGACACATCATATGCAAGCATCATGTGGATTAGCTTCAACAAATGATAGTCCAACAATATTGTATGAAGACAATGCAGCTTGTATTGCACAACTCAAATGATGCTACATCAAAGGGGACATGACAAAGCATATTTCTCCAAAATTCTTCTATATACACGAGCTTCGGAAGAATGATAACATCGATGTTCAATAAATTTGCTCAAGTGACAATTTGACTGACTTATTCATAAAAGCATTGTGGACATCCAAATTCAAAAAATTGGTACATGAGATTGTGATGCGTCGACTCAAAGATCTTCAGTGATTAATATTATGGGAATACCTGTACTATTTTTCCTTAGTCCAGATTTTGTCCCACTGAATTTTCCTTACAAGGTTTTAATGAGGCGTCATTTTCTTAATACTCCAAAACTTTAACAATTAATTGTACTATTTTTTTTTTCGTTTGATATTTTGTCCCCCTAGTTTTTATCAAACAAAGTTTTTAGCGAGACAATTATTGTAGAAATTATCATTATATTTAGATAAACTTTGTTTGATTGTATCGAAAATCACTTTGTAACTTACTTTGATATCCTATAAATATAACTCCACAATTATAATAAAATAGACAATTCATTTCGCATCTTTTTTATTCTTTTGTCTTCTTTCTCTAGTTTCATAACATTATTAAGTATATGTTGGATAAAGATTTTTGTAAATTATAAACAGTTGGTCCTATAAAATTTGTGGATAAAAATAAAATTTAACATACTTACAAATACTTATAATTACTAACAAACATATTTTAAATAAATGGCTATATAATTAGTCCTTATTTTGCCCTTCAAGTGGAAGTAAAAAGGACAAAAATACCCTTTTTATTGATTACACTCAAATAATTTGGGGCATATAAGTCAATTCTCACATAGAGATGTGGTTCAATTATTGAACGTAATTTCAACATCAAACAAAACGTTTAATAATGCACAAAGGTGCATATATGTTATTATTGTCTAAATACTGGGGATTAATTTAGTTGTCAGCGTAATCAAATAATCCCCAATGAAGTTGCTTTTTGTATTTCGCATTGGGGCCCACTTTAAGCACCCAAAAATTGATTACTCATACTGGGTTTGACACGATAATAGAAACATTATAGTAAACATACAATTAATGGTTATATTTGTTATCATGACGTGCCATCCTAGTACAAGGCCACCGCTTGGACCACGACACGACAATCTACTGCAAGACACGGGTTTGTTTAGGATCGATTTTAGAATCTGATTGTCTGATAATTATAAGTTGTTTTAAGTGTTTATTAAATTTTTAAAAAATAATAAAAAATTTTGTACTATTTATCAACATATTTTGAGAATCAACTTCTCTTTTAGATTCTCCACTTATCTATTATTAAAATATTAATTTTAACTCTAATTAATTAAAATAATTCTTTTATATATTAGATTTATTAGTATTCTAATTATAATGTATCTAGTTTAAATTTAAAATTTATTGATTTTTATACTCTATAACTATGTTTTAATTTTATAATTTTTTTTAAATTTCAAAATTTAATAGTTGTATATTATTTTTATTTTAAAATAATTATAGTGAATACATTGTCTTGAAATATTTGATCATTTTATATATTGTTATAAAAGTAAAAATAAATTTTACAATACTGCGAAATAAATGTGCAGAAAGAACAAAAAACTGAAGTTTATGTTAGGACTAAAATGGAGGGATTAAGGGGGACTTATGAGGTCAAAAGTTGGGGGATTTCTAGGGGAAATTAGTAAATTTTGTGGCTTAAAAAGTGAGGGAATTGGGGACAGCTTGGGCCGAAATCTTGATGGATGTTGGAGCAGTTTTTTTTCCCCCCTTTCTCTTTCAGTTATTTAGATGGTGGAGAAGATTTGAAAATTGAGGAGGGAGTGGGGAAGTTGTGGGGCAGAT
This sequence comes from Forsythia viridissima, assembly GCA_030279155.1. Taxonomy (NCBI): domain Eukaryota; kingdom Viridiplantae; phylum Streptophyta; class Magnoliopsida; order Lamiales; family Oleaceae; genus Forsythia; species Forsythia viridissima. The sequence continues at coordinate 32,925,435 of CM059042.1, forward strand.
TTTTTTTTAGTTCAATGGAGTGAGTTAGTTGGTTAATTGGCAGATCGGGGGATGGGTGGGCGGTTTCCTTGTGAAAGAGTAGGGCTGCTTGGCAGTGGAGGAGTGGGAAAAAATTCACTGAAAGTTGGTTTCAAGGGGCAGATTTGGGGTAGTTAGGCAGCCGGGTTATTGACAATATTTTGGGCTAACAATGGTGACCGACTTTAGCTAAAACAAATATGGTTTATGGGATGAAAGTTGGTGCCTTCTAATATGGTTTTACAGTCAATAATTGGGCCAAAGACTAGGATGGGAAAATAGTCGAAATAAGCTAATTAAAATGATCGAAAAGTAGGCCAGGAAGATGATTTTAAATTTAAATGATTGTTCTATAATTAAACCTAAATTAATTCAAAAAAATTATTCGTGTTATGAAAATTTAATTACTCTCGGTGATTAAAAAGTTTTCATGTTCGTCATATGAAAATCAACCACATGCAATAATTAACGTGGTTAATATATATATATATATATATATATATATATATATATATATATATATATATATATATATACTAGGAAGTTCGTAGGGACGCCGAAAGTTAAAATTTTATTTTATTGAAAGTTAAAAGTTGAAAAAGTTTCTTGTTGCTACAACCCTCCCCACTTAAAATAACTTTGTCCTAAAAATTTAACTTACTTGGTTTATTGAGTCCAAGTACTTAGTTAAGACATCTTCTTCTCTTTTCCAAGTGACCACATCCTCCTCATGTCTACTCCACTAAACCTTGACTAAAGGAATCTCCTTGTTTCTCAGAACATGAACTTTTCTCTCTAGAACCACTTCAGGCGCTTCCTCATAAGTCATATATTTTTATAATTCCAATGACTCATAATTTACCACATACGTAGGATCATGCACGTACTTTCTTAACATCGAAACGTAGAATACGTCATTCACTGCCAAAAGCTCAGGTTGCAATGCTAGACGATACACCACATTTCCAATTTTGCTCAAGAATCTCAAATTGGCCGATGAATCGTGATCTCAACTTCTATTTCTTACTAAAACGTAGTATTCCTTTCATTGGGGGCTAATTTTTGGAAGAAAAAAAAATTCGCCTACCCCGAACTCTAAATCTTTTATTCTTTGATTGGCATAACTTTTTTGACGGTCTTGCGCTGATTTAATGATAGACCTAATCTTGTTTATCCCTTCCATTGTTTTCTCAACTAACTCTAGACCCAAAATTCTTCTTTCGCCATCTTTATCTCAACAAATTGGTGAACGATATCGACGACCATACAATGCTTCATATGGTGCTATACCAATTAGGTAGGTGACTTTTCCATTTACCACCAAAATCCAAGACACGTGCTCTCAACATATTCTCAAGGATTTGAATAGTTCGCTCTGATTACTCATGAGTCTGAGGATGATAAGCCATGCTAAATTTCAATTTAGTACCCAAAGCTCCTTGAAGAATTTTTCAAAAATTTGAGGTAAACCTCAGGTCACGATCTGATACAATAGACATTGGTACTTCATGAAGTTGGACAATTTCTCTGACTTACAACTGTGCTAACTACTCCAAGCTAAAATTCATTCGAATTGGCAGAAAATGTGTAGATTTTGTCAAACGGTCTACTATAATCCAGATGTCATTATGTCATCTTACTGATCTAGGAAAACCCACAACGAAATCCATTGAGATTTTCTCCCATTTCCATTCCGATATATTCATTAGATTTAATGGCCCTGACGGCTTCTAATGCTCTGCTTTCATTTGTCAATACACCAAACATTTAGCCACAAAACGAGCTACAACACCTTTTATGTTTCTTCAGCAAAATGTATTACGTGTATTACGTAAATCTTAGGCACGCATAACCGACCTTTGAACATCAAAGCTTTGTCTTCAGCTATTTCAAACTCTTTCATCTTTTCGGTTTGTACATTTGCCTTGATCTTTACCAAGAAAGGATCATCCTTCTGAGCTGCCACAATTCTATCTCTGAGTGTCGACTTTACTATTAGACTTGCTATCAATACCGATGCCTGCATTGGCAGTGCTAAAATTTCAATTCTCATTTTCTTAAAGTCCTTGATCAGATTATCTTTTGCCAATTGCAGTGCAGACAACTGACCCATATTCTTTATGCTTAGAGCACCCGCGACTACATTTGCGTTACTTGGATGGTACATGATTGTGCAATCATAGTCCTTTACTAATTCCAACCACCGTTGTTTCATATGCAACTCATTTTGGGCAAAAAAGTACTTGAGACTCTTATGGTCAGTGTAAATCTCACACTGTCTTCTATATAAGTAATGACGCCAGATTTTCAAAGCTTAAACTACCGCTGCAAGTTCAAGATCATGTGTCGGATAATTCTACTCATACTGCTTCAACTGTCTTGAAACATAAGCTATCACATTTCCATGTTGTATCAACACACATCCCAAACCAGGCGTTGTAAATTACGTACTCTTCTGAACCTTCTAGTAGAGCTAGCACTGGTGCAAATACTAGCTTGCCTTTTAACTCTTGAAAATTTCATTAACACTTCTCGAACCAAACATACTTAACACCCTTTTGAGTCAACTGCGTCATAAGACCAGCTATTTTAGAAAATCCTTCTATGAATCACCGATAATAGCCAGATAAACCTAGAAAACATCTCATTTTTCCAACATTCTACGATGTCAGCCAATTTGACCCAACCTCAACTTTTGATGGGTCTATTTCAATTTCCTTAGCCGTCACAACATGAAAAAGGAATCCTACTCGGTCTAGCCAAAATTCACATTTCTTGAATTTAGCATACAACATTTTCCTTTGCAAAGTCTCCAATATTGTCCTCAGGTGCTCTTCTTGTTGCTCGAGATTTTTAGAATAAATCAGGATGTCATCTTGATGAATACAATAAAGAACTGATTTAAATATTGATGAAATACTCGGTTCATCAAATTTATAAATACCGTAGGAGCATTCGTCAGTCCAAAGGGCATTACAGTAAACTCATAATGCCCATAGCGAGTTCAAAATGCTGATTTTGGTATATTCGATGGCTTGATCCTCAGTTGATGATAGCCCGACCTCAAGTCGATCTTTGAAAAAATCAAAACTTCCTTCAATTGATCAAACATATCTTCAATTCCCGAGTTTGGATACTTATTTTTTATTGTCAACTTATTCAGCTCACAGTAGTCGATACACATCCTTATCGATCCATCTTTCTTCTTTACAAAGAGGATTGGGGCTTTCTCCTGAGACACACTCAGTCTGATAAAACCTTTATCCAGTAGCTCTTTTATTTGCATTTTTAATACCTGCCATTCTTTTGGTGCCATCCGATACGAAGCCTTTGACATGGTGCAGCTTCAAGTATCAGATCTATCGTGAATTCCACTTCTCTATCAGGCGAGATACCTGATAGGTCTTTTGAAAACACGTCAGCGTATTCTCGAACTACTGGTACATTTCCAATGATAATTCCTTAGATGAGGTGCCAGTAAGATTTACAAGAAACCCTTGACAATCTCACTTTTTTAGTAACTTCTCTACTTGCAAAGCTAAGACTAGACATAGAAGTGCTTTAATCTTCGATCTATAATTTGAACTCTCTTTTTTTTGACATTCGAAAGATTACTTCCTTATCAAAACATACAATGGTAGCGCGATTAGTACCCAACCAATCCATACCCAAGATAATATCACAATTCTTCATATTTATAACATGTAGATCTGTTGTGAGTACCAACCCATCATAATCTATCTGCACTGCCCTGGCTAATTTATCCGTATCTATGGTTCCTTCTGATGGCATACTAACCTCTATGATACTATCAGTTTTTTGACATGTAAAGCTAGGCATACATCAGATATCAAAGATATTTTTAGCCATTTAAGGTGCCTGAGGTTTGATCCTTTAACCTCCACTATTAAAAATGGTAAGCATACAATTAAAGCCAACATCTTGTTGTCACAAACTCGTAGTTCATCACCCTAATACGTGCTGCCCTATAGGTACCGACATGATGGCCAATCGATCACTTGAGATCCGAAGCAAACTAAATGTAATCATTTCTTATCGCCTCGGCACGTTCTAGATAGTATTCACTTGGTGGAACTATGTCTGAAATATCAATTTTCAAGTGGCCAATTAAGTGGGTTACTATTATCTTTTAAGTTAATTCCAAGGACTAAAATAAATTTTCATAAAACAAATATAAAATTTCATAAATATAAGTTTCATTAACGTCATACTTAAACATAAAAAGAAAATAATCAAACTTTATTTACCTTAGATTTGGCGTAGCGCGACGATGGCGAGTAGCGACACTTAAATTCTAAAATATTAACTTCTATATTTTTAACTTGACATAATAAAATAAAGACAATATAAAACAAAATAAAATTTTAAAAATTATGCGAGTCTACATAAAACGCCCCGGATTTTCTTAACCTAGAGGGTCACTTAAAAACCTTTAAATAATATTTGACGACTCCAAATAAATGTTCTCGTGCCCTAGAAAGGTTTTTAAAAATTTAACTATTGCGGAAAGTAACAAGCGCGCAAGGAAAATAAATTAATCTTTTAAAATCTTAAGGTTTTATCAAAATCGCTTTAGGCGTTGCCACAAATTATTTGACCATTTAAACTTACTCCAAAAAGAGATTTGAACTGTAAATACTTGGGATATGGACTAAAACATATTACAATTTCAGATCTTAAACATGTCATTTGATATGTGAAAAACGTTGCCAAAGTTGATTGAAAACGTGTCCCGGTGCACTGTCGCAGCTAGGTAAAACAAACGCAATAAATTCATACGATAAGGTTTTTGAGTAATTCTAAATTCTGTTAATAAAACACATATATACCTATCAAATTCCACTGATTTGACTTAAAAATTCAAAGTACACAATAACTTATGATATTTCAAATTTGCGGGCATAAAGCTGAATTTCTAGAAATATAACTAGACAACATCATCTTCACATTCCAAAACGAAACTTTAATAACAAATTCGATTTTCCTCATCTCTCCAATTTAAAATAGGTTTAACAATGTATTAAACTTTACATGATAAATGGCTCGATTATATCGATGCCAAAACATAATTAATATCAAACTACCCTTCTTTCTTCAAGGTCACTACTCTTACACTGTTGCACTAACGTCAATCACATCAATATGAGGATTTAATCATTTTGGGATGAGTATTTTATAAGAAACACTCAGTAGTAAACTACACTAGCATATGAAAATCATACGAAATTAATATGAGATATGCCATTCATTTAAACAAACATAAGAACAACATATTTTTGGTAACCGGCACCACATAAAATCATAAGTAATTACTTAACATACTTAAGTGATTACTTTCAATCACTATCATACTTAAGTGATTACCTTCAATCACTATCATAATGTTCCATCTTTATCATTAAACATAGCATACAATTTACATATCATTTTCTCAACGTAAAAATATGTGAAATATGAGTAGTATAAGAAACTACCATGTAAATTTGTAGTCTTTTGTGTGAGTTGAAATGTGAACAATAGATGCACTTTTTCTCAAAATAATAACTATGTGACCTTGCTTTTTTTTTTTTTTTTACAAAGTACGTGTGTTGTAGTGTGGCTTGAGTGACTAAATAGAAAGGAAAAAGAAAAGGAAAATATGATCTTGCTAGCTGAAAATGAGGGCTGAAACAGGAGCAAAACTGACGCAAAGAGGGCTGTTGATTTTACATTGTTGAAGCCGGGTCTTTGAACATAAAATGAAGGAAAAAGATGAAGAAAAAAATAAGGTATTGAATGCTTACTAATGGAGACTGAAATGTTTAAGAAAATAGATGAAGAATCTGATGTAAAATTGGAGTATGGAAGGCATTTGCTGGGGCCAAAAATTACAGAGAATAAGGGGATGCAGACTATAATTGTGGGGACTGAAAATAGGAGAAATAAGAGGATTTATGGTTAGCTTGAAGTGAGGGGAATTGGATGTTTTGGTTGGCCGAAAATGGGAAGGAAAAAGGAGGAAAAGTTGGCCTAAAAAATGACTAAAACCTAGAGTTTGGGACTGCAAAAAGATGGTAAACTCGAGACTTAAGGGGTCAAAATCTGGATAGCAAAAGGAGGTAAGGATGTTGTGATTTTGGAGGTGAATTAGTGGGAGAAAAAGAGGTCTTGGAGGGGCCAAAACTAGATAAAAAGAATGGGACTTGATGTTGAAATAGGGGACGAAATTGATGTGCAGAAAGACAAAGTAAGTAGAGTTTATGTTGAGACTAAAATGGATGGATTAGTGGGGGACTTATGCGACCGAAAGTTGGGAGATTTCTTGGGGGGGGGAATCAATAAATTTAGTGGCTTAAAAGTGAGAGAAATGGGGACAGTTGGGGCCGAAATCTTGATTGTTTTTTTTTTTCAATTATTTAAATAATGGAGAAGTGCTGAAAATTGAAGGAGAAGTGGGTAAACTGTGGGACATTTTTTGTGGACTTCATGGAAGTGAGTTAGTTGGTTAATTGACAGATCGTGGAGGTACGGTTTCCTTGTGAAAGAGGAGGGATGTTTGTGTAAGGAATTGAGGTATACATGCACAACGGAAATTAAATATTCAATTCCTTTAAGCCGGATCAACCTTGTACTTAGAGAGAATTCGTGATAAAAGTTTACCTTTGATGAATATCGTGAAATCTGATTTCTGACTAGTCTGATGTGCGATCTTCAATACCACAGCTGTCCAATTGTCCAACCTCTAATGGTGATCCACACAGCAAGAACAAATCTGGACTTCTACGATCAAAAACAGATGAAAGCGGAACCTTTTGAAAGAAAATTAATTGGGTTGTCTTTTTGCTTGTGCTAGCAAGTAATAGAAACAACTCTTAACCCTAATATGTTGTGCCTTGTATTTATAGGGGGGGCTAACCCTAGCCCTAGTTCTAGTCCAACTAGAACTCATCAACAAACGGGTCCAATTAATTAATCTAATTAATTAATTCAGTCTAATAAGTAATTAAGTCCGACCCAACTAATTGGACATTGGACATTAATTCTTACAATCTCCCACTTGGACAAGGTCCAACTCCAGATGCTCAATTCTCGCTTTATGTGTGTGACCCATTAGGTTCCCATTCACGATAGCAAACGCAGTGATATTCTCATCGATTTACCTAGATCGATCAATTCACGTCGCCGTCCAGGATTGACATCTAGCAATGTGTCAAGGCAATCCATATGAAGGAAAATGTCATGTGGTATGACAGAACCAATATATGTGCAGTTACCGTGGAAATATAATCCATTCATCAATATAACCCAATTGGTTAAGAGATATGGATCATCGTCAATCTCATTTCAACCAATTATATTATTCACCTCAACTCTTTGTTAATCTAATCTAGTTATGATTGAAACATTTTTAACTCATAACTCCACCCCGGCTGAAGAAATTTATATCAACTTAAGTGGGCAAATGCAGGTTATAGTCCCCTACTTTCCAGGAGTGACGAATCCTCATATTGGACATTCACAACCTTCATATGATTCTCACTATACCCATACGACGTCTTCCTGGTGACTCAAATCTTCTAGCCCCATCAAGCGCTCGCCAAAGTGTAGTGGTCGTCACATAAGATTCTATGATGTCCTCAAGTCAAAGGACCAAATCCACAACCGCGCATTAGAGATTTACCACTGACGCTTGGATAGTTATCCATGTGGAATCTCTAGGCGGATCATCCAATGTCATGTTCTCACAACAATGCATTCATGTGTTCATTCAGACGTCCCTTTACATCTTAGCTCGTGAGATCAGCTACTTTTTTCAAAAGAAATGCAACACATGCTAGTCTATCCGCAATAATGATATCCGTATCTCATTATTACTATGACTAGGGATATTTCAAGAATAAGTAATTTATAACTTGTATCTCACAATCACAACACCTTGTGATTAACAAGTTACTCCTTCGGACTCTATTATTTTAAATAATAATAATAAAATTTAAATAATAATATATCTGCCACATTAAAATGTAGACAAAATATTTAATTAATAAAATTGTTCATACACTTCAATGTCTAACAAAGAGTATATAAAACGTCCCATATAAACTAGATCCAATCACTCATGTATCTAATACCAATAGATTTAGCATGACTATCATGCTTATGCTGGGACAACGGCTTTGTCAAAGGATCTACTACATTGTCATCAGTTGGGACTCTTTCTATCTTTATGTCATTTCTCAGGATTATCTCCCTAATGAGATGATATCGCCTCAATATATGCTTGGATCGTTGATGAGACCTGGGTTCCTTCGCTTGTGCGATGGCTCCATTGTTATCGCAATACAAAGATATTGGATCAACAATACTAGGAACTACTCCAAGTTCTGAAATGAACTTCTTGATCTAGACCGCTTCCTTTGCTGCTTCTGAATCAGCTATATATTCGGCTTCTGTAGTTGAATCAGCAGTCGTTTCTTGTTTGGAACTTTTTCAAATGACTGCACCACCATTTAGAGTAAATACATATCCAGATTGAGATTTGCTATCGTCTTTATCAGACTAAAAGCTAGCATTGGCATAATCTTGAACTCTAAGTTCATTTCCTTCATACACCAAGAACATGTCCTTAGTCTTTCTTAAGTACTTAAAGATGTTCTTGACTGGGATCCAATGTTTCTCGCCAGGGTTCGCTTGGAACCTGCTTGTGACACTCAAAGCATATAAAACATCCGGTCGAGTACATAGCATGGCATACATGATAGATCCTATTGCTGATGCATAAGGAATTCTATTCATGCGATCTCTTTCAATTTGTGTCTTTGAACACATCTCTTTTGAGAGATAGATCCCATGCCCGATGGGACAGAGTCCTCTCTTGGACTCTTCCATGCTAAATCTTCTCAAGATTTTATCTATGTATGTAGACTGAGATAGGCCAAGCATTCTTTTAGATCTATCTCTATAGATCTTTATTCCGAGAATGTACGCTGCCTCTCCCATATCTTTCATGGAGAAATTTTTGGATAACCACAATTTTACTGATTTTAGCATCGGGACATTGTTTCCTAATAATAGTATGTCATCCACATACAAAATTAGAAATACGACTTTTCTCTCACTAACCTTTTTATACACACATGGTTCATCTTCATTCTTGATAAAATCAAATATTTTGATTGTCTCATCAAAACGAAGATTCCAACTCCGAGAGGCTTACTTTAATCCATATATGGATTTCTGTATTTTGCATACTTTGTTTGGCTCTGTGGATTCAAAACCTTCAGGTTGTGTCATGTACACATCCTCACTAAGATTCCCGTCAAGGAATGTAGTTTTGACATCCATTTGCCATATCTCATAGTCATAGTATGCTGCTATCGCAAGCAGAATCCGAATTGATTTAGACATGGCTACTGGTGAGAAAGTTTCGTCACAGTCAATTCCTTGTCTTTGCTTGTAACCCTTCGCAACCAATCTTGTCTTGTAAGTATGAACATTACCATCCATGTCAACCTTTTTCTTGCAAACCCATTTACAATCTATTGGTTTTACCCCTTCAGGCGGGTCAATCAAGGTCCAAACTTTATTTTCATACATGGAGTTCATTTCGGATTCCATGGCTTCCTGCCATCTCTTTGAGTCAACATTTGACTTCGATTCTATGTAAGTAGTGGGTTCATCTTCATCGTTTAGCAATGCATCATTGGTAATTAGGAGATCGTATCTTCGAAGAGGACGAATGACCCTGCTCGACTTACGGAGAGCTGCTGTGTCCTCAGGGACCGACGGTTCTCCAATTCCAATATGTGCCTCATCAAATGCAGGCTCAACTATTGGCTTATCTAATTGGTCTATATTTGTGGTTTCTTGAACCTCTTCAAGATCTACTTTGCTCCCACTGGTCTCTCTTAGAATGAACTTTTTCTCTAAGAATACAGCATATTTCGATATGATGACTTTCATCTCGATGGGATTGTAGAAATAGTATCCAGTAGTTTCTTTTGGATACTCCACAAATAAGCATTTATCAGATTTAGCTCCTAGCTTGTCTGATTCTACGCGCTTCACATAAGCGTCACAGTCCCAAACTTTCATGTATGAAAGATCAGATCTTTTTCCTTTCCATAACTCATATGGAGTTTTATCGATCAATTTAGATGGGACATGATTTAGTGTGTGACATGCAGTGTTAAGTGCATATCCCCAAATCGATTTTGGAAGAACTACGCGACTCATCATTGATCGCACCATATCTAGTAAGGTGCAGTTTCTCCTTTCTGATACACCATTTAGTTGTGGTGTATACGGTGGAGTCCACTGCGAGAGAATCCCATTCTCTTTTAGGTAGTTTAAAAACTCACCCTTCAAATATTCTCCACCTCGATCAGATCTAAGTGTTAGAATATTTTTCTCAGTTTACTTTTCTACTTCTTGCTTGAATTCTTTGAACTTTTTAAAGGCTTCGTGCTTGAATTTCATCAAATAGATGAAACCATATCTAGAATGGTCATCTGTGAATGTGATGAAGTAAGAAAAGCCACCTCTAACATCTGTAGACATTGGTCCACATACATCAGTATGTACAAGTTCCAAAATGTCTGCAGCCCTGACTCCTTTTCCAGTAAATGGGGTCTTGGTCATTTAGCCCATCAGGCATGACTCACATCTATGAAATGATTCATAATCATTTGTGTCCAAGTATCCATCTTTATGTAACTTGGTGATGCGTTTTTAATTTATATGACCTAGTCTGCAATGCCAAAGGTATGAGTTGTTAACCTTATTGCCTTATGCCTTTTGTTGTCTATACTCATTATAGGACATTCCAAGTCTAGAATATAGATGCTATTAAAAAAATTTCCACATCCATAAAACACATCATCAAGATATAAAGAACAACGTTTATCCTTAATCTTAATGAAAAATCCATCCATGTCCAAACATGAAATAGAAATGATGTTTTTAGTAATAGTAGGAATGTAATAGCAGTCTCTTAATTCTAAAACAAGACCCGAAGGCAATGGTAAAAAGTATGTCCCTACAGCCAAAGCAGCAACTCTTGCTCCATTCCCAACGCGTAGGTCTACTTCTCCCTTTTGCAGTAATCTACTGTTCTTTAGCCCCTGCATTTTTGTGCAAATATGAGATCCACATCCGGTATCTAATATCCAAAAAGCTGAAGGAGTAGATAAATTAATTTCAATGAAAAAGATACCTGAAGTAGAAGCCTCAGTAGACTTCTTTCCCTTCAAGGTGGCGAGGTATGCCTTGCAGTTCTTCTTCCAATGTCCTTTGTTTCCACAGTGAAAACACGGATCATCAGACTTGGATTTTCTCTTGTCTGCTTTGACTGTTTTTCTAGCAGATTTGGCCTTCTTGGATCCTTTCTGAAAGGTCTTTTTTTATTTCCTCTTAGTGCTCTTAGAGGTATCAATAGCCAAAATTTGCCCATTCCCCTTGTTTATATTGGGCTCAACAGTCTTTAGCATGTTCAACAACTCAAACAGGGTACATTGAATCTTATTCATGTTGAAGTTCATAATGAACTGCGAAAAGCTATCAGGCAGGGACTGTAGAACCAAGTCAATACTCAGCTCGTGGTCCATGGCATAACCCAATTGGTTTATTTTTTCAATATAACCAATCATCTTCAGTACATGAGCACTGACTGAAGATCCTTCTGCCATCATACATCTGTATAACTTTTTAGATGTCTCATACCGTTTAGTGCGTGACTGTTCATCATACAACTCTTTGAGATGAATTATAATGGTATAAGCATCCATACCCTCGTGCTGCTTTTGTAACTCAGGTGACATAGCTGCAAGCATCACACATGTTGCAGTATTTTCGTCATCGCTGTGTTTATTATTAGCCTGCACTTCCTCCGGCGTAGCCTCCTCAGTAGGAGCTTCCAGCATAGGTTGCTCAACGACATATCCAATCTTTTCATGCTTGAGAACAATTCTCAAATTGCGGTGCCAATCCAGAACCCGGTAAGTTTGTTGGCATCCATTATACCTCTCAAATTCAGGTGGTTACTCATGATTCAATACTGAAATAACAAGACAAAAAATTAATTAAATATAGAAAATTAATTTAATTATGGACTTGTATTAAATTAATTGTACTCCAACTATTTAAATTGAATTAATGACACTCAAACATTAATCAATAGAACCGGTTAGATTCTCAGTGGGCTAGGATCCCTTTTGTTTTATTAGAACCTTGAGCGACTCAACAAATCCTAATAAAACATCCAGGTAGATACTCTATCAATCACATCTCTATGTGACTCCTAGATCATCAAGTAGACAACTTATTATCGTACACATCTTCAGTGTTTTACTTGATTGTGCCCCCTAAAATTTTATTTCCTTGAGCGACTCAACAAAAAATAAAATTTTAGTTAAATTCAACCCATTGTTCAGAAACATCGAATGTTTCATAGTAATAAACATATCTATGAGCGAGCAGCCTTGAGCGACTCAACAAACTAATATCGATAATAGACTCTGATTTTTCACTATAACAATAGAAGGCATGTTGTATTAACCAGTTAATACGAATTTAATATTTTGATAAAGAGGGGTTTGTCTCATCACATTTATGTATATTAACTAAAATCCAACATGCAATCAATCATACATAATTATAACTGTGGATGATTATGGACTTTATCTATCTAATCTTCGTGAACCAAAAGGAAGATTAGTTGGTCAATTCCTAAGGAACGTTGCATTCTTTCATCGAATGCTAAATGCAATCATCTCCATCTTCTGCTGCAACCTGTATCCTATACTAGTTGGCACGCAAGCCCAAATAAATGAACACGCAGGTCCATATTAAATAAAGAGTTCAAAAACTCAATTAAATAAATAATAGGCTCGCAGGCCCAACCAACAATTAACAGGAATAATTAACCATACAACTAATCACATGGGTCGAGTCCATAATCATCTATTAAACATCTATTTTAATATCTAATATTAAAAATATATTATTTCTAAATTTGCAGTTTTGACAGTATAAGTCTAAACTTTTTAGACATTGTGGAACGGACTAGACGGAATTAAATAATTAATCTAATTAATTAATTAATTTTTCAACAATAAAATTAATCAATTAATCCAATTAATCAATTAATTTTATTCATAAAAGAGATTTTTAAAATTTATTTTATCTACCAATTTAAAGTCATACTTTAATTGAAGATAAAATTTGTATAGGGTCAAAATTACAATTTTATAAAGTAATAAGTTAAAGTTTAATCTGGTAAAAAATTCAAAACATAGTTTAAAAACGATTTTATTTAATTTTGAATATTTGACCAACATTAAAATAATTAATAATTACAAATTTTTCCAAAAAATTAAAATTGTATTTGAGACCCTATTTAATTTTAAATTCTTGAGGACTAGCTATGCAATTTCTAAAATTGCAGCCCGTTTAATTTTAAAATCAATGGCCTTTCTACGCAATTTCTCAAATTGCACGAAAGCCCCATTTTAATATTAAACTAGTGGACCTCTCATGCAATTTCTAAAATTGCATGAGAGGCACCGATTGTTTTTTTTTTTTTTTTTTAAATTAGGGGCTTCCTATGCAATTTCTAAAATTGCACGGGAGGCCCCGGTCTCCTTATCTAAAATGACGCAGAAACCCTAGGGTTTCTACAAACGGCGCCCCTAACAGATCTCCTGGCGGTGGTTGCGCCGGTGTTAGCCACTGCGGTTTGTCATTGAACAGCAGCTTATGCTGCTGTTCGAAGAGGGACCGTCGCCGCTGCTACTTCTAGCAACGGCCCATGGTTGTGCCGCCGCGAAATCAGTGGCGGAGGCCGTTGATTCCGCGGCGACAGTTTGCTGTCTTCGCAATGTAGGAGGCGCTCAACTTCCGCATTAGATTTCCTACCACCGCCACCAACCACCCTCTCGACTGTTGGTTAATTTGATCCGTTCCAAATAAACCCAAAACAATTTCAGATTTTAATTTTAAAATAAATTTACAATTTTATTTTACTGTCAAATCTCAAATCAAATTAATATCACAATATCAATTATTGTACTATTCATCAAAACAGTTTAACGAATTCTAGCAAGTAAAGGTAGGCTCTGATGCCACTGTAAGGAATTGAGGTATACATGCACAATGGAAATTAAATATTCAATTCCTTTAAGCCGGATCAACCTTGTACTTAGAGAGAATTCGTGATAGAAGTTTACCTTTGATGAATATCGTAAAATCTGATTTCTGACTAGTCTGATGTGCGATCTTCAATACCACAGCTGTCCAATTATCCAGCCTCCAATGGTGATCCACACAATGAAAACAGATCTGGACTTCCACGATCAAGAACAGATGAAAACAAAACCTTTTGGGAGAAAATTGATTGGATTGTCTTTTTACTTGTGCTAGCAAGTATTGGAAACAACTCTTAACCCTAATATATTGTGCCTTGTATTTATAGGCGGGGCTAACCCTAGCCCTAGTTCTAGTCCAACTAGAACTCATCAACAAACGAACCCAATTAATTAATCTAATTAATTAATTCGATCCAATAAGTAATTAAGTCTGACCCAACTAATTGGACATTGGACATTAATTCTTACAGTTTGGCAGTGGAGGAGTGGGGAAAAATTCACTGAAAGTTGGCTTCAAGGGGGCGGATTTAGGGCAGCTAGGTGGCCGGGTTATTGACTATATTTTGGGCTAATATGGTGACCGAAATTGGCTAAAAAAATGTGGTTTATGGGATGAAAGCTGGTGCCTTTTAAAATAGTTTTACATATAATAATCGTGCCAGAGATTAGGACGGGAAAATGGCTAAAATAAGCTAATTAAAATGATCGAAAAGTGGGCTGAGAAGATGGTTTTAGATTTAAATGATTGTTCACCAAAATTAACTCGAGAAAAATTATTCGTGTTATGAAAATTTAATTAGTTTCAGTGATTAATAAAAATTTCATGTTCGTCATATGAAACTAAAAGGCAAGCACGTATATATATATATTATAAAACGTACTAGGAAGTTCGTAGTGACGCCGAAAGTTAAAATTTTATTTTCTTGAAAGTTAAAAGCCAAAAAAATTTCTGGTCGCTACATTTCCACTTCAGTTTTCTATATAAGGGAGCATCTATAAGGCCTGAGTTTGAAAGGTTGAGCTCTCTTTTTAAGGTTTATCTGATGATCATGGCTTCTGATTGGTGGCAATCCTTTAGGTTCTGCAAAAATATCAGTAAAATCTCTTAGGAAAGATCTAAGCTCCCTTGGAGTTTTTTTCAACTCCTCCTCTATAATGGCATATAAGTGCCCCATGACCTCATAATCTTGTTGGTCCAACCATTTATTTAGGTTCTCTCCACTGATGAACTCAACCTTGATTTCAGAATTCTCACTGCCCAACACTACTTCCCTGCCTTCACTCATGAATTTAATGTATCCCTTCATGAAATCAATAGTTATAGGGCCAAATTGACTAAGCCAATTCACCCCGAGTACCATGTCCCTCCCAGTGACCTGAGATTTTATTGAAACGCATGCTCTTCTGTCTGCGATATCAATAGATGGTACACAGCTCTACTTTACAGTTGCTAACCACTGGCCACAACCATTGGCCACAGTTAATGTCATAGGCCTGGTGTGATCAGTTTGCCATCCCAAGTCTTGTACCAACTTTTTGTCAATAAAACTGTGGGTGATTCCAGTATCTATCAGAATGGCCATCCTTCTTATCTTGATCATCCCTGGAATTCTTATGGTTATATACCTTAAGACATTGATTGAAATCTACATAATTTCTTCATCTTTATCCTCACACTTTCTTTGATATTCCTTCTCACCTTCAACTATACTATTCTCTTCTTCTATCACCATGTAATTAAGCATCCTATTTTTGCACATGTGACAGTGGTATATTTTTCATCACACCTAAAGCAGAGCCCCATATTTCTTTTAGTTTGGATATCAGTGGGAGTAATAGTATTATAGTTGGAGGATTGGTTCTTTGTAGAAAAGAAAATTGGTTTATAATTTGAAGTAGGTGTCTCATTGTATTTTTGGCTGGTGTAATTACTCTTAATGGGGTTAAAGGACTTGGAAGTTCTTTTGGATTTATTAAGGGCAGTTATAGTTGTTTCTTGAAGTAGAGCTATTTCAAAGGCCTGGGTTACACAAGTTGGCTTAATGATTTTACAATGGACTTGATCTCTCCTTTCAATCCACTGGTAAGATGCTACTATAGTATGATTCACGCAAATTTGGCAAGGCTAGCATCAAAGTTTCCCCTACCCATTCTCAATTCACCACCATACCTCTCAGTAACATTACCTCATTTATAACTGGTCCTACTATTAGACATTTCTACTTGTTTATCCTTAGCTACATTCATCTTAGCCAACATAGCAACAGTTGAATCATACTTTTCATTCATTTCATACATATAACTTCTATTTTCACTACACGTTGTCTTAAGAACTTTTTAAGATGATTCTGCCTTACCAGATAATATTGCAAACGTATTGCCCAAATCAGTCACATCCTTGTCTATTCTTTTTCCGTGTTTCTCAGTAGTCTTTTGCCTTGTTTCCATAGTGCCCAAGAGCTTATGCTCATAAACCAAAATGTAATGGTTGGAGCTTATATAATAGACAAATTAAGCTCAAACCAGTACCAACTAAAGAAAATAAGCTATGGTATAGTAATTTCAGCTCAATTTAAGAAAATCAAAACAAATTTAGAATTGGGAAGAGATTGAATCAAGAAGAAGAAACTGAACTTAAGAAAAATGGAAGGAATTTCATTCTGTAATTACATCAAAATTCATAATATTTCTCTCTCCTCACATGGCTATAAATCTGGAAAATTGTAAAAGAAATGCATTATTGCAAAGAGAGTTTTCAACAAACGTAAAGTAAAAGCTGAAGCTTGGAATAACGTCGCAACCACTAATCCAAACAGTGTCATTTCTTCCTTGTTTCTTCAACACATCAAACGGCTTAGTCTCTCTCTCTTTTAAATAAAAAATTCTGGTAATTCTCTTGCCTTTCTTCTTTTTCCTTCCCCACGTCTGAAGCTGCTAGTTCTGTATATTGGTCTGATCTTGACAACCACCACGTTTATGAATAAGGAAAAAAAAATATGCACTTTCTTTTATTATGAATCTGATTTTTTTTTCTTTTGCTCTTTTTAGAGGAATAATTTGTACATTTGTGAGGTAGGGTTGTGTATTTTTTTTTGGATTTGAGTGGGGATGGAGAATATATTAGAGATGGTGGTGGAGATTAGAGGGTTGGGGACATGTGGTGAGGTGAGGGTTCTGTGGTGGCGGAGATGTGATGGTTAGCTGGTGGATTAGGATGGAGAGTGGGTGGAGGGGTCGGGTTAGTTGGGGAAGACGGTCTTTTTTCCATTTCTTTTCTAAATTCTTTTCTTTTTTTTCTTTTTGTTTAATCCATTTTTTGGTAATTTTTTTTAATTTTAAGTTTGTAATTATTTGTAATTATTTTCTTTTTTGGACTTTTGCTGTGATTTATCCTTCATTTTTTCTTTTCATTGTTTTTGTTTCTTTATGTTTTTTTTACTCTAACTAGTCCATTTATTATTGTTCAGTAACAAATTTATTTATATAACCCTACCCAACCCAGATAACCTTACGCCAAATCTGAACCCAAGCCCAACTAAAATAAAAAATCTAAACCAAACACCAAACCCAAACCCAAACCCAAACCTAAACCTAAAGCACCAAACCAACACTCCAGATACAACTTACACAAGAGAGTCCAAACCCAGTACCCAAGCCCGACCCAAACTGGAACAAAAAGTGATCCTAAACCCAACATAAACTAAAAACCCTAAACCAAAACCCAACATAAACCGACCAACCACGTTAAACACAACCAGTCAACCCCAAATCCAAACCCATAAGAATTGAAGCCAATCTTGAGGGACTTTGATGATGTTTTCAAAGAGCATAAAGGCTTGCCCCCAGAGAGGTTACATGACCACCATGGGGGCCAACCCTTCAAAATTAGGCTTTATAGATGCCCATTCATCCAAAAGACTAAGGTGGAAAGGCTTATAGAAGTGATGCTAGCCATTGGAATTATCAAATCAAGCAACAACCCATTTACTTCTCCTATATTATTGGTAAAGAAAAAAGATGGCACCTACAGGTTATGTGTAGATTATAGACAGCTCAATAGCTTAATTGTGAAAGACAAATATCCTATGCCTCTAATTGATGAGTTATATGGAGCCAAGTACTTTACAAAGATTGACCTCAGAGCTGGTTACCATCAGATCAGGGTCAGACTTGATGATATATATAAAACATCCTTCAAAACTTACCAAGGGTTATATGAGTTTAAGGTTATGCCATTTGGGTTGACCAATACACCAGCCACATTTCAAAGTTTAATGAATGAGGTCTTCAAAGAACAATTGATGAGGTGTGTCATAATATTCTTTGATGATATTTTTGTGTATAGCAAAGACATGGCAAGCCACAATGAACATTTGGGTACTGTGCTACAGTTAATGAGAAAACACCAGCTTTATGCTAAGCTGAGCAAGTGTACAGTTGTGAAAATAATTGCATGTGCACAATATCGTTAACTAGTAATAAAGTGGACCTAATGGGTCTAGATTATCATTCCCACGAATACTATTTTATATAGATACTAGCTCAATTAATCCTTATCCTAATCTATTGAAAATAATTTGAAATCGTTTATTTGAACAATCAATCTATAACTATTAATTTAAGAAAACAATGTGATAGCGTTTATGAATAGAAATATCAAGAACTTATCATATAGGATGATTAAAGCGTCGGAATTCACGAATTCACCGTAGTTATAATCTCTAATCTCTCATATCAAGATTTCTTCCTAATATTGTACTCGATCGAATTCAGGAATTTAACCTAATTTACCTCTCTCGAGTTCAAATTAATCCTATCTAGTTAAGTCAACACACTATATCTCTATGTGAAGTCAAAATAATCTTTAACTAGATACATTAAATCTCATAAGAATTCGATTTAAGACTGCAACAATAACAAAAGTGTATCTCTACCTTTTATCCAATTACTGGATTTTTCCAGTGGTCTAGATTAATAACTTACCTCTGGATTTGTTACAATCCGCAATTCAATGAAATAATAGTCAATTATTTCAAGCATTACGTGAAGAAATAAGATCAATACATAATCAACATATAATCAAAACTTGAGAATTGAAATTAAAAAATCTAAACTAGGTTACATTGTTCATCCAAACTATAAGTTTAGCTACTCATCATACGAGAAAAAGAAAACATGAAGAGTTTGGAATACATAACCAGATTTAAATAAAGGACGAGAAAATGTTGAATATCTTACACCAAGAATTCGCCATTTTCACGTCCCAATCTTCCAAGTCTTGGCCGTTCTTCCTCTGCTTTTTTAGTTCTCTATTGTTTCTCTTCCTCTCCGACCCTCAATGTGGCCTAGGAAAAGTCTTTATATAGTGTTTACACACCTCCAACTTGTTTTAATTAAAAAAGACACAAATACCCCTGAGTTTTACTTTAAAAAATTCGAAAAAAAATATTACGCGAGTTGCGGTTGATCGCGGCCAAACCGCGGCTCTTTGGGTGTTTCTATTTGCCCTGGCTTATTGCGACAAACATCACTTGATGTTTGCCACGGTCTAGCTGCAGTTTGTAAACTACGGCCCAAACAGGCAAGTTTCTATTATCTTGTAGTTTAGTCCTTCAACTTTTTAATATTATGCACTTTGGTCCCTTTTTCTCCAAAATTTTTCAACATTCATCCCAAAACTTTCAAGAACTTTAGCATTGGTCTCCAAACCTCGTTATTCTTTCAATTTTGGTCCTTCTCAAGTTTTAAAAGTGTGCAAATAAGTCCTCAAATTTTTTGTAAGTTAAATTCCACTTTTGAAACTCGTGAAATTCTTCCAATGGCTTTCTTAGTGGTTCACTACCGTGCCATTATGTCAATCTTTAAATATTTACGATCAACCCCAATTAAGCTCCAATTCTCCCTTTTTGTTCTATTTACCTACGTTTTTTGGGTTTTTCCTACAATGACATTATTTATACGGAATTAAATAGAAATCTGATCACATCACAATTTAACATCAAGTTTATAAGCTAGGATAAGCGTACAAAACACACTTATCAAATACCCACAAACTTAAACACTTGTTCGTCTAGAGCAAGATTATCTACTTAAACAATTAAACAAATAATAATAGAATTTACTATAATAGATAGCTTGCCGTATTTGCCTCAGATTTTTGAAACACGTCAAATAATTCATAAAAGACTTCTAATTCATGCTACCAAAATCAATTTTTACTCATTCGATGCTTGACGGACGTGTGTGTATGCGCATAGTCAATCCAATCACCATATACATTTAGGTTGGTAATATTTTGTCCCTCAATACTCAAATATTTCATTTCTCTCTCGTAAGAATGCACACTCCCATATTGATATCCAATCTCTCACCCGGGGTGTTAACTCTAAAGTTTTCCTTAAAATACTTGTTCTTTTACCACTCAAGTTTGGTTGGGTCTAGCCAATATAGTAACTATCTAGATCGGTGATGATTCTTCCTTTATTGAGTGTTTTGACCGTCAAATTTCTACTAGGCAAGTCAAACTCTCTAGTTATCTATATCCCCAAGTTATACTTACAACGGCTCAATCTCGCTTTTTTTTTTTTTTTTTTTTGAGAACTTCATTTCCTTAAGCTTTCTAGATGACCCTTGTAGTGAGCTTTACGCCAATGGCTCCCAAGTTTGACAGACCTTAGGGTGCTGAGTTTTGAGAACCCCTACGATCTTTATTACTCGAGTCAAATAGGCTACGAAGAGAGGCATTGGATAACGCAAGTGCAATGCCCTTTTTTTGTGCAAGATAAAATATACGGAGATTAAATTCCTAGCATCCGGTCAATACCTAGATTCTAACTGTTAGCCAAATACACTCTACACAAATATTACACAAGCACAGAATCAACACCTATCTAAATACTGTCTACATTGGATGGACTATCTCCAAACTATCATTTCAATTGGTTAAGTGATTGAGTTTTCAATTAGTGGTCTTGGTTTTCATAACCTAGGTTCACTTTTCTGTCATCGTATTCTATTCACTAAACCAACCAAAGGCAATGATATTTATGACTATTGTGCTCACAATTAATCACATCTCACATAGATAAGTATAGTAAAAAGAATAAGCATAAGTAGCATCACCTAGTCATAGTTCATGAATCGAGAACAGTTTCAGATAACAATCATCTTCAGCTGGTAAGGTTATCCATCACATATTATTTTTTATTTTATTTTATATAATCAAAACACACAAATGATGACTGCGCCCACAAACTATAAAATATCCTTTGTCCTCAATGGGAGTAGAAGAAAGCAAAAGATAAAACATAAAGAGTTTACTCGAATGAGAAAGCGTAGAGACTCCATCAGATTGTCATCCAATCAGTATGCATCGGGAGGTGAGGGTGAAAAATGCTACTGATTTAGGCATCCAAACAATACACGTAATTCTTCATGAAACGTTGTTGCTCGTCCATCCCATAGCAAAGAGCTTCCATTGTGTAGCAATGATTGCCTCATGTCCATCTCGTAGCAGTTGAATTTCATTTGTATACCTCTATAAAGTCGTCTGCATAGAGTCTAAAACTGGTTCGAATTTGAGCCCACCTCGACGTCAGATATCGGGGCATCCAACTGAATTGGTTCCTCGATGTAGTTCAGAGTGTCTTCATCATCTTCTACCTCTAATTCTGCCACCCACCTCTGTTCATTAACATGCCTTTGGACCTGTTCTACAGAGTGCCTTACAGACTAAAGTCAGAGAGCAGTCACATTGGTCTTGTCGATTACAGACAGATCCATAAAAACCTTAGCTTGTTTACGAAGAGGTGAAATGAGACTCGAGAATATTAGTGTTGCCCGGGCTTTTAGGAAGAATGCAATGTCCTTGATGGAGTTGAAGATGTGTTCCTTGAAATTTAAGTCATGTCCTATCGCCAACTGATACAACATTGTCATCTGTGCCGAATAAATTTTCTGTTAGGTCAAAAGTGGTCGCCCGTTGAGCGACTTCTTCACTAATAGGTCTCATAAGTAGGAGACACAGGACGGGCTCTTTTATTGATGTTTGACGCTTCAACCACTTCCATTCCTTTACGCGAGATAGTCGGTTTTGTTCGGAAATGTATTGTGAGCTTGAAAGTACCTACAAATAAAAAACAATCACTTGTGAGACGATAAATATATATAAGCTATGTAAAAGTATCTCTAAATGTATTGCAATGTTATCCCAAAACTATAATGGAGAAATATGCTCAAAAATTCAGTTGGAACATTTTATCAAACACCTTGGGGGCAATGAACAAAAGAGTTTATAAACATAAACATGAAGAGATCTATGAAACCCAAATTTTAAATCATTAAATCCACAATGTGCAACACTAAACCATCCACCTAATACATCCCATACTCCATTCTAAACTAAAAATTCAAAGAAGTTCATATAGAACATAGAGCTAAGGGTTTAGACACTTTTACCTTTGTGCAATCCAAATTGAGAATAAGAAAATGTAGGAATTGAGGCCTAAATCACAATGAATCTTCATTTCTCTATGATGGAATTATCAAATTGGGATAAATTTGAAAGGATGGAGTGAAAAAGTATAGGGTTGGAGAGGTGAAATATTTTTATGGGAGGGGAAGAAGAAGTTGGGGGTTTAAAATAACCCCCCAGGTGACTGCGATCGGGCCGTCGTTTGCAGCTGCGGTAAACTGTAAGTTATGGTTTGCTGCAGTCTAATCGCGGTTTGCAAACCATGGTCAAACCCCTTTTTTTATTGTTTTTTTAAACGATGATGCTTAGCCTAAGTCCAGAAAATTTATGTTTGCTTAATTACTAAAAATTGGAAAACGTGCTCCAAATTTTAATGCAATTCTAAAATTCTACTTGCAATGCAGTAAACATATAAGAGATAGAAATATGGGTTGCCTCCCATTAAGCTCTATTATAGCCTAGAGCTCGACTTCTTGTAATTTTCACTCTGGCATTGTAATATCAATAGTGAACTTTGCTTTAGGGAAATCCTCCACATAGTGCTTTACTCTTTGGCCATTAATTTTAAAATTTCCTTTGGTCGGATGATATAATTCAACGGTGCCATATGTAAAAACTTTAGCAATTGTGAATGGTCCTAACCATTTCGACCTCAACTTTTCGGGAAAAAGCTTTAGTCTTGAATTGTACAACAACACTTGATCCCCAACCTGGAATACCCTTTGTCGAATGTGTTTATCATGAAAATACTTTGTTCGTTCTTTATAGATCAATGAATTATCATTAGCATCCATCCTAAATTCGTTTAGCTCATTCAATTGCAGAGTCTAGTTTCTCAGGATTTTTCCAAATACATGTTTAACTACTTGACTGCCCAATACGCTTTGTGCTCAAATTCGACCGGTAGATAGTAAGCTTTTCCAAACACCAAACGATAAGGAAACATTCCAATTGGTGATTTGAAAGCTATACGGCATGCCCATAGTGCATCATCAAGCTTCTCGGACCAATCTTTTTGGGTAGAATTTACAGTGAACTCTAGGATCAATTTTAATTGTCTGTTTGATGTCGCCACTTGCTCACTTGTTTGTGGATGATAAGATGTGGCTACTCGATGCTGCACACCATATTTGTTGAGGACTGACTTAAATAAGCGATTGTAAAAGTGAGTTTGGGTGTTCCATATCGGTTGAATATGTACTTCTTGATGGACACGACTACCACCGTTGCATCATTAGTCGGTATGCTTTTGCTTCCACCCATTTGGACACATAATCAACGGATACAATAATATACTTGTTGGAATAGGACAGTGGAAACGGTCCCATGAAATCAATCCCCCAACATCGCACAATTATACCTCAGGCATGTTATTTAAAGGCATTCCGTGACAAGTTGAGATATTACCTGTTCATTGGCATCGATCACATGATCTACAAAATGTGTACACATACTTAAATAATGTTGCCTAGTAGAAACCACACTGTAAAACTTTAGCAGCTATTTTGATAGGGCTGAAATGACCACCATAAGTCGAGGCGTGGACACGTGCTAGTATCTGTTTCATCTATTCTTTTGGAACACATCTTCTGATAATCTGATTTGGCCCTCTTGTATAGATAGAGCTCCTCCCAAAAGTAAAATTTAAATTTATGGAGAAGATTTTTCTTGTTCTGATAAGAGAATTTTGGAAGAATAATTTGATTGACCAAATAATTGACAATGTCAACGTACCATGGTGCTTGCCTGTTTGCAAGATCTTTTCGTCTGAAAACACTTTATTCATGTAAACATTATCAGCCTTATCTTCCTGCTCCAGTCTAGATAGATGATCTGCTACTTAATTTTCTGTTCCATTTTTATTACGGCTTACAATATCAAACTCTTGTAATAATAATACCCATCGAATCAATCTAGGCTTGGCATCATTCTTTTCAAACAAATACTTAAGAGCGGCATGGTAAGTGTAGAATATTACCTTTGACTCAATGATAGAGGATTGGGTCTACTTGAAATTACATCCACACCAACAACAATCTATGGTCAGAAGGGATAATCAGAAGCTTAGTCCTAACTACTATGGACCTTATAGAGTGGAGAAAAGAATTGGTGAGGTAGCCTACATGCTAGGACTTCCAATGGAATCTAGAGTTCGTCCAACCTTTCATGTTTCTTTGTTAAAGAAGAAAATTGGGGACAAAGCAGTCAGTATTGTAGAACTTATTGTGGGAACAAATATAGAAACTGTGGACAAGCAACTATTGAGAATTACACAAGCTAGAATGTTTAAGTGGGGTTAAGTGGGCTGGTCAATCTAAGAAAGATGCTAAGTGGAAAGATTCAGCCTACATACAAAAGCAGTACTCTACGTTTAAACTTTGGAGACAAGGTTTAGATAAGCGGAAGAGTTTTTATGGTGAAGAATTAGCTGAAGAAAGTGGATTGCAGTAGAGAGGAAGGAAAAAGAGAACGAGCAAAGGCAACCTTATTAACCGAAATTGAAATTGAAGGAATGATGCCGTTTATTTTCCAAGTTAATACACATGTTTGGTGGTGCTTAAATTATAATTTGAGCTGGTCAAACTGGTCAAACATACTTTTTATCCACACATTCCATAGAACCCACAATTTACAATCCACTTTTTATCCACACATTCATTCACAACTTATAATATAAGCACTTAAAAAATAATTTCAGCACTACTAAACATACACAATTGTATTACATTTTTTAAGTTGTAAAAGGAAAACACGCTTTTATTTGATTGCTGATAGAGAGAACATTTTTTCATTGAAATTTTCCTTCAATTCCATATTCCTGTTCTTCATCTTCTTCTTGTTCTTCTTTAATTTTTACACCCATTCATTTAATTGGGCTTGGTTATTATAGTTGAGCTGAAATTCAGTCAACCCAGTCTTATTCAGCTGGTTTTCAGTTGAATTCACCATTGGTTGAGTTTAATTCATTACATACTGCCGATAGCCGCAGTAGGTGAGGTCTCCTTCCGCCTCCAATTTCTTTCTTTTGATGGTTTTTGGAATTTTTGTTTCTATTTGGCTAGAATCTTAATTTGGATGTTCTATTTTTTGGAATTTTTTGTTTCTATTTGGCTAGTTTATTTATTATTATTATTATTTTTTGCCTAGTGCTGCAATGACGAATCTGAAATTTGAATGATTGAATCTTAGATATTTTTTTGCCTATATAGGATTACTATGTTTTCCAATTATATATGTTTGTCTTCTGAAAATTGATGTCAGTTTTATGTTCTTTGTTTTCATTTGTAATTGTTTTCTATTTTGAGTTCGGTTTCTTGCGGGTTTTATCTTCCAATTTCTGAAAGCCTCAACATATATGGTGATGATGATAAATTTTTTGTTAGTAGTTTTTGAGAAAATATTGCAATTATGGATGAATTTGTCCGTAAAAAGGTTTCTTTTTCAACTGTTTTTGTCATACCTCTTTGTGCCACAATGTTATTTTGACCTCTTTTGTGCACTTCTAGAACTGACATAATTATATAGTTTTTGCATCAACTTGCATACTACAAAACAACAGCCACTTTGGCTAAATGGCCGTCACTACAACAAAGAGGGTCTATAGCGGCGACATATATTGCGACAACAAAAAGTCGCCTCTATTAATTCTACATAGTAGCGACGACAAAGAAATGTCGTCGCAATACCAACAAAACTTATAGCGACGACATATGTCGTCGCTATAAAACCTATCTCGTCGCTGTTGTGTAGAGGCTATAACGACGTCTTTCTGTGTCGTCGCCACTCAGATTAGGAAAGGACGGGAACTAATGGCGGCATTTTGGTGCATATATAGCGACGAAAAATGTCAGAAAAAATTCTTCTCCATCTCCGTTTTTTCATCTCCATTTCTTCATAATCATCTCCAATTATTATTAGTACTGTATTTGTAAGAATATAGTATTTTACAAGTATGGATATTGATAAAAGTTGGACAACAATTAGAAATCGCACAAAGTCTGCAGATTTTCGGAACGGTTTACAAGCATTTATAAACATGGCGAGGCCATACGTTAACGACAGAGGAAGAATTAAATGTCCGTGCAAAAAATGTTTAAACGGTCTCACACATCCATTGGAAATCGTCGAGGCTCACATATTTGTAATGGTTTTGCGAAGAGTTATGTCACCTGGATATATCATGGCGAGATTGATGTTCGTACTGCGAATGTGTATAGACAGAATGAGCGAGATGGTGTGGAAGATGAGATGATGGATGTAATAGACGACGTAGTTGGTGATGAGCATGCAGGTACAAGCACCGATGGTTACTATGACGAACTGTTTCAGGCTCTCCATTCAGAACTGTACCCGGGAGTTTCATCATTTTCATCCCTAAATTTTTTAGTCAAGTTGATGCATATTAAAATTATGAACAAATGGACAAACAAGTCTGTCGATGATCTTTTGAAATTGCTGAAGTTAGCATTCCCAAATATGAACCTGGTTGACTCTCACTACGAAGCTAAGAAGCTGATGACGAAGCTTGGTTTGGGTTACAAATCCATTCATGCCTGCAAGAACGACTGTGCACTGTTTTGGGATGAACATGCTGATAGACAAACTTGCCCGATTTGCCAGGAAAGTCGTTGGGTTCACACTTCTGGGAAAGTGAACAGGAAGAATGTTCCGCATAAGGTGTTGCGATATTTTCCCTTGGCCCCCAGACTAAAACGTATGTTCGCGACGAAGGATACTGCAAAACTTATGAGGTGGCACAGTATAGGAAGGTCTAGGGACGATGATGAAATGCAGCATCCCGTTGATGGAAAGGCATGGTGGGATTTTGACATGAAACATCCAATGTTCGCAAGTGAGATCAGGAATGTCAGGTTAGGTTTGGCCGCAGACGGATTCAATCCATTCGGTAACATGAGTCTGTCGTACAGCATGTGGCCAGTAGTTGTAACAGTTTACAACTTGCCACCCTGGTTATGCATGAAGCCCGAATATCTCATGCTTACTCTGTTGATACCTGGTCCTAAAGCACCGGGTAAGGACATTGATGTATTTTTATGACCATTAGTGGATGAGTTGAAGGAATTGTGGGCCGATGGGATTGACACGGGAGACGGTGGAACCAACAGCAAGTCGGTATTCAGACTGCGTGCAGCTTTGTTGTGGACTGTTAACGATTTCCCAGCGAGAAATAGTTTGTCCGGTTGGAGTGGTCAGGGGTACAAGGCATGTCCGACGTGCAACGAGGATACTCTTTCAGTCCGTGTGATAGGTAAGACAGCTTATGTGGGTCATCGTCGGTTCCTGCCATCCAGGCATCATTTTCGGAGCAATTTAGACTTCGATGGGAGGACAGATAGGCGACCACCTCCGCTTCGGTTAACGCCTACAGACATTTTAGCACAGTTAAGTCGTGTCAGATATAGAAGTCCAGGAAAGCACCCAAATTACGGTGGCGCTACAATTCGGAGAAGTGATGACGAGCTCAATTGGAGAAAAAAGAGCATTTTCTATGAGTTGCCGTATTGGACTTCTACAGAGCTCAAACATAACATCGATGTCATGCACGTAGAGAAGAATGTTTGTGATAGCTTGCTCGGCACAATTATGGACGATCTATTCAAATCAAAAGACACAGTCAATGCGAGGCGCGATCTAATGCAATTAGGGATCAAAAGGGAGTTGCACTTGTATCAGAACGGGAATAAGTTGATGAAGCCTGCCGCATGTTACACCATGTCGTCTTCAAATCGTAAGAAATTTTGTCAATTTATCCGATCGGTTGAGTTTCCAGATGGCTTCGCTTCTAATCTTCGAAAGAATATTGCTCCAAATGACAGCCGTATTATCGGGTTGAAGTCACATGATTGCCATATTATCATGCAACGGTTATTACCAGTCGGATGTCGGACGTTCTTGAATAAAACAATTTCCACGGTCATTATTGAACTGTGCACGTTCTTCAAAAAGCTTTGTGCAAGAACACTAAAAGTTAGCGACATGATAGCATCCCACGATCACCTTGTACTCATTCTCTATAAGTTGGAAAGGATATTTCCGCCAGCCTTCTTCGACATCATGATTCACCTCGTAATGCATTTACCAGAAGAGGCAATCCTTGGAGGTCCGGTGCACATGAGATGGATGTATCCATTCGAGCGATACCTGAAGAAATTGAAGGGCTACGTTAGAAATCGAGCTCGGCCCGAGGGATCAATAGCTGAAGGGTATGTTGTGGACGAGGCATTGACCTTTTGTTCGAGGTACTTCCAGGACATAGGGACAAGGTTCGATCGACCAGACAGAAGCAAGGATGCTACTGTTCCACAGACACAACTTTCTGTTTTTCAGTCGCAGTGTCAACCACTTGGAAAGCAGTCACCAATGACGTTTCCTACTCAAGTTCGAAATCAAGCAATTTTTTACACCCTGAACAACTGTTATGAAGTTGAGCCATTCTTGCAGTAAGAAGGCGTTAATTCTTGATTATTATTCTTTTATCTCGAATTAACTTTATCATTTGAAACGAACTAATGAACGTTGATCTTCAATACTTTGTTCAGGGAACATATGCAGGAACTAATGAACAGTGGCTGTCCAAACATCGAACTAGTGCACAGAAGAGACTTTCATAGTTGGTTCTACAGAAAGGTAAACGAACATCGATTGAATAAAATTGTAAGTTTTCAACATAATTGCTTTCAATAACTGAGAATAATTCTTGTCATGCAGCTATATGCAATGCGCCAAAGCCACAACCATCAAGTTTCTCATGAGTTATTTGCGTTGGCCAGTGGATGTTACTAGCAGGTTACGTCATACACGGCTTGTGTTGTCAAAGGAGTTCGGTTCGTGACATATGATCGTGATATTCGAAGAAAAACTCAAAATAGTGGTGTGTCCGTCCCAGAGACTGGGGGTGAGAATTACTACGGGCAGCTGCAAGATATACTGGAGCTATAATATGGACCGAAACTTTCAGTCTATCTGTTCCGATGCAAGTGGTTTAGGTGTGATGGGAGACGGATGGTAACTGAGAATAACGTTACCAGTATTGACATCAGTGCAGAGGCGTTCAAGGATGATCAGTTCATACTTGCTAGCCAAGCACAACAAGTGTTCTACATTGAAGATCCATCTCGTGGTCCGAACTGGCGAGTAGTACAAATTGTCCATCACAGGAGCACGTGGGACACAGTGGGAGCTAACATCACAGAGATTGACCTGCTCCACAATAACTACTCTTCCGGTTTATCTCTAGTCGTTGATCTTGGCAACATAGAGCATGTATCCTTGCACCGCGATGATGATGAAGCTGATGAGATCGATGCATCGGTTATCAGGAGAGCCTCGTCAGATACTGCAGGAGAAACTTCGTTTATAAACGACGATAATGTTGAAGACGATACAAATGTAGAATACGAGGATGAAGAAACATCGAGTGAAATCAATGAGGACGTCAGTGACGATGATGTAGATCAATCGTATCATGATAGTGAATCAGATTGAAATGTTATTGTGCGTCACTAAATTTGCAATGAAATTACTTTAAAAAAACGCATGTTTTTTTTGTTGTTACTATTTTCGGCTTGAATGTTTGTCATTCATTCATCGGTTCATTGGTATTGGTCAAAATGCGAGTTTGGATGGAGTTTCAACATTTATGTACATTTTTTCGAACAAAAAAGTTCTACAATTGTACAAAAAACATGATTTCATTTTCCCATTATATCTTCAATCGTAAAACTTGAAGGACTTAAGTTGCAAATAAAATAAAAGGAAATTGAAATAAAAGAAAAATTAAGAGGATCCAAATGAAAAATGTTTAAAGTTGAATGACCCAAATAAATATGAAAACATAAAAATTAAATATTAAATATTAAATACTAAAAATTATTATTCATAATATTAAATCTCAATAAATATTAAATATTAAAAATTAAAAATTAAAAAGTGAATATTAAATACTAATAATTTATAATTGATATTATTAAATATCAATAAATATGAAAACATAAAAATTAAATATTAAATATTAAATACTAAAAATTCTTATTCATAATATTAAATCTCATTAAATATGAAATATTAAAAATTAAAAATTAAAAAGTGAATATTAAATACTAATAATTTATAATTAATATTATTAAATATCAATAAATATGAAAACATAAAAATTAAATATTAAATATTAAATACTAAAAATTCTTATTCATAATATTAAATCTCATTAAATATGAAATATTAAAAATTAAAAATTAAAAAGTGAATATTAAATACTAATAATTTATAATTGATATTATTAAATATCAATAAATATGAAAACATAAAAATTAAATATTAAATATTAAATACTAAAAATTATTATTCATAATATTAAATCTCAATAAATATTAAATATTAAAAATTAAAAATTAAATAATAATAATTATTATTGATAATATTAAATATTAAAAATAATTGATAATATTAAATATTAAAATTTTTTCATAATTTTAAAAAGCGGGAAAATTAATAATTATAAAAATTATTGCAATTAAAATATTCCCTTCAAATGAGAAAGCAACATATAATTTTCTGCAATGTATTGTCAATAGCGACGACATATTGTGCTGAAAATTGGGCGCCACCTTTAAGGCGCGTGTTCATAAAAGCTGAAAACATGTCGTCGCTATAGTTGTAAATAGTGACGACATATGTCGTCGCTATTGAGTCAGACCTTTTAATTCACACATAACCTTCTTCTTTTCCATTTCTGCTTTGGTTGTTCTTCTTCCGTTGCTGCTGTCGCGCCGCCGCCGCCGTCTGCCGTGCGCCGCCGTCTTCCTCTCTCTCAGAATCGTCCAGAGACTCCCATCCCTGCAACAAAGGTGAGCTCTCTCTCTCTCTCAATCGCTCTATCTCACTCTCAAACTCCACATCATTTTATGTCCTCTTAATTTTTTTTTTCAATTTGAGGGTTAAATCTTTTTTTGTGGTGAGTCCCATTTCATTCGCCACTAATCGTCTTTGGCGAAGTCCCCACCACCGATTTCGCCACAAGCCACTAATCGTCTCATCAATCTCTATGAAGATAATTTATAGAACCCTTCAAATCTTCAAGCTTCAAATGTTATTATGAATAAAAACGTTCCATTTTCCTCAAATATGATGATTTTTTTACATCCATTTACATTTGGGATTGTGATTCTGATTCTAATTTTTTTTTTACTTTTGAGTTTTCATTACTGGTGATATGTTTTCTGACCTACATTGGTGGATTTCTTGTACTTTTACTTTAGTTTAAATTATGGGTTTATAGCTTAGCAATGGATAAGGTAGTTGGGCTTAATGAGGTTCATGAATTTGAATGTTTTGATGTATAGAACGGAAAATGATTTTGATATAGTATTGTAAATATTGTGTTGAATATTCTTGCTATTCTTAGTGTAATTTTGTTTGGTAGATGACACAATGTATCTTAAACGTGCAAAATAATTGTGTATGTTAGATGGAATTGTTGTTCTACGTTATTTTCATTCTAAGATTGCATTTTGACAGGTTTATATTAATAAATTTGTTATTGTGACTTTAAGAGAAATGAAATGGATGCTTATGGCTGTTTGCAGAAACTATTGGATCTACGTAGAATGGATGCTTATTCATGTGATTGCAGTTCAATTATTTGTGTAATTAGTGTAAAATACTTGCTTGAAAAACAATGGGTGATCTAATCAGGATATATTATTATAATTTTTATTTTTTGATCAACAGTTGACTTACTTCACTTGAAAGTCTTGACCACAAGAAACTAACTATTAAAAATTGCAAGATCCAAGGCGAATTCAACTTGGGATTAGAAGAAATCCTCATAACATGACAGATCAGGGTAGAGGGTGATTATATATAAAAATTAGTTTAGGGACCAATTTATAATTAAATATAATAAATTCAAATTTTACTATAAATTCAAAGTTTAGGGACTTATTTGCAATAAAATAAGTTTAGGGACCAATTTATAATAAAATATAATAAAGTCAAATTTTTCCATAAATTCAAAGTTTAGGACTTATTTGAAATTACAGTAAGTTTAGGGACCAATTTATAATAAAATATAATAAAGTCAAATTTTCCCATAAATTCAAAGTTTAGGGACTTATTTGAAATTAAAGTAAGTTTAGGGACCAATTTATAATAAAATATAATAAAGTCAAATTTTCCCATAAATTCAAAGTTTAGGGACTTATTTGCAATAAAATAAGTTTAGGGACCAATTTATAATATAATATAATAAAGTCAAATTTTCCCATAAATTCAAAGTTTAGGGACTTATTTGCAATAAAAGTAAGTTTAGGGACCAATTTATAATAAAATATAATAAAGTCAAATTTTTCCATAAATTCAAAGTTTAGGGACTTATTTGCAATAAAATAAGTTTAGGGACCAATTTATAATATAAAATAATAAAGTCAAAATTTCCCATAAATTCAAAGTTTAGGGACTTATTTGCAATAAAATAAGTTTAGGGACCAATTTATAATAAAATATAATAAAGTCAAATTTTTCCATAAATTCAAAGTTTAGGGACTTATTTGCAATAAAAGTAAGTTTAGGGACCAATTTATAATAAAATATAATAAAGTTAAATTTTCCCATAAATTCAAAATTTAGGGACTTATTTGCAATTTTACAGTAAGTTTAGGGACCAATTTATAATAAAATATAATAAAGTCAAATTTTCCCATAAATTCA
Organism: Forsythia viridissima; assembly: GCA_030279155.1. Lineage (NCBI taxonomy): Eukaryota > Viridiplantae > Streptophyta > Magnoliopsida > Lamiales > Oleaceae > Forsythia > Forsythia viridissima. The sequence continues at coordinate 32,958,798 of CM059042.1, forward strand.
AAGTTCAGGGACTTATTTGAAATTAAAGTAAGTTTAGGGACCAATTTATAATAAAATATAATAAAGTCAAATTTTCTCATAAATTCAAAGTTTAGGGACTTATTTGAAATTAAAGTAAGTCTAGGGACCAATTTATAATTAAATATAATAAAGTCAAATTTTTTCATAAATTCAAAGTTTAGGGACTTATTTGCAATTTTACAGTAGTTTAGGGACCAATTTGAAAGAAAATATAATTAATTCAAAATTATCCATAATTTTAAAGTTTAGGGACTTATTTGCAATAAAATATGTTTAGGGACCAAATTGAAATAAAATATAATACATACAAATTTTCACATACATTTAAAGCTAGTATGGCTGACGTGATATTCGCAATTATGTCATGTGTTAGTATGGCTGACGTGATGTCGCACGGAGGTGATGGTGCAGGAGATCCTCCACAGCTGCCATCTCATCGGCTCCCTTCGGCATGCGAGTCTGGTAAGACGTTTCTTTCAAATTGTAATTATTTATTATTTTATACATATCGTTGAAGAAAATTGTATGATCAATACATTTTTCAATTTTTTCATTTTCAGCACCCCCGCCAAAGCGACGGGGTATATCTCGAGGCATCAATCTCGAGATGGTTTGGCAGGCGAATGGGAAGATGCCACTTCTTATCGCGTTCGACAATGTCAAACGCACAATGCAGCCGATCGTGAATAACGCGAAGTATTTCACGCGCTTGGTTGGGAACCAAGTGAGATTCACCGTGCCCCCGTGCTACCCTTCATGGACAGAGGTTCCAGAGGAGCAGCGGGCACGGTTACGTAGCATTATCGAGGTATGAACATAAATTAGTTTTGTTATTAGTACACTTCATTAATACTTGTTTTACGACTTGTACACTAACATATTCTTTTTTCACTCTTGCAGAGCTACTTCAATCTGCAGGGCGATCGGTAGCCCGACGAGTACCGGGCAGTATGTGCCTCAGTAGATCGTCTGGCGGCCGATCGTTATCGCGATTACAAACTCAAGGCGCATAATCACTTAAAAGCGCATGGACCGAGCCGACCATACAGCGAGATGTCCGCCAAGGACTGGCAGAAGTGCATTGACTTCTTCACCAGTCCTACTTTCGTGGTAAGTATTGTTTATATATTGTTTACGATATTTTATATACTCTTTTATCTAATACATTTTTTGCTAATCAATTATATGTTATACCTTCAGGACCGGTCCTCCAAAAATAAAGCCAATCGGGGTAAGGCTAAATACCCGAGCGTGCAGGGTTCGAAGAGCTTCTTTGGCACGCGTTACGATCAGGTACAACATATAAATTTTCAATATCATTATAAATATCTTCACTACATTACGTAAAAATGTATATTAAATTTCACGTTTAAATTGTCGTAGCGGGACCTGTGACCCAGAAGTGGCTGGGGATTATTGATTCGTTCCGGACGTTTCACACCTTCCGGGATGGCAATTGGGTCAACCCGCAGGCGGCTGGTGACTATGTGAGAATTTTTAAATTATGTGAATATAATTTTATCTGACATGCATGATATTATTATTTATTATTATTTTTTCACTGAACAGGATAAGCTTGTTGAGTTCAGAGAGACTCAACAGACACAAGTCGCCTCCAATAGCGCGTCATTAGACGAGCGTGCTATTGCAAAGGAGGTTCTCGGAGAACGACAAGGTCACGTCCGTGGGGTTGGTCGGGTTTCGAAGGGCACCTCTCACTCGCTCGATTCGACTGCTGCATCGTTTGCCCCACAAGGAACTTCCCATCAGTCCTCTGCAGACCCCCAGAATAATGATGTTCGGTTTGCCATGTACGAGGAGCAGCTACGCCAAATGCAGCGTGAAATTGAGCTTCTAAAAAGTAAAATACCAGCTGCGCCTGTGGATGAGGAGGACGGGGACGAGGACGACGGTGTAGAGGGTCTGTAGATTTTTTGAATTTTTTATATATTATTTATATTATTTGGAAACAAAAATTTTTTTTTTAAAAAATTCAAAACGTTTATAACGGCGACAATGTCGTCGCTATAGGTAATTACATTATTTAAAAAAAAAATTTAAAAAAAATTCAAAACGTTTATAGCGGCGACAATGTCGTCGCTATAGGTAATTACATTATTTGTATTAGCGACGCCTTTATCGTCGCTGTAATGGATGAACGTATGGCGACGACACAGTGGTCTCTATTATTTTGTCTATAGCGACGGTTTTTGCGACGACTATGTCGTCCCTATAAGTCCATTTTCGAGATATGGTCACGACTCTATTGAGACGACATTGTCGTCGCTATACATACAAATTTATATAGAGACGACGTATAGTCGTCGCTATAACTCTAGAGACACTAACTTGTTGCGGCGACATATTGCGACGACATTGTCGTTTCTAAAACCTTAAAGATACGACTTATGAACATTCAGCGACGACAAATGTCGCCGCTATTTCCCTCATTTCTGGTAGTGCGTATAAAACTACCATAATCGCAAAAAAGCCTAACTTATATCAAATAAGTTTAAAATGCCTCTTTTATATAAAAAAGACTTAAATACCCTTATTTAATAGCTACTATTAACAGACCATTAACAAATTACAGGCCTGTGATCTGTTAAGGCCAAATTAATAGACCAACAAGCCTGTGGGTTTGTTAAGGCCAAAATGCCAAAAGTTAACATTGAGCTTAACATGCCAAAAATTTGTTAACATACCACGAGTCTGTTAACGCGAATTTACACATTTTAACTGCTTTTTCAATCAACCCACTTCAAATGAATTGAGATTTACAGAAATTTAAAGTAAAATTCACAATTCACACTAAGATTTATACATATTTTCATAATTTATACTACATAATCCACGATTTCTACCATAAGTTAAAAGAAGAAGATAGAGACGGATGAATTTCTACTTTGAAATGAGATTTTTTACACAAATGAAATGGGTTGAATTGTAACATTGAAATGGGTTAGATTATAACTTTGAAATGTTGTCTGAATTTGAAACCGTTTGAAATAATTATAAGCGGGGAAGAGAATGGAAGGTTATATTTGATAATTTATAAGTCAAAATTGGTCAACGGCCATTTTTAAAAAGTTGGTCAAGTCACCCGACCATTCAGCACTTATCCCACCAAAACAACTCTCCTTTTCCTAAAATGTTCCTCGTTGAAGATCTTATAAATTAATTACATCGTGAATGAGAATCAAAAACTTTAGTGAGATAATGCCTCTGACTATATTCATTTGCTATATTTTTAGTACTGATAGAATGTAATCCATATTTAGCATTTAAATTCATAATATCATGTTTTTTTAAGTCTTAAGTTATTGAAATTGTTTAAGTGCAAGGAGAAGCAGATCAGGTTTTTCGAGGATAATTAGCTTTAACAAATTTTGGTTAATCAATTAAATTAGTAACACCGTTTAGTTTTAGTTATCATCTGTGCAGTCACTTCTTTTCTCTTTCCATGTTATTTTTCCTTTTTTCTTTGATACGTCGTTATTAATTCTCCTGTCTATTAAATATTTAATAGGAATTTTGTGATTGCAATTGTAAAAATTATTTGTAAAGAAGTCACAGCTATTAAACAACGAAACTGTTGAATCAGTTTGTCTTTGCCTGATCAATAATAGCAATCCAGGCTGCATTTTGGTGGTAATGAATGACAAAGTTATTTTATCAGTTTTACAGATAAATCATAATAGTGTGATTAAACCGTTCTGCATAAAAAATTGGGAACATGTTCCCAGTTGAAAGAACAGTGCTATGTATTTGGATATGACCATCGTCCAGCTTCGGCATTTTTTTTTTTTTTTCGTTTTTGCATTATTAAATTAATATCATAAATATTTTTAGGTATGGCTGATGTAATGTCCCACGGTGGTGATGGTGGAGGCGAAGATCTTCGTCAAGGTGCAGGCAGGTTACCATCCCTACGAGTCTGGTAAGAAATTATATTTTCTGAATTGTTTTGTTAATTTATTTTGTGAGTTTACATACTAATTGTGATGTAATTATTATTAACGACCTCCGGCGAGATGAAAGGGCACCGCGAAATGCATAAGCTTGCATAGAGCATGGCTGGAAAATGGAAAGCGGCCTCTTGCCAAGTTCTCGACACAGTTGACCGGACAATACAGCCTCTTGGAGACAATGCAAAGCTCATGAAAAAGTTATTGGGAAATCAAATTTGGTTGTACCCCCCCTACTATCCTTCGTGGGCAGAGGTTCCATAGGAACTAAAGAGACGCATACTGAAGATCATCGAAGTAAGTAAATTTAAATTTTATGCTTTCAATAAATTTGTTAACTTCAAAAATTATGAGTTATCTAATTCAAATTTTTGCAGGAGTATTTGACCCACGCGGTTGCACTCCGCCCTATCCGTACAATGAGATTGATGTCGATGTTGACAGTCGATCGATATCTAGATTACAAACGAATGGTGCATAAGCACTATAAGGAGCACGATCCGAACCGCCCATACTGCAGAGTTGGTGAGGTCGACTGATAGAAGATTGTGGAAATATTTACAAGTCCGAGATTTTGAGTAAGTATATTTATTGTATTTTAAATAATTAATCTACAATTTATATTAATTGTAAAATTATGTATATAGTATTAGCATTTTTTTTAGACACGTTCGGACAAGAATAAAGACAACTGGGCTAAAGCGAAATAGGTCTCCCTCTAGGGGTCGAAGAGTTTTTTGGCACACGATACGAGATGGTACGTGTCAAATAATAAGAATTTTATTTATTCAATTTTGGATGCTTCATTACGATAGTGTTAATTACTAACTTTAGATATGATTTTTCGTAGAGGAACCCCAAGACGTAGGAGTGATCTGGACTTATAGACTCATTTCAGTCCTTCCACACACACAAAAAAAAAAAAAAAAAACAAGAGATTGGGTGAACAAGGCGGTTGCGAGTGATTACGTAAGTAATTGCTGATACACGTGATTACACATAGCTTCGTATCATTCTTTGAGTTTTAATTGAGTTTTGTTGTTTCATTATATTTTTTTAAAAATTTCAAGCTAAACTGGTTGAAGTGCAGAAGACATAGACGCAGCAGGCTCGCTCCAGCGCTTATTCTGTGGACGAGCCCGTTGTTGTCAGAGAGATGCTAGGGGAGAGAAGGGGACACATCTGTGGAGTTGGACGGATTTGAAAGGGCACTCCCCGCTTTGATCAAGCATACATTGCTGCATCGCGTGGCCTGTCCGCAATCGGCCAATCTTTCGAGTCAGATAGTCACGTTGCTAAAACGTCTAAGGAGTTGACGCGTTTTGTGGCAAAACTCCACAAGATGGCTGGAATTATTAGTACTTTTACTGCCATGTGGAATTTCAAATTCCCTCACGAAGCTGCACATGTGATACAGCTTGACGAAGAAGAAGAAGATTTAGCGGATCCTTATTCTGCCTTTTATATATATATATATATATATATATATAATTTTTATTATTGTTATCTTTATTATTATCAATATTAATAATAATAATATTATTATTGTTACAATAAATAATTTTTTAAAAAATAAGAAAATAAAAGAGACGACAAATAGCGAAGACATGTCATGGCTATAAATGAGTACTAGCAACAACAATCATCGACGACATGTCCTTGAAAATTATATCACATAGTGGCGACAACAATGTCGTCACAATTTCCCAAGAAATAGTGACTATATATCTTCACTATAATCATCAAGACACACGACCTTCATGATCTTTGGCCAATGCTTTTTAACAGATTTTTAATCTGGACCGAACAAGCACAATATCTTTTTCAATTTCTACGAAGTGCAATAACATCAAAATAGGATAAGAAACCTTATAATTTTCATTCAACATCAATTGATACACCATGCAATTAATTATAACGGTAGCAGATTTAAAAAGCAAATTTATATACAAGATGGAGAGTGTATGATTGTGTACAAAAAAATAGAGTATTTTGTATATATATCTAAGTTGTATAGCATGAACAACAAAACAAATTAATGCTAATGACAACCATAACATTCCTTATAGTTCTTACCATACTAGTTTTGTCTATTTTTCAACAATAAATTGCAATAACACAGATAAAGAAAAACCATAAGCAATTAATTACGTGTACTTACTCATCAACTCATGCAAGAAGTCCCATAAAAATCTATAAACAAGTGGTCACATGTACTTTGCTAATCAACTCACACAAGAAGTCCCATAAAAATTTTATAAAAGCCTGCAAAAAGTTCCAATTCTTCAAATGCTCATAAAAATATCGTGTTGTCATACTGAAAAATGGTACATATATACACGTTATATACGTTCTTTGAGTCCCTATGAAATAAGTGCATAACATCCGTTAAAACGTGACATTCGAAGCTTTTGCTATTACATGTCACGTTTGCCTCACTCTCTCTCTCTTCTAGTAAAGGCTGAAAGCCTTTTCTTTTTATCCTTCTTTTATGCCATACACTTGTTTCTTATGCTTACTTTTCCTTGTTAACATCTATATATGTTTGCATAACAAAATAGGGAAAGGATAAAGAGTGACACCTAGAGTGAAAAGCTTAGTGTCATCTTGATACAAGCACAACATTGAGTGTAATCCCTTGATCTCAAATGGGAGATGCTAGTAGGGCTGGAATCGAACCTTTCTATCGCCTGTCTATCTCCTATCAAGTATGCTTCTTATGCTCAACTTAATTCTATCTCATGAAATGCTCCATATGGCGGGCGAGAGTAGAGGTAGATTTGCCAATACCACCCAACGAGCTCCCAAAATTTGCTCAACTTAATTCTATCTTCAAATCAATTAATTAGAGGCACTCTCTCTCTCTCTCTCTCTCTCTCCAGCGTACCCCATCAAATTAGCTCATTTTCATTTTATCTTATTGACTATCACTACTCAAAGAACTAAGGTATATTGTCATTCAGTGGAGGCTAAACATGGAGTTTATAGAGGTAAGTCTGAAATTGTAGAAAACTATATTTATAGTTTGCGTAATCTTGCAATACGATTTGGTGTCTCTACCCTCAAGAGATGTGATTATATTACACCAAGAGGCCGGGGTGGATATAGGGCGGCTCTACTATTCTGGAGTCACCCTTGAACCAATTTATTTTTTAGTGTAGAAAAAAAAATATTGAAAAAAATATTTTTATTAGGTTGATTTTAATTTTTTTTCTTAACTCCCCGTCTGGATTCACCCCAGCCAAGGGGAGAGGACAACAGAAAGCATCAGTCATTCCACCGCGCAGCCTGTTTCTGCCATAGAATTTCCACAAGAGATAGAAATGTTTCCCAATGTTGGGATCCAAGAGTCTACCTTTCACAACATATATAAAGACAACTAAACTACATATGTTTATTCATAAGTATGTGTTTCATCTAAGCGACTCTGAGCCCAACATTACTTGATGTACATTCTTAGGGGATATATGGATCGAGAAGGCTTGAAAACGAAATGATTGACAAAATGTTCTTGACGAGCTAAATAGCGCTCATCAATTTTTTGTCATAATTTGTGATGGAATTACAAAATCCATCTTTGAGTATCGATAATGAATAGATTTACTAGGGTGAAATTACGAAACTATATATTAGATATACTGGGGTGAAATTAGCATGTCAACAACATTTGTTACTCATATATTGTCAAGCCTCCACCACCCAATTTGTCCAAGTATGTATGTCGTGTAATGTTGGGAACATAATTGCATCGTGTTGTATAGAGCTATGTGAAATAACCATTTGTGGGGTGTTAATAGAGATGGAGCGATGCGTTAGGGTCATTCCTACATCTACCCTTTTATGAAAATTCCTATGGCAGTTACAGGCTACATAATGGAAGCACTCTAGCTTTCTATCCCCTCATTTGATTACAAATTCATCACTCGCATTGAGGAAAAAACCATCCAATTGTATTGCATGATTACACATTCACCGACATAGTACAATCATCTCCATATTTTACCTACGTATATGAGAGAAATAATGCAAATTTAAATAACATTTTTCATTTCATATACTTTACATAGTCATGTACTTCTCAGTTCATTAGTACAACGTTTTAATATAATTGAAGTTACATCTTTCTCGTTTTAGATAGTTTAAATTGGCATCCACTTTTCAATCTATTTCTTTTCATTAGTTCCATAAGTTAGAAATAGCAATTCATTATTTTGTTTAAGAGGATTTATAGATTGCCTATTGTTTAAATTCGACCAAACTTAGTAGTCTCTCAAATAATAAACTTGAGATTGGTGGTAAGAAAAAGGAAAATTAAATATAGTTAAGAGTATAATATTTTCTAATCACGTTCATATATAACACCATTAGATTTAACGAGGTTTTCGATGAAGACTAAAATTTTAAGTGTGTGTTTGGTTTTGCTAAAAATTAACTTTTTAGCAGGTTTTGATTAAAGTAGATGAGACGTGTAGTTGAAAAGTTGATAAAAGCTATAAGTCTCATTGAATGTATGGTTAAAATTATTTGTTGATTTTGACCTCAACTTTTTAGCAAACTAAACAAAGGTTAAATGATTACTCCATCATGAACAAGTTTTACGTTTGTATACAATCTAAGAGGATTATTGTCACCAAATGTTGGCATCCTAGTTGTCGTTTCATCATATATTTCTTTCATCACGTCTATCTCGACTAGCATGTTGGGAGCCTTAGGGGTTACGAATTCTACCCTGAATTTGATCCCTCAATATGTTATTGAATTGCTCGAGTCCTATTATAACTAGTCATATTTCAAATTTATCTTTGAGCTTGACGAGCCAAGATCTACTGTCCCAAATGTGTGTCTCCTTAGCTGTCCCACCAATAGAAAATATACACATTATCAAAAAATACAATTATTTAATGTGTTCACACTTGCTATTAAAATTAACTTGTATTTATTGGATGATGTGTACATTTTTTATTGGTGGAACAGCCAATGAGACACACATTTGGGATAGCAGATCTGGACTCGAGCTTGACACACTTCTTTCCTTTGTGGAACTAGTAATATTCACTACTGCCAGCTCGTTGAAGTATTTGGATTACACTATTGCTTTGAGTATTTATCTTTTCAACCTCCTCCTTGGCTTTCTATGCTTCCTCAGTGTCAAAAATTTCTCTAATCTGGCAAAAAATTTCTCTAATCTGGCAAGTATCTCTGTACAGCATGGGGAGGAGAAAAGTCTTGGACTTAACCTGTTGGTTAGGAACACCACCATTATCTGGATAGAGATCGAAAAGTCTAATAAGTCTTTACTGAACCTCTGGATATAATTGATAAGTGTATTTTGTGCACTTATTCGGGCCTTTAAACTAAGTTTTTATCCCGTGATTTTATTGAATTTATACTTAATTTATTGTATTATTCTTCCTATTTCAGTTTTGGACCCGTTTATAAGCACATAGAGAAGATTTGACGAAAAGAGCATAAAATTTGGTGAAATCAACAAGTAAATGATATACCATTGGAAAGATAATCAAATTACATGTCCACTACTTTTTACGGATCTCAATTTGGAGCTTTCTACAAGAAGTTATGGCCGTTTGAAAAATAGCCGCCCATGCTAACTTTTGGCTGCGGGAATTTTGTTTCCTTTTCGAATTCTAATTCGATTAGGAAACCTTTTTTTTGACGTGATTTTCATAATATTTTGAGATATTTTAGGGCACAATTAGGTAACTATATATATGAGTTATTAACTCATAACAATGATGGAATTTTGGGGTGCCGAATTTGGAGAGAAAAACGGGAGACAAATCAAGAACGAAGATCAAGATTCATCCTTTCAAGATTAGAACGAAGATCAAGTTCAATATTTTCTCTCCCAATTATTTTCTTCTTATCCGGGTGATGAACTCCATATTTTCATCTCTTCTTTATTTTCTTATTATTAGTATGCTAGGCTAGAATTAAATAGTGTTAGGATCATGAAGAAACTTGTATCATGAATCTTTAATTCTTCGAACCTAGTTTTTGATATTTAAGCATGTTTTTATTTTTGAACAATTGATATTGATTTTCTCTTCATCTACAATTATATGTGCAATAGTTGTATGATTTTTGTGGCGTGTTTTACCTTCGAGAGAAGGAAAATAGGTTATACATATATTAATTGCCGTATAGTCCGATAGGGGATAAAAATATACCACTATGCTTTACGTGATCTCTAAGTATTCACAAATTCTAATGCATTCTTGTATGCTCGCATTCGTCATAGAAATATAGTTGGGTCGCATATAGGAATATGTTTAATTTTACTCGAAAGAGATTGTTAAATTAAATTAGGAATATTGATCTTCATAAGTGAATCATGTTATCAAATTTAATGGTTCGGGTTAAAGATAATTGATATAAGTAGATTCGAGATCCTAGTACACTTTTCTTTTCTTTTCTTTTCCAATTTTAAAGTAATTCTCATTTAGTTTAATTTCTTATTTGTTTGATTTATAATTAGTTAATTAATTGTAGTTCATGTTTTAATTAGTTTAAGAAACAAACATTCAAAAGTTCATTAGATTCGGTTAAGGTTAGTATAATTGAACTGAATTATCTAAATCTTCGTGGGAACGATACTTGGACTCAAAATCCACTTTATTACTTGAGCGATCCGTGCACTTGCGGAATTATTAAAGACTTAAAATTGCTGACAATAATGGCACCCCATTTCCTCCTCGTCATTAAATGCTCATCAACACCCCTCTAGGTTGTCTTTATCGTATATCACAAGTTTTCATGTTTTGACGATATGAACCAGTATACAAACAAAGGCGGCAGCATTCTTACATGTCTCTTCCCTACGACATTTCCATAAAAGCTCCAGTTTCGAAAAACCATTCAGATACATTTACTATCCAAGGTTTCCAGCTTAAACACCTAATATAAATGGTTCCAAACTTGTGTAGCCAACTCTACCTGCAAAAGAAAAATGAGAAAAAGATTTAGTAGAGGTATGAGAAAAACATGGACACTTAGATGCCAAGAAAATTTGTGCCACAATAAAAATGCCAATAATACACCACAACTTCCAACAAGAAAAATAAAATTTATAGAGGTACGACTTTGTGCCACAAAAACTTGAATAAGGTTAAAATGCTCTTCTTGTTCCTAATTCTCTCCCAGCAATGATTGATACATAATGCATCATTACTGATGGAACCCAATAAATCTGGTCTAACAGGATTGATTAACTGGTATCATGGTAAGTAGCTTATCGGCATCCCATCCTCATTCGATCTGGAAACTGCAAACCCTTAGAGAGGAGCTCACGACTTTAAAGGATAAGCTTGAAAATAACAATAAGATTGAAGATAACAACACTCAAATTTCATCATGAATTTATTTCTCAACCTTAGCTCACCAAAAGTGCGGCTACATGCCAACTGATATGGATCGATCACCTCATTAACATGAGTTTAAATATTCTTGAGTACTGTCATATTTGTCATAGACTTGTAATTCAAATTAGAAAAGGTAGATTCTTTGGATTCCTATCATATCTGTCAACTATAAATATGTACCTTGTAACACAATTCTATTCACATAAATGAAGAATTAATATTCGTATTAGCCTTTATTTTAAGGATGGGGCTTCAATTGTCAAATTTCTTTTACTTTATTTCATTTTAATATTTTAAATTTCCCAAAAAAAACTTTTGAGATTAAAAAAATAGTCCGAGTCAGGCTCATGGGTATCTCAGCTCGCCCCATGAGGCCCATGGGCCATGGGAAGATCCGAGCTATCCATATTCGGCTAGTCTCAACATGGGCCGAGCAAGGCTTCGATAGCAATGGGGTCATAACGACTCGACTCGGCTCATTGCCACCCCTACCTATAGCCTAGAGGAGAAGAATTTATCTCCTTAAAAATCACAAGATATTTTTAGAGTAGTTCATTACATTTTTTTTCAATAAAACATAATTATATTATTAGTACAACACATATAACTTTCAAATTTTAATTGATTTAATGTGACTAAAATTAATATCTAATATAAATAATAGAATTAAGATTAACTAACACTATGATTTATATATAGTAGACAGAAACTATAATATAAAAGATCCGAAAAGGATAGAAAACTCAAAACCTTATGAATTTTTTATAAACAATTAAATAATGAGCTTGTTTGAGAAAGTTTTTTAGTAGATTTTTATAAAAAAAAGTTGATGAAATGTGTGGTTGAAAAGTTAATAAATGTTTTGGATCCAATGAAATTTGTGGTAAAATTAATTATTGACTTTGACCACATGTTTTTAACATATATTTAATCTAGACTAAACATAAACGAAATGAAAAGATAAAAGGCTGTATATTTTTATTGTATGAATGTATCTGTACAAGTTAATGATTTATACACAAACGTAATAGCCTATTCTAGGAATATAAATCACGATCCTAATATAACTCCAGACAGATGGCTAATTTATCTTCTTTCATATACATTGATCTCCTTTCCTTTGATAGCGTAATTGATCCTCTTTCCTTTAACACTCCCCCTCAAGTTGGAGTATGAATGTCGATGACACCCAACTTGCTGAGATGAATGTGAAATGCTTGTGCTCGCAATGGCTTAATGAATAAATCTGCTATTTGACTCCCAGTTTGCACATAGGCTGTCTTGACTTATCCTCTTTGGATTCTCTCACGATATGCTTCGTCCGCTCATGATAAACTGGGTTTGCAGCAATGTGTAAAGCTGCTTGATTATCACAAAATAACATTGCTGGTTCAAGATGAGATATACGTAAATCCTTCAATAAGTATCTCAACCAGGTAAGTTCACAAGCGGCTGCAGCCATGGAGCGATATTCTGCTTCTGCTGATGATCTTGACACTGTTGCCTGCTTCTTACTTTTCCATGGAACAAGTGACTTGCCAAGGAAGACACAATAACCTGTCATTGATCGACGTGTAATAGGACATCTCACCCAATCGGCATCACAGCAGCTGATCAAGTGAAGTGGACTGTCTGATTAAAACATTAAGCCTTGCCCTAGAGCTGCTTTCAAGTATTGGATGATTCAATGAGCGGTCTTGAGATGATGCAATTTGGGCTCCTGCATAAATTAACTTAGTGTGTTCACGGAGTATGTGAATTCTGGTCTATTGATGGTGAGATAGATTAATTTCCCAACTAGCTGTCGATACCGTGTAGGGTCCTTGAGAGCTTCACTCCCTGTTTCAGTTAGTACTAAATTGGGTTCCATGGGAACTGTTGTTGGTTTTGCTCCAAGTAACCCGACCTCCTCCAATATGTCCAATGTGTATTTCCGTTGGCAAACTGTGATTCTAGCTTTGGAACGTGCAACTTCGAGGCCAAGGAAGTATTTGAGTGGTCCAAGGTCTTTAATCTTGAAATGACTATTGAGGAACTTCTTGAGATCGTTGATGGCCTTTTCATTATTTCCTGTTATGACCATATCATCAACATAAAGCAAAACAACAGTAATAGAGTCCCCATGAACCTGTGTGAACAAAGAATAGTCAGCGCAGGACTGTTGAAAGCCAATTTCTTGAATTGCACATGAAAACCACTGGAACCAACTACGAGATGCTTGCTTAAGGCCATTCGCCCTCCTCGTATCCACGTCTTGCACAACACAAAAATTCGGTTAAAATATCACTATACATTTCAAAACTTGAGTCAATTTACTCATAGACATTAAATTCACATCAAATTTGGGCACGTGAGAACTCTATCAAGAGATGTATCTGGTGACAAACGAATCGATCCAACACTTTCAATAGCTGATCGTTCTCCATTAGGCAGACCAATAAAATCATGAAATGTCTTAATTTTATTGTGAGTAGGTGGTCGGTGTGATACGTGGTCTGTTGCTCCACTATCTATTATCCAATATAAATTCGAATGTGAATCATGCTTTATATTATTACTGCTGGGTGTGAAAATACCTGTTGGGTTTGCTAGTGATTGGTCGTTACCATTTTTACTATGAAGTAAGGCCATGATCTGTTTATATTCCTTAGCCGTGAAAGTTGGGCTTGCATGGATGGGTTCCTTCTTTGAATCAACATAGTGGACAATAGACTTTTTATTTCTAGGCTTTATATTCTTTTCATGCCACTTATGACCCACAAGAAACTAGTCAAATAATAACAACGACCCACAAGGTAACCCTTCTAGTCACAGTGACTGCATCGCAGTGTCTTACGATAGGAAGAGGATCCCATTGCTGTGCCTGCTGATGAAGAACTGGCTGTGTGCATCGCATGGGAGGCTGGTGGAATTTCACGGCGCATTGCCACTTCCATCCGTCTCTCGTGCTGGAGAATAAGCCCGTGGACTTTGCGTGTATCGGAGAGTGGATTCATCATCAATATTGAGCCACGAACCGTGGAGTAAGGTTCGTTTAGCCCCATCAAAAATTGCATAACTTTATCTTTTTTCTTCACGAATGGCTAACTTATTTGACACATTGCAGGGGCATGTGATGGGCTCCTGGTAAGATGCCAATTCATCCCAAAGTCCCTCGACTCTGGTGTAATATGCAGAAATAGAGAGGGAGCCTTGGCGACATTCAGCGATTTCTTGTCTGATTTGATAGATTTGCGAATCATCTCCCTGGGAAAATCGATCTTGAAGGTCACTCCATACCGCAACCGCTGTGTCGGAGAATATTACGCTGCGGGCGATGTCTAGGTGTATGAATGGAGGATCCAATTCAACACTAAATCATTGCAGCGTTGCCAGATCGGGAATTTTGCATTTGTTGATGGTGGTGCTGTTATGGTTCTGTCGATCATCCCAAGTTTGTTCTTGGCGCTGAGACTGAGACGCATTGAGCTACTCCATTGCCCGTAATTGTTCCCATCAAGTGGTGTGAAAACCAGGGTGAGTCCTGGTGTATTAAAGTGGTGTAAGGTCAAAAGATCAGGCAATGTCTCTTCCCTCTCCTCTATGTTTTTGGATGAAGAATCATCCATTGGTTCATAATTTTCTGGAGTTCCAGCCATGTTGTAGATGTGGTTGTGTTTTGATTTTTGTGGTGGAAGGTAGTGAGTCAAAGGCACCAGGATAGGTACTCATACCATAAACGAAATGAAAAGATAAAAGGCTGTATATTTTTATTGTATGAATGTATCTGTACAAGTTAATGATTTATACGCAAACGTAATAGCCTACTCTAGGAATATAAATCACGATCCTAGTATAACTCCAGACAAATAGCTGATTTATCATCTTTCATATACCAAGAGATTGATCTCCTTTCTTTTGATAGCGCAATTGATCCTCTTTCCTTTAACAAAACAAGGGAAAAATCTCCTTCAATTTCTACGAAGTACAATAACATCAAAATAGGATATTAAAAAAAAAACTTATAATTTTCATTCAACAGCAATTGATGACAACAAAGCTGTGGCACATAAAATGAACATATATGGAGACAATGGTAGCCTTGACGCAGTCCCCTTGAAGGAACAACCCTTCCTTGATAAGCTTCATTGATGATAAAGGTGAAAACTAGTGTAGAGATGTAGTCAAAGATGAGCATGACCCATTGTTTTAAGTAGGGGCGGAACTAGGATAGGACAAAGGAGTGGACTGGGAGATGGGGGACCCTTACAGGTGTTCGGGGCCCTCTAATTTTTTTTTTTCTCAAACCACAATTTCTTAGCCTATTTGTATGAGATTCTAATATTTTTTATAAGTTACAAGAAGTCATTACACAAAAGTATTCAAGATCTAAACTAGTTAAAGAAAATTGTGTCTGACGATCTTTTACAAGTACGAATTCTTCTATAATTTAATCTATAACTATTTTATTAACAAGGTCTCTCTCAACAAAAATTGTTATGTAGTTGATGCACAAAAATTATTTTATAATATATTCTATATCTATTTTATCTAAAACTGAGCTATGTAGTCGATGCACAAACTATTTAAACTCTTTAATAGTGTTATGTACAATTATATTGTAATCATATATTTAATAAAATGACATATATAGTGGAAGGTGAAACAAATTAAAAAATTCAAGCCCAATATTGAATTTTTAACTTTCTAAAGTTTGAATTTCAATTTGGACTGCTTTATAAATTATTTTGGACTGTTTTGGTGAAATTTGGACTTTATATCCTTTTTTTTTAAACACAATTTGGGCAGCCCTAGACTGAAAGCCAGGGCTGTCCCCCTTAAATCTGCCCTTTTTCTATGAAATCCACACGGCTCATAGCGAGACTTAGCCTTCATTTTTCTAATTGGTAAAAAACTTGATTGGACTCTATACTATTCGCCTTGCGAACAGAACGTAGTTAAACTTTATAATGTATAATTTTAGCCCTTCAACTTAACAACGTGTAATCCACTAGTCGTGTTGTCCTAAAAATTAAAGAAATATTTTCTACCTGAACAATGAAAAGATTAAGATTTGTAGCTCTAGTCAAGATTCAGAAACAACAATTATACCAATTCATGTAGGCCAACCTGTACTCAAAGTTGATGTCACTATTGGGAGGAAGGTTTTGTAAGCTCAACCTACCAACCACTAATCCAACGATAACAAAGAATATCTTTGTACAATGGAGAACATGTTTAGGTACAAGAAGGTTCTAGAAGGCGACAAAGTGAATTGTGGCACCTTATGATATGGGGCAGTGTAGGGTTTTTGTGGGACACAATCCAGTGCATTGAAAAGGAACAACCATGTCGTGGGCGATTCGAGGACATATTTCTAGAACACGTACATCAACTAATGGTGGGCTCATATGTGCATCATGTAGCGCATAGTGTTGGAAACTGGCACGAGAATTAGTCGGAAAATAAAAAAAAAAATTAATTCAATAAACCAGTATCTTTGCTAGGCGTTCACCTGTTCATTATAATTAAATACTAATATATTAGTATTATACTTGAATCGATAAACGATATTTGTCTGGATCCGATTCACGAACTTGATGCTCCCACGTTCAAGTCTTCTATGATATTCTTCCAAATATAGATTACACCGGCATATGGGCATTCTTTAATTGAATAAAAAAAACTAATTTTTGGACTAGACAGATTTAGAAAATGAAAAAGATAAAATTCAAGTCAAACAAGAGTTAAGAATTTTTCTCTTTACTCTTTTCTTAATCGTTCGAACTAATTTACGTCACATGCAATGTGATATAAATACGACAAGCATCTTGATTGCAAACAATGACAGGAGTCCTAATTGCAAACAATGACAAGAGTCCTGATTGCATCCAAGTCTAATTACTTTATGATTGATTTAATTACAAATGTAATCCCTGAACTTATATCGCAATTACAATCAAGTCCAAAACTTTCATAGTAATTGTGATTAAGCCCAAAACTTTATAGAGCTACCACAGGGCCTGTTCGGACAAATATTTTCCAAGCTCCAATAATTATTAGTCTTTTGCTTTTTTCCACTAAAGACAAAAGATTGCACTGTCGGAATATATAAGATTATAGAAGTTGTAATACTTTCATCGTACTTACCATATATATATATATATTTCATCCCTGTCTGAGATCTGATAATAGGTATGAGCATAAATAACCGTTTTGCCCTTCTAATTCTTCTCACTAACTTTAAGTTACATTTTCTTCAACATTCATGTGAACTAATTCACAGATGTCAAAGTTTAGCCATCGCTAAACACTGAGCTCAGATTTATAACCGTTCAACAAAAAATATTTAAGTTGTCACTCGACCAATTTTTCAAGACGGCAGTTACCGACACGAATTCAGGTTCTATACTTCGCTCATTCTCAAGATCTCAACTCACCGAGATATTGGATCAATTAAATTGATCTCACCCATTGGTGAATCAAAGAACCATCAAACTAACGAAAAGATATACACAACCCTGTCAAGAAATTTAGATAAAATACCTGGTGATCAAGTGAAATTTAATTATTTGTACGGTCATGTTATATAATTAAATTCGACACGTGGTCCGTTCAATACGCTCCAAGTGTACTAGTGTCACCATTAAACCATTTCTGTGATAAGAACAAATCGCATACCCGAATAATTGAATATTCAACACTACAACCTTCCGGTACAAGGCGCTAACCCTTATACATTAGTTATGAACAATTTTATTTATGATCAAAATATATGTTGTGTTACACTATGCTTTTCAACGCAAGAACCCAACTTATATTATCACAAGTGATCATTGACACTTTAATTTACATGCTCAATAATAAACAAATACAATAATAATAAATGAATACAAACCAAAGTTCTATTCAATATAAATTGTCATCTCATCACAGCAAAATTATACTATTTGGGCATACAATCTAACAATTCTTCCACTTGCCTTAAAGTATAATCCTAAAATCTATGTACCCCCAATGGTGAAGAGTAAACCAACATACAGTTCCTTATTCTCCGAAGGTACTTAAGGATATGCTTTACATTCACCCAATGTTATGGTCAGGCTAGGCTAATAATGACTTATCATACCAACAACATAACATACATGAGACTACTCATTGCAAACGCATAAGGTATTCTACTCATGTCCTTTTTGGAGTTTTTTTGGCAATGCTCCTTAGATAGTTAGATTCTGTGCCAGAATGGCAAATTGTCCTTCTTTGAATCTTGCATGGCAATCTGACAAGCATCTTGTCAATATATGTAACTTGAAATAAAACTATTAGCTTGTTCTTTTCGATCTCTTAAGATCTAAATCCCTAGAACATAGCTATCTTTGTCCAAATCCTTTATATGAAAACTGTTGGGCTAACCACGCTTTCGTAGATATTACATTCCCACATCATTTCCTATGAATAAAATATCGTCCACATAAAGCACCATGAAAATTATCATTTTGTCCATAGCCTCCTTATATGAAGTCGAATCACCTACTTGTTTGACGGAGATCGTCTGTTTGGATTCTTCTGCTAACAAGTATGTAGAAGGTTTCCTAATGATCTTCTAACTTTACCTAAGGGACGATGGATCTTGAAACGTAATATTTTCATCAATATTGGTATCACCTTAGGTGACACAAATACCTCATTATTACCTTGAGCATTGTCTTGATCTATAGATTTGATGACGAATCATTTCTCCCACTCAGATAACATTTCCTAAGTGTTTACGATACCATAGGTCGTCTATCACTAGGTTGTGTTTCAGGAATTAATGTCTTGGAATTGCTCCCACTCATTTATTCCAAAACAACCATATACTTAGACTGACATTTATTAATATACTTATCTTCCACAAATGTTGTGTTTGTTCTGACAAAAAGCCGTCCTATCTACAGGACTATAAAAAATAGTATACCCTAGTACTTTTAGGACATCCCACACATGGACATATTTCTAACTTAGACTCCAACTTTTCTATCTTCTCTTTCAGCACATGAGTTGGACACTCCAAATTCGGATGTGACGTAAATTTGGTTTGCGCCCATTCCACAATTCCAGTCTTAGAATAGACTTAGATGGAACTAGGTTAATAATATATGCAACTGTCTCCATTGCATATCCCCAAAATAAGATAAGTAGAGTTGAAAAACTCATTATTGACTTAACCATATCTAACAATGTCATGTTTCTTCTTTTTGAAACACCATTCAGTTGGGGTGTATCAAGCGTACTTAATTGAGAAGCTATACAATTTTCTGTTAAGTAGTCCCTAAATTTTCCTGGAAGATATTCACCACCTCGATGTGATCAAAATGTCTTTATACTTTCACCCAAATGTTTCTTGACCTCAGTCCGATACACTTTGAATTTCTCAAAAGCCTCTGACTTTCGAGTCATTAGGTAGATGTATTCAAGTCTAGAGTAATCATCTGTAAATGTGATAAAATAATCATAACCCCCTCTCACATATGTACTCGTGGGTCTACATACATCAGAATAAACTAATTCCTATTACTTCTTTGGCTCTATGTTCCTTTACTAAAAAACTTCTTAGTCATCTTTCCTTCCAAACAAGAATCAGAGACTGGCAATGGTTCGACCTCAATTAAGTTGATGGTACCATTCCTTGCAATCTTTGTATCATGTTAAGGTTGATGCGTCCAAGTCTAAAAGCCACAGATATGTATTACTAGTATAGTATGCATTTTGTTTATTATGGTTTGTGGAAGTATTACTATTTTCATTTGTAGAATAGTTTAATATATAAAGACACTTACCAAATATCTGGCACAAATATGAACTTTATTCATCAAAAGTAAAGCGCGTTAGCCAAAATAAGAGAATAACCTTGTCCTATTAACAAGAAAGGAAAATTAGACTCCACTTTATCTGTGGGACATAGTAACAGTCTTTAAGAATTAAGCATCTACCACTATTGAAATAAAATAAACTACTCCTACATCTCCCGTCGAAACTATTGTTTATGTGCCGACTGTGATAGTAAATTGGTTTTCACTGAGTTTTCTACTATCCTGAATCATCAGCACCTTGCTCCTTTTTAGATAGTGCATTAGGACAGTCTTTCTTCTAGTGTCCTTTTCGACTGCATTTGAAAAACTTGCCTTTTGGCTTTCCATCTCCTTTGGTCTTATTGCCTTCCTACTTCTTGCTAGCTCTCTTCCTTTTCTTTCCACCTCTGCCTTTCAACATGGAAACAAGATAGCTACCAATCACTGCATAAGCATTGCCACCCTTAGCTTTAAGACCACTTTCCACATTTTGCAACTCATTCATCAGCTTAGTCAATGTCATATCCATCTTGTGTAAGTGATAGTCCACAGTAAACTGTGAAAACATATTAGATAGAGAGTTCAATACCATATCCACCTGAGTATCTGAATCAATAGTTGCATTTAGATTCTCCACCACATTTAAGTATCCAATCATATTCAACATATGATCCTTCATTGGCGTTCTGGGTTTTATGCGGATGTTCTGTAAGGTACGAATGACTTCGAACCGAGCTCTCATACTTTGATGTGTAAACATGTCCTTCAGACTTTTCATTATGTAAAAGAGGTTTCAAGACTGTCATTTTCTGCTGTAACACATTTGACATCGATGCTAAAAAGTAACAATGAGCCAACTTGTCTACAGCCACCCACTTATCATAAGAATCCTTATTGGCCTTGCTTGTAGTCTCAGCAGGTTGCTCATGCCAATCTTCTTCAAGCACAAAATCAACTTTCTCAACGGTCAGAAAAACCATTAGGTTACGTTTCCAATCTACACAATTTTCTCCAGTTAGTTGGTTTTGGTTTAGGATAACAGATAATGGATGAAAGACATTTTGCTAAAAATAACAAAATTATTGCATATTAAAATTGAGCAGCGAATTTAATATATGATGCATGAATGCACATGTAGATCCATAAAACTACAATAATGTAACTACTACTTGATCCTTGTGATCCAACATGCCCTTCTATAGGAAAGGTCATTGTGTCCATTGATTAAGCTGGGACCCTCCCACCAGACAAATCATACCTGACAATAAATGCCTAGATAAATCCAGTATCGCTTTATTTGGTCGCCAAGATCATAAACGAAAGCCTCTATATGAGGTTCATAGATGATCTTGATTTGAGTGTACAACCTTTGTCTAGATCTCCAGATACTTGAAAATAATCTCGTCATCTATAAGATGATCTCAAATTATATTCTATCTAGACAATTTTACCAAAAAAGAATCCAATCAAACAACCCGAATCACGTACCCCTCCTATAGGGAGTCCGTTGCATATCGGCATGAGGCTAACATATTTTGTAGCTTATAGATTGACAAAAGGAGACTATGATTTTTATTTAAATAAATACCATCTCCCACTCAATATTTTAAAATAATGAATATGAATTTAAAATAATTACCAACTATTCACATTAATCAAATTAACATACAGTTTCATTATTACGGATTTTCTTTTCTAGAAAAATTTAATTTAAATTAAATTAATCGAGAGAAAAACGATATTTCGATGAAATGCGTTCTATTCTAAGTTTCACGAGCAATGCCAAAAATAATTCTATATGACATGATTTACAGAACAATAATATTTTAAACAAATATTTAAAGAAGGCAAATGCTAGGCGAGAGACTAGGCTAACTTACAGTAGTAATAAATAAACAATTATTTGTTGCCCAAAACAAGACTCAAAAATTAAATTAAAAGCTACTTTGGCCCAAACCTAATATTTAAATTAAATCTTTTAGTCCAAGTCCTTGCTCCAATTTGTAAACAAGCCCAACAACCAATGGGATCCAAACACCCAAAAAACTTGAACCTATTATCAAACAAGTCGAACTATCCAAAATACCAAACATCAAATATCCAAGCAACCAAACAGCCACTATCCTAGTAACCAAACATGAGTCATCATCTTCCTTGAGATTTTTTCTTGCCAAAAATTGACCACCATCGGAAAACACCATGGCCCAAAACTCATCAATCCAAAAAAAATTGGAGAAAACACTAATCACGAAACCGTCCATCGCGCAGTTGGTCGTGCGACCATCTCCGGGATCTGCGTGAGCACGAGCAGATCTCCAGTTTTGTGCGATGGTCCCGCAGATCATCGCATCTTCGCGACCGCGCACAGATCCAGCGAGTTCTGCACGTCACTATACAGATCCGACGAGATTTGCCTAGCTGCGCACAAATCAGTCCAGCAAACCCTTTTTTTTTTCTTTCTTCGTTGGTTCGTCGTAAATCTTCAGTCGTTACCAAAAAAAAAAAAAATCTAGTCCCATTTTAGGGCTTACAATTTAAACCTATTTTGCAATTAAAAATTAAATCAAGATGATGGAGTCGTAATCTACCGATCTTGTTACAGACTCGAAAATAATGAAATACAATGAACAAGTGGAGCCACATAATAATTCGATCACATTTTAAAATAATTCTAATTATTCAATCAACATATAAAAAATATTTCTAGACATCGCTCGAGTAGAACATGCAATTATCAGATCTAGATAACATAACAAACACGTGAATGATATACACCGCTTTTATACCACTTATTGGAAACTAGCACGAGAATTAGCTAGAAAATAAAAAAAATCTTTAATTCAATAAACCGGGATCTTTGCTAGGCGTTCACATGTTTATAATAATTCAATACTAATAGATTAGTATTATACCTGAATCGATAAACAATATTGGTCTGGATCTGATTCACGAACTTCATACTTTTTGATTCACGAACTTGGTGCTCCAAACGTGCAAGTCTTCTATGGTATTCTCGCAAGTATAAATTACATCGGCGTGTGGGCACTCTTTAATTGAATTAAAAAAAAAACTAATTTCTGGAATTTCATTATTTGCACGGTCACACTATATAATTAAATTTGACACGTGGTCCGTTTAATAAACTCTAAGTATACTAGTGTCAACATTAAATTATTTCTGCGATAAGGACAAATCATATACCCGAATGAATGAATAGTCAACACTACAACCTTCCAGTAGAAGGTGTCAACCCTTATATATTTGTTGTGAACAATTATTTTCATGATCAAAATATAAGTTGTGTCACACTATGTTTCTCAAAGAAAGTACCCAACTTATATTATCACAAGTGATCATTGACACTTTATTTACATGCTCAATATTAAACAAATGCAATAATAATAAATGAATACAAACCAAAATTTTATTCAATATAAATTTTCATTTCATCAAAATTATAATATTTGGGCATACAACCTAACACATATCACCATTAAACAACTATTCATTGTGTTGTTAATGGAGAATGTGAAAGTACAGCTTGGTTTGCAATATATTTGGCTAGACAAACTCTATAACCTCGCAAAATAATTACTAAATCGTTTTTTATCTCTATCCTATTGTGGAAAATCAATGCCAAAATCAGAATGTGTGATTGAATAATTTTTTCTTTTCTCCTCTCATCCCGGTGAAAATTCATCACAACCAATGAGAAAAAACCACACAACTGTACTACATGATTATGCAAATACTTGATATACTTCATCACAATCATAGACTTCACTTTGTTAATCCATGTTATTTTACCCTTAAAATGTTGTAAGTTAAATGATTACTGCAAAAGAATCAAGAACACAGAACAAAATTGGGAATGACTTAGTTTATTTTAGAAGCAACTTTGGCTATATAATAGCCTTACA
Organism: Forsythia viridissima; assembly: GCA_030279155.1. NCBI lineage: Eukaryota > Viridiplantae > Streptophyta > Magnoliopsida > Lamiales > Oleaceae > Forsythia > Forsythia viridissima. The sequence goes on from CM059042.1 coordinate 32,982,896, forward strand.
AGATGAAAGAGAAAAACATGGGCAGCCACGTTATCAACTGAGAACGTGGGTAACAGAATAGAGAAGAAATCAAAACCATAAAAATATCACCCTAAAGAATAGGGCACTTATTAACAAACTCTAAGCCATAACATTCCCTCCCTTAAACTAGATAGCCTAAGCAACTAGTTTACTACATCCTGCAGGTGCTTCACAAACTCCCAACTGACTTCGCAACTTCTGAAATGACTCCAGCTTAAGTGGTTTGGTTAACACATCAGCTACCTGCTCTTTTGTTCCGCAATGCATCAGCTGCACAATTCCTTCTTTAGCCAAATCTCGTAGAAAATGAAACCGCACGTCAATGTGCTTACTCCTACCATGCATTACGGGATTTTTGGACAACTTAATAGCAGAACTGTTGTCACAGAAAATGGTAGTGCTCTCACTGCCTTCATAGCCAAGTTTCTTCAGAATTCTCTTCATCCACACAGCCTGACATGAGCAAGCTGCAGCAGCTATAAATTCAGCCTCAGTTGTACTAAGAGTGACAATTGGCTGTTTTCGTGAAGACCAAGCAACTGCTCCAGAGCTCAAGATGAATGCATAACCGGATGTGCTTTTTCTATCCTCCAATGAGCCAGCATAATCACTGTCTGTGAAGGCAATTAACTCCTTATTCCCTCCCTTTCTATAAAAAATCCCAAAACCAACTGTACCTTGCAGATAACGCAGAATCCTCTTGGCTGCCATGAGATGAAGTTCTGTTGGTTACGACATAAATCTACTAATGAGACTAACTGCAAACATTACATCCGGCCTCGTGGCTGTTAGATACATCATGCTTCCGACCATTTGCTTATAAAAAGTGCCATCAACCTCCAATCCATTCTCATCTCTAAAGATCTTAAACCCCGGAATGATCGGATTTTGAACTGCATTGCTATTTTCCATTCCAAACCTCTTCAAGACCTCCATTGCATACTTCTTCTGACTGATAAAGATCCCTTCACCGAGCTGCATCACTTCAATTCCGAGAAAGTATCTCATCTTTCCCAAATCTGACATGTCGAATTCCTTCATCATTGAATTCTTGAACTCATTGATCATAACCTCATCGTCTCCAGTATAAATCAAATCATCAACATACAAGCTTATAATCAAACGTTTTCCTTCCTTGCTGGTTTTGATGAAGAGTGTTTGCTCACTATCACATCTTTCAAACCCTTCTTTCAAGAAATATGATTCAATCCGGCTGAACCAAGCCCTAGGTGCTTGCTTGAGTCCATACAACGCCTTGTTGAGCTTATAAACCTTGTGAGCTTCATTTTTTACTTCATACCCTTTTGGTTGTTCAACAAAAACATCCTCAGTTAGCTCTCCATGAAGAAAAGCTGACTTGACATCGAGTTGGTAGATGCTCCAACCTCTTTGAGTAGAAAGTGCGAGAATCATTCGAACAGTATCCATTCGAGCTACTGGTGCAAACACTTCCTCATAGTCAACTCCGTATTCTTGTGCATAACCCTTCGCAACTAAGCGAGCTTTGTACTTCTCAACCTCTCCAAGCTCGTTTAGTTTCGTCTTGTACACCCATTTGACCCCAATTCTTTTTGCTCCTTTTGGTAATTCAGTGAGAAACCAAGTGTCATTTTTCTCAATAGATCTCATCTCCGAGTCCATAGCCTGTCTCCATTTGTCATTCTCCACTGCTTCTTCATAACATATCGGATCAGCACTAGCAAATAAGGCCATGTTGACATTAATATCTTCATCAGAGAGACCTTCACCAATTTCGTAGTCCCTCATCCATACCGGAGCTCTCCTATTTCTCCCTTCTCTTGAACTTGAAAACTCTAGAGACCCTTCCATATTCACAGGACTTGGCGGTATTTCATCACTTTCCTCAGTGCCATCTGTATTTTCTCTCTCGGATTCACTTGACATATCATGCTCCAATTCATCTCCCCATTCCAGATCTAGTAGAACTTGCTCTTCATAGCTTTTATCCCATTCCCACTTCTTGTCCTCCTCGAATACAACATCACGACTGATCACAACCTTCCTTGAAATTGGATCATAGAGTCTATACCCTTTCGATTCCTCACTTACTCCCAATAGAATGCAGGTATAACTCTTGTCTTCAAGCTTTGTCCTTCTAGCATCAGGAATATGAACATGTGCAACACTTCCAAAAACTCTAAAGTGTTCAACAGATGGTTTAACTCCACTCCAAGCTTCCTCCGGAGTTATATTTTTCATCGATAATGTGGGGCACCTGTTTAACACATAGAAAGTCCAATTAACAGCCTCAGGCCAAAAGGTCTTTGGAATACTCTTCTCTGACAGTAAACATCTCACCATGTTCATCACTGTCCTGTTCTTCCTCTCCGCGACACCGTTTTGCTGTGGTGTATAAGCAGTAGTTAATTGTCTCTTTATCCCACTCTTCTTGCAATACTCATTAAATTCACCTGAAGTGAACTCCCCACCACGGTCTGTTCTCAAGCACTTAATAGCCAAGCCAATCTCTTTCTCCACACAATTCTTAAAAGACCTGAAGGAATCAAATGCATCTGATTTTTCAACAAGGAAACTCACCCATGCTTTTCTAGTAAAATCATCTATGAAGCATATCAAATATCTTTTGTGACTGTTGGAGATGGGAGTAATTGGACCACATATATCAGCATGGACAAGTTCTAATTTTTGAGATGCTCTCCATGTGCTTCTTTTGGGAATAGGGTCTCGGTGTTGTTTGCCCTTCAAGCAGCCAGTACATACAGTGTTAGTTTCAGGGAACTTTGGCAAACCTCTCACCATTTCTTTGAGCTGCAAGGTTTTGAGGCCTCCGTAGCTGAGGTGACCAAATCGACAATGCCATAGGTGAGCTAGGTCTTGTGTTGTTGCTTGTAGACAGACTTCCTTTTTTGATTGTCTCTTGGCAAGTTGAGAGTTGGTCAGCAGAACAAACATCCTATTTGCAGTCATGTCGGTTTGGATGATCAAGCCTCTTGTTGGATGATAAATTTTGCATTTGCCTGACTGAATTAGAATGGTTAGTCCTCTTTCTTGCAGCTGACCTATACTGAGAAGATTATTTTTCAACTCTGGTACATAAAATACTCCTGTTACCACGTGATTGAGACCATCGAGAGATAATCTCACATTACCTTTCCCAACAACATTCATCTTCGTATTGTTTCCCAGCTTCACCATCTGCTTAAACTCTTCATTAAGCTCACAAAACAGAGCTCGATCACCACACATGTGATTACTACAACCTGAGTCAAGAAACCATGCATTGCTTCGGTTTGCTCCATGCATCTCCATGTAAGACATGAGAAGCATTTCTTCTGTCTCATCCAACTCCGCATAATTGGCTTGCTTATCACGAGTTGGACACTCATATTGATAGTGTCCAAGCTGGTGACAGTTATAGCACTCAACGAAGTCCTTGTTGTAAGGTTGACGACCCCTTCCTCTGCCTCTTCCTTCTCTAAAAGCAGTCCTTCCACGTCCTCTTCCACTTCCACCTCCACCATATCTCTCTTCATGTGTCACTTTGAGTGCCTGCTCTTCGCTAGCCTGCCTTTGGAACTTTTGTTCGTGTACAATCAACGAACTCTGGAGTTCATCAATGGAGAGTTCATCGATGTTCTTAGATTCCTCAATTGAGCAGACTATGTAGTTAAATCTGTCAGTCAAGGACCTAAGTATCTTCTCTACCACTGCTACATCCTTCAAATCCTCTCCATATACTCGCATTTTGTTAGCCACTGACATAACCCTGGAGAAGTAATCAATGACAGATTCACCTGATTTCATCTCCAGTGTTTCAAAGTCCTTTCTCAAAGCTTGCAAGATCGATCTTTTCACACGAGCATTTCCTTCGTATTTTCTTTTCATCGAATCCCAGATTTGCTTAGACGTTTCCTTCTTCAAGATTGTTTCAAGGATTGTTCTGTCGATGGCCTGAAACAAATAATTTTTCACCTTGAGATCTCTAAGCTTCATCTCATCGAGTCTCCTTTTCTGTACATCATTCAAAACCACTCCAGTTTCTGGCTCTGCAATTCCGGTCTCCACAAGTTCCCAGTACTCCTTGGATCGAAGAAAATTCTCCATCAGCATGCTCCAATGGTCATAGTGACCATCGAAGCGTGGAATTGCAGGTTGAACGAAGTTTCCTTTCTCATCACTCGCCATCTCTCTTTCTCTCTATATGCAAGTCACTCAAAGCTGCGGCTTTCCTTCTATCTGAGACCCAATGAGGGCTCTGATACCAATTTGTTGTAAGTTAAATGATTACTGCAAAAGAATCAAGAACACAGAACAAAATTGGGAATGACTTAGTTTATTTTAGAAGCAACTTTGGCTATATAATAGCCTTACAAGATGAAAGAGAAAAACATGGGCAGCCACGTTATCAACTGAGAACGTGGGTAACAGAATAGAGAAGAAATCAAAACCATAAAAATATCACCCTAAAGAATAGGGCACTTATTAACAAACTCTAAGCCATAACATAAAAAGACAAGACATTTAAAAATTTAAATTGTGAAAGTCAACAAGACATAAAGCAATGTAGTTAATTTAAAAGATTTGATAAACACTCAAAAAGAGACCTTGAGAGACTAAGAGGTTTTAATTATTTGATATAAATATAAAATAAAACTTTGTATTGTCGTTGTCTTGTAATTCTCACATTATTAGATTGGCATTTTAATATATATGAAGCTACATCTTTCTCGTTTCAAATGTTTTACAATAACGTCTAATTTGTAGCCTTTAGCAGTTGTAACGGCAAAGGTACGACACTAGTTGGCTTTCTTATTAAGGGATGCTAACATTTTAAAAATTCATTTCAAATTGATATCTACTGTCACACCCACTTTTTCTATTTATATTTTATTTAAATTTTTTTATTTTACTACTACATTATTTTCTTTGTAAAGTATTACAATTCTTGTATGCGTATCATTAATTGGTAGCATCACGAACTAAATAGGTACTAGAACCATTAATACATGTACTCGTGCGTAATTAGAGGGTGTGTATACCATTAAATTGGTATCTGTGTATACCATTAAATTGGTATCCCTATCTCACCAGGATAGGTAGGCCAACCATGAAGTTATTTGGCCATCCCAATCTAGGAGCAGAGTATCATATCAAGTCACTTGTATACATTGTTATGTCACTTTTTAAGCAAAAGGTGACATTGTGTCAATTTTTAAACAAAAAACCATATTCATTTTCTAGAAAAAAAAAAAAAACAATACTTTCATATTTGATCATCTTCAATAATTTATGTCACTCCATAATTCACAATAAATATTAAGTTAAATTCAAAAATAAATCAAACATAGAGAAGATTTTGATTCAAATTTGTTAAGTCACTTGTATACATTGTTATGTCACTTTGTAAGTAAAAAGTGACACAATATGTCACTTTTCTTTACAAAGTATCGATTCGTATTTAAGATAAAAAAAAAAAAAAATACATTCATGTTTGATCATACTCAATAATTCATGTCACTCCATAATTCACAACAAATATTAAGTTAAATCCAGAAATTAAATCAACCATAGAGAAGATTTTGATTCAAATTTGTTAAGTCACTTTTAAACATTATTATGTCACTTTTTAAGTAAAAAGTGACAGAGCATGTCAATTTTCTTTCCAAAGCATCGATACATATTTAAGACAAAAAAAAAAGTAGGAGAAGATACATTTATGTTTGATGATACTCAATAATTCATGTCACTCTATAATTCACAACAAATATCAAGTTAAATCCAGAAATGAAATCAACCACAGAGAATATTTTAATTCAAATTTGTTAAGTCACTTGTATACATTATTATGTCACTTTTTTGATAAAAAAAATGATAGAGAATATCACTTTTCTTTACAAAGAATCAATTAATATTCAAGACAAAAACAAAAAAACAAAAAAACCGATACATTCATGTTTGATCATACTCAATAATTCATGTCACTCTATAATTCACAACAAATATCAAGGTAAATCCAAAAATTAAATCAAAAGCAGAGAAGATTTTGATTCAAATTTGTTAAGTCACTTGTATACATTGTTATGTCACTTTTTGATAGTGATATAGCATGTCACTTTTCTTTACAAAGTATCAATTCATAATCAAGACAAAAAAAAAAAACGATACATTTATATTTGATCATACACAATAATTCATGTCACTCCATAATTCACAACAAATATCAAGTTAAATCTAGAAAATAAATCAACCACAGAGAAGATTTTGATGCAAATTTGTTAAGTCAATTGTATATATTGTTATGTCACTTTTTAAGCAAAAAGTCACAAGGCATGTCACTTTTCTTTCAAGAGAAACAAAAATGATACATTCATGTTTGATCATATTCAATAATTCATGTCACTCCATAATTGACAACAAATATCAAGTTAAATCTAGAAATTAAATCAACTACAATGAAGATTTTGATTCAAATTTGTTAATTAGTCACTTGTATATATTGTTATGTCACTTTTTAAGCATAAAATCATATTCATATTGATATTTTTATGAACACATTGTATGCATTCCTGTAATTGGTAATTGATATTCACAAACATGTTTAGAAGACTTTACTCAATACTATTAATTTATAATGAAGTGAATGAAGAAGGATGAGTCTAGATTGAAATCGGAATATGAGATAATTTATGCATTTACTAAGCTTGTTATTGAATATCTCCAATAAAAAAATCAAAAAATTATCTAATTCAAATAGAAACTATGAAGAAGAAATAAAATTTAGCATATTACCTGAGTATTTTTTATTTTGAGTTCTGATTTTGTGTTGAATTGAAGATGAAACAACGAGAAGTTCGTAACAATAATCTAGAAGAGATCCGTTTTTTATTACGAATTTGGACTTGTAGAGAATCTATAGAGAATTTTGGTTTAATTATGGAATTGAATTGGAATTGATTTATTTTTTACCGTATTACCTAATGTTTTAGGATGATTTTTCAAAAAACCCTCAATTTTATGGGTATTTGTGTAATTTGCCATATTTATAATCACAAGTAATAATGATCTGAAAGTTTAATAAAATATGGGACGGCTATATCATCATATTCAGTAATGGATTATGATGTTCGTGTGCATATAGACGCATAAATGACACGGCATGTTCTTTTTCTCAGTCTTTCTTATTTTAATGTGTTGGGTGACTGATACATGATACTTAGCAAATTTCAAATTTGTAAGATCCCAATATCATAGTCCATACTAAATTTTTTACCCTTTAATTGGGACTAAGTTTTTGGCACTTCACTAATGCTCCACGTACAATATATCAAAATCCATGCCCCAATATGAATAACTAGCAAATGTATTTGGGGGACTATTGTTCAGATGATGGCCAAAAATCTACAAAACACCACAGAAGGCACATTTATTTGGCCCTACCTAAAACGCATAGAGGAACCCCACATAAATGACGTGGGGTCCTAAACTTGGGGGACTATTGTTCTGCCTTGAAAACACGTGGCTGCCCACGCAGGCAGGTCAAAGTCAACAAAACCCATTGGAGGTAATGGCATGGCATTATCGAGGCGTTTCCCTATATTCCAAGGAAGTATGGAAGAAGAGATAGATAGGCCGATGAGGTCTTGACCGACCTCGATTGCGTATTGAATAAATCTCTCCTAACACCCTGTGAATTAGACCTGAAAGAGACTGTTAGGACATGTTGCCAATACAGTTTGTCACATTTCTAGCCCCCTAGCATGTAGCTGAAGGGACTTCTTCATTAAACTTAAGACGTGACAGTTTGAACGCGACAAGAAGCTCCCAGTGATTACGCTACTTATCACACATCCAGAGCCCTTGGCCAATTGGCTTCGGCTTATACCATTTGCACTAGAACATAACAACTGAAAGGTCTCTCAAATTGAAGCTCTACTATCTCGTGCAGATGTCCGTATTAAGTTTTACCCCTATCCATGGAACATGCACACCTCTATTCTGAGTTTTCATTCGGACGTCACGATCGTACGTTATAACCAAACTTTGTTCACGACACAGGCTGCGCGTTGTTAAGATTACAACCTCACTAAAGGGATTACAACCTTTGAACAATACAACAAAAAGAGCAAACTATACAGAATAGAATAATCTGATCTTTAGACCTTGTATTTACATCAACCAACAGATGAAGATAAGGCTCAGGTTAACGAACTAATATGGAACACTGCAATCTGCCTTACCAAGAATAGGCACAGGTTTATCCTGATCACTAGAATAACCTAATCAGCCTACCCCAAGAACACACCCTCCTTCAGCAAAGGCAACCTCCAACCCAAGATTTACTGTTCATCTACCGAGTCACACACCAGACCTAGAAGAACCACTTTTACTGTTCACTCTAATCTCCGGTTGTTAAGCCAACAACCTTACTCTTTATTCCCAAAGAAAAGAAAAGGAAAAATGGAGAAGAACCAGAGAAGAATCCTGAGGAGGTGAAGCCAGACGGAGAGGTTTCAAATGGATGGAGAGAGAAAAACTCAAAACCAAAGACTAACCGTATGAGATTCCCAATGCAGAGAGGAGGGAGTATGCAACTTCTTAATCAATTACAGCCATTGGATTAAATCCAATGGTTGATATTGATCCCAAGAAAGCACAATCCATAACTCAACTGATGGGGCAATCAAACACTGCCACGACACCACTAATGCTGAAGGAAAGAGGCGTGTTTTACTTTGGGTTTGGGAGACACGATTTATAACATTCTTCACCTTGGATCACTAACCCATACCAGTATTCTTGATTGCAGACTGCTATCCATTTTATGGTTGTTGTTTCATCATTGCCTTGTGCTTCCCAGTCAAGACCCTGCACACATTGAAATTTAACCTGTATCAATTAACAATTTAGATAAACAGGAATTGAATTTACTTACAGGGAGCACCTTGGTACCCATGTCAGCTGGATTTTCAGAAGTATCAATTTTTAACAATGTCAATTCACCAGAAGATAATTGTTCTCTAACAAAATGATACTTCACCTCAATATGCTTTGATCTTTCATGATAAACAGGGTTTTTGCAAAGCATTAAGGCACTTTGGCTATCAGTGTAAAGGAAAACTTTATTTTTCAGAATGTCAATTTCAGAAAGTAGACCTTTTAACCATAAACTTTCCTTTACAGCCTCAGTGATAGCCACATACTCAGCTTCAGTGCTTGAAAGAGCCACTAAAGACTGAAGTTGAGATTTCCATGATATACAATTTTTACCAAGTGTAAAAAAGAAAGCAGTTGTGGATTTTCGTTAGTCTCTATCACCAGCAAAATCAGAATCCACATAACCAGTTAAAGTCAAAGCATCATGGCATTTCACATACACAAGTCCAGTGTTTAAAGAACCAGCTATATACTTTAAAAGCCACTTTAGACCAGCCCAATGAGGTTTACCAGGGTTGGCCATGAATCTACTAAGAAGACTAATGGCAAAAGCAAGATCAGGTCTGGTAGTCAACATGGAGTACATCACAGATCCTATAGCATTGGCATAGGGAATGTGCTCCATTTCCTTTCTTTCATCATCATTAGAAGGAGACTGATTAGAGGAAAGAACCATGTGGCCAGCTAGGGGCACATTGACAGATTTAGCATCTTTCATGCCAAACTTGGAGATAACTTTATTCAAGTACGAGCCCTGAGTTATGGTCAGCCTATTTTCAAGCCTATCTCTATTGATAACCATGCCAAGAATCTTTCCAGCACTGCCTAAATCTTTCATGTCAAACTCGGACTTAAGGAGACCCTTTAGATTCTCAATCTCACCCTTACTGCTACTGGCTAAGAGCATATCATCCACGTACAGGAGAAGATACACAACACATTTCCTAGACTTAGTGTTATAATAGAAGCAAGCATCATACTCACTTCTTCTAAAGCCAGTCTTTATAACAAACGAATCAAACCGTTTGTACCATTGCCTAGGGGATTGCTTAAGCCCATACAGGGACTTCCTAAGATGGCAAACATGATCAGACTTGCCTTTAGATTCAAAGCCCATAGGTTGAGACATATAAATTGATTCTTCTAGCTCACCATGGAGGAAATAAGATTTGACATCTAATTGCTCTAATTCCCAGTTAAACTGGACAACAAGAGCAAGAACCAATCTAATAGTCTTATACTTAACAACAGGGGAGAACACTTCATTGTAATCTATGCCTTCTCTTTGAGAGAAGCCCTTAGCAACCAATCTTGCCTTAAACCTAGGGGGATCAGAATCACGGTTTCCTTCTTTTAGTTTATAAAGCCATTTGCACTGGATTACCTTCTGATCTTTAGGCCTGATAACCAGTTTCCAGGTATCATTCCTAATTAAAGATTGCATTTCATCCTTCATAGCTTCTACCTACTATTTAGACTTAGGACAGCTCACAGCTTCATCATAGGTCAGGGGTTCTAAGCTTTCTAAGGCTTCACCTGAAACAAGAGCATACTCAACCATATTCAGAGAATTATGTTTGGGATTGGGCCTGATCTGTCTTCTTTCTCTGTCCCTAATCAACTGATAGTTTTGAATATTAGTTTGATCACTAGTACCAGGTTGAGTGACAGCATTGGGACTGGCAGACTATTCAGGAAGGTTAGGGTTATCAGGGGTACCAGTATCAGTCAGATGGTCATTGGGTTGGACTTCTTCAGAGTCACCTTTCTCTAACTCTACCCTTCTGATCTCAGTCACAACCTTAGAAGTCTGATAAGGTTCAGTATCATCAATTTTCTTACACTTAGGCATTTCTGTCTCATTAAAGATGACATCTCTACTATTGATGATCTTAATTATCCTTTCTTCACTTACCCATAGACTATACCCTTTAACACATGTAGGATACCCTAAGATCACACACTTGGATGCTCTAGCATCCAATTTTCCTTGGTTCTGGTGTGCATAAGCAGCACACCCAAAAACCCTCTAATGTGAGAGGTCAGGGGGTTTTCCTTTCTACATTTCCTCAGGAGTTTTAAAGTTAACAGCACTAGATGGGGATCTGTTAATAAGGTAAACAGCAGTGTAAGCTACTTCACCCCAAAAACCTTTAGAAAGACCCGAACTAATTAACATACATCTAACCTTCTCCATAATGGTTCTATTGTATCTTTCTGCAACCCCATTTTGCTGAGGTGTGTGCCTAACAGTTCTATGTCTTTGAATTCCTTTATCTCTACAGAAAAGGTCAAATTCTTGATTGCAGAATTCAAGGCCATTGTCAGTCCTTAAGGTCTTGACCTTGGTTTCTTTTTGGTTTTCAACTAAAGTCAGCCAATTTTTAAAATTCTCAAAGGCTTCATCTTTAGTTCTCAGCAAAAAGATCCAAAGTTTCCTACTGTAATCATCTACCAGAGAGAGGAAATACCTCTTGCCTCCATGAGTGGGGTGTTTTTCAGGCCCCCACAAATCAGCATGGATATAAGCTAAAGGTTTAACAGAATTGTGTGACCCCTTACCAAAGCTAAGTCTGTGGGATTTTCCTAAGACACAGGTTTCACAGAATGAGAGGGTAGAAATCTGAACTTTTCCTAAGAGTTGCTGATCATGAAGGAACTTTAAGCCTTTATTTCCCATATGCCCAAGTCTCTTATGCCAAATCTCTGTCCTATCCTCATTTACAGAGAGAGAATCAGAGCTATTTGCTAAAAGGGCTTCTCCCTGAAGGTAGTATAGACCACTCCTTTTTGGTCCTTTCATTACTACCAGAGAGCCCTTCCCAATTTTCAAGACATTATCCTCAGACTTAAACCAATAACCTTCATCTTCTAAGACTCCTAGAGCTATCAGATTTCTCTTAAGGTTAGGCACATATCTCACATTATGAATGATCCTAGTCATCCCATCATGCATTCTAATGGCAATATCCCCAACACCCTCAACAACCTGAGAGTTGTTGTCCCCCATATACACCTTTCTTGGCTCAATATCCTTGTAATTATTGAACCAAGGCTTCATAGGACTCATATGGAAAGTACAACCAGAGTCAAGAATCCATTCTTGGCTGTGATTGTCCTCAGACACATTCATAACATGCAAGCTATCTAATTCATTTTCAAGAGCAGCATTGTTCTGATGTTCTACAGGTTGGTCTTTCTGTTTCCTCTTAAAATCATAACAATCTCTCTTAAAATGACCTAGCTTACCACAGTGGTAACATTTCTTGTTACTCTTATCCCTAGTCTTAGACCTTCCTTTAGATTTGCTCTTAGCCTTCTTAAAGTTGTTATTACCCTCCCTTTTTTCAGACATTCCCCTAACAAAATGACTTTCCTCCATTGTCCCTCCCCTGTACTCTTTCTTGACCTCAAGGTCTCTAGACCTAAGAGCATCTATAACAATAGTTTGTGTCAAGGTATCCCTAGAGTACTTAATAGCATTTTTCACATCTTTATAGGAGTCAGATAGAGAATTCAACAAAATCACAGCAAGATCTTCATCAGTAAAGGTTTTCCCATTGTGGGACAGACTTTTAACAATTATACTAAAATCAGATAGATTTAGTTCCAGATCCTTACTTGTGTCCATTTTAAAACTAAACAGTTTTTCAAGAAGGTAGATTTTGTTAGGCAAAGTTTTAGTCAAAAATAAGGCATCTAAAGCAGACCACAGTTTTTTTGCAGTTTTTGAATCATCTACTTGTCTCACAATGTTATCAGACAAATGCAAAATAATGGAACTATATGCTATTTCATTCATATCAGCAATTTCACTGGGTTTTTCTTTTAATTCATCAGGGTAATCTTCTGGGTCATCAAGAGCTTTAGCCACTCTTTGTTGAACCAGAATGGCTCTCATCTTTTGTTTCCAGATAGAGTAATCACCCTTTCCGTTGAATATTGACAATTCGACCCTCGAACCCATTCCAGGTTCTAAAAAAGGAGTGATTTCTCTAGACTGCATTTACTAATTCTTTTAAGTAAATATGCAGGGAACAAATGATGGTTTTCACAAACAGCAATAAAACAAAACACAACACCAGATATATATTCAGAGGAAAACCAATATATCCTAACAAGTTCTAAAGCTCACTGAAACATATACTCCAAGAATCTAAAGGCAAGACTCAAGTGATTCACATGATACAGATGGAACAGATAAGAATGATGAAATTAGCATTCAGGTCACACATTAAAGATTTTTAGTTAGTCACTAATCAGGATATTCAACGGTCAGAAAATCCTTACCAGATACTGTTGTCAAAACAGTATACAAAGTTCTTCAGTACTTGTTATGAGTTTTTTCAGAATACCAGAAATTATTTCACCACAGGAGAGTAGGATGCAGAAGCAGCCAGGAATCAAGTTCCTCAATGTAAGGTTTATTTGCGATCTGACAAATCTATCATTAACCTGATAGACCTGTCATCGCAAACCTTAGACCACAGCCCATAAACTTCAAAGATTGGCTCTGATACCAGTTTGTTAAGATTACAACCTTTGAACAATACAACAAAAAGAGCAAACTATACAGAATAGAATAATCTGATCTTTAGACCTTGTATTTACATCAGCCAACAGATGAAGATAAGGCTCAAGTTAATGAACCAATATGGAACACTGCAATCTGCCTTACCAAGAATAGGCACAGGTTTCTCCTGATCACTAGAATAACCTAATCAACCTATCCCAAGAACACACCCTCCTTCAGCAAAGGCAATCTCCAACCCAAGATTTACTGTTCATCTACAGAGTCACACACCAGACCTAGAAGAACCACTTTTACTGTTCACTCTAATCTCCGGCTGTTAAGCCAACAACCTTACTCTTTATTCCCAAAGAAAAGAAAAGGAAAAACGGAGAAGAACCCTAAGGAGGTGAAGCCAGACGGAGAGGTTTCAGATGGATGGAGAGAGAAAAACTCAAAACCAAAGACTAACCGTATGAGATTCCCAATGCAGAGAGGAGGGAGTATGCAACTTCTTAATCAGTTACAGCCATTGGATTAAATCCAATGGTTGATATTGATCCCAAGAAAGCACAATCCATAACTCAACTGATGGGGCAATCAAACACTGCCATGACACCACCAATGCTGAAGGAAAGAGGCGTGTTTTACTTTGGGTTTGGGAGACACGATTTATAACACGCGTAATAGGACATGAATGTAACATCAATTAGCCAAGGAAAACAACTACAACTGTTAAGAAATTTGATGGTTGTTGCTTTGGCACAGAGCATATACCTGGATGAGGTGAAACATGGTATAAGTACATGTTATAAAAAACAAATATGTACATATATTTGAAATGGGACAAATCATAATTTTATTACCTTTCTGTAAAAACCAACCATAAAAGTCTCTTCTATGCACCTGCTTGATGCTTGGGTAGCCATTTACCTTAAAAGCTCGTACTTATGGTCGCTGTAAAACGCAAACACAATCAACTAAGTGTCTTAAAGAACAGTTGATACATTGAATTGAATATATTTAACAATGTTATCTTACTTTGCGTATGTCTCAATTTCTGGACATCACATTGTAAAACATTGCCTGATTTTGAACATCACCGTAAAGCATCGTTGGTGTGTAACAACCGAATTTTTTTGCATTTTAATTTCAAGTAAATAAATATTTTATATTACTCTTGGCGTCGCTTCGAACATTATAGTTCATTTTAAATATTTGGTCATGTTAAAATTTGCACGTGTTCGTTGCAAATATTTTTTTTAGTTCGACGATTTTGGAATTTATCTGAAAACGAACCTTGTTCTAATTTGATTTGGTAAGTTTCGAATTTCAAGTTGGACGAGAAATAAATTATAGCTAGTCTAAATCTTAAAAAATTTGTTCTCCAATTCTATCTAAAAAATTTGGCCATTTATTTTTGAGTTCTTAGCCAAAACTCGAATTACTTTTCGACTTCAAAAATTAACCAAAAACCCCACTCAAACAACACCTTAGAATCCACTGAAAAACTAGCCAAACAATCCCTTAAATATATGCCATTTTGCATCACTCAAACAGCCCATACACTAGCATAATAAAATTGTCCCCATGATTTGAAACTCATGTCCCAGCAGCTCCATTTGCAGCAATATTTCCTACAATTTCTTCCCTCATCTTCCCCTACTTTTTCCCTTACTTTGAGCCTCAATCCAACTGGTTCTCCCTCCAAATTTACCCCATAAAACCGTCCTCCAACTCTCCATATTCAGCTATTTAAAAATGCCCCACCAGCTAAAAAAAAATTGTCCCCAACAGCCCATGATCAGCCATGATCTTTATCACTTTCTTTTCCCCACTTTTCCTCCATTTTTTAGTCCTCAATCCAACTAATTTCTCGCTCCAAATCCACCCCAAATTTGTCCCCTACAGGAGCTAAAAATCAGCATCTAAAACCAAGCACAAACTCCTCTTTTTCTCTCTTGGAATTCGGCCTTCATTCATAGTTCAGCAGCTTTATGTTTGCTGTTTACTTTCCAGCAAGAACACCCTCATTTTCCTCCCTCATCCTCCCTCCATCACCAAAAATACTATAGAAATTATCCATCTTTTTCCTTGTGATTTTCGACCAGCTCACAGCTTCTATTTTCTGCAATCTTAGT
Organism: Forsythia viridissima; assembly: GCA_030279155.1. Taxonomy (NCBI): domain Eukaryota; kingdom Viridiplantae; phylum Streptophyta; class Magnoliopsida; order Lamiales; family Oleaceae; genus Forsythia; species Forsythia viridissima. Next base: position 32,998,484 of record CM059042.1, read on the forward strand.
GGGTTTTGATTTTTGAATGCTGTAGAAACAAATTTTCGTCATCAAAACTTCAACCAAAAACTCGTTTTCGTAGTTTTACTTACTACTTTTACTGCGATTTTTAAATAACGTTTGGAAAATTATGATGTGATATAAATTCCATTCAAACCTAATTATGAAGGAAATTTATGATAGTGATTGAAGGTAATCACTTTAACATGTTAGCGATTGAAGGTAATTACATATGACGTTATGTGGTGCCGGCTATCAATTTTTATGTTCCTATGCACGTTTAAAAATGATGGTTGTCGCATTTATGTTTACGTATAATTTTTTGACATGTTGTATGTATTTCTACTGAGTGTTTCTTATGAAATACTGACCCCCAAAATGAACAAATATTCAGATTGAATTGATTGGCGTTGATGCGATGGCGTAGGCTAGCGAGCTTGTCGTGGAATTTTCTTTCTAGTTTAAGTTTTGACGTCAAGATAATCGAGTCAATTATGATGTAAATACGATATTTTCAAGTCTTTGATTCATTATTTAATTATGTAATATTTCTGAAAAATGAGACGTTGGTTCGTTTGCCGTTAAAAGTTTCAAGTTAGAAGTGTCTAGTTTCATTTTTCTGAAATTTCTAGCTTATTGTCCTTAATTTGAAAATTCATAACTTATACTACGGTTGGAGTTTTTGAGTGAAATTAGTGGATATGGCAAGATATATATGTTTTCTAATAGCATCAATTGGAATCACTCAAAAATTCCATTGTATGAATTTATTATGAACATTTTGGCAGGATAGTTTCTCAAGTAAATTCGGCTATCATTTTCACCTATCAAATGATGTATTTAACATTTAAAATTTTACCAAATTGTAGTTTGTGGTCCCTAGTATCTACAGTTCAAATTTTGGAATTTTTGGAATTCATTTAAATGGTCAAATAATTTGTGGCGTCACCTATCACGGTATAGACAAAACCATAGAAATTTAAAGAAATTTTTTTTTTCCCTTGCGCGCTTGTTATCTTTCGCAAAAGTTATATTTCAAAAACCATTTAAGGGAATGGGAAATATTATTTGGAGTCGTCCAATATATTTTAAAGATTATCTTAGTGACCCTCCGGGTTGAGAAAATCTGGGGCATTACATGGTGTCTTCTTTCGAATTAGGCGACACTACGACTGAAAAATAGAAAATTGTCTTCTCGGTACACTGGCATTTTTGTTCCTCTTCGGTCGGTTGAACATTGTATCTATGCCCTTGAAATACCTTGAAGAAAAGGTCAACGTCTAGTCAAGCACATATCATTCGACTATTGAACTCTCGGGCCTCGCTCGATTTTTGACGTAGTTCTTAAGTTTCTTAAGATATACATCTATCTCTTTTACACCGGACTACCAAGTATTGCCTCATTGGGCAAATTCATCACGAGGTATATCTTGATGCCGAAGAAAGCTAGCAGAAAGATTCGTTCCAACTTGCAGATGATGGGTCTCTGGTGATCCTGAGCAGCCATCATGTCGCTGACCTTTTGTTTTCTCACATACAACTTCTTGAAGAATGTGCACAGTTCAACTATTATTGTGGAAATTGTATTGTTCAAGAACGCATGACACCCGACTGGAAACAACATCAATATGATAAAGTGGCAATCGTATAAATTCAACTTAGTAATGCGACTGTCATTTGGTGCAATATTTTTCTTCAGATTTGAACCGAAGCCATATGGAAATTTAACTGATGTGATGAAGTTGCAAATCCTCTAACGGTTTGCAGGTGATAACGTGTAATCAACAGCAGGCTTTATGCACTTGTTCCCATTCTCATACAAGTTCAATTATCTTTTTGTCCCAAACTGCATCAGTCCACACCTGGCATTGACCGTATCCTTTGATTTGTAAAGATCATCCAAAATTGTACCGAGCAAGCCATCATATATATTCTTCTCTAAGTGCATGACATCGATGTTGTTTTTCAGGTTAGTAGTAGATTAGTACAGCAGTTCGTAGAAAATGCTCATCTTTATCCAATTTAGCTTGTCATCACTTCTCTTCCTTCAAGCCCCCCGTAGCTACGATGCTTTCTTGGAATTCTGGGCCTCACACGGCTCAACTATGCAAAAATGTCTGCATTCATTAGCCGAATGGGAGGCTGGAATCCTCTCTGTTTTCCTATCGAAGTCCATGTTGCTCCTAAGATGACGATGTCTAGACGGAACGAACCACCAGTGACCCAGATAAGGTGTCTTACCTATCACACATATCAAAGGCATTTCATCATTGCACGTTGGACAGTCCATGTACCCTGATCCATCCAACCTGATAGACTACTTCTCGTTGTAAAGTCATTAACTGTCCACAATAACGCGACATGCATTCCAAACAATCTCTTGTTAATAGTTCCAGCATCATGTGTCACAATATCGTTGGCCCACAACTCCTTCAACTCATTTACTAAGGGTCGTAAGAATAAGACCATGTCCTTACTTGGCGCTTGAGGACCGGGGAACAAGAGAGTCAGCATAAGGTATTCTAGTTTTATCCACAATCAAGGCGGAAGCTTGTAAGATGTCACAACTACTGGCCACATGCTATAAGCTTCACTTATGTTGCCAAATGGATTAAATTCATTTGTGAAAAAACTGAATCAGATATTTTGAACCTCACTTACGAACTGTGGATGCTTTCTGTCGAATTCTCTCCACACATTTTCATCTACAAAATTCTGCATCTCATCTTCGTCTCTCTATCGACATGTATGGTGCCACCTCATGAGTTTTGTAGTATCCTTCATGGCGAACATACGTTTTAGTCTGGGGACCAAGAAAAAATATCACAACACTTTATGCAGAACATTCTTCACTGACCATCTCCCAGAATTGTGCATCCAATGACTTTCCTAGCAGACCGGACAAGTTTGTTTGTTGGTGTGTTTTCCCCAGAATAGTGTACAATCATTCTTGCACGTATGAATAGATTTGTAGCCCAAACCAAGCTTCGTAGTGAGAGTCCACAAGGTTCATTTTCGGGAACACTAGCTTCAACAGCTTCAAAGACTATCGACAGACTTATTTGTCCGTTTATTCACCACCTTCATACTCATCAACTTCACAAAAAAGTTCAAGGACGAGAAAGATAAAACTATTGGGTACAGTTCTGAATGTCGAGCCTTAAACAATTCTTTATAGTAGACATCAAAACGTGTAGCAGCATACTCATCCCCGATTACGTCGTCTATGACATCCCCGCACCCGCTCCTTCATTTCATGCATCCACATTCGCATGTTGATACTCCGTCTCACCATGGTAAAATCACATGACATAACTCTCTACAAAATTATTACGAAATATGTGAGCCACATTAGTTTATAGTGGATGTGTGAGCCCATTTAAACATAATTGTGCACACACTTCTAATTCTTCCTCTGTCGTTTATGAATGGCCTCGCTATTTTTATAAATACTTTCAAACTGTTCAAAAATTCTTGAGATTTTATGCGATTTCTAGTCTTTGTCCAACTCTTATCCATATCCGATTTGCTACTAGAACACAAAAATATTAAGTGAAAAGTTCGATGACGTAAACATGTCCTAAATCTGCCTTATCACTCTAATTCTAATTCAAGGTAAGGCCCTAACCATTTATCATTGATATGTAAATTACGAAGTGTTAATTTTTTCTATTACTATCACTATTTTCACATGTAAATTTTGGCAGTATATCCCCAGTATTCTCCTAAGTATGCGATCTATATTAAATATAGGAATAATAGCACTAGGGATCCCAAACTTTTGAACCTTGTGACAATGAAATCCCGAACCTTCAATGTCTAACACCCCAGATCCTTAACGTTTAAAAAATGCACGATCAAAGTCCTTCTATTAAAAAAATCGTTAGTTTGACCGTTAAATAATTAAAATTTTCTTAAAATGATCAGATTACCCTTTTTCAAATTAAAAAAAATAGAAAAAACAAACAAACAAACAAAAAACTAACTCTCTCTCTCTCACACACACACACACGCACAACTTCTACAATCTTCTATGAATCTGCACAACTACTTGCATCAGAATGTCTATATCTATAAGGAATGCATATGACAAAAGACGACCAATTTCCAAAGTTAACATTATCTATGATAACAACCATAATATACTTGATATAACTTACAAATTATCAGTAGCTTCCTTGACACTATGGCAGTGGGAATTGAAGTTCTTCTCAAGGTATGGCAGTGGGATTGAGAAGTAACAAAGACAAATGGTTATTCAATTATTCCAGAGTCCTTTCTTTAACATCAAATTAACAAATTCCATGAACTAAGCTTGTACAATAATAAAAAAATATAAGAGAAGAATTATAATCCTATTCTATTGGGTCCCATTTACACAAATCAGGAGATGGGAAATAAAAAGAGGTAGGAAGGTAGAGCTGTGGTTGGGGCCAGAGCAGAGGTAGAAGGAGATGGTGTTGGAGCGGGTTTAGCTGTTTAGGCATTGAACCTATGAAAACAGCAGTAGGAGAAGCATTTGGTGAGGCTAACAGAGCTTGAGCTACATTCGATCCAGCACCAATGCGCAAGCATGAGTTTTTGTGGTGGCTTTATATGGTTGATGGCCTTCAGTGAGCTACATCTCTCTCGACGACAAAATATTACTTTCAGTGCAGTGTGGTGGGGTAGGGTGGCTGCAACCTTTGATTTGTGCATGCGTGTGAGAGAGAGAGAGAGAGAGAGAGAGAGAGAGAGAGAGAGAGAGAGAGAATTATTATTATTATTTGTTTTTCTATTTTTTTAACTAGAAAGGGTAATCTGGTCATTTTAAGAAAATGTTGACCAATTAACGGTCAAATTAACGGTTTTTTTTACATAAGGACCTTGATCACGTGTTTTTTAAAGGTTAATGACCCGAGGTGCTAGACATTGAAGGTTCAGGACCCCATCGTCACAAGGTTCAAAGGTTTGAGAACCCCAGTACTATTTACCCTTAAAAATAGTCACACACCCGGAAAACAACATGGAGATACCATTGACATCTATAGGCAAAAATATAGGCTTAACAGAAAAAATTGATGGCAACTCAATTCCTTATTCACATATCAATGAAAAACTCTCCAAAAATAGGAGAATTAAAAAACAAATTTGTAAATCACAAACTATCCACGATGTAGACAAACTAATCTTCAAATGGTTTTCTAAGGTTTATGCAAGTGTACTGCAGTGTATACAATATGATATCTCAAATAATCATATTCCGCAACCCACCCAATCAGCCATCTACAAAATCCAACAACATATAACAAAACACATTATAATAAGTTGCAATGAAGATAATACTAGAAATGGGTAAAAGTAGCTCACCAAAGGTCCAAAAAGTACTCATTTCATGGTCTTCCCCACTGCTTTGTGTCTCCAAGCCAAATTTTACAAAAATAAAGTGTGGAAGAAGGCTGAAGTAGGAGCATCCTATATTAGAAACAATGTTGTCTCAATAAAGTTAATAATTCGTCCCTGCAGATATCCAAAAGAGAGCCAACATTTCTCGTCATCTGCCAATTCTGAAGATACGACGTCTTAGTACTATAGCGATGATGATTGTCATACCAATAATTCGTTTAAATCTATAGTTGCAACATATGTAGTTGTCGCGGTAGATTTCGACTAAATGCTACGACATAAAATATTGCAGCGACAATTGTCACCACTATATGTAGCATAAAGGGCGTGAAGAATTCCCACCATCTGCGAACTCTATAGCAACGACATTATTTGTTATCGTTATGGATGATAGAAATAACCAACGACTTCTGTAAAAGTTCTAAATCTATAGCGACGATGTTTAATTGTTTGTTCGATGTATTCCAAACTACTAGCGACGACTTCTTGTCATAGTTATTACTGTCGTCACTGTAACTCCCGTTACTTGTAGTGTTAGTCCTCTTTTTTTACTTTAACCACCATGATTATACGTGAATGGTAAGTGAAGACATTTCATGAATGAACTATACATGACATATTTCTTTATGCTCGTGATATTTTCATAATTCATCAATTAACACACTCATCACGTTTATATCATGCAACTACATCAAGTTATAGAATAACCAATCTATAAATCAAATAGCAAAACATGGCACACAAGGTATATAAAATTGTATAGCATATTAGTAATTTACATGTTGGAAAAATATGTGTCATATTTTTCACTTTTTATATCTTGGCTCTCTTAATTAATATAACTAATTTTTAATGATAAAAGAGTAGGTCAACGTTTTCATTTTCGACTGGTCTGGATAACGCCAGTTCTGACTGACTGGGTTGATAAGCGAATTATTTTTTCAGATCAGTAAAGCTGCGATTTTATTTTGTTTTTATACTTGATATATTCTGATCTCATGAATATTATTGACAGCTCTTTTTGTAGGTTAAAGAATCTTTTCTTATTCTCTTAGATTTGTTTAGGAAGGAAATATTTAGTTTCCTAAATGCTTTTCTTGTACAAATCTAAGAATATCCTTCTATATATTCTTTCCTAAATTTAATTTTTTAAATCAATAAGGAATTAAGGCTTTGAAAATATTTTTATTTTCTTGTTCCATAAGCTTCAAACTGCCCGAATCCATTCAAGGTGAACAAGACATGGTGCTTCATTGATTAAGTTTTGAAAGGCAGCGAGTCCTTCAAAACATTGAAGAATAGGGCTTTGAAAAATAATTTTTTCTCTTGTTTTTTTCCATACACAAATCGTTGAATTCAAGACTCGATGCTTCATTGATTCAACTTTCAAAGAAAAAAGATTTTCTTCAAACTCATTGAAAAATCAAGAACTAATCGGTGCCCAACGAACAATTCCATATCTTGTTTAAGCTACTTGGCGTGAAGTTAAGAACGAGGGTTCTTAATCCAAGTGGTGGTTGTGGTCAAGTACAATTGGGAAGTGGCAATAAAGTTAAGACCGGTAGGTTTGATTCCACTTCATCAATAAGTCAGAAGAAGAAGTATCACAGTGAGTTGATCTGTTTTCTTTTGATTGTTATTTTGTTAATTATGTGAAATTACAAAAATCAATACTATTGTATTTTTGAACAAGATTATTAGTGAATTATTTTTACCCATGGCATGGGGGCCCGTGGATGTTTTCTTTCGGGGTTTACCACGTTTCATCTTGTATTCGTATTTAATCCTTTAATTTTCGGACTTAACAAGATTAGATAAACGAACACAGTTGTGCGAATTAGAACTGCTATCTTTATCACTTGCCAGTTCTGACTGCGTTCTGTCTACTGCTTGTTTAATTAAGATTAAAATTCGTTTTTAATTTAATTAACCTAGGTTTTAGAACTTTCACTACTTAATGTAAATTCCAAAGCACATATTCTTCTCACAAGTTGGATAAATAAGCACTTTTATAATCGTAAATTTTGATAAATAAAGTTCGTATACATAAACATAAATTCAGCTCTACGTATCACAATCTCAGGTTTACGGATTAAGTTCTTGAACCGTGCCAGTGAAAATATGCACAATAATAAGATGTAATATTTCATTTTAATCACATTTAGTATTAAAATACCACTAATGACTTGGGTTACCTAAAAATTAGGTCTAGTAGCTTTTAGAATATGTAGGGGTACTTTTTAAATGGGGTTAATTACACTAATGGTTCTCATTTATTCAAATTTGTAACGATTTCATCTCAATTTATTTTTTTAGCAGATATCATTCTCATTCTTCTATTTATTCTCACATATAGTCTCCAGATCACTATTTTTCACTATTCTAGTAATTCTTTGACAATTTTACCCTTTGACTTAAATAAATTAAAATGATAGAAAAAAGAAAATATAATGAAAACATTGCAATTATCCCTTAATCTTTTCAATAGTGCAAATAAATCCTAAACTATTTTATTTTAGACAAATAGATGTTCTTCCCCACAAAAAAGGATTACTCTTTTCCCACCCAAACTTCATGGGTTTTTATTGACAGAAAATATTGTTGGATATGCAATTGATTACTGTCCCGGCCATGATCTCCATTCTTTAAGGATAAAACAAACTGAAAAAATCTTGTCTGATGAAATTATCAGGTAATATATAATCTTTTGTGCCACCAAATTCGAAGCACGTTTGAGCTTTGACTTGTTCCAGCACTACTTTAACAATTCCTTTTTTCTTCTAGAGTTTATGCCGCAGAATTGGTGTTGGCATTGGAATATCTTAATGGGTTAGGCATTGTTTACATAGATTTGAAGCCAGAAAATGTGATGATTCAAGAAACGGCCATTTAATAGATTTTGATTTATCAACAAAACTCTCTCCAAAATCTCCAGAAATTCGTTCTTCCATAAAATCTATGCCCAAAATTGAGCCCGGGAAGAAAAAGAAATTTGCCCATTTCTTCAAGTGTTGTGACTCTGGGATTTCGCCGGAGGACTCGGTTAATCCAATAGAACTCGACGGTGACTCAGTGACTCACGAGTCTGACTTGGTGCAGAAATCCAACTCGTTTGTCGAGACGGAGGAGTACGTGGCACCGAAGATCATATTAGGCATCGGCCATGATTTTTTCGTCGACTAGAGGTGCTTAGGTGTCATGTTGTACGAAATTTTATACGACAAGATACCGTTTTGTACAAGATGTCATCGGCCATGTGGTGCTTAGCACTGGTGCAGTTTTTTTATTGGGAAGAATACATATTTGTATAAAATAAAATAGTTTAGGATTTATTTGTACTTTTAAAAGGTTAAGGGTCCAATTGTAATGCTTTTATTGTATTTTCTTTTTTTTATCATTTTAATTTGTTTAAGAGGGGTAAAATTTTCAAAGAATTGTCATAATAGTGAAAAATAGTGATTTGAGGACCATATGTGAGAATAAATAGAAGAATGGGAGTGATATCTGCTAAAAAAAAGAATAAAATGAAATCGTTACAAACTTGAAAGAATAGGGACCATTAGTGTAATTAGTCATTTTAAATGTATTAAAGTTGTGCTTAGAAATAGGTAAGGTACCCATAACATAGGCAGGGTTACCTTCTACTTAAGTATCTAATTTTTTTCTTCATTTTTTGTTTCTGTACGTGTTTAAATAGGTAGGCATACTTAGGGGTGGTAAAAAAGCTCGGGCCAGCTCGGGCCCAAAAATAAAAATAGGGCTGAGCTCACTCGGCTCGGCCAAAAAACGAGCCGAGCCCACGAGCCAAATTGAAGAGCCACGAGCTGGCTCGACTCGTGGCTCTTGGATGATCATCCAATGGTCAAAACACTTATACATACATATATATATATATATATATATATATATATATATATATATATATATTTGGTTTTTTACTTTGATTATTTTCCTATAAATACCTATATTCTAAACTCATTTTTTCACACTTTAATCTTTTATTTCTCATTCAATTATATACTCAAAGTCTCAATCCATTAACAATTCTTTGTTCACATTGTCTCAATATTAGTGTTCTAATTAGTATCTAGTATCTCATTATCTAGATATTACTCTATAATTTTAAGTTGTAATTTCTACTTGTACTAATTCTCTAAATTTCTAGTTTATACTATATCTTTATTTTCTCCTATTCTCTTTATTATATTACTTCAAATGGCATACAATTGAAGTGACGATGATTTTAGTAGTCTTAATTATATTCAAATTCCAGAAGACATTCTTAATCAGTTTGGTGGTAGCACAGATCCAATTGATTTGAAAAACTTTCAAGAAGATGCCGATACACAAACTACAATCGGCTCTAGCACTAAACGAAAAGCTACCAAACAAAAGGCTAAGTGCTAGCAGCATTTTGAGTTGGTGCCGACTGGTAAACTAGTGAACAGAGTCCCTGAGTTCAAAGCACAGTGTAAACATTGTCAGGAGAAGTTTGCTTGGCACAAGGGGATAGGCACGACCCATCTAAACAGACACTTCAAAAAGTGTTAATACAAACATTGAGGTTTGGATACAAATCAGGCGCAACTCCAATTTGGATCTCCGGGAGCCGGGAGCCGGGTCCAGTAGTCCCGCTCTCAACAACTGGATATACTCACAAGAACTCATGCGCCACGAAGGACTGCCGGAATTGATAGCAAATGTTGAGTTTCCACTATGCTTGGTGGACAATCCTTTTTTGGACGTCATTCATAATATCTACAACCAACGTACGTTAGTATTTCTAGAAATACACTTCGTAAAGATACTATTGTTAGATATAATACAAAGAAAGAAGCTATAATTAATGATATTAATAATTATAACGGTGTTGTATCTTTTACACTAGACTTATGGACATGTTGTAACCAAAAAGGATACATGGTTGCAACTGCACACTATATTGATAATAATTGGATAATGTATAAAAAAGTAATAGCATTTAAAAAAATATACTATCCTCATAATAGAAATAATATTTATCAAGTTTTATTAGGCGTGTTAAATGAATTTAAATGTGATTCTAAGGCTCATAGTTTTACATTTGATAATGCAGGCTCAAATAATATAGTAATTGAAAAATTAATGCAACATTGTAGTCCAGAATTTGATGATATTTTATTTTAGATTCGTTGTGTATGTCATGTGTTTAATTTAATTGTACAAGATAGATTAAAATTTATACAACCTCAACTAGAAAAAGTTAGATATGCTATTAATTATATTTCAGTATCACCATCAAGAAAACAAGGTTTTATTGCTCTATGTACAGAAAATGGGCTGCAATCAAAAAGTTTTGCAACTGATGTTGCTAATAGATGGAATTCAACATATCTTATGCTGGAATCGTGTGAAGGTTGTGAAGATTGCATTACTACCTATTATAATGGCCGACACTCACACGGCTCAGAATATGCTTTAGAAATACATGATTGAGAAATATGTGGTCATGTTAGAAAATTTTTAAAATTTTTTTACGATGCAACAATTGCATGTTGTGGTGTGTATTACCCAACTACTCTACTTGTTTTAAATCATTTCTATTATATTGCTAACAATTTTAATAGGTATAATAATTTTGCTCTTTTTCTAGTATTATACATGTTATGGAAGCTAACTTTAAGAAATATTGGGAACAATTGCCTATGTTATTTCTATTATCATGTATCATGGATCCTCGACTTAATTTAGAGAGTATGAAAGTAACATTAATGGCAATTTCAGATAAATTAACTTACGGAAATCCAGTCGTGTGTGCTAATTTAGAACAAACTTTATGTTCTATGTATGAGGTCTATGCTGAAAAGTCCGGTACGAACATTGTACGACCCCCTAATCCAACATATACTTCGTCATCAACTTATGACATTGACTTATGGAATTACGTCAGTACACATAGGAGTGGTCTAGAACCTCAAGGTCAACAATTAGTTGGTTCTTCTTCTAGTTCTCTCCTTCTCCGTTCTAATGATACACATGTAGAGTTAGTTAGGTATTTTGCACATGATGTGCTTAGTATGTTAGATGACGAAGAGAGAAAAAACTTTGATATACTACGATGGTGGAGACAATATCAACGTAGTTACCCAATTCTTTCTAAAATAGTACGTTATCTACTAACACCTTCGGTCTCAACTGTAGCATCGGATGCTGCATTTAGTACTAGTGGCAGGGTTTTATCTGATATCAGGTCAAGACTCAAAGTCGACATTTTAGAAAGCTTACTGTGTCTAAATGATTGGGATGATGCCGAACTTCGAATCCAAGACAAAGTGGACAGAATGATGTCCGAAAAACTTGAAGATTTAGGGGTACACGTAACATTTTGTTCGTGTACAATTTTAACTCCGCTTACTTTCAAAGTAGCTGGTCCCAAACCCGAAAAAAGGAGGAGGGTTTTAAATATTTAAATTTCAACATAAAGGATTCTTGATATGGTAGTTATTTTTTATTTTCAAATTTAAAACAAACAAAAACAAAAAGAAAAAGAGAGGAGGGAATTAAATCTTTAATTTTTAACATAAAGGATTCTCGATAGTCAATATTGTATTTCTTTTTTATTTTTTAAATTTAAAAAAAAAAAAAAAAGGGTCGACGAGCTCGGCTGGGCTCGTTCGGCCCACAAGCTTGTGGGCCGAACCGAGCTCGAAAGTTGGGGACGAGCCGAGCTCGTCTTTTATGCTCGGCCATTGCCATGCCTAGGCGTACCTTCATAACAACAAAAACTTTATTAATGGTTCTTTCTGAAATGTGTGCAGGTTAAGGGTAAACAATGTTTGGTTTAAGTGATTTTTTGACCTATTTTTAAATCAAATATTTTAAAAGCTTTAAAAAAAATTCCAAACAAAACCAAATCAATTATGAAGGTTCGATTTGGTTTAAACTACGATTTATGTAACGTTAATTATTAGTCAAAATCTCAATACAAAGTTTAAATTAGAACTTTCGGTTGGGAAATCAAATTGCTTGTTTAATTATATGATACTAATTCAATTATACTGAAGTAGGAATTTAAAGTGAAAACCTTCAAAACATGTTTTCAACCCAAAATTTGTGCAGAAGTGGTTGATGCTTGAAAACCCCGAGGCTTCTCCAGCATTCTCCAGCATAAAAAAAAAACTACGCATAATGTGTGAGCATCCAATTAGAAAACTTAGTTTCCAATTTACACCAGATGGCTTCTAGCTAACAAATATAGTCGCAAAAATATTCCTCCAAAGCATGTACAACCTGGACGTTACCCTCCAACCATTGGCCCTTCCCACCCTTGAGTTTATTGATTTGATTGTTTCGGAGCCTACTAGAAGCTTTAACATGAATACTTTGTATTTCGGTCTTCGTCCCTAAGCCATTCAGGTCTTGATCATTGTCGCCAGAATTGTTCCTCCTGATCCAACAATACATTAATTGATTTTTCCAGATTTAATTCATGTGATCAACATTGCCGGGGAATTATATAGCATAGTCAATTTCTTTTTGCTTTTGAAACCGTTTCCCACAATGCCCAAACTTCCGATTACTCCATTTAATTAGTGCCATACCACGACTATAGTTTCTATTGAATTGAATAATAGGACAATTGGCTCAAATGGTTTCTAACCTTTGCCCATATTGTGCAAATGCTCCTTAACCTTTGTTCTTTGGCGCAATAGTCTCTAATCTATGTGTTTTGGTGGGCAATTTATCCTTATTTGATAAAAAAGACAAATATGCCATTATTTTTATTTAGAAAAACTTTCAATTGAATTTCTAACCTTTACAAAAAGTAGAAATGAGTCCGATACTTTTACTTTTTATAAAAAAAAATTAATAGAAAATAACAAATTGATCATATACTAAATTATTTTGTATATTTTACGAACTATTATAAAATGACTAATATTTGAACTCATAATTATTAACAAATGTGTTAATTAAAATTATTATATTATTATTAAGTAATCATTAAAATTTAAACTTTAATTTTATCGTTACAACATAAAAAGAAAAATAACGTTGTCACAAACTTGATGTTCAAATATTTTTGTTTAATTGAGTTGTTCGTTTATTAACTACAAATATTGAAACTCAAATTGTATTCTTCATATTTTAATTTATCGTTTGTTTAAAAAAAATAAAATAAGATTGGTTCAATGTCTTAAAATTATATATGTCATTTTGTTATTTTTTTAACTTAATTTTTGTTCATGTTTTTCACGTCACATAACAATTATATATACCTAATGCGCAATAATTTTATATTTTTCTCTTATGAAAAATTTAATTGACACGACTATAGTGATTTATTTAATATGCTAAATTAAATATTGTTTAATAAATGTATCGAAATTATTTGCACATTTTGTAAATGTTAGAAATCCAATTGCAATTTTTTAAACTAAAATTAAGGGTCTTTTTGTTTTTTTTTTTGTTTTTATCAAATAATGACCAACTGTGTATCATAATACATAGGTTAGCAACTGTTGCGCTAAAAAACAAAGATTATGAACCATTTATACAATAAGGACAAAAGTTAGGGACTGTTTGCGCCAATTTTCCTTGAATAATATGGGTTATGCTGCACTATTTGCTCTCCCACTAACTCATGCCCATTCTACTCCATTATTATAGCCTCTTTCTCGTAGCTAGATAGGTTCTAACCAAAAGGTTGCTCCCACTGGGGATTGTCCCTACATTTTCCTCCATTTAGGCTCAATAATATGGATTGATGATGTGACCTCAAAAAGTCTAAGTGGTCAACCTGCACCCCTATATAAAGGTCTTGCCATTTTCTCAGCAAAAAAATCTGTCCAATCGAATTTTCTGTGCCCCTATACCCAAGTTCAACTCTCAAAACAACGAGTTCTTGACAATATTATTCATGACAACAAAGAAAATATCTAATCAAATTTGCCAATATTTGGATAACAATTCCTCCCTAATGAGCTGTTTGATTTTATACTTAATAAGTTGTGAACTTGTTGTCCAAATTTCACAACGATCAGACTACGAAGCGTTGAGGTATCAACGTTTGATCACCTCTGCGTTGGTTGTCCAGATTCTGCAAATTTACTATAGTGTTGCTCTCGAATTTTTTTTCTATTTTGAGTGAGTTGGGTTCTCTCCTTCATGCAATCACACATAGATTCTAATATTCAATGTCTTAATTTATAATGTTAACTAAGGCATCAAATAAAGTCATAATTGGACTTTTCTTCTCCAATTTTCATCCATGCAAGGACACTCTAATCACAATTGGAATATTAGTCTTTGATACACAAAATTAATTACCATTGGCGTCTTTAATTTGGACTAATTTGTTGGGCTTGGGTATTTGATCTACCCCAAGACATGGGGCGAATACCCAACAAATCTCCCCCTCCGCCTCATGTCATGGGAAGAGTCGTCATCCCCGCAATGGGATGGAAAACATCATGGTTCTCCCCCCTCGACAATACACTAACCGATTCCACTTTGTATTCATCTTCTGCAAATTTTCTAGAAATTTCTCTAGAAATCTTTGACTCTTTCTTGTCAATAACTAATCTATATTCATTGAGAGAATAGATCTTTTTAGAGGAATAGTTGTTGAAACTTCTCGAAATGGTAACTACTCGTGTATGTCATCATCTCTCCTAAACTGAAGCTAACTTTCCTCTGCTTTTTTATCAAGCAACAAGCACATTTTTGCAACTATATACTCTTCATTTTAATTCAAAATTCTTTTTGACTAGGAGTTTACTTCCCTTCACATCATTGTAGGTTATCCTATTGTGACTAAAGTCAAGTGATCTCTCATTCTCCACTACATTGACAATGCCTTTGGAGAGCTTTGCCTTCAACAAGTACAATAATGTTTTCTACCACTGGCCACAACCACATTACCATTTATAAGTTTCCACTCACCATCATCGTAAGAGTTTTAATACCCATCATCTAGGAC
The DNA here is from genome assembly GCA_030279155.1 of Forsythia viridissima. Classification (NCBI taxonomy): domain Eukaryota; kingdom Viridiplantae; phylum Streptophyta; class Magnoliopsida; order Lamiales; family Oleaceae; genus Forsythia; species Forsythia viridissima. Next base: position 33,013,821 of record CM059042.1, read on the forward strand.
TGAGTTAGACAACAATGTTTTAAACGTTTTATTACACCATCTAGGACTGAGTTAGACAATAATGTTTTAAACGTTTCCAAGAATCCAGCAAAGTACTTCAATTTGATACCCATTGCAGCCAACTAATAAATGATACCCTAAAATACATTGAGATGGTTTGTCAAAGGAGTTCCATCCTCAAATCTTAATGCCATCATCTGTTTTATCAAAAATAGCTTATTATTTCTAGTCTTTCGAGCATATAGTTGCTCGAGCTTAATCCACAAACTACATGAATGAGTTTCTTCACTTGTTCAACACATTATCATTTACTCATTGCCAAATATAAGCACACCCTTGCCGATGAAGCAAGTTCCACTCATCAATGGCCTTATTAGCAGGTCTTTCTAAAAATACTAGTTGATAATAGTTCTTCACATAAAGAAGATCTTCTATCTTTCTTTTCCAAATATGATAGTTTGAACTATTCATAGTAACCATTCTACGTGTATTAACATCCATCGTTCAACACAAGAATTCCAAAGCAACAACACTAGAAGATCTGATACCACTTGTTGAGAAAATATGGCCAATAACTAATAAATATCGAACACGATATATTAGGAACAACACAGCGGAATAAGTATTTTTTTTTTGTGTAAACCTAATAGGAATTAATCAAATTGAACAATAACCAAACTAATAATGCGAACATCGTACCTACGTCCACAACCCAATTCCAAATAATCTTCCAATATAATCAACAATAGTGGGTACAATGTTCTTCTCTAGATACCTCTAGAGGCATACCAAATCATCAAGAACTAAACAATTATCGGCACCAAAACATCATCTAGCAAAGATGGAAACTCATGATATTCTCTCTAGTCAATACTAGAGGTACAACCTACATCAAGAACACAAGTCTTAGCACACAAATAATCCTCGACTATTAAAGAAGGAATCTCTCAAAATCAATACTAACAATGTAACCAATTTTAACTCTCTCAAGAACATGTTCTTGACTACTAATACTCAAAAATAATATGGAAAGTATCTCACCAAATTTGTCACTGTTCAGATAACAATTAATCCTGAATGAGCCATGGATCTTGATCTTAACCATTGGATTTGACTTCAATCAGTTTTAAACTTTCTATCCAAATTTCATGATGATCGGACCATGAAAATCTGAGATATCAACGTTTGATCACTACTGTGCAGGCTGTCCAAATTCTGCGAATTTGCTATAGTGTTGCCCTTGAATTTTCTCTCGATTTTGGGTGAGTTGAGTTTTCTCACTCATGTACTCACACATAGATTCTAATCCCCAATGCTTCAATTTATAATGTTAATTAGAGCATTTCCAAGAGACTCTCTATTTATCTCCAACAATTTCTTTATCTTTAACACTTTATTTTATATATTCTTATAAGTATTTATTATTTTTCTCTATCTTTTAGTTTCCTAATAATTATATAATTTCCTTTCTTTTTTCTCTATTTTATTTTGTATATACTAAAAACATAGAGTATTCAAAATTGGAATACTTTGAATGCATTTAATTATAGAGAGTGAGTTTGACTCTCCAAATTTAGAGAGTCAGACCGAATCTCTATTTTAAAAAGTTAAATTGGAGTATAATTTTAAGGATTGACTCTTTAAAATAAAGAGCATCTTATGCATAAAGAATCTATTGGAGATGCTCTTATGATATCAAACAAAGTCCTAGTTGGACTTTCATTCTCCAATTTTGACCATGCAATGATACCCTAATCACAATTAGAATAGAAGTCTTTGTTACACCAAATTAATTACCATTATGCCTCTTTAATTTGGACTAATTTGTTGAGCTTTTGCCTTTGATCTATCCCAAGACATGGGGCGGATAACCAACAGAACCTAGGCAAATTGCTCGACCTCCTAAGATGCCACAACAATGTCAAAGATTCCCGTCGCCTCTCTGGTTTGAGGTGACCATAGAAATCCGTAAACTGTCAAGTCACTCTAGTACACTAAGTAACCACAACATCAATGTGTCCCAAAGAATAAGAATGGATCCCCACATCAAGCTCATCCTACCACAACAGCATCAACATACTGTTTTGTCTCCCACTTTCCAACTACAAAGTTGTGTTCTATTTCCAATTAACTTCCCAATCGCCAAATAATTTGATCTTGGACTAGAAGACCAAATTTTGGTAAAACCTACGAATTATATCTCGCATGGCCTTAACCTTGAAAGTTTCACATCTTTTCGATGAGGCACCAGTCCAATTTTTTAACCCCTTCCACGGCTGATTCATCATCAATATTAATAACTGGTTCATTAGTTTCATAAAACCAGGGGTTTTCTTAGAGTTTTTTAAGTTTTGATGGATTCATCTTGGTTGCGGTAATGGATTCTTTGAAAGCTATGAATGATATTAACTATCGGCCACCACTTTCAAAATCAACGTGTAGTAGAACCCTATACGCCAATCCAAAGACTAGCGGAAGAAGACTCCCGATAGCCTATAGGAGAAAGATTTCTCTCCTCAAAAATGGAAATATGTTTTTAGAGAACACTTATTACATTTTTTTCATGAATAAAACATAATTATATTTTTAATTCAACACGTATTACTTTAAAATTTTAATAGATTTAATGTGACCAAAATTAATATTAATGTTTCTCATAATGGCACCCTTTTTTCTACCATTTGACAGTGGTGGCAGTGGTGGCTGTAGTGCTACGGGAGTGGTAGCGTGGAGGAGGTGGTAGTGTGGATGTGATGGTTGTGATGGGATGAGGTGGGGTGGATAGGTGGTGGAGATAGGGTGGTCAGGAAGCACATACTTTGTGCTTTTTGAAAAATTATAAGATTTTTTTTTTTACATTTTTTTTCTATCTTTTGTTATTTTTAGCTTTCTTTTATTTTTTTTAGGGTTAATTGCACTAATGGTCCCCATTCTTTTAGGTTTGTAACGATTTCATCCCCATTCTTGTTTTAGCACATATCATCCCCATTCTTCTATTTATTCTCACATAGAGTCCCCAAATCACTATTTTTCACTATGCTGACAATTTCATGACAATTTTACCCCTTTGCTTAAATAAATTAAAATAATAGAAAAAAATATATAATGAAAACATTACAATTGGACCCTTAATCTTTACAAAAATACAAAGAAATCTTAAACAATTTTATTTTATTTAAATTAGTGTTCTTCCCAACTCAAAGAAATCATCTTTTCCCACCCCACCCCACCCCACCCCACCCCATCTCCATCAACCGTTCAACGCCACCGTACTCCGGCAACCCACCAAAGATTTCCTAAAAACACTCACTAGTACTTCCAAAATAGAAAACTGATCCCCATCTCCCTCTTGTTGCCATTGTATACCATTATTTCTCCTGTACAAAGCTACATGGCGCCCATTAATAAGTGATTCATTGTTAAGACAAGTCTGTTGGTAAAACCCATCATTGTTAGTGGGCAATACACGTGTAATAGAGCTTGAAGTTGAGAAGAATTTGAGAGTGTAATGTCACAGATGAAGCACATTGATAACACCCCATCCACCCCAGGTAAGTTTAAGATGGAGAAATCCCCATACAATAGGCTGATGATGCACTCTTCTCTAGCCAAGCTCACCTTCTGGTCTTTTGTTTTCCTTGGCTTGATCTTTATGTTCTTTTTTAGATCACCCTCTTCTTCATCACCTGTCACGTCAGATCTCAATAGGAGGTCCCTCAGAACGAATTCTTATGGTGGTCCTGCCTAGGAGAAAAGGGTCAGGACCTCAGCTAAAATCAGGTCAAGAAATGGGATTTCAGTTTTGGTCACAGGGCTGCTGGTTTTGTTGGAACCCATGTTTCGGCCGCCTTCAAGCGCCGTGGGGATGGCGTTCTGGGGCTTGATAATTTCAATGAGTATTATGATCCCTCCCTTAAGAGGGCGCGGCAAGCGCTCTTGGAGCTCACTGGTGTGTACATTGTGGAAGGTGATATCAATAATGTTGCCCTCTTGAACAAGCTTTTCGACATTGTCCCATTTACCCATGTTATGCATTTGGCTGCACAGGCTGAGGTGCGTTATGCCATGGACGGTGTATAGATTGGGTGGGGTGGGGTGGGGTGGGGTGGGGTGGGGTGGGGTGGGGTGGAAAAAGATGATTTCTTTGAATTGGGAAGAACACTAATTTAAATAAAATAAAATTATTTAGGATTTATTTGTATTTTTGTAAAGGTTAAGGGCCCAATTGTAATGTTTTCATTATATTTTTTTTCTATTATTTTAATTTATTTAAGCAAAGGGGTAAAATTGTCATAGAATTGTCAGAATAGTGAAAAATAGTGATTTGGGGACTCTATGTGAGAATAAATAGAAGAATGAGGATGATATCTGCTAAAAAAAAATAGGGATGAAATCGTTACAAATCTGAAAAAATGGGGACCATTAGTGTAATTAACCCTTTTTTTTAATTCAAAGTGGAATGAAAAATCGTCATTATCTGTCAATATGACGTGGTTTGTAATTAAGTGAAAGGTTGGTTAAGGGTTGATTAGTAACAAACAACAAATATTGGGGATAAAAGTGCAAATTTTCCATTTATAAATAGTTGGCAGAAAGCACAATATAACCTGTCCAAAAAGAATAGAAAATCTTATGTAATTTCTTATAACAATTATAATGAGCTTCTTTGAGAAAGCTTTTTAGAATATTTTGAGAACAAGTTGATGAAATATGTGGATGAAAAGTTGATAAAATTTGTAGGTACCATGAAACGTATGGTTAAAATTAATTGTTGACTTTGACCACAAGATTTTTCTTCTTCAATTTCTACGAAGTGCAATAACGTCAAAATAGGATAAAAAAACCTTATAATTTTCATTGACCATCAATTCATACAAATCTATAAAAGCCTACAAAAAAGTTCCAACTCTTTAAATGCTCTTAAAAATATCGTGTTGTCATACTGAAAATCCGTACATATATACACGTTATATATGTTCCTTGAGTCCCTATAAAATAACTGCATAATATCCCTTAAAACGTGACATTCGAAGCTTTTGCTATTACATGTCACGTTTGGCTTGATCTCTCTCTTCTAGTAAAGGCAGAAAGCCCTTTTTTTTAATCCTTTTTTATGCCATACACTTGTTTCTTATGCTCCCTTTTCTTTGTTAGCGTCTATATATATATGTTTGCATAACAAAACAGAGAAAGGATAAAGAGTGACAACTAGAGTGAAAACAATCTTAAATGTTATCTAGATACAAGCACAACATTAAGAGTAATCCATTGATCTCAAATCGAAGATGCTAGTAGGGGGAGGGAATCGAAGTGGATGACCTCTCTATTGCTTGTCTATCTCATGTCAAGTATGCTCCCATACTCAACTTAATTCTATCTAATAAAATGCTCCCCGAGGCAGGCGTCAGTAGGGATACATATACCAATGCCACCTAACGAGCTCCAATATTTGCTCAACTTAATTCTATCTTCAAATCAATTAATTAAAGGCAGTCTCTCTCTCTATCCCTTTTTTTTAGTCTTCCCCTACCCCGACAAATTATCTCCTTTTCATTTTATCTTATTGACTACATTATTCAAAGAATTAAGGTATTCCGTCATTCCAGTGGAGGCTAGACATGGAGTTCATAGAGGTAACTGAAATTGTGGAAAAGTATATTTATTGTTTGTGTAATCTTGCAATACGATTTGTTGTCTCCACTCTCAATAGATGTGATGAGTATACACCAAGAAGCAGGGCAAATACGCAGGGCTCCTTTTCTGGGGTCCCTTAGCCCCATTTTTTCTTTCTTTATAGTATAGAAAAAAATTGAAAAAAAATATTTATATGAAAATTTTATTTTTTTCATATGTTAACTCAGTCTAATTTTTTTTACCTTTGTCTGGATTCGGCCCTGCCAAGTGGAGATGACAATAGAAAGCAACAGTCATTTCACCGTGCAGCCTGTTTCTGCCATAGAATTTCCTTAAGTGCATGGAGATAGAAATGGTCCCCACTGTTGGGATCCACGAGTCTGCCTTTCACAACATAAAGACAACTAAACTGCATGTGTTTTTCCATAAGTAGTTGTTTTATAGAGCTATCTAACGCACTAAGCAACTCTGTGCCCAAAAATACTTGATGTACATTCTTGGAGGATATATGGATCGAGGGGCTTGACAACAAAATGATTGACAAAATGTTCTTGACCGGCTAAATAGCCCTCCATTCAATTTTTTTTTTTTTGGGTCATAATTTGTGATTAAATTACAAAATCCACCACTGAGTATTGATAATGAGTACATTAAACCTTCATATAATTACGAAATATTAGATTTACTAGGGTTGAAATTAGCATGTCAACAACATTTGTTACTCCTATATTGTCAAGCCTCATCCACCCAATTAATCCAAGTATGTATGTTGTGTAATGTTGGGAACACAATTGCATCGTGTTGTATGAGTCCTGTGAAGTAACCATTTGTGGTGGTGTTAATAGAGATGGAGCTATGCGTTGGGTCATTCCTACATCCATCCTTTTATGAAAATTCCTATGGCAGTTACCGGCTGCATAATGGAAGCACTCTAACTTTCTATCCCCTCATTCGATTATAAATTCATCACTCACCTTGAGGAAAAAACCATCCAATTGTATTGCATGATTACACATTCACCGACTTAGTACAGTCAACTCCACATTGTGCCTACGTATATGAGAGAATTAATGTGAAGTGAAGTAATTTATATGAAGATAGAAGAAACCATACATTTTTCATTTCGTATAGTTTACATAGTCTTGTAATTCACAATTCATTAATGCAACGTTTTTAATATAAATGAAGTTACATCTTTTTTGTTTTAGATACTTTAAATTGACATCCACTTTCCAATCTATTTCTTTTCATTAGTTTGATAAGTTAGAAATAGCAATTCATTATTTAATTTAAGAGGATTTATACATTTCTATTGTTTAAATTCAACCAAACTTAGTATTCTCTCAAATAATAAACTTGAGATTATAATAAGAAAAAGAAAAATTAAATATCATTAAGAGTATAATATTTTCTAATCACATTCATATATAAAACCATTAGATTAAATAAGGTTTTCAACAAAGAATTTTTTTTTTAAGTGCCTGTTTGGATATGCTAAAAATCAACTTTTTAGCACGTTTTGATAAAAGTTGACGAGATGTGTAGTTGAAAAGTTGTAAGTCTCAAGAAGTGTGATTAAAATTAATTATTAATTTTGACCTCAACTTTATAAGTAAACCAAACAAACCCTACTTGTTTAATCCATCGTGAGCAAGTTCTGCGCTTGTATGCATCCTGAGAGGATTTTGGTCACCTAATGTTGGCATCCCAGTTGTCGTTTCATCATAGTATTTCTCTCATCACGTCTATATTGGCTAGCATGTTGGGAACCTCATGGGCTATGAATTCTATCCTGAATTTGATCCCTCAATATTTTATTGAATGTCTCGAGTCCTATTTTGATTAATCATATTTCAACTTTATCTTTGAGCTTGACACACTTCTCTCATTGGTGAAAATAGTAATATTCACCACTGCCAGTTCGTTTTAGTATTTGGATTACGCCATTTCTTTGAGTATTTTTCCTTTCAACCTCATCCTTGGCTTTCTATGCTTGCTCAGTGTCAACAATTTTGCTAATCTTGAAAGTATGTTTGTATAGCGTAGAGAAGAAAAAAGTCTAGGACTTAACCTCTAACAACCACATAATTTTCCCTATAGGCCTCTCACCTAAGAGATATTCCGTGCACCATTAGCTTACGTACTGTCTGTAGCGATGGTAAAATTTGCAAAATTCATCTATGAATAAATTATTTTAATTGGCAATTCATCAATTAGTTGAATTGCATTGCTTTATCAGCCACGTTAAAGGCCATAAGTTAATGGGATAACACAGTCTGCTTAGTGATGGTCATAAAGGCTCATCAGAACAAAAGAATTTTGACACCGGTGGCGTAGAGGCTCATCGGAACCCTTAGTAAATTGATTGATCATGGGTTTGCTTGTATGATGAATTGATACATACAGATATAATTAATTTTGCTTAACATGTGCAGCCTTACTGAGTGCTTCTTTGTGATACTCTATCCTATATTAATAAAATTTTAGAGTTTCCGAAGGTGGTGTAGTGGCTTGGTGTGAATGGCAAGTGCTCGGGCATAAAACTACTAATTTAAATTTCGTTTATTATGAGTTGTGAAATTTTTAATGAATACTTGATGACCCGTAAGGATATGTTTAAATACTAATTATGCTTAAATTTATGCATATTACGTGTTCGTAAGTTTTACCAAAATGTGTGAGCACGTTTATGAAATTACTGAGTTGCTGTCCAAATCTCAAAATCTGTTCCTCAACTTCAAAAATTCGTTGAGGATTTTATACTATAAATTTTAATGTGATTTCAAATGGGAAACGTCTCTTTATGACTTATCTATGACCTAGACTTGAAATCACGTCATTCTGAATTATTTATAACAGTTTTGGTACATTACTTTGAATTGTATTGGAAATCAAAGTTCGTGAGGAGAGAAAATAATTTGATGTCTCGAACGTCACCGGAGGGAGCCAAATTTTTGTTATGATATAATTCTATATGTTTTCTATTTTCTATATGAATTTCACTTAAATCCGAGTTGGTTTTCTATTTCAAAATAATTTTGGAATCAATCTGCCGAAACCAGAAATCTGCCTTCGAGATGCTGTCTCAAAATTTTAGCTTTCTACCCCTACTATGAAAAATCATAACTCTCTATATGATTGGATTTTTTGAGTGAAATCAGTGGCCATGGAAAGCTCTATATGTAGTATAATAGCAACAATTGAAATCGCTTAAAAATTCCATTGCATGAATTTATTATGTACATTTTAGAGGGCTGGCTCGATCAGTTTTTCAAGCAACTTCGGCTATCATTTTCACCTACCAAACTATGTAGCTAAGGTTTGAAATTTAAACATGTTGTATTCTGTAGTCTAAAGTATCTACATTTAAAAAATTGGAATGTTTGGATTTCTTTTGCATTGTCAAATAAATTGTGGTAACACATATCACCGTATAGGCAAAACCATGAAAATTTCAAGTAAAATCCTTTTTCTCTTGCGCACTTGTTATTTTCCACAAAAGTTATATTTTTAAAATCCTTTAAGGGCACGGGAAATATTATTTGTAGTCGTCACATATATTTTAGAGATTATTTTAGTGACATTCCAGGTTGAAAAATCTGGAGCGATACAACTTGGTATCAGAGTGCGGTTTTACTTTTCTGTAGACTTGCGTTAAAACCTTATTTTAAATGTGTCGAGTCACATTTTATTTTTACATTTGTTAACTATTTTAAAGTTAGTCCCGAGCACTCTGTCTGCCATTGCCACACTGCGCCAATTTTGAGATAAAGAAGAATTTGAGAAAAAGTTTGAGAAATCTATGTTTCAAATAAAACAATATAATGTTTTATAAGTGCTGTTATTTGTCTCAAAATAATTCATGTTCAGATACATCGATAGCAAATTTAGTATGATCGATTTGTATCTTTTTATGTTTCAAGAAATGCATATTTAGAAAAGATAAGTTTGAGTTTGAGTATATGATGGGGAGAATTTTAAGAACGCGACCAAGTTAAATGTTTATTCACGTCCTCGTAATTTAACTAAAGGATATTAGAAACCCACTTAAATGGACTTTGCATAATTGGTATGACACACATGGCACGAGTGGTAAGAACACATAGAAGAGTGAATGCGTCGAGAAGGGACTTAGCCCGTATAACCGCCTTGTTTAGACGTTGTGAAGAATACTAGTGGAATCCAAGACACGACATGGGCCAGCACATCCAGAGGATACTGGTAATGTGGACGGAGGTAAGGTAATTGGGCTTCGTTGTTACTAGGCGTCAGCTGTACCCATCCTACCACAAGAGATTGACTATGAGGCCTTATGTGCTGAGTTGACGGCACTGTGAGAAGAGGCTCGGGATAGTGTACTTGAGTTTCCCGAGGTCGAAAGAGTGCCATCAGAGATGAGGATCAGCAAAGATGCACTGCTGCCTATCTCAGACATTGAAGAGTAGAGATATGATAACTCTAGTAAGATTTGTGTTTTAGATGAATTTTAGATAGTAGTAGTCGAAAGTAGAATTTTCCTTTCTAGTTGTTCGATCGTCAAACGCTATTTTTTTCATCTGCATTTATCTTGAAGGATCAAGTGAATGATAATAGATATTATGTGTTTCCTTCATTGTGAGCTCTCACTTGTTAATTGTTTCGTGTGATGTTTGTGTGATTTGACTAATTACAAACTAATAGTATTTGTATGAAGGAAAATGGCACCAATGTCACATAGAAGAGCAATTAGAGAACTACAACAGATGGTGGAAGAGAGGAGACAAGTGATGGCCACTCTTATCATAGCTCAGACACAGGCACACATATGCGACAAGCACCACGGACACCATATGGCACCGACTATTCTGGTGATCAAGACATTTTGCATATATCGCCATCCTATTTTTAAGGGCAAAAATGACCCATTAGCAACCGAAGAATGGTTGCGATCTATTGAAAAGATTTTTTAGCACATCTCTTGTCCAAAAAATCAAAAAGTGTTATGTGCTGAGTTTATGCTAGTTTGAGGGGCTGGCCACTGGTGGGAGTCCACAGGATGCACTCGTACAGAAGAAGAAAAGCGTGACCTGCCTTGGGTACAATTTAAGATTGAACTGACAAAAATATTTTCCACAAGCTCTGGATGATCACAAGGAAATAGAGTATCTGCAGTTGGTGCAGGAGGACATGGATATCACTAGCTATGAAATGATGTTTGAGGAACTATCGTGCTATGCCCCACACTTGGTGAGCACTGAAATGATGAAAGCAAGATGCTTTGAAAGGGGCTTGGGCCCAGAAATCAGGTAGATAGTAAGTTCACACGAGCTCTCTACCCATCGTGCAGTTGTAAAGAAGGCCCAAATTGTGTCATTTTTGGGTGTGAAATCCCCAGGTCAGGGACAACAAATCGATTTTGAAAAGAGAAAGTGGCAGGATCAGAATAAGGATCCGAGTCAGTTTAAGAAACATAATAAAGGACCCATTGGTGGGCAGACAAACAACTCTTTTCCTTAGTGCCCAAAGTGGAAAAAGGCTCATCGAGGGGAATGTTTGTTTGGAAAGAATGTTTACTTTAGGTGTTGTGAGCTGAGTCACTATGCTTTAGGATGCCGAATAACACCTGGTAAGGATGAGCAGGCAAGGAAAGGAAATGCATGGGTTTTTGCAATGACTCACGATGGGGCTGTCCAAAACCCAGACATGATCACAGGTATTCTATCCGTCTCTTGCATTCCTGTTTATGTTCTTGCCGATTCTAGAAGGACGCATTCGTTTATATCTAATGCACTCCTAGCTAAGATTAATGTTTCATGTGAGAAAATTGATAGTGTACTAAAAGTTAGTATTCTATTCGGAGAAATTATAATTTTCAGATGAGATAGTTGTGGCAGTATAGTTTTTGATAGGTTGATCTTATAAGTAGATTTGCATGTTATAAGAATGAATGAATTTAACATTATATTTTTTGGAGACTTTACGTGTAGGGAAGTTGTATGCTAAAATCTAGAAATGTGAATTTTGGTTGGATCAAATAAGATTTCTGGGTCATGTTGTGACAACTAGAGAAACTTAAATAGATTCATCCAAGGTTAAGCCAGTGGCCAATAGGCCGAAGATCTTCACACATTGGTGGAGTGAGAAGATTGTGGAAGCAATAGCCAAGTTTAGATCGATGAGTAAGACAGCTCAACATCGCCAAAAGAGTTATGCCAACCAAAGAAGAAAATAGTTAGAGTTTGTTGTCGATGAGAAAGTATTTCTTAAAGTGGCTTCGATGAAGGGAATTTTACGTTTTGGGAAGAAATGAAAGTTGAGACCAAGGTTCTTCGGCCCGTTTGAGGTCATCGAGGAAATTTTGAAAGGTGGCACATCGTTTGGCTTTGCCACCCGAGCTCTCAACAGTGTACAATGCATTCGTTTTGAGGTTAAGAATGTATGAGTACATTCCTAGTCATGTGATAAATGTTCATTGATTGAAAATGCAGAGCAATATAACGTATAAAGAAGCACCTGAAGTTGTTCTATGTAGAAAGGTCCATGTTTCGAGAAACGGAGAAGCTCCTTTAGCTAAAGTCTAATGAGTAAGCATAGGAAAGTTGATTCAACTAGCAACAAAAAGTGCCTTTTGCAACATCTCAACGACAATATTCATTAAAAGCTTGTTGCTAAAACGGGTCTACGGCAACAGTCATCAAATGTATGTTGCAATTGGTTAATTCAATTGGTATTCGGCAACAGCAGTGAAATGAACGTTGTTAATATAACCTTTTGCAACGGTCAGTGACCGTTGCCAAAATAATAATATATTTTCTTATTCAACAACGGGCAATGATCGTTGTCATATAACAAAGTTTTTAGCAACGTTCACTGAACGTTGTTAAAACATATACCACAACATTTTGGCAACGGCCAGAGACACGTTGCTAAAAATTTTATTAAAAAATAGATTTGGCAACGTTCTTTGCACGTTGTAAAATCTAAAGCCCAAATACGAGCCCAGTTAACAAATTTCCTACCCGCGAAAACTAAAAATATTTGCCTCCAACATCAAAATACGTTCTGTGTATCCATCTCCTCACTTTGCTCTTCCCCCAAATGTAACCCAAAATCCAATTCAAAACCCCTATGTTTTGATTTCCTTTTGGGCCGGAAGAAATCCTTCTGAAATCTAAACATTGTTGCTGAGATTTGTCTTTCATTTTCGTGAATCTTCTGGCAGGAACGTGAATCTTCAAAATCTAAACTGGTTTGGTTGTTCGCCAGGATGACGAGGGTACGGGTAAGGAGGGTAAGGTGGCATGTAACTGACTGCAGGTGGAGGCCGGGCATACATCATTGGTTGAAACCTTTCGTTTCCGTTTGCACGTTGTTGGTTCATCATCATCGCCGCCAATTGTTGCTGGTAATAGGGGTTTTTAGCAAAATTGATTTTTCAATTTGTTAAGTTGTTTTGGATCCTTAAACATATGAAATGCATGTTAGTGATGTCCTGAGCAGTGAAATAGTTGTATCCAGCTCAGGAGACCTCCATCCTTGATCCTTGGTAGTATGAGTGTCTGGTAATAATGAGGTTCAATGTACATTAACATTAACTCGTGAGTGTTAGTGGAGGTGGGTGTTGTCAAGAATCCTGATAAAAACGATTTAGAGGAATTTAGTTTAGTATATTTGTTAGAATTGTTACAATATTACTAACTCTTTTTTGGCAGAAACTCTCTTGCACGTGAGCTTTCACATCCAACTTAGAACATGTCAAAATATTTGTCTTCATTTTGGCTACTTTAAAATCAAGCTCTAGTTCTATTAATTGATGATTTCGAAATATTTTTCATGCAATATAGAGCCTACCTGAACCAAAAAACGGGTATAGGAAACCGAAATTGAAAATAATGTACAGAAAAATTGGGCCTATACTTGTTTCTCAGCACTGAAGAATTCCATTGTTAACATGGTTTTATACTTGTAACTTTGTTTCTTCTATTACTTTTGTTCTACTTGCAAGTAATAAGCAACATTCATGCATTTTTCCAATGAAAGTCAAGTTTGATCAACACTGGAATGTTCAGGTTTCTTATCTTTATACTTACTCAAATGTCGTGTTTCTTGAGACGCCAAATTGTACCCCACAAGTATTCATCCAAATTCAAGCCTTAGGGCCCTGTAACTGGGGACAATGCACCCCACTTCACACCCCATGTTCACGCAATTATTGTCAAGCAAATGTCTATCGGTGGTGGTTTGATTTTACTAATGGGACATCTGATCTTTTTTCATTTTTTTTAAATAACTACGCTTGTCTAGATATGAAAGTTAGTTTGATGTTTTATTAATATCGTATTTAGAGAAAATTGACTATATTTTCTTGAGTGAAGGAAACTAAGGAACTATATTTTCTTGATATATATCCATTTGTAAATCATGTATCCAATTGAATGTTGTCTATTGATGCAATACTGTTTATTGATCATCTTATCTTGTTTGCCACTGGACATGCTAATGTGATCTTTGTCCTTCTTTCCTCGTGATTTTTTTTTTTTTTTTGCACAACTGTCGCTACATTTGTCAAATTTTCATTTTATATGCTTTGAAAATGTTCCTTTCCCTAAAAGGTTGAAAATGCTAGTTAAATGGTTCACACTTGTCTCGTACTTAAATATTAACCTTATGTTGGTTATTTTATTCGAATTTTTACTAATTTGGTGTTATTTTTAGTTGTTTAGGACAAAGATCACATGTGGTGTATCCTTCGTTCGGGTCCATAAGTAGATTTTGCATTGTCATCCCATGTGCCAATCAAATTTACCATTATTGCTTTCTGAATTATCTTTCCAATTAAAATAAAAAGATCTCGAATTTGTTATTTTATTTTGGTAATTGGTCTTCAACAAAGTATTGGAAGATATTGACTAATTATCTTTAATGTATCATTTTTCTTTACTAACTAGAAAGAAAGCTTATCACAATGGTTAGTCTTTTTATTTGCTAAACTCTTTCATCTCCGCTAATTGTAATTTTAGAGATAAGTTACACGATCTCATTAGCATGGATATTTTTTTTTTTTGTCTGAAAAGCTGGAACAATGGAAGAACTGTTGTGATATTTTTTTTTTTTTTTTTTTTTTTTTGTGAATTGCAGGGTTGGAACTGATAGCCTTGGTTTATGTGGAGTAGCGGTTCTGCTCGAGGGGTGGTAGAATAGTTTTTGTTGATATTTTTGTGAAGTGCATGCAAGATTACCGGTTTCAAGATTTTGGTAGATTAAATATTTTTTGTGCCAAGATACTTGTAGTACATGTGTATTTTGTTAGATTTTGGTTCGAACTTTCATATTACAAGAAACTTCTAGGCTAGCTATAAATGTATGAATACAAATTCTTCTATTTTATAATATATTTAACTTGTTTCAACCTTGTTCATATTTCATTGATTTTATATAAATTTCATTTTAGCGTTTTAACCATTAGATTGAGTTTTATATTAATAAACATGTGATTGTTGTTCAAACTATTTTAAAAAAAAAATGAAATAAACGACAACGTGCCCATCACTGTTGCTAAAAAAAAATAACAACAACGAGCTATAGAATGTTGTTAAAATGAAACGACAACTAGCATTGCAACGTTGTTAAAATGAAACCACCACGTTGTTGTAACAAAACGACAACAGTCAGGATAACGTTGTTAAAAAGGAAACTAAGGAAACCACAACGGTCGGGTGAACGTTGTTAAAAGGAAACCACAACGGTCATGAGAACGTTGTTAAAAAGGAAACCAAGGAAACCACAACGGTCAGGAAAACGTTGTTAAAATGAAACCACAACGGTCAGATGCACGTTGTTATAACTAAACCACAACGGTCAAAAAACGTTGTTATATCTTTAAGGACGTTGCTAAAAAGTAAAATGACAACGCTCTTTTTGTATTCCACAACGAACATTGCACATTGCCGTAGAGAGCTAGTTTTCGGCAACATCGAAGCATGCAACGTGCGCCTGAACGTTGCGAAAGGTCTATGGCAACGTTTTTCGCCCGTTGCGATAGACCCTTTTTCTTGTAGTGTAGGGAAAAGGAATAAGAGGTTTTAGCCAAGTTCCCATATCTCATTAAGCAAGTAAGTTAAATTTTGAGGACGAAATTATTTCAACTAGGGAGGATAGTATCGACCGTAAAATTTGCAAAATTCATCTATGAATAAATTATTTTAATTGTCAATTCATCTATTAGTTGAATTGCATTGCTTTGTCAGTCACGTTAAAGGCCATAAGTTAATGGGATAGCACAATCCACTTACGTTTCGTTAAACGATCAACTTTCCTATTCGTTCTTTTATTTTTTATTTAACGTAAGTTTTGACCAAATATTTAAGTGTTGTAAGATCACATAAAAGTATATCAATATTAGACTCATTGGATAGTTTGATTTAAATCGTGTGTGTGGGGCCCAAAAAAATTAAATCTGATCAAGTTAAGTTTGAGTTATGCCGACTCAAACAATTGTATTATTCAAGCTATTATTTTAAACATTTATTTTATTTCTTTCCAATGTCTAAACAGCCATCCATTGCGTAAAATATGGGTTTTCAATTATAGAAATATATTTTATGTTATATAAAGTTCAAATCATATTAATCCATTTGACTTTTCATCAAGGTGTGTTGTGATTGGTAGTTTTGTATTTTATTTGAATCGGCAATGGTCTTTCTTATATGTAAATCACCTCATATTCTCCTCACAAGTAGTCTTTTCCCAAGATTTTTTTTCTTCTCAATACCCCAACCACTTATCCTCAGATAACCTTCCTCTAGCATGATCAAATAACTTCCCACGTCTTCAATCCACGTTCATTCCCTCCCTTTCGACCCTCACTATGAATTTTACTTTTGCATACTATTTATTTCTTCATTTTTTTCTTTCATAGCTATCTCCAGTAGCACGAAGAAAAAAATCAAACAAAACATACAGTACATACCTCATGTCAAAGTCATTCAGAAAAAAAAAAAAAAAAAAAGTTAGACTAGAGGCTCATTGAAAATTTTGGGTAATCAGCCTAGAAGTATACCCAAACTCCAAGTTTAAGAGGTAAGGGGTTCTTTCACTAAGTCGTTAAAGTTAAGAAAGTTTAATTCTTCTAGTTTACATGTTAAATAACGTGTTTTTCATGAAAATTACTGGAGGTCGTAGAGGCTCATCGGAACCCTTAGTAAATCGATTGATCATCGGTTTGTTTGTATGATGAATTGATACATACTAATATAAGTAATTTTGCTTAATGTGTGCAGCCTAACTGAGTGTTTCTTTGAGATACTAACCACTATATT
Source organism: Forsythia viridissima (assembly GCA_030279155.1). Taxonomy (NCBI): domain Eukaryota; kingdom Viridiplantae; phylum Streptophyta; class Magnoliopsida; order Lamiales; family Oleaceae; genus Forsythia; species Forsythia viridissima. The sequence continues at coordinate 33,030,752 of CM059042.1, forward strand.
AACAAAATGTCAGATTTTCTGAAGGCGGTGTAGTGGCTCGGTGTGAAAGGCAAGTGCTGGGGCATAAAACCACTAATTTAAATTTCATTTATTATGAGTTGTGAAATTTTTAATGAATCATTGATGACCCTTAAGGATATGTTTGAATACTAATTATGCTTAAATATATGTATTTTATGTGTTCGTAAGTTTTACCAAAAATATGTGAGCACATTTATGAAATTACTGAGTTGCTGTCCAAATCTCAGAATCTGTTACTCAATTTCAAAAATTCATTGCAGATTTTATACTATAAATTTTAATGTGATTTCAATTGGAAAACGTCTCTTTATGAGTTTTCTATGACCTAGACTTGAAATCATGTCATTCTGAGGTTTGTAGAATTATTTATGATAATTTTGGTACATTGCATAGAATTGTACTCGAAATCAGAGTTCGTGAGGAGAGAAAAATAGTTTGATGCCCCGAACGTCACCGGTGGGAGCCAAATTTTTGTTTTGATATAATTTTATATGTTTTCTAATTTCTATATGAATTTCACTTAAATCTGGGTTGGATTTCTATTTTAAAATAATTTTGGAATCAATCTGCCCGAACCAGAAATCTGCCTTCGAAATGCTGTCTCAAAATTTCAGCTTTCTGCCCCTACTTTGAAAAATCATAACTCTCTATACAGTTGGAATTTTTGAGTGAAATAAATGGATATGGAAATCTCTATATGTGGTGTAATAACATCAATTGGAATCAGTCAAAATTTCCATCGTATGAATTTATTATGAACATTTTAGCAGACTGCCTTAAGACACCCAGTTAGTTTTTCAATCAAACTTCGGCTATCATTTTCACCTACAAAACTATGTAGCTAAGGTTTGAAATTTTAACAGGTTGTAGTTTGTAGTCTAAAGTATCTACATTTAAAAAATTGGAATTTTTGGAGTTCGTTTGAATTGTCAAATAAATTGTGGCGACACCTATCACAGTATAAGTAAAATCATTTTTCCCTTGAGCCTTTGTTATTTTCCGCAAAAGTTATATTTTTAAAACCCTTCAAGGGCACAGAAAAAATTATTTGGTGTCGTCACATATATTTTAGAGATTATTTTAGTGACACTCTGGGTTGAAAAATATGGGGCGTTACGCTGTCCACTGAGAGTTGCGCCCCATAATAGATTTCTTCACATCTCCAACAATTTGATCATTGACCTTCCCCTTAAGAGGAATTTATGGTGAATACTGGTTCCAATTGAGCAACTAACGACCACATACTTTCTCTTATAAGCCTATTGCTCAGAGGCTATTCTGTGTATCGTTCGCTTAAGTCCTGTCTATTGGTGGTTTCGTCCCAAACTAAATATCTATTGTGTCTCGGCAATTCGAACCCTTGACCTCTTTCTTAAGAGGAACTTATGTTTAGTACTCCATTCAACATAAGTTCCTCTTAAGGAACATGTCATATGTCCGAATCCTTGGGGACGCGTTAGAAATCCAATTTGGACTAAAAACACCAGTAGACAGTACGTAAGCTAACGGTGTACAAAATAACTGTTCACAGAATAGCCCCTGGGGTGATAAACTTGTAGGAAAAGTCTGTGGTCATTACATAACACATTGGTTTGGAGCACCGCCATTATCTGGATTGAGATTGGAATACTGCACTATTCAACCTCTGTATATAATCACACCCAATTTCATTCTCGTCGTTCAATGATCATCAATACTCCTTACATGTCTCTTCCTAACAACATTTCTGTAAAACCTCCCAAGTTTGGAAAACCATTCAGATATATTTATTTTCCAAGGTTTCTAGCTTAAACACCTTATAGAAATATTTCCAAACTTGTGTAGCCGACACTACCTGCAAAAGAAAAATGAGACAAATTCAGTAGAGGCGTGAGAAAAACAACAATGGCACTTAGATGGAAAAGAAATTTGTGCCACAAAAAGTGCCAATAATGCCACAACTTCCAACAAGAAAAATGAAATTTATATAGGATGGCTTTGTGCCACAAAAACTGGAATAAGGTTAAAATTCTCTTTTTGTTCCTAATTCTCTCCCAGCAATGATTGATACAAAATGCATCATTACTTGATGGAACCCAATAAATCTGATTGTGAAAAGGTTGGTTAATTGGTATCTTAATAATACTCTCCATAAGATGAGCTAGTAGAACACTAAGTAGCTTATTGGCATCCCATCCTCATTCTCTCTCTTCTAGTAAAGGCACTTCTTTTATGTCGTACACTTGTTTCTTATGCTCCATTTTCCTTGTTAATGTCTACATAAGTTTGCAAAACAAAGTGGAGAAACGATATAGAGTTACAACTAGAGTGATAAGCATCTTAGATGTTATCTAGATACAAGCACAACATTTAGACTAATACATTGATCTCAAATCAGAGATGTTAACAGGGCGAGAATCGAAGTGAGGGATCTCTCTATCGCCTATCTATCTCTTTTCAAGTATGCTCCCATGCTCAACTTAATTATATCTAATAAATTGTCAAACGTGGTGTTAAAGTGAGAACTAATTCTTTCTAAATCATCGCCCTTAATGGAGGAAGCTATATATAGGCAGAATACATGAACATTTCCAAAACTTAAAGACTACTATATTGACTACAAAATTATGATATTTATCATAATTGATTACAATCAATCATGGTCGATATCTATCCTAATTGATTACAATCACATATAGGGTATCGGGTTTTATAGACCCATCCTGAATACACCTCTTGTAGACACTCCTCCACAAGTTGGTGCATAAGTATCTATCATGCACAACTTGTTAATCACATCATGGAACACTCTTCTTGAGACTGCTTTCATGAGAACATAAATAATTGGTCTTCAGATTTAACAAACAAAAATTGTATGATTTTTCGATCAAGATTCTCTTTGATAAAATGACGATCAACTTCCACATGCTTAGTACGATCATGTTGAACTGGGTTGTGTGTAATTTCAACGCCTGTCTTATTATTACAATGTAGACTAATTGATTTCTCATATTCAATTTTCATATCTTGTAACACAGTTTGAATCTACAATAACTCACATATACCATGAGTCATACCTCAGAATTCTGCTTCCGCACTCGATCTAGATACAACCTTCTACTCCTTGCGTCTCCAAGTAACCAAATTACCTTCCACAAAAGTAAAATAATTTGATGTAGACCTTCTATCGGTTTTACCTTGTGCCCAATCAGAATCTGTATATCCTTCAATACTCGATATCCAATTTTTTCGAGAACTTTGAACATTTTCCCAGTGCACTCTTCAAATATCTTAAGATTCGATACCCCGCTTCACCTGGTGCATGCATAAATTAACTTACAACACTTATTGTGTAAGTTATGTCCGGTCTTGTGTGAGACAAATAGATTAGTCTTACAACCAATCTCTGGTAGCGCCCTTTGTCAGTTAGAACTTGACTAACGCATTTTCCAAGCATGTGATTCATCTCTATAGGTATCTCAACTGATTTACAAGCTAGCATCCCAGTTGTAGTTAAGAGTTCTAACACATGTTTTCATTGTAAGAGACAAATGCCATGTATCGACCTTGAGACTTCAATTCCCAAGAAGTATTTAAGTTGACTGAGAAATTTTATTTCAAATTTAGTTGCAAGATTCTTGTAAAGCCTATTTTTATCTGGATCATCTCCTATCAAGACCACGCCATCCATATATACAGTTAGACCTGTTACCTTTCATTCTTTGTGTTTTATAAACAAAGTATGGTCTGAATTACTTTGCTTATAGCCAACCTCCTCCATTATGGACGAGAATCTTCCAAACCAAGCTCAGAGTGACTGCTTCAGCCTATATAATGCTTTCTTTAATTTACATACTTCAGTTCTTATTGACGGTTTACATTTAGCTCCAGGTGGTAACACTGTGTAGACTTCCTCCTCTAAGTCTCCATTGAGGAAAGCATTCTTGACGTCAAATTGTTGCATATGCCAATCTCAATTTGATGCTATAGGTATAAGAAGGCTGATTGTATTAATCTTGGCTATCAGTGCAAAGGTCTTTTTATAATCGATGCCATACTTATGTGCATATCCTTTTGCAACTAGCCTTGCTTTATATCTATCAGTACTTCCATTAGCCTTGAGTATAACTGTAAGGACCCATCTACACCCAATCGTCTTCTTTTCATTTGATAATTGACACATCTCCCAATTATTGTTCTACTTAAGGACTTCAATTTCTTCCTTGGTCCACTTTGGATATGCCAATGCATCTTGTACACTACTAGGAATAGATACAATGGACAATTTATTAATAGTAAGTGGATATGATTTAGATAACATGTGGATGGAAACATGATTACTAATTGGGTACTTTATTTTGGCTTTAAATTGACTCTATTGCTTTTTCAGGATGCCTCTATTAGACCCTGGTGGATATTTATTTGCAACAATTTCTACAAGATCAAGAGTTTCATTAAGTTCATTAAGTATGGGATTCAAGATTACTTGGAAAGGAACATTCTGGGTTGATTCTTCGATTAATGGTTTAGATGTGGGCACATTAGAAGATGGATCTGATGGGTCTTGATCTCTGAAAAAATTCAAGCTACCAGAAACTGGACGAGCACTGCGGTTTTGACCAGTGGGTGTAGTTGCGGCACTGGGCTCCTTACTTCTATCGCTATAGCTAGGATGTTACATGACTCTATGCCCTCGAATTTCTTCTTTTGCTTGAGGCGAAGAGTCATGAGAGCCGTTGCTTGGAGTAATTGGATTAGGAGACCTAGCGCCAGTTTTGGAAACCTCAAAATTCTCATCTTCATCTTCTATTTCAAACAATCCACTTCCATCATTTTCATAGGACAAGTTCTCTTCACTAGGACTCTCCCGCGAAGAAAAGATCTGAAATATCTCCCTAAATAGGATGGTTCTAACTCACAAAAAGAAATATCCAAGGTAACGTGCAACTTCCAGTTTTGAGGATCATAACACCTATAACCCTTTTCAAACTCTGAATAGCCAACAAAGACATCCCATTTCGTACATTGATCACGTTTACTTCACAGACCTTTAGGCACATGAATATAAACTGTACAACCAAATATGCGTGGTTCAAGATTCAAAAGGTGAAGAATAGTAAATAATGATTCCATCTTATGTTGAAGAGTTTGAAAGTCTATCGCACTAGACTGTGTTCGATTAATCAAATGGGCCGCCAATTTTAATGTCTAACCACAATAAAACTTAGGCATATTCATACCAAAGAGAGAAGTCCGAACTATCTCTAGCATTTGTCTATTTTTCCTTTTCACAATCCATTATGTTGAGGAGTATGTGTGTAGGAAGTTTGGTGTCGAATTCCACGTTGCCTCAAAAAAGTTCCTAAAAGGACATTCACAAACTCTTTACCACTATTAGATTGCAAAGCATGAATCTGCCTTTGGTAATGAGTATTCACCATAATATGAAATTCGTGGAAATCCATACATGCATCAGTTTTATTTGGAAAAAGAGATATCCAAGTCATTCAAATACATTCATCAGTAAATGTAACAAAATAACGAGCTTTAGACAAAGACAATTTTTGTAGGACCCATATATCTGAATTAATAACATTAAAAGGTTTCCAATTTTTATTCAAACTTGGTAAATAAGAAATACGATATACGATGGCATTTAGCTAGTTCACAAGTCCCACAATGAAAGTTCGAATTATTCAAACTTGAAACCTGTAATTTCATAAGATAACCAAAAGAAAGATATTCAAGCCTTTGGTCCCACAACCAAACACTCGCTCAAGCTTTATCTTCACCACTCGTTCCATTTTCCTGAGCTTTGACCTCCTTTTATCCGTTAACTCCAAATAATAGAGTGGACAATTGTATGTATTCTTAATGTGAATCTTTACTTAATTATGTGTTGATTTGATTAGGTTGAAACCTGAGTTCGGATGAAATTGGAGAAAAACAAAACAAAATTAGCAAAGAAGTACTGAAGACTTGGAAATAGGGACCAACTTGCAAACATCCAAAAGTTGAAGGTCTTATCGTGAAAATAAATGGGGACTTAAGCACATAATTTTAGTTTCCTCATTTTAGTCAAACTCTAATTTGGTAATTCTTGGGGGACAAGATATCTACACTATATTAGGATTTTGGAAGATATAAAAGGGGGAAGATTGAATGCTGTATTCCATAGTCCATATACCATATTCAAGAATAAAAAAATGGAGAAAATAGAGAGCAAAAAAAAGGAATTTTGGAGAAAACAACGACGAAACACGAAGAACGACCAAGATCTTAAAGATTGGAACGTGAAGAGGAAGAATTCATGGTGCAAGATATTCAACTTCTTCTCATCTTTTATTCAAGATCCAGTTGTGTATTCAAATCTCTTCATCTTTCCTTTTTCTAGAATTATGAGTAGGTAATTTAAAGTTTGGTTGAACGATGTAACCTAGTTTAGATTCTTTAATTTTTGACTCTCAAGTTTTACTTCTTCTCTTAATGCTTGAAATGATTAACCATTATTTGTCATTGTTAGGGTGGGGGTGGGCGTGGGTTAGGTCGGTTTTTGGCCCAACCCAAATCCAACCCAAAACTGTCGGTTTGGTTAGATGTCAACCTAACCCAACCCGCCAATGGGTTGGAACCCGACCCAACCAAGATTGGGTCGGTTTGTCGGTTTGGACTTGTCCCAAATAACAATTATCATCAGAACTGATTTCTCAAACACAACTTCATCATAAAATTATTTCTCAAACACAACTTCATCAGAAAAGAATCAAGAAGTTTCAGTAAAAGAACATATAATCCAAAAAGGAATTGATTGAGTAAAATATAAATTACAAAGTATTAAACTATAGCGATTAAACCAAGTAAATAAGAAAAAAAAATACATTCAAAATTACGGTAAAAGTTTTACCTCAGTTGGGATTGAGTAACTGAACTTTCACAGTGAAAGGTTGCAGCCGGTTGGAGTGTCCACTGGCGAGGAGAGTGAGACTATGAGAGAGAGGACAGTCAGCGGCGACAAAGAGATGGAATTGATGGGTTGGATTCAAATTCATAATTATAATTAATAATTAGGGGATTCATAATTATCTTTGATGAAAAAATAGAAGGATGAGAGGGAACTAACCTGAACTTGGACAACTGGAATGGTCACCGATGGCGAGAGATGTTGTGAGAGAGAAGAAATGCACTGACGGTAATGTAGAAATGATGAATAGAAAATGGAGAGGAAGAGAAAGAGAAGCCACTTTTGAGAGAGAGAGAGAGAGAGAGAGAGAGAGAGAGAGAGAGAATCTGGTTCCTTTGCTGGTTCTCGTATAATGTGAAAATTTGTTTTCTAATTGATGGTTGCAACTTTTGTTTTTTTTTTTTTTTGTGGAGGTTAATTTCGACATTTAGGAAAAATAAAGTACACTTGGCATGGGTAAGTGATAAAGATTGTCATTGTTCACCCTGACATGCCTAGAAAATGATGAGAATATGTGGACCAATGTGCTGAAAAAATAAGCACTTATTCTTTTTCGGGGAGCCAAACTTCCTCTTGGCTTTTCACACTTTTTTTAAATGGGTTTGGTTGGGTCGGGTCGGGTTTGGTTGGGTTGGGTCAAGTTATTAGAGCCAACCTATAACCCGGCCCAACCCGATCAGAACATGTTCCTCTGAAATCGAACCCAACCTAAATACATTAAAAAACTGACCCAAATTGGTCGGGTCAGGTCGGGAGGGTCTACCGGTTTGGGTTGGGTTTTGCCCATCCCTAATCATTGATATGTGGATTGTAAAAAATCGAGAGGTAAGTTATTAATTTAGACCATGTAGTAAAATTCGGTAATTGGATAAAAGGTCGAGATACGCTTTTATTATTATCGTGGTCTTGAATTGAATTCTTATGAGATTTAATGCATCTAATTACGGACAATTCTGACTTCATAAGTTGACTTAATTAGATAGGACTAATTTGAACTCGACAGAGGTCAATTTGGTTAAATTCGTGAATTTGACCAAATACAACATTAGGAATAAATATTGAGATGATAAATTCGAGATGACAGCTACGATGAATTCGTTAATCCAAACGCTTTGATAACTATATTTTCTGAATTCTTGATATTTGTATTCACACTATTTTCTGAAAATTAATAGTTATAGTTTAAACCTTCAAATCATGTTATTTCAAATTGTTTTCAATAAATTAAGACTAAGATTAATTGAGGTAGTATCCAAATAAGATAGTCTTCGTGGGAACGATAATCCGGACTCAATAGGTCCAATTTATTACTTGTGTGCGTTATTGTTCACTTGCAATCATATATTTTTCACAACAATAACCAAGAGTGCAGGCAATGTAGAAGTGAGTTGGCTAACAAAATTAAGATATATTTACGAAATGGAATCATGAGTATAGTATCTAAGGTGAGAGTATCTGATAATATGTCGACCCCTCCCTAGTAATATGAGAGATACTACAATTGATTGTGGAAATAACTGACTGTGAGGAAGGGATACATTCTTTTAACTAATCAGGGTCTCTAATCATGTGACCATATGCACTTGTATGAATAATCTACGTACCCTTCTTAGAAGTCACAAAAAATGTAGAAGCTTTATCGAGTATACCTGGGTGGACAACATTGGTTGCCTTGTCTTCCTTTGTTGATGCTATCATAGCCTTCCATATAATATTCTTCCGATGTTTCTTTGTAAAATCCAACCATTCAGGATAGCCAATAATCTCATAGCATCTCTATTTTGAATGACCAACTTCACCACAATGAGTACGTACCAACCCTCTAAATGATTGTTTGAAAGTGTTCTTTGATGGACCCCCTGAAAATCCATTTTGAGTTTGGTTTGCTATCATGGCCAAGTTGTCTGAGATTGGGTAAGAGCCTCCCATTGTCTATTTCAGCTGATACTCCCTTCGGACATATGCATATGCATTTCCAAGATCAAGCTTTTGATACTTTCACAAGATTTCTCTACGAACTTGTTCAAATTCAGCATCAAGTCCACTTATAAAAATATGAACTAGAAGTCCTGCCATAGCCGAATGCAATTGAACAATCCCTGCAACGGTCTCCTTCTGAAAAGTAGTTATGTGATCAATCTCCTGAAAATAGAAACAAGTTTAGTGTAATATGTTGATAGTAGTCAACCACTTTGCTTGGTAGAGAAAGATCTCTGATTCAATTTGAAAATGCACGTCTCATCTGATCCATCATAGAATGTTCTAGAACCCACCTCTTATATTTATTTTGATGGGGAAAGACGAATAAGTTGATGCATTAATGATGTAGTCAATGTGTTAATAAGCTAGCTTTTGACTCGATGATTTTCAGTACTCAAAGTCTCCAATTTCTAATCTCTAGTTACAGGTTTCACCATCTTTCTGGTGAGGTATCCAGCCTTGTTAGATCACCAATCCGCATCTCCATAAGTTGAGACCATAACGAGTAATTAGTCTCATCAAGTTTAACACCGGTTGGAAATGCCAAATTATCTTGGTGGAATATGATTTGTGGTGTTGAGGGTTGTGGTAGCAACAATGGTTTCACCTGGGGTGTCCTCCACTAGACTAACAAGAGATCCAAATATAACATAAAGTATACAAAATACGACAGCAAAAAAAGATTCAGATTTACTCTGATACCATGTCAAACGTGCTGTTAGAGTGAGAATTAATTTTTTCTATATCATCTCATTTAATGGAGGAAGCTATTTATAGGCAGAATACATGAACATTCCCAAAACTTAAAGGACTCCTATATTGACTACACAAATATGATATATATCCTAATTGATTACAATCACAAATAGGGGATTGGGTTTTAGAGACCCTTCTCGAATACATCTCTTGCTGACAGAAATGCTCTCCAAGGCAGGCGATAATAGAGATAGATAGGACAATACCACCCCACGAGCTCCCAAAATTTTCTCAACATAATTATATCTTCAAATTTATTAATTAAAGGTGTGTTCTCTCTCTATCTCTTTTTTTAGACTTCCCCTCCTCCATCCACTCTTTTATGAAAATTCCTATAGCAGTTACAGGCTGTATAATGGAAACACTCTAGCTTTCTATCCCCTCATTTGATTACAATATCATCACTTGCATTGAGGAGAAAACCATCCAATTGTATTGCATGATTACACAATCACCAACTTAGTACAATCAAACTCCATGTTGTGCCTACGCATATGAGAGAATTAATGCGAATTTAAATACATTTTTTATTTCATATGCTTTACAAAGTCTTGTAATTCTCAATTCATTAGTACAACGTTTTAGTATAATTGAAGTTTCATCTTTCTCGTTTTAGATAGTTTAAATTGAATCCATTTTTCAATCTATTTCATTTAATTAGTTCGATAAGTTAGAAATAGCAATTCATTGTTTTGTTTAAGAGGATTTATACATTTGTATTGTTTAAATTCGACCAAACTTAGTATTCTCTCAAATAATAAACTTGAGATTAGTGGTAACAAAAGGAAAAATTAAGAGCATGTTCGCTGGCCCTTTTTACTACTCAAAAACCCATTTTACAATAAATGCTTGTGGGCCACATCAATGACTTTTGGAAAAGTGTACACATTTTCCACTTATATCGTTTTGACGAAAAATGGTATTTTACTTTTCTGCCCTTCAATTGTGGTTCTTTCAAAATGTGTTCCCTCTCTCTATAAATACGTATGTGTGTATGCATTGCTGCATCTTGAAGACGATAAACAGTGTTCTTGCTTGAACTACAACCGCCCATTAATTGAAATATACAAATCTAACAATGGTTATTTGCCGTAAACATTGATAAAAAAAAAAGATAGAAAATTGTTTGGCCTAGAAAAAAAAAAGCCGTTCCACTACCAGTTGCAAACTGCGGCCAAGTCGCGGTTTGTTACCTGGTGCTGTTTGCCGCGGCTAACCGCGGTATGCAAACCACGGTTGGACTGCGGCTAACAAGCACTTTCTGTTTCCAGCCCTTAGTTGCTGTATGCATTCCGCGGTTGGCGGGTGGTTCAAACAGTGTTTTCCATTTTTGCAGGTTGTTCCTTCAACTTTCATTTTTCTGCATTTTGGTAGTTCAACTTTAATTTTTTTGCATGGTTATGCTCCATGCTTCCTCAGCATCCATTACCAAACTTTCAATTTTTTTATATTGTTTCAAAAACATGTTTACATATCTGCATTTTGATTTTACACAAGTATCAATGAAGTACAATTCAGTCCTCAAAGTTTTCATACAATCAAGTCATTTGATTCATTCATAGTGTCCATTACGTACAATATTAGCAATAATCCTGATAAAACAGAAAATGTAACACAATAGCACTTCTCCAATAGCACTTCTCCATCACAATTGTTGCGCTATGGAATCACGATATTGATCCCATTCTGTGTTCGAGATTTGTGGCGCACTGTAATCAGCCGCTGTTTGTTCTATCTCGTCTAGCAAATCAATCTCGGCAGCTTCTTCAACCTCTGTCGCAGTACGAAATGAATGGTCCCGTTGGCCTGCCCGTCGAATGGAGTTGTGGATTGTCATTGCTGCAACAACCACTGCGGTTTGTTTTGAAAAGGATAACGCGGCATACGAACTAAAATTGTCCACCTATTCTTAACACACCAAAAGAATGTTCAATTACATTGTGCAGAGACGAGTATTTAAAGTTGAAATGCTCACGCACATCCATGAACCTTCTTCGACCATGACTAGATTCCAAACGAAACTCTTGAAAATGATATTTGATGTTAGCTCCCTTATACGGGGCCATTTATCCAGTCCTATGCGCAAAACCAGAGTCTACCAGATAGTACTTTCCATTGCCCAACAATAGGAAATTTATATCAGGATCATGAATAGCCATAACCAAAATTTGGCTATCGTGTATGTTTCCAGTCGTCTCAGGGAGGACAAATGTGATGCAGAGATCAAAGTCACATGTCGCCAGCACATTTTGTGCTGGGTAGCCTTTTCACCCTATGAAATGCAGTAGTTCGTCAGCAGGTAAAACCGCTTTGACGTGTGTCCGTCAATTGCCCCAATGCAATCCTAATATTCGTATTAATCAAAAATTAGTTTCAATATAACCAATAAATAGATAGACATGACGAATAACATTACAATCACATTCCATAAATTGCACTCAACTGGAAGTGGGGATGCTTGTTTGGACATGGCTTGTGACCAGGTAGACTTTCGTTGTAATTCGGTTTTGGTCTTATTATTCTGGCCCCCAGACCAACAATTGCACGTAGAACGACACTGAAGTAATGGTGAATCGTGTCCATAGAGTGCCCAAACATATTACTCACTTGCCGATACCCTTTTCCATGTGCTAGAATACATAAGAACGTACCTACTTGTTCATAAATATCCACATTGGGTCTGCTAGAAAGCCCAAACTCATCACGTAGTAAGTGTGTAAAATTTACGAACAAAGAGGGATACATCCTAAATTCTTGAAAAGATATTTGAGGATCATCTTGTAGTGCTTCGAACATGAAAATATGCCCATTTCGTGCATTCGGAAATCTTCGAATTCTTACCTGACAACGTTGCAGATAATCTCGAACGATACTTTTAGTAGCACGATGATACTCGAGCCACAAACGTATATCTTGTTCTAGTCTGTCCATGTCTTCGTCGTCAGAGTTGTTATCATTGGAGTCAGAAATACGTACCGATTCATACACAAATTGATTATTCATTGGTTACGTGAAAATGGCAGGTTCAAGTTCAAAATTAACCAACTTTCAATTTTTTTAACAATGTGGAATGCATTACTTTGAAACAATGGTATGTCATTTATAAAAGAGAGTTTACGTCATTTCCACTATGAATGTCCATTCACGCCAGCATTATCCTATCACAACACATCCATTCATCCAAGCAAAATCCAATATGAGCAAGAAAGATTTTATTCTCTCAAAGGACAACCTTTAACTATTGTAAGAAATATTTTTTTCTCTCAAAGTACAACATTTTACTGTTTAAAGATAGATTTTATGTTCCTAGTTACATGCTGTTTGCTAAAATACCCGGAGCGCATAAAAGTTGTGACATGCGATCGCATGGCATAAGTCAAAACCTCTGCTCAAAAAATGGGCATGCTGCGATTCCATGGTTTTCGCATGGGCCAAATAACAATGTGATTGTAGTTTGCTCCCGATTAATTACAATTCCAGTCTCTAAACTTTGTAGAATACTGAATTCAGTCCTTGAATTTTTTGTTTTCTTTCAGAAAAATCCTTTATAAATTGCAACTAAGGTCCTCCATCTTTTGGATTTTTTTATAAATCGATCCCCAAAATTCACAATTTGTACAACTTTAGTCCTTTTTGCCCTTTTTCGCATGAATTTCTTTCAATCACCAACCGAGCTCAGATTTTCACGTAAAGAATCAGCATAACATAGATAAATAATAAACTGCTTCTAAGAACTCACGAATATCCATTTTTAGTGGATAAAATAAGTCCACAACCCGTACTTATTCCATGCTCAGTCCCAAATCCAAGAATTCCTGATCTCGATTGAAAATAAAACGTACCATGAGACATAATACAATACAACGGATAATGAAAAATTGGGAAACTCATTAATTGAAAACTTAAAATATCTGATACAAGAATTGAAAAATTAATTACGCCTAACAGAGACTGTTAATCAAATGAATGAGGATTGTTGCACAACCAATTGGTGTACTCGAAGCACATCCATTTGATTTTCATGTGATTTGAGTGGCATCCGAATAAAGCAACCAGGTTCTTTCTCTCTCTCAAAAAATTGATGGCCCAACATTCGTAATTCTCATCCCCGTCGAAAATCCCTAATTCATTCAACTCTTGCATGCAGTGTTCAAACGAAGGAGGGCCGGATCTCGACTTCAAGTGCGCAACCAATACATCTTCGGCCAATGCCAATTTCTCAATTGATTCTGACAATGTGGTACGGGAGTCAACCTTCTTCTTCCCTTTATCATCACGAGAGGCATTTTTCCTCTTATCCCCACTGTGTCCGCTTGAACATTCCATTCTGGACGTGCTAAATGGACCGGATGATGGCATGTGCTCATCGCTCAGCTCAGCGCTAAATGGCATCTTTTCTAAACTGAAAACATCATCATCAAAACCCTTTTTAGATAGCTTCGAAGGGCTGAGAGCGTATTTTTTCGAGTCGTACATGTCACCGAAAATACTACGGTACTTGTAGAAAATTTCCGCACAATTCATTCCTTAAATTTGACGTAATCTTTGTTTCTCTATATAGAAAACAGATACATTCAGAGTAATTGAACAACATTGAAGTTGTACAAAAACAATTGCAAGAGCAAATTCATTGATGACTCATCCATCCTTGAATAATGGATACATAAATGAACAACACCACACCGTATACGTCGAAGTCACATGAAAAAGATATATTATTTGTGTTTATAGAGAAGATTAGTCGGTGTATAAGTATGTTAATTATAGTACAAAGTCGTAGCATCCTATGTTCTTTGGAATATTTGTAAGCAGTTCATAACCACCTATAATAACAACGTGCAGATTACTGAAGTTCAAATTCCACACATTTGCTTGAACTTTACTGAATTGGTCCAGATTAAACAAAGCAATGTATTCTTCATTAATTGGAAACATGACTTATAATTAATTCAACATGAGAATTTATTCTATTATGCATTTGGATACATGACTTATAATTAATTCAAAGCAGGGATTATGAATAAAGAGTACATTGTTTGCTTGATTCGTGTATTAATCATTAAATCGTAAGAAGAACTTTGAATTACCTAGATCTTTCTCTCCTACCACTAGTCATCGACAACAATATCGTCTCGGCTGTGGTAGTACTCGATTCCAGTAAATTGGAGTAGCTTGTTAAATTGTTGATTCCATTCGTATACTAAACCAGTGGTTCTTTAGCTAGGTGCGGGTCCATTGATTCCCTGTGTGACGCCCCAAAACCTCCTCTACGAGGCCTCGGTGCATCTCTCATCTTCCTAGAGCTCGAAAGTAAACTAAAATTTTGCAGAATTCTAGACATTATTCAAATAGTTTACAAATGTGAACTTATCAACTACATGGGTTCTAAAATGAAGGTTATCAACCCTTAGAGGATTTCAATAAAAGTCTAAACCCTTAGAGTACATAATTGTAACATAAGGTTAATGCCCTTTATTTCTTATACACTCAAAAGAGCAACCCAAAGGTCATAAAAGCTTATGAAGTTTTAACCAAATAATCATAACTCATCCATCAAATACATATTAAAATTTCACAATTTAAGAAATGGTCAAGGTTATCAAAAGGGAATCCAAGTATACAAGAAACATAAGCTAGACAGCTTTCAGACTCATTTTAAATCCCAATTTTTCCCTATCAAAAGGCCTTGAAAAATTCTAATACATTTAGGGATAAAACATAACATATCAACTCATATCCAAAATTTAGAATTTAATAAAATATGTAACGTCTCCAAATCAACTTCTAAAACATGGAAGGCAGATTCCCGAGTAGAACTGTCCATCGTCACAAAAACTTGCATATCTTGCTCTACAGACATCCGAATGAGGTGATTCCAAGTTTCAAAGGACTGAAATTGATAGGTCCTCAGTCCCGCCAAATTTAGTCCCAAAACCTGAAGTCTACCATTCAGGACGTCCTTTTGAAACTGGACTTGCAAGCGGAAAATTCTGGACAGTTACTTCTCGGTCAACATTAGACCCTTTAAACATTCTCTAACACTCATCAAGTTTAAAATATCATTTCATAGGGTTTCCAACAAATTCATGCCACATTAGAAATTAACAATCTTATCAAAAACATCATATAACATGTAAAATTCAGAAATCATAACATCATAAAGAAAATGACATTTATTCATCGGCTTGCCCGAAAACTCTTTCCTTTTTTCCATGGCTCAATCCCTTCATCATCAAGCCTTCATCCAACCCTACAATCAATCTAAGAATGGGAGAAAGGGTGAGTTTGGGAAAAACTCAATAGGAATATCATTATTTTTAAATATGCAAATCCCAATATATGTATCGCAATTAAATGTAATTAAACCATGCTAACATTCATATTTAGGTGAGCTCAAAGGGTCGAAACCCTAAATTCATTCATAAGTTTAATCCCGAAGGATTTAAAACCAAACATTCTTTCTTAGGTTTAATCCCAAAGGATTTAAAACCATAAACATTCTTCAATTTCATCCAAAGTAGGATAAACATTCATTCTTGTTCATTCCAAAGGAACAAACTACATTCATATCCGAATGGCCATAAACATTTAATCATATAGCATAGCATACACATGATTACACTACATAAAGGTATTTAAATCAACTTGTATAAAAATATTCCTACCTTGCTTCTTGAAAAAGAATGAAAAACCTTTGAAAAATATTTATTCTATTCTTCCTTCTTCTTCTCTTTTCTTCTCTTTTCATTCTTTGTAAAAATGGCTTAAGTGTATAAGTGAAAAGGAAAAGAAAGAGGGGAGGGGGCCAAAATTTAGAGGAGAGGGAAAGAATTTTTTTTGAGGATTTTATCTTCTTTCCATCGTTGTGCATGCATATCAAGAAACTTACCTATTTGGGTTTTGGTAAGGTTTTGATATGGTAAAAATACCATAATTTAAAATATCATACAAATCTTGCCTTTTATATAAAAATAATTATAATTAATTAATTAATCTCAAAAATCATTAGTTATTTTCTTTAGTGGACTCAGGTCGATTATTATTATTGGAACTCGTTTGGACTTTGGACGGACATGTGGCCATGACTATTTGGTAAGAATTTTACTTAGCCCGAAATAAAAATTCTAAATTTTTGGGGTGTTACATCCTCTACTCCTTATAAAAATTTCGTCCTCGAAATTTACCTTATGATGGAAACAGCGAGGGGTACTTGGTTTTGATCTCTTCTTCTTTCTCCCAAGTGGCCTCGTGCATTACATGATTTCGCTATTAAACTTTGACTAAAGCACTTCTCAATTTCTCAAAACATGAACCTTTCTGTCTGAAATATAGATTGGAGTCTCCTCATAGGTAAGATCCTTTTGCATTTCCAAAGACTGATAGTCTACCACATGTTCGAGGTCATGAACATATTTTCGAATCATAGACACGTGGAAGACAATATGCACCGTTGAGAGTTCTGGAGGCAAAGCTAGACGGTAAGCAACGTTACCAATTCTCTCAAGTATTTCAAAAGGTCTGATGAACCTAGGTCTTAACTTTCTTATCAAAACGCAGAACGCCTTTCATTGGTGCAACCTTAAGGAAAACCTTTTCGCCAACTTTGAATTCTAAAACTTTTCTTCTTTTATCTGCATAGCTTTTTTGTCGGTCCTGGGCAAATTTTATTGTAGCTCTTATTGTATCGATAGCTTCAACTGTTCGCTCAACGATTTTAGGGCCTAACACTCTCTTTTCTCCAACTTCATCCCAATGTACTGGAGATCTACATTTTCTGCCATACAGTGCCTCATAAGGAGCCATCCCTATCGTAGCTTGAAAACTGTTGTTGTAAGTAAACTCCACTAACGGCAAGCGGGACTCCCAGTTGCCGCCTAAGTCCAAAACACATGCCCGAAGCATGTCTTCTAAAATTTGAATAGTTCGTTCGGACTATCCATCTTTCTGAAGATGATATGCGGTACTAAAATTAAGCTTGGTGCCTAAGGCTGTCTGCAAACTCTTCCAAAATTTTGATGTAAACCTCGGATCTCTATCTAACACTATTGATAAGGGGATTCCGTGCAACCTAACAACATCTCTAAGGTATAGTTGCACTAATTGATCCATGTTGAAAGTCATCTTTACTGGTAAGAAATGGGCCGACTTGGTCAATCAGTCCACTATTACCCAAATGGCATTATGATCTCTTGCTGAGTTGGAAAACCTACTACGAAGTCCATATTTATATGATCCCACTTCCATTCTGGTATTTCTAATGAATTCAATGGCCCTGATGGCCTTTGGTGTTCTACTTTAACTTGTTGACAGACTAAAGATTTTTCCACAAACAACCCTATACCTCTCTTCATGTTTCTCCACCAAAAGGTGTCTTAGAGGTCACGATACATCTTCGTTCCTCTATGATGTGCTGTGTAAAGGGTTGAGTGAGCTTCCTCCAAAATTTCTTTTCTTAATTTCTCATCCTTAGGTACACATAATCTTCTTTTGAACATGAGTGCACCGTCTGTATTCAAACTAAAATCTTTGTGTTTATCTGTACCAACTTTGGCCTTGATCTTTTGTAGAAAAGGGTCCTTATCTTGTTTATCTCGAATTCGATCTTTAAGAGTAGGTCGAATCATGAAGGACATTATTCTTGTAGTATCTTTACTCGATCGTGCCAAAACTTCCAGTTGTAGTCTCTCGAAGTCCCTTATTAGTTGTTCTTGTACTGTGATCATCGACGTCAACTGCCCTACTGTCCTTCTGCTTAAGGCATCAGCCACGACGTTAGCTTTACCTGGGTGATAATGGATTGCAAATTTGTAGTCCTTCACTAACTCCAACCATCTTTGTTGCCTCATATTCAACTCTTTCTGGGTGAAGAAATACTTGAGACTCTTATAGTCCGTATAAATATCACACTTGCTACCATACAGATAGTGACGCTATATCTTTAAGGCGTGAACTACTGCTACCAATTCTAGGTCATGCGTTGGATAATTTTGTTCATACGGCTTTAGTTTTCTCGAATCAAAGGCGATAACTCTCCCATGTTTCATAAGCACACATCCCAAACCTAGTTTGGATGCATCACTGTAAATGACAAATCCTTCTAGTACTACCAGTACTGGGGCAGTGACTAAACGTTGCTTAAGTTCTTGAAAACTTTGTTCACATTTTTCATCCCATTGAAACTTTAATCCTTTCCTGGTTAACTGAGTTAACGATCTGGCAATTATAGAGAAACCTTCTATAAATCTTTGGTAATAACCAGCTAACCCTCAGAAACTGCGTACTTCTCCAGCATTGGTTGGTCGGTTCCAATTTGTTACTACTTCTACTTTGTCTGGGTCGGCTTCAATACCTACTCGATCTAGCCAAAATTCTCATTTCTTGAATTTGGCATACAAGTTCTCTTTTCTTAATATCTCCAACACTATTATGAGGTGTTCTTCATGTTGTTCACGATTCTCAGAGTATACCAAGATGTCATCGATGAAGACTATGACGAACTTGTCCAAGAATTCATGAAACACTCTGTTCATTAGGTCCATGAACACTGTTGGTGCATTGGTTAGGCCGAAAGGCATCACTACAAACTCGTAGTGCCCATAACAAGTTCGAAAAGCTATTTTTGGTATGTTGCTGGCCTCAATCTTCAATTGATGGTACCCAGATCTCAAGTCAATCTTAGAGAAGACCTTTGATCCTCTCAGTTGATAAAACAAATCTTCAATCCTTAGAAGAGGGTACTTATTCTTTATCGTCAACTGATTTAATTCTCGATAGTCAATGCATATTCTCATCGATACATCATTCTTCTTCACAAAAAGAACTGGTGCACCCCACGGTGACACACTTGGTCGGATAAAGCCTATATCCAACAATTCTTGAAGTTGAGACTTTAGTTCTTGTAATTCCTTTGATGCTATTTTATAAAGTGCTTTAGACATCGGTGCTGCTCTAAGAACTGAGTCAATTGTGAACTCCAGTTGCCTGTCTGGCGGAATCCTGGTAAATCCTCAGGAAACACGTCAAGAAATTCTTGTATCACCTCTACGTCATCAATAGTTACCTCTGGTTGGGATTTACTTGAAGCACTAAAAGATTTTCCTTTACCTAACCTTTTCGTCCCTGAGAAACAAAACTTATCTTTTCCTGGTTTTTGAAGTATTACCTCCTTTTCGTGGCATTGGATCGACGCGTGGTTACGTCCTAACCAATCCATGCCTAGGATTACATCAAAGTCTCCCATTTCTAGGATGTACAAATCTACTTCTAGTACTTTCCCTCCAAATTCTATCTTAACCGACTTAGCTAGTTGATTCGTAAAAAGTGACTTGCCTGAAGGGATGCTAACCTCTAGTGTGCTAGCCGATTTATCACATACAAGCCTAGCTCTAGTGATAAAAGATGTAGAGATGAAAGAATGTGTTGCTCTAGAATAAAAAAGCACGTAAGTAGGAAAATGTGAGATCAGAAAGGTACATGCTATAACGGTAGGATTCTCGTATGCTTCTTGCTGGGTAAGAGCAAACACTTGCCCCTTTCCATTCTTATTCTTGTTTCTATCTTCCTCTTTCGCTTCATATCTCTTCTTTTGGGTGGTTCTGGGCAATTCATGATCATGTGGTTCGGTTTTCCACATCGATAACATACATTTTCCCCAAACAAACACTCTCCTAAGTGAGTCTTGTTAAATTTTGGGCAAGGTGGAGCGGAGGCTCCTCGGTTGACGTTATTGGATCCGGTATTCGGCTTCTTTTCTTGCCATTTTTCTTTTTCTTGTCCACTCCACATTCTCTTCCTAGAAAATCCTTATTTTGAGGAACGGATTGATCTGAACTGGATTTACGGTACCAAACTGTCTTGGCCCGAGCTAGCATTTTCCAGTAAGAAGTGAAGATATGGGACTGGAGAATTAAGCTCATATCTGTGCTCAATCTTTGCTCAAACCTTTTGATCTTTTTAGCTTCTATATCAACAAGGTGAGGAGCATACTTTCATAACCATTCAAATTTTTGCTCCTATTAGCAAAATGTTTCGATGTCGATATGGTTTGGAAAGAAACAATAATATAGAAAGTAGCAAGAGCAACATTAGATTACAACTGTGAATCAAGGAAGTGCTCTCAAGAAAAGTCTAAAGGAGAAAAGCATAATGGAAAAATAAGTAGATGACGCCTAATCTGAATCTTATTCCCGATAGGGCATTGGTTGATTGACGGAGGTCTCTGATCGTGTATCTGAGTCTTTTTCGTTATTTGGAAATTTCCAATTCTTATAATCTTCGTGACAGTGATTTAGGATGTAGCAATATGTCTCGACATCGATATGGTTTGGGTCTTCTTTCAACATTTCATTCTTGATAAAAATTTTCCATCTCTACTCCAGATGGGGTAAAGGTATGCAAAAGGTGGTCGATAGCTTCAATGCTACTAATTCTATTCCCATAACTTCTCATTTCGCCACAAAAGAATGAATTTCCCAATGTGTTTAGGTAGGGAAATGACTAAATCGAAGTTCTCATGGTCTTGTTTCGCTAAAGCTCATAGTCCTTGGTGATGTGGTAAACTGATAGACTTTCTAGTAGTATACTTCATTGTAGCCATTCTGTCCTAAGTCCAGTCCAACATAAGTCCAAAGAAATTTAGGAAACTTTATATCAAAATAAATAGCATTCTATTATTTACAAAAATCATAACTTTATGAAATTCAACTTAGAAAAATCAATGCTACAAAACTTTGAAATAATTCTTTCATGTCCCAATTAAAATCATACCTGAGGATTTGAAGATGGTAGCCGTCAGATGAAGTAGGATAGCCATGGAAAATCTTTACATTTAAAATTTTCTTTATTACCGATAGAATACAAACATTAATGTAATCATGTAATCATCATACACTTAAATAAATAAACATTAGGAGAAAAAGAATTTTTTTTTATGATGAACAGTGTTCGCTCGAGCGGACAGAGTGGTAATTCTGTCCGCTCGAGGGCAAAATTTTTTTTTTTCTTTTTTTTATATTTGTTCTCTATAGGTTCCTAAACTCTTCTTAGTCTATAGAACCGATTTAAAACTCTAAAACCTCCTCTACGAGGCCTCGGTGCGTCTCTCATCTTCTTACCATTTTAGAGCTCGAAAGTAAACTAAAATTTTGCGGAATTCTAGACATTATTCAAATAGTTTACAAATGTGAACTTATCAACTACATGGGCTCTAAAATGGAGGTTATCAACCCTTAGAGGATTTCAATAAATTTCTAAACCCCTAGAATACATAATTGTAACATAAGGTTAATGCCCTTTATTTCTTATACACTCAAAAGAGCAACCCAAAGGTCATAAAAGGTTATGAAGTTTTAACCAAACAATCATAACTCATCCATTAAATACATACTAAAATTTCACAATTTTAAGAAATGGTTAAGGTTATCAAAAGGGAATCCAAGTATACAAGAAACATAAGCTAGACACATTTCAGACTCATTTTAAATCCCAATTTTTCCCTATCAAAAGGCCTTGAAAAATTATAATACTTTTAGGGATAAAACATAACATAACATATCAACTCATATTCAAAATTCAGAATTTAATAAAATATGTAAGGTCTCCAAATCAACTTCTAAAACATGGAAGGCAGATTCCCGAGTAGAACTGGCCATCGTCACCAAAACTTGTATATCTTTCTCTACAGACATCCGAATGAGGTGATTCTAAGTTTCAAAGGACTGAAATTGATAGGTAATCAATCCCACCAAAATTCTTCCCAAAACCTGAAGTCTACCATTCAGGACGTCCGTTTGAAACTAGACTTGCAAGCTGAAAATTCTGGACAGTTACATCTCTGTCAACATTATACCCTTTAAACATTCTCTAATACTCATCAAGTTTAAAATATCATTTCATAGGGTTTCCAACAAGTTCATGCCACATTAGAAATTAACAATCTTAACAAAAACATCATATAACATGTAAAATTCAGAAATCATAACATCATAAAGAAAATGACATTTATTCGTCTTCTTGCTTGAAATCTCTTTCCTTTTTCCCATGGCTCAATCCCTTCATCATCAAGCCTTCATCCAACCCTACAATCAATCTAAGAATGGGAGAAAGGGTGAGTTTAGAGAAAACTCAATAGGAATATCATTATTTATAAATATGCAAATCCCAATATATGTATAGCAATTAAATGTAATTAAACCATACTAACATTCATATTCCGGTGAGCTCAAAGGGTCGAAACCCTAAATTTATTCATAAGTTTAATCCCGAAGTATTTAAAACCAAATATTCTTTCTTAGGTTTAATCTCATAGGATTTAAAACCATAAACATTCTTCAATTTCATCCATAGTAGGATAAACATTCATTCTTGTTCATTCCGAAGGAACAAACTACATTCATATCCGGATGACCATAAACATTTAATCATATAGCATAGCATACACATGATTACAATACATAAAGATATTTAAATAAACTTGTATAAAAATATTCCTACATTACTTCTTGAAAAAGAATGAAAAACCTTTGAAAAATATTTCTTTTTTTTTTCCTTCTTCTTCTCTTTTCTTCTCTTTTCTTTCTTCTTCTCTTCTCTTCTCTTTTCTTTTTTGTAAAAAAGGCTTAAGTGTATAAGTGAAAAGGAAAAGAAAGAGGGGAGAGGGCCAAAATTTAGAGGGGAGGGAAAGTAAATTTTTTGAGGATTTCCATCGTTGTGCATGCATATCAAGCAACTTACCTATTTAGGTTTTGGTAAGGTTTTGATATGGTAAAAATACCATAATTTAAAATATCTTACAAATCTTGCCTAGTAGTTACTAGAAGTTCCTCTTTAGCTAGCTGGGACTATTCTCGAACCACACATCTGAAAGTAAGGGTCCGTGGGCTGGTCTTCCTCTTCGCCGACACCCAAACGGTTTATATAAAAATAATTATAATTAATTAATTTAATTAACTATTTAATTAATCTAAAAAATCGTTAGATATTTTCTTTAGTGGACTCGGGTCGATTATTAATATTAGACCCCGTTTGGACTTTGGACAGACATGTGGCCATAACTATTTGCTAAGAATTTTACTTAGCCCGAAATAAAAATTCTAAATTTTTGGGGTGTTACACCTTGCTTCAGAGTTGAACACTTTGGTAAGATTCTCCCATCCCGGTTTGGTAAAACATTTCCCATGTCTAAATCCTTGAGCAATCATCACTTCACAACAATGAAGGAAAATTTGGTGAGTATAGTCATCCCATTTGGCTTTTTCCGCAAGAGGGACCTCGACTGTGAAGGCAGAAGGAACGATCCAGTGGGTACTGTGCCAGAGACATTATCGGCCGACTAAAAAAAGGGGACAAAATTAGGGCAAATCCTTTTTGAAATTTATATAGCTAAGATGAGACATTAGTTATAAGGAACTAACAAATGAGGAACATAGACAACATGTATTGTGAAATTGGCATTTGAATTTGTATATTTTTGCCAAGAAACACATTCGCCGGACGAAAAGAAAAAGGAGGCAAACAGCTTACCATTTTCAAAGGATCAGCTAAAAGGCGAACTTTGCATCGATTGTACATTGAAAAATGTCGAGTCCGACGGTGTTGACAGATGAATCGGTGGGTGACAGTGGGCCGGCGGAGGCGGAGATGGAGCCGGAGGAAAAATATGTTGAGGAGGAGCGTGGTAAACATTGTTTGGCTAGAAGTCTTATTTTGGATGTGGGAACAATTCACCTTGAAGAAGAAGGGTAGAATTGTCCAATTTGCTTATGTGAATAGATTTTAGTCAATGCAAAACATTTGTTATCTGCAATAACTGCAAAATGTATTTTTCTCCCAAAATGGCCAGTGAACATGCTCTAAATATCATTAAGAGTCTAATATTTTCTAAAATCATATTCATATATAACACTATTAGATTTAATGAGGTTTTTAATGAAGAATAAAATTTTAAGTGCTTGCTTGGTTTTGCTAAAAATTAACTTTTTAGCAGATTTTCATAAAAGTTGATGAGATATGTAGTTGAAAAGTTGATAAAAGTTGTAAGTCTCATGAATTGTGTGACTAAAATTAGTTGTTGATTTTTACCTCAACTTTTTAAAAACTTTTTAAGCAAACCAAAAAAAGGTTTAATGTTTACTCCATTGTGAACAAGTTTTGTGCTAGTATGCATTATGAGAGGATTGTTGCCACCCAAAGTTGGCCTCCTACTTGTCGTTTCACAATAGTATTTGTCTCATCACGTCTATCTCGGCTAGCATGTTGGGAGCCTTAGGGATTATGAATTCTACCACAAGTTTGATCCCTCAATATTTAATGAATTGCTCGAGTCCTACCGTGATTAGTCATATTTCAATTTTATCTTTGAGCTTGACCTTTTCTCCTTTGAGGAACTAGTAATATTCACCATTGCCAGCTCATTGAAGTATTTGGATTACGTAATTGCTTTGAGTATTTTTCCTTTCAACTTCCTCCTTAACTTTCTATGCTTCCTCAGATTCAAAATTTTTTCTAATCTGGCAAGTATCTCTATACAACATAGGGAGGAGAAAAGTCTCGAACCTAACTCGTTGGTTTGGAGCACTACCATTATCTGGATTGAGATTGGAACGTCTAATACTTCCTTACTGAACCTTTGGATATAATCGCACCCCATTTCCTTCTCATTGTTCAATGGTCATCAACACCACTCTAGGTTGTCTTTATCCTATATCACAAGTTTTTATATTCTGACCATATGAACCAGTATACAAAAAAGGCAGCAACATTCTTACATGTCTCTTCCCTACAACTTTTCCACAGAAACTCGGAGTTTGAAAAACCATTTAGATACATTTATTAACCAAGGTTTCCAGCTTAAGAACCTCATAGAAATGGTTCCAAACTTGTGTAACCAACTCTACCTGCAAAAGAAAAATGAGACAAAGATTCATTAGAGGTATGAAAAAAATAATATTGGCACTTACATGCCAAAGAAATTTGTGCCACAAAAAAAAATGCCAATAATGCCACAACTTCCAACAAAAAAAAATGAAATTTATAGAGTTATGGCTTTCTGCCACGATAACTTGAAGAAGATTAAAATGCTTTTCTTGTTCTGAATTCTCTCCCAGCAATGACTGATACACAATGCATCATTACTTGATGGAACCCAATAAATCTGATCCTGGCAGGATTGGTTAATTGGTATCTTAATAATGCCCTCCATAACATGCGTCTGTAGAACACTAAATAGCTTATTGGCATCCCATCCTCGTGCACCCACCCTAGAAACTGCAAACCCTTAGAGAAGAGCTCACGACTTTAAAGGATAAGCATGACAATAACAACAAGATTGAAGATAACAACACTCAAAGCTCATCATGATCGTGTTTCTCAACATTGGCTCACTAAAAGTGCAGCTACACGCCAACTGATATGGATCGATCACCTCATTTACATGAGTTACAATCTTCTTAAATACTGTCATATTTGTTATAGACTTGTAATTCAAATTACAAACTGTAGATTATTTGGATTCTTATCATTTCTATAAGCTATAAATATGTACCTTGTACACAATTCAATTCACATAAATGAAGAATTAATATTCCCATTGGCCTTTACTTTACATGGTATCAGAGAAATCAAACTATAACATGTCTTCCTCATAATTCATTTTCTTCATCCTGTCATATATCTCTCATTTTTTTAACTTTCACGTCATCTCTCATGGCTAACGACACTACCACCAGCACACTATTGTTTCACAAACTCTAGCCACCCAAGGATCACCTATTCTCAAGATTAATACCGCCACCAACTTTTTCTTCTCACAATTACCAACTACTTCTCGTAAAAGTTGTAGTTGACGTCCTTGTTCTATAGACTTAGTCTCATTGACAATCTTGATGGAACCAATTATTGTCCATAAGAAAAAATCACGGTTGAAGGCGTCCAATCCCTTAATCCAACCTAGTCTCTGAATACATCAAGATCAATTGATATTGTATGGTATTCTAGCTTCACTAACAAAGGTCGTTATTCTCTTATCTCCTTCATTAATGCCATAAGCCACAATGCATGGACTCATCTTGATCGTGTCTTTACACAAACATTCTCAATCCAACATTATTCACTTAAAACACAAGATAAAGTGTACACAATAATAGATGAAGAATTTGAAGAATTGACTTTATAATTTGTAAGCATTGTTTGCATAAACTTCTTTACTTTTACAAAAAATTGTATACGTAACATTTTGTTCGTGTACAATTTTTACTCTGACTATACTAAAATTCCCAAGCCCAAAAAAAGACAAGGGTTTTAATTATCAAATTTCTCATACTTTATTTCATTTTACTTTTTAAATTCCTTGAAAAGTATTGCATCTAAAACAATATTATGAGCTAGGCTCGTGGGCAGCTCGGCTTCACCGATCTAAACAGCCCATACTCGGTGCGTCTCAATACGGCTCGAGCTTGGCCCCGGGGGCAATGGATTGAACCGACTCGACTTGGCCCATTACCACCCCTACCTATAGCCCTGAGGAGAAGAATTTCTCTCCTTAAAAATCACAAGATATTTTTAGACAATAGTTTATTCCATTTTTTTCTTCAATAAAACATAATTATATTATTAGTTCAACACATCTTACTTTCAAATTTTAATTGTATGGGACAAAAATTAATATCTCATATAAATAATAGAATTAAGATGAATTAATACTATGATTTATATATCGTAGGAAGAAACCATAATATAATCGGTCCAAAAAGGATCGAAAACCTTATGAATTTTTTTTTATAACAATTAGATAATGAGCTTGTTTGAGAAAGGTTTTTAGTATATTTTGATAAAAAGTTGATGAATGTGTAGTTAAAAAGTTAATAAAAGTTGTGGATCGCATAAAATGTGTGGTTAAATTTAAATGTTGATTTTGACCACAACTTCTTAACATATTTTTAATCTGGACCAAACAAGGACAATATCTCCTTCAATTTCTATGTAGTGCAATAACATAAAAATATGACAGAAAATCCTTATAATTTTCATTCAACAGCAATTGATGAAGATAAAGCTTTGGCACATAAAATGAACATATATGGAGACAAATGGTAGCCTTGGCGCAGTCCCCTTGAAGGCACAACCCTTCCTTGATAAGCTTCAATGATGGTTAAGGTGAAAACTGGTGTAGAGATGTAGTCAAAGATAATATTTACAAGACTCCCCCTCAAGATGGACCATATATATTAATTAGTCTCATCTTTTCAACCATTTCTCTTTGAATTGTGTAGGTTGTAATGCTTTGGTAAAGACATCAACAATCTGTTTTCTTCTTGAAACGTGTAAGGTATTCAACACCCCAGCTTGAACCTTTTCTCTAACTAGATGGTAGTCTATCTATATGTTTGGTCCTCTCATGAAAAACTGGATTTGCTGCTATATGTAATGCAGATTGATTCTCACAATACAATACTGCGAATTTGGATTGATCAACACCAAATTCCTTTAGTAAGGATAATAGCCTAGTTAATTCACATGTTGCATTTGCCATTGATCTATACTCTGCTTTAGCTGATGATCTAGACACTGTATTCTACTTCTTTGACTTCCAAGATACCAATGAATCACCAAGGAATACAAAATACCCAGATATGGACCTTCTAGTGCCAGGACAAGCTACCCAATCTGCATTTGAGAACATCTTTAACTGCACATTAGTAAGTGAAAAGTTTGTTTCAGCATAGACCTTCAAGGAAACACCAGATTTTGAAGGATAGAAGAGTCCTTGACGAGGTGTGGACTTAATGTATTGAAGGATCCTATGAGATGCTGTCAAATGAGGTTCCCTTGGTTTTGCTAGAAATTGATTCAATCTGTTAACTGATTATGTTAAATCAGGTCTAGCAATAGTAAGATACATCAACCTTCCTATCAATAGCCTATACATGGATGGATCACTTATCAATTCTCTATCATTTTTACTTGACTTCAAATTTGCTTCCATCGGAGTGTTGGCTGGTTTACATCCCAAGAATCCTGCCTCAAATAATAATTGTAGTGCATATGGTCTTTGAGATACTAATATGCCACTTGGAGATCTAGCAATCTCTAATCCAGGAAAAAAATCTGAGAGGTCATAAATCTGTCAATTTAAATTTTGAATCCAAAGATTGCTTAAACATCCCAACTGCTACCTCATTGTTGCTGGCAATTATTATGTCATCCACATGTACTAATAGAGCAATAAAAACTGAAGTACTCATTCTGATGAAAAAAGAATGATCCCTTAATTAGAACATTTGTGAATTTAGCATTCGAGTGTCCATAGGCTTGTTCGAGGCCGTATAAAGATTTATTTAATTTGCAAACATGATTTTTTAGTGTATTAGTCTCACCCTTAGGACTATATCCAGATGGAATAGTCATATACACATCCTTAAGTAAATCACCATGCAAGAAGGCATTGCTGGCATCTAATTGATGCAGAGACCAGCCATAAATTGATGCCAGAGCTAGTAGAAGCATGACAATAACCAATTTTTCTACTGGAGCAAATGTATCAAAATATTATACCCCTTCTTGTTGAGTATATTCTCTTGTTCCCATTCTAATATAGGTGCAATTCTCTTTTTCTCCCAAATTGCATCAGATCACGTCAGGCATTGATTGTGTCCTTTGATTTGTGAGGATCGTCCAGAATTGTATTGAGCAAGCTATCACAGACATTATTCTATAAGTTTATGACATCAATGTTACGTTTTAGCTTAGTTGTAGACCAGTACATCAGCTCGTAGAAAATGCTTCTATTTCTCCAATTTAGCTTGTCATCACTTCTCTTCCATCTAGTAACCCCATAGCTAGGATGATTTCCTAGAATATTGGGCCTCACATGGCTCAACTGTGAAAAAATGTCTTCATTCGTTAGCCAAAGGAGAGTCTGGCATCCTCTCTGTCTTCCTATCGAAGTCTATGTTGCTTCTAAAATGATGTCTAGACAACACGAACCACTTGTGACCTACATAAGTTGTTTTACCGATCACACGTACCGAAGGCGTCTCATTGTTGCACATTGGATATGCAATGTACCACTGACCACTCCAACCTGGTAGGACACTTCTCGCTGGGAAGCCATTAACGATCCACAACAACACAGCATGCATTCTGAACAATCCATTGATTTTAGTTCCAACTTCATGTGTGTCAATAACGTTGGCCCACAACTCTTTCAACTCGTCCACTAAGGATTGTAAGAATACATCCCTGTCCTTACTGGGTGCTCGAAGACTAGGGATCAAGAAAGTTAGAATGAGGAATTCTAGTTTCATGCACAACCAAGGTGGCAACATGTAAGCTGTTACTACTACTGGCCACATGATATAAGCTTGACTCATGTTGCCAAATGGATTAAATCTATGTACGGCCAAACCCAATTAGATATTTTGAATCTCACTTGTAAACTATAGATGCTTTCTGTCGAATTCCCACCATGCCATCCCATCTATAGAATGCTGCATCTTATCATCATCCCTAGACCAACCGGTATAGTTTCAGCTCATGAGTTTAAAAGTATCCTTTATGGTGAACAGACGTTTCAATCTAGGGCCCACAAAAATATATTGCAACACTTTATTCGGAACATTCTTCTCGGACCATCTCCCAAAATTGTTCATCCAACGACTTTTCTTACAGATTGGACAAGTTTTTCTGTAAGCGTGCTTGACCCATAATAGTGCACAATTATTCTTTTAGGCATGAATAGATTTGTAACCTAAACCAGGCTTATTCATCATCTTTTTAGCTTCGCAGGGAGTCCACAAGGTTCATTTTCGAGAACGCTAGCTTGAACAACTTCAAAAGACCATCGATAGACATATTTGGCCATTTATGCACCAACTTCAAAACAAAGTTTAAGGACCAGAACAATGAAACTCCTAGGTACAGTTCTGAATGCAGAGCCTCACACAATTCGTCATAGTAGACATCGAAACCTGTAGCAGAGCCTCAAACAATTCATCATCTCATCCCCCGTACCCATCCCTTCATTTCGCTATTCATTGTATAAATTACCGACGACTTATGTACTATTGTGTCAACAGCTGTCGCCGCTATAAAGTTCTAAATCTATAGCGTCGATGTTCAATTGTCGTCGCTGTATTTCAACCACTAGCAACGATTTCTTGTCATCGTTATTACTATCGTCACTGTAACTCCCGTTAATTGTAGTGTTAGTCCTCTTTTTTTACTTTAACCATCATGATTATACGTGAATGGTAAGTGAAGACCTCTCATGAATGAACTATACATGACTTATTTCTTTATGTTCATGATATTTTCATAATTCATCAATTAACACGCTCATGACGTTTATATCATGCAACTGCATCAAATTATAGAGTAACCAAAATAACATAGCACAACATGGCACACAAGGTATATAAGATTGTATAGCATCTTAGTAATCTACACAATGTAAATTCCTAGTTACATAGTCCTCTCACAAATTTTCGTAAATTACTTTCCTTTACATAAACATAATCCCTCCCTACGTATTACAATCTCAGGTTTACGGATTAATTTGTTCTTGAAATGTGCCAGTGAAAATATGAACAATAATATGATTTAATATTTAATTCTAATCACATTCGGTACTAAAAATACCACTACTGGCTAGGGTAAACTAAAAATTAGGTCCAATAGCTTTCAGAGTAGGTAAGGGTACTTTTTGTAAATGTATTAAAGTTGTGCTTAGAAATAGGTAAAGTACCCTTAACATAGGCAGGGATACATTCTGGTTGAGTATTTAAATTTTGGTTACTTTATTTTTGTATCTGTACCTCTTTAATTAGGTAGGCGTACCTTCAGCACAACAAAAACTCTGTTAATGGTTCTTTCTAAAATGTGTTCAGGTTAGGGTAAACAATGTTTGGTTTAAGTGGTTTTTTGACCTAATTTTAAATCAAATCTTTTAAAAGGTCTAAAAAAAATTCCAAACAAAACCAAATTAGAAACTTATTGTTAGCAATCTTAAAAATGCTGTTAGGTTCCAATTTACACCATATGGCTTCCAGCTAACAAATATAGTCGCAAAAATATTCATTCAAAGTGTTAGATATTTTTCATAATTTATTTATTTATTGTTGTTATGAAAATGGTTTGCCACTTCGAAATGGGGATCAACCTGCCCGCTTCAAGAGTCAAAAGCTACTTTCATTTATGTACATTTTTTCTGTGATGATGCCATTGTGTGTGTTGCATGAATTACAGTCGCTTGATCCCGGTAAGAGTACGTAGGCAATCACTTAGGTGATGCAGCCATTCTAATTTTTTCATATTCTTTTTATCAAAATAAATTTTGGAAAAATAGGGGGGATATGTTAGATATTTTTCATAATTTATTTATTTATTGTTGTTATACAAATAGTTTGCCTCTTTGAAACGGGGATCGACCTACTCGCTTCAAAATGGAATTTTGATTTCTGTATATGTGAATAGGTATGTGTTGAAGAGTTTTATTTCTTGAAATCAACAGTTTTCTTTCAACAAACACACTCATTCATCCCAATAGACACATCTTCCTTATTTATTGAGTTAGTTGCTGTTTGCAGAAATAACATAAATAATTTTTATTCTTCATTTTTGTTTCCTTGGCATCGTCAATTTTCTTAGAGTACTTTCTTGGTTTGATCAAACCGTCATAGCTTGAATCAAACCCCACCATTGTATCCTGAAAATAAATTTTCATTAGAACCCCGTTGTGACTTTGTTGGATAGGGGATAAACATTTCTTAAAAGATAACGTTTACGTGCCTTGGAGTTCATATTTAGATTATCAAATTCCCTATATTTTTCTAACACTTTTAAGAAATGTCTTTGTTTAAAGATCTGGTACTGAATGAATCCGTGGCACCTTCGATTCAAGTCATGAATCAGGACTTGATTTGTCTTGATCGTTTTGATGGGCACAACTTCACTTGCTGGTAGGAGAAAGTTCTATTTTTCTTGAGAGCAATAAAATTATTGTATATCCTGGGTGATGATCTCGTACCAATTCTTGAAGATGGAACAAATTATTTAGGAGAATGCATAAAGGGATTGAAAGAGCAGAGGTAGAAATGTAAGGGTGATGATTTCTTGTGTCGAGGCCATAATCTGAATGCATTATCAGATACTATTTACAATGCACATAGGACTATTGAAATGGCTAAAGAATTGTAGTTGGCACTAGACAACAAGTATCGCATCAAAGAAGCTTAATTGGTAATTATTTCGATTTCAAGATGACTGGTGGTAAGTCTGTCCTCTCTCAAGTGCATGAACTGAAACTTATTGTTAGCAATCTTAAAAATGCTGAAATTATTTTGCCTAAACCATTTCAAGTTGGAGCCATTATTGCTAAATTGCTAGTTCTTGGAATGGCTATAAAAATAAACTTAAACATGAAGATAACAAACACTCCCTGGAATCGCTCATGCATCATTTGCGTGTTGAGGATGACTCTCGAAAATGAGAAAATAATAATCATGAGGCAGGAAAAGCAAACATGGTTCAAGGAAAAGAGATCTTGCAGAATCTTCTAAAAAAAGGTTCGAAGGTGAATGCTAGTACTGCAAGAAACCTGGTCACACTGCTCAAGAATGTCTACATCAGATAAATGACGATAAGGCAAAGAAAGATCAAGTAAATGTGACTATTAGAAACAATGATCCAAACTTTGCTACCTTGGTGGAAGAGGCCAACTCAATCGGTGTTGAAGAAGAATGGTGGCTAGATACAGGAGCTAAATTCGTGTAAGTAATGATATATTTCAGTTCAAGACTCACAAAGAATGTAGCGATGGCAGAGAGATCAAAATGGGTAATAATGTGCGTACTGTAGTTGTTGGAATTGGAACAGTGGAAATGAAATTCACTTCAGGATATAATCTAACTTTGGCTGAAGTTCTCCATATACCCGAAATGACCAAGAATCTGATTTCTGCAGATCGTCTTAACAAAGCAGGGTTTAAGCTTGTAATTGAGTCTGATAGTCTTAATGTGTCGAAGAACAAAGTGTTCGTTGTGAAAGGTTACTCTTGTAATGGCATGTTTAAGATGAATTTAATAAAGGATAACTTTGCTTATACTGTTGATTCTTTGCCTTTATGGCATACTAGATTAGCGCTCTGCAGATCGTCTTAACAAAGCAGGGTTTAAGCTTGTAATTGAGTCTGATAGTCTTAATGTGTCGAAGAACAAAGTGTTCGTTGTGAAAGGTTACTCTTGTAATGGCATGTTTAAGATGAATTTAATAAAGGATAACTTTGCTTATACTGTTGATTCTTTGCCTTTATGGCATACTAGATTAGCGCACATAAATTACAAATCTATTAGGAACATGCATAACATAGGAATTATTTCTAAATGTAAACTGGATGATGTTCAAAAGTGTGATGTATGTGTTCAAGGAAAGATAACTTGTAAACCACTTAAATCTATGATGTGTACGACTAAATTACTTGGTCTTATACATTATGACGTATCTGATTTACATCGTAAAGTTTCACGTTGAGGGAATAAGTATTTTGTTACCTTTATAGATGATTTCCGAAATATGCTTATGTATATTTACTAAAAAGTAAAGATGAAGTCTTAAGCAAATTTCTGATCTATGAAGCAGAAGTTAAAAATCAATTGAATCTAAAAATTAAAATCCTACTTTCTGATAGAAGAGAAGACTACCAAGTAATAGAACTATTAAAAAAAATTGAATCTAATGGAATAAATCACGAGTTTACACCTCTATACTCACTTGAATCAATTGGTGTAGCAGAAAGAAAAAATAGGACTTTAATAGAAATGGTAAACTGCATGCTTATTAGTTCTGGTTTACCTAATCATTGGTGGAGTGAGGCACTCTTAAGTGCATGTTATATTCTAAACAGGGTTTCTATGAAAAGGATTAACAAGACCCCATATGAAAGGTAGTCTAACCGAAAACCTAATCTTAGTCGTCTCAAGGTGTGGGGGTGTCTCACATATATGAGAAAACCAAATCCAAAGATTACTAAATTGGGAAATAAAACATATAAATGTGTGTTTATAGGTTATGCAAAGAATAGTAGTGCTTATAGGTTTCTAAAATTAGAATCCTATGATATTATCGAATCAATTGATGCTGAATTTTTTGAACATATTTATAAGTTTTCCCTTCGCAAACTGGAAATAGTATTACTCCTAGCACTTCAAAGAGAGTTCATGAAGAAGCTCTTGATGATACATCTGTTGAACCACATTCGAACATATAACCTAGAAGGAGTAAGAGACAAAGAAAAGAAAAATCCTTCGGTCCTGAGTTTGTGATTTATTTGCTAGAAGGAGATGTAAATAATATTACACACCAGACTATGTTAACTCTTAATGATGATAGTGATCCTGTCATATATTCAGAGACTATCTCTTCTCGTGATGTTGTTTTTTGGAAAGAAGCAATTAATCAAGAAATGAGATCCATTATGTCAAACCAGACATAGAAATTGGTTGATTTACCTTGTAGTTCTAAACCAATAGGTTGTAAATCGATTTTCAAGAATAAATTAAATGCATATGGTTCTATAAATAAATACAAAGCTCGTTTAGTAGCCAAAGGGTTCAAACAACTTCACGGGATAGACTATTTTGATACTTATACTCATGCAGCTAGGATATCATATATCCAGGTGTTATTATCTCTTGCTTCTATTCACAATCTACTTGTTCATCAAATGGATGTAAAAACCGTTTTCCTAAATGGTGATTTAGAGGAAGAAGTGTATATAGAGCAACGTGAGGGCTTTGTTTTACGTGGACAAAGGAATAAGGTTTGCAAATTAGTCAAGTCTCTTTATGATCTAAAACAATCCCCTATGCAATGGCATGAAAATTTTAATAAAGTAATGTTATCTAATGGTTTTAAGGCTAATGAAACTAATAAGTGTATCTATTCTACACACAGAAATGGTGCATTCATTCTAATTTGCTTATATGTAGATGACATGCTTATTCTTGGTCCTAACTTAGAATCTATAAAAGAGACTAAGAACTTACTAGAATCCAATATGAAGGATTTGGGTGAAGCAAATGTGATCTTAGGAATTAAAATAATGAGAAAAGATGGATTTATATCATTATGTCAATCTCATTATATTGAGTGGATTCTTGAAAGATATGGTCATATGGATCATAAATCCGCTTCTACTCCTATAGATCCTAGTATCAAGTTAATAACAAATACTGGTAGATGCTATGACCAACTACTATATGCTAGTGTGATTGGAAGTCTTATGTATGCTATGCATTGCACAAGACCAGATATTCCATATGCATTTGGTATATTATGTCGGTTTACTAGTAATCCATGTAAAGAACATTGGAATGCAGTTTCAAGAGTTCTAAGATACTTGAAAGGAACCATTGATTATAGATTACATTTTCAAGTATATCCCGCAGTACTTGAAGGATACAGTGATGCTAGGTGGAATAATATAGAGTTGAATTATAAATCCACTTTAGGATGGATTTTTACTTTAGGAGGTGCAACTGTGTCTTCGTGTTCTAAGAAACAAACTTGCATCTCAAATTCGACCATGTTGGTAGAGTTTATTGCTTTAGCTGATACATGTAAATAAGCTCAGTGGCTGAGAAATTTGCTAATAGACATCCCTTTATGGAAGAAACCATCTCCGGCTGTGATGATTTACGTGATAATAAGGCTACTTTGTATAAGGTGGCAAACAAGACTTACAATGGTAAGCAACGACATCTCAGTCTTAGACATCAATCTCTTCGAGGATTACTTAAGTAAGGAGTAATCACCGTTGACTAAATAGAGTCTAAGAACAACATAGCAGATCCTTTGACAAAAGGACTAGCTAGAGAGATGATTGCAAAAACATCGAAAGGAATGGGATTGAGGTCTACGTAACTTCAGTTAGCTTTAATATGAACCTTACTTATGTTTTGAAATATAAATAGAGTTCAAAAGGTACTAACAAGTTATAGTTTAACTTAGACGAGACACTAGAGTATTATATAAATCTTTGTCATAAAATTTCTAGTGTGTGAATTCTGCAGGTTAGAGGCTGGATTTAATTCCTCAATAAGTTCTATTGAGAAAGAAAGTGAATCGCATAATCACTTTATGCACTTACCTATATGAGTGAGAAAGTCAGGCCGCTTTCTATGAGATTTAGATGGTCTCTAAAGCACTCATGAAATCGGGATATAACACATTGCCAATAATGCGTTGGAACAAAAGAAACACTCTTTTATTGGAAATAGTATGTGTGATGACTCCGGTTAGTCACAAAATAGGTTCATTGGTTCAAGATTTATTCAACATAGCACCTTGACAAAACTTTGAGTCATTTACACTAAGTGAAAGTTCAAAGTCAAAAGCTACTTTCATTTATGTACATTTTTTCTACGATGATGCCTTTGTGTGTGTAGCTGTTGCAAGGAACGTGTAGGTGGATTTGCGAATCCTAGTGTTAGTAAAACTTGAATTCGTTCTCAAAAATTTACTTTGATTACTTGATCATTTATATTTAATTAAACATAAGTAGAATAATTTTAGAATTGAAATCAAAATGAATCTGTGTCTTTATTTTGTTAAAACTTGAAGTATAACTTAATTGGTTAATTGATAGCTAGTCCTCGTAGGTTCAACACATTTCACATCACTTTATTACTTGTTAACGATCCGTCCACTTGTGGGATTAAAATCACACAACAAATATACCCAAGTTCAACTCTCACAAGAACAAGTTCTTGGCAATATTATTCAAAAACAACAAAGAAAATATGTCACATAATTCACCATTGTTCAGATAACAATTTCACCCTAATGAACTGTTGGGTTTGATATTCAATGAGTTTTGAACTTGATGTCCAAATTTCACAACGATCACACCATGAAGTGCTGAGATATCAACATTTGATCACTTCTGCGCAGGCTGTCCAGATTATGCAAATTCGCTATACTGTTGCTCTCGAATTTTCTCCCTATATCGAGTGAGTTGGGTTCTCTTCTTCATGCACTCACACATAGATTCTAATCTCCAATACCTCAATTTATAATATTAATTAAGGCATCAAATCAGGACCAAATGGGACTTTCCTTCTCCAATTTTCACCCATGCAAGGATACTCTAATCACAATTGGAATATAAGTCCTGGCTACACCAAATTAATTACCATTAGGCCTCTTTAATTTGGACTAATTTTTGGGCTGGGCATTTGATCTACCTCAAGACATGGGGCGGATACCTAACAAATATTCCCTTCCGACTCATGTCTTGGAAGGAGTCGTCATCCCCGTAGTGGGATGGCACCTTGGCAATACACTAACCGATTCCTCTTTGTATTCATCTTTCGCAAATAATCTAGAAATCTCTCTAGAGATCTTTAGCTCTTTCCCTCACTAACTAATCCATATTCATCATGAGAATAGATCTTTTTAGAAGAATAGTTGTTGAAACTTTTCAAAAATGGTAACTGCTAGTGTCTATTATCCTTACTCCCAAATTGTATATCAGTGTCTATAATAGGGCACTTAAAGATAACTTTTCTTTGCTTCTTTATCAAGCAACGAACACATTTTTGCAACTCTATACTATTCATTCCATAATTAAATTTCTTTTCTACTTGCAGTTTACTTCATTTCACATCATTGTGGATTGGCCTACTGTGACTAAAGTCAACTGCTCTCTCATTCTCCACTACATTGACAATGTCATTCGAGAGTTTTGCCTTCAACAAGTACAATAATGTTTTCTACCACTGACATAGCACCTTTTGTAAGTTTCTACTCACCATTACCGGAAGTGTTTTAATACCCCTCGTCATCGAGTCTGCTGGTAGAAATCAAATTCAATTGCATGTTAGGTACATGCTTTACATTTTTTGAGAACCAATTTTGTGCCATTGCTGGTTTCCAAACTTAAATCACAAATATCCAAAACTTTTGCAAGAAACCATTTCCCATCTTCAGAGCTTCGTAGTCACCCAGTGTCTAAGATGTAAAGATTTTTTTATGAGGTATAGCTAAAAAGGAAACACCGCTGTCAACTGCCCAATAAGTCTCATGATAAGATAAGTTGACAATATCATCATTGTAGACGATATATATATCATCTAACATGGTAGAAGCTCGATCAACATCGGCATCCTCATCTTTCTTCTTTTCTTTACCGTTCTCATTTTTGTTGCCTCTGTTTAAATGTCATCAAACTTTCTTGATGTTCTCATTTTTACTACAACAATAACACTGAACATTGGAATACTTGTTGCATTTGTCTCTATTCGTATATTTGTTCTTCGAATCTCGGCCTTAACTCTTCTCCTTATTCTCACCAACCAAAGCATCTAACTGTGAGGAGTGCCCATGTGTCTTTCTCCTCGTATCTTCATTCAAGAACTACTTTTAGCTAAATATAATGAGATCACACCATCTGGGGCTGAGTTAAAAAATAATGTTCTAAATGTTTCCAAGAATCCAGCAACGTACTTCAAATTTGATACCCATTTGTAGCCAACTGATTAATGATACCATGAAATGCGTTGAGATAGTCTGTCAAATGAGTTCCATCCTCATACCTCAAACCATCATCTGTTTTATCAAAAACAGCTTATTATTCCAGTCTTTCGAGAATATAGTTGCTCGAGCTTACTCCACAAACTACATGCATGAGTTTCTTCACTGGTTCAACACATTATCGTTTACTCATTGCCTAATGTAACCACACACTTGCCGATGAAGCAAATTCCACTCATCAATGGTCTTATTAGCGGGTTTTCTTCAAAAAATACTAGTTGATAATAGTTCTTCACCTAAGGAAGATCTTCTATCTTTCCTTTCCAAATACGATAATTTGAACTATTTGGAGTAACCATTCTACTTGTATTAACCTCCATTGTGCAACACAAGAATCCCAAAGCAACAACAACTAAAGCTCTAATAACACTTGTTGAGAAAATCGGGCCAATAACTAATAAATATCGAACACAATGTATTAGGAACAAAGTAGCACAATACTTTTTTTTTCGTGTGTAAACCTAATAGGAATTAATCAAATAGAACAATAACCAAACTAATAATGTGCAAAAATAACGACACAATAGTTAACGTAGTTCGGCACAATACCTATGTCCACAATCAAACTCCAAATAATCTTCATCTATAATCAACAATAATGAGTACTACGCTCTTATCTAGATACCACTAGAGGCATACCAAATCATCAAGAACTAAACAATTCTTGGCACCAAACCGTCATCTAACAAAGATGAAAACCCATAATATTCTCTCTAGTCAATACTAGATGTACAACCAACATCAAGAACACAAGTCTTATCACACAAATAATCCTCGTCTATCAAAGAATGAATCCTTCAAAAGCAATGCTAACAATATACCCAAGTTCAACTCTCTCGAGAACAAGTTCTCGGCAATATTACTCAAAAACAATTAAAAAAATATCTCACCAAATTTGTCACTGTTCAGACAACAATTCCTCCTGAATGAACCATTTGATATTGTTCTTAACCATTGGATTTGATCTTCACTGAGTTGTGAACTTTTTGTCCAAATTGCACGATTATCGGACCATGGAGAACTGAGATATCAATGTTTGCTGTAGTGTTGCCCTCTGATTTTTTTTCTCTATTTTGGGTGAGTTGAGTTTTCTCATTCATGTACTCACACATGGATTCTAATCCCCAATGCCCCAATTTATAATGTTAATTAGAGTATCTCCAAGAGACTCTCTATTTATCTCCAACAACTTCTTTATCTTTAACACTTCATTTTACTTATTGTAATAAGTATTTATTAGTTTTCTCTATCTTTTAGTTTGACATACTTCCCTCCTAATTATTATATAATTTCCTTTCATTTTTCTCTATTTTATTTTGTATATGCTAAAAATATGGAGTATTGAAAATTGGAATACGTTGAATGCATTTAACTCTTTATTTTAAAGAGTCAACCCTTAAAATTATACTCCAAAAACCTCCTCCAATTTAACTTTTTAAAATAGAGTGGGTGTTTGACTCTCCAAACTCACTCTCTATTTTAAAAAGTTAAATTGGAGAGTTTCTTGCAGCATAATTTTAAGGGTTGACTCTTTAAAATAAAGAGCATCTTATATTTAAAGAACCTCTTAGAGACGCTCTTATGACATCAAATAAAGTCCTAATGGGTCTTTCATTTTTCAATTTTCACCATGCAATGATACCCTAATCACAATTAGAATATGAGCCTTTGCTAGACCAAATTAATTAACATTATGCCTCTTTAATTTGGACTAATTTATTGAGCTTGTGCCTTTGATCTACCCCAAGACATGGGGCGAATACCCAACAGAATCTAGGCAAATTGCTTAGCCTCCTAAGATGCCACAACAATGTCCAAGATTCTCATCGCCTCAACGGTCTAAGGTGACCACAAAAATCCTTAAACTGCCAAGTCACTGTATCTCAATAAGTAACCACAGTATCAATGTGTCCTAAAGAATAAGAGTGGATCCCCACATCAAGCTCATCCTACCACAACAACATCAACATACTGCTTTGTCTCTTACTATGAACTACAAAGTTGTATTCTGTTTCAAATTAACTTCCCAATCACCAAATAATGTGATCTCGGATTAGAAGACCAAATTTTGAAAAAACCTACAAATAATATCTCGCAAGGCCCTAACCTTGTAAGTTCCATCATAGGCAACTCATGGCACTCGTCGACTCTGTACAACAGAGTCTGTTGTTATGTCAACATTAGATCCATCACCAATCACCTAATCACTATTCCACGCCTCTTTTACTAACATCATAGTCCCTCAACTCAAAGCCACTCTCTTTTTTTTTACCGATAACAACATATCAATCCTATCCTCACCACCCCACCCCACCATTCACTACCCTCAGCCAATCCCATCGGTACATCCATAGAACCATGATCCATTTCTTTTCCCGATCATATTGTCAGTATGTGGTGCACTTTATTCCATCGTCCTTTATTGTGCGATAAATGTAGTCTAGTAGATGCAGCTGCCACCGTCCTCTTTCCCTTCAGCCCATTACTATCCTTCTCAACTTTCATTTTTTTTCTATATTGCTCATTTATTTCAACCACTCCCTTTCCCGATCCTTAAAACTCAACCACCTTCTCCACCGACTACTCAATATCATCACTAGACCCACCATTCTCTTGTCCAGCCCCAATTCGTACACAATAAGGAGAATGATTTTAGTTTTTATGTCTCTCACAAATAACATAAGGCCACGGTTCAATAGTTTGCTGACGTCCATTCGAACCCTAGCCCTCATGCATCTGCCACTAAGGCCAACAGCTTCAACAATGCCCATTTCCCAGCACATCTTCGTACCTATTATTCATTTTCCAATGCCATGGGTATGTTTTGAAATTGAATCTAAAAAGAAGTCCTAGAGAAATCTATACCTGCTACATCCAAAATTCCAGTCGGCGTAATCAAAAAAATTAACTGATTGTCGAAGTTCCATAGACCCTCGGCATATATTCTATGTTTTTCTATGCAAGTGAAAAGTCAAAGACGGAGATGTTTCATACAGCCCTCTATTCAACATGCACCGGTTGTTATGTACACTAAACTAGTCGCAAAACCTCTTCAAGGACATCCTTGTTTAGTGGTCAAGTTCTCCACATCTTCTTGATGACGCACTGGTCCAATTTTGTGACCCCGTACACGGCTAATTCCTCATCAATATCAATTACCGGTTCATTAGTTTCATATAACCAGGGGTTTGCTTAGAGTTCCAAAAGTTTTGATGGATTCATCTTGGTTGCGGTAATGGATTCTTTGAAAGCTATGAATGATATTACCACTTTCAAAATTGACGTCTAGTAGAACCCTAAACGTCAATCCAAAGACTAGCAGAAGAAGACTCCCTATAGCCTATAGGACAAATATTTCTCTCCTTAAAAATGGTAATATATTTTTAGAGAACACTTCATTGCATGTTTGCCATGAATAAAACATAATTATGTTATTAATTAAAAATTGTATTACTTTCAAATTTTAATTGATTTAATGTGACCAAAATTAATAATAATGTTCTTATATAAATAATAGAATTGGTTCTCATGTAGCTAAAACCTGGAACCACAAGAATCGTTAGTTAGAGAATGAGATTTCACTCATCACCTTTTGTGAGATATTTTAAGTTCGAGTTTATAGTACTAAGTATCACTTCTATTATTAAATCATAGAATCGATTCTATCCGAAGACTGGCTAGCAATGACTCGTTACATATTTCGATGGGGCCAATAATGAGATCAAGAGTCAGGAAGATCAAAGATGCCATACAAGGTCTTATCCAAACTATATAGGTCGAAACCGACACCCAAAGTGCAACAAGCAAGACACCAACCTTTAAAATGAGTATAAAAAAAGAAGAGCCAACCTTGTTACATTTGAGTCAAACTAGGGATGATATTAAAGGCATATTGGAGGCTAGTGCAAGATTGAAGTGCTAAAATGAGCATAATTCAGAGTTTGGAAGTCAAAAAGCGAACGGCTGAAATTAGGCCTGGGCGTTCGTCCAGGACAAATGTGGAATGTTCACTCTACACGATGAAACCATTGCACAGACCAAAAGTTTTGCCTGGACGAATGCCCAAAATTGCACTAGGTGATCACCCAGGCTGAATTTAGGAAAATCCAGATTTTTTCGTATTTT
The DNA here is from genome assembly GCA_030279155.1 of Forsythia viridissima. NCBI lineage: Eukaryota > Viridiplantae > Streptophyta > Magnoliopsida > Lamiales > Oleaceae > Forsythia > Forsythia viridissima. Next base: position 33,074,157 of record CM059042.1, read on the forward strand.
GTTTCCCTTTTCAATTAGAAATCTAATTTTGTTATATTTTTTTTTAGTTATTTCTAAATTAGATAAGGATTTTATTGAGTTATACTATACAAACGCTTCAATTTGAGAGATTAAATTAAAAGTGAGATTCAATTTTCTCCCTTGTTATTAATTAAACTAAACAAACTTGTCAAAGACTTTGCAAATCTTTGTGGCATTCAAACTTGGTTCTTTGATTCAAGAAATCATCGAGTCAAGGTCTTGTGGTTTGATTTTAGCTTTCTTGGGGTTCATATCAATATTTTTTGTGGGTTCTGAGATTCAATCTTCACGGGTTCGCATCAATTGGTATCAGAGCTTTGGCTCTATAATCAGGTTCTATCTTTTCTTTTTTATTGTTCCATCAATTTAATCTTGAGTCATATACAAAAGAAGAAAAAAATCTTTCATTATTCATCATATTTCATAAGAGTCTTTTTATTTTCTTGTTTGAATTCATCACATTTTAGAATCATTCAAAGAAAAAAAAAATCTTTTCTTGAACCAAAAACAATCAAGAATTGTTTCAACATAATCCATTAAGGCACCAAAGCTAATTCTTTTTTAGTTACTGCCTTGTGATAATATTTTTTATTAGTTTCTTGCGTTGGATCGAAAAGTATTAAATAAAACAAAAATTCAAGAAAATTCAAGAAACATCAAGAAACACATTCCTTTGAGATTCTTGTATTATATTTAGTAAAAAACACACACTCCATATTGTCAACTGGTGCTTGATTCTTCAAATCTTATTCTTTTGTGATTTTTCTTATGGAGTCATTCTCGTTGTCCTTTATTTCCTTCTTATTTCTTGTTCATAAACATTGCGAAACCCGAATTCTTGATTGAGTTTAGTTAGTTCCCTAGAGAACTTGGCAATGAAAACAAAGAGAAGTAAAAGGTAAGAGTGATGAGATTATTATCGGAAAAAAGCCAAATACAGTGAAACACCAGTGTAAATACATGAGGTTAAATTTTTCTTTCAATATTAATTTCTGTTTTTTATTATCCCAGAATGTCTAATAATGAAGAAACAACACCTATGGAAGAGAAAAACCAATTCTTTTTGTTAAAAGCCATGCAATAACAATTTGAACGAATGAACATAGTGTTTGACGAGATGAGGAATAGCAATAAAGAGATGAGGGATAGGATGGATAGACATGATACAATGATTATAACCTTACTAAGAGAGCAACAACACGAGATCCTTAATCATAGGAGACAGGATAGGCGTGATCATAATCCTATAGCAAAATTTGAGGATGAGAATGTAGTGGGTAGTGAGGGTGATGATGACTATAATTATATGGTTGAGATGGGTAGGATGAGGCGTAGAAAAGATAGGCGTGAAAGGGCACCTAGAGAAAGAGACTATAGAGGCCACGATGGGGTAGATAGAAACCTTGTAAATATAAAAATGAAAACACCTTTCTTCCAAGGTGGGAATAACCCTGAAGCTTATTTAGAGTAGGAAATAAGGTTGGAATTAATATTCAATTGCCATAGCTATTCAAAAGAGAAGAAGGTAGAATTAGCAGTAATTGAGTTTGCTAACTATGCTACAATGTGGTGGGATCAATTGGTGACAAATGGGAGGAGAAATCATGAGAGGCCTGTAAAAACTTGGGATGATTTAAAAGCTCTCACAATGAGGAGATTTGTACCTAGTCATTACTATAGAGACCTCTATCAAAAATTGCAGAGCCTTACTCAAGGTTCAAGGAGTGTAGAGAATTACCATAAGGAGATGGGGGTGGCTATGATTAGGGCTAATGTTGAGAAGGATAGGAAGGCCACATTGGCCAGGAATTTGAATAGATTGAATAGGGATATAGCCAATGTAGTTTAATTACAACACTATATGGAGTTGGAGGACATGGTGTACATGGCTATGAAGGTAGAGAGACAATTGAAAAGAAAATGGACAGCAATGTATTCTTCAGGATCTAACCCTCCATGGAAACCGAAGTGAGATAATAATGATAGAAGTGATATGGCTGTTTCAAAGGGAAAAATTGAACCACCGAAGGAAAAAGAGGATGTATCTAGCAACAATAAACCCAAGTCAGATTTCCAACCTTATAAGAATAGGGATATCAAATGTTTTAAATGTTTGGGTTCCGAGCACATTATATCACAATGCTCAAACAAAAGGGCAATGATTTTGCATGATAATGGAGAAGTAAAAACTGAGGGTGAGTGTGATAGTGATGTGATGCCTTAATTGGAAGATGATGGTGTAGAGTACCCTGTAGAAGGTAAAGTCTTATTTGCGAGGCATGCTCTTCATGCACAAATTAATATAGATGATTTAGAGCAGCAAAAAGGAAAAAGTGAAGTAGAAGTACAAGAAAAAAACGAGTGAGGAAAAAACGAGATTGTGATTAGCAAAACTAACCAATCCCTCTCCAGTTTGCCTTTTTTTTTTAACTGCAGGAGTTGTCTAGTAGGTTACCACCTATTACAGATATTGAACATCAATTTGACTTTGAACCTGGAGCTATTATGACAAATCAACCAGCCTATAGAAGTAATCCAAATGAGAAAAATAAGCTACAAAGGCAACAATTTGAAAAGAAGATTAAACAATATATAGCTAAAGCCAACACAGGCCATAGACTTCTCTTTGAGCCTAGAGACTCGGTTTGGGTGCATATGAAGAACGAAAGATTTCCTACCCGTAGATGGTCTAAGTTACATCGAAGGGAGGATGAACCATTTCATGTCCTTGAGAGGATAAATAATAATGCTTGTAAGCTTGATCTTCCACGCGAGTATAATGTGTCTTCTAGTTTCAACGTTTCTGATCTTTCTCCATTTGATATAGGTGATGATTCGAGGTTGAATCCTTTTAAGGAATGAGGGGATGATGTGAGCCATAGACCGACTAGCAATGACTCGTCACATATTCCGGTGGGGCCAATAATGAGATCAAGAGCCAAGAAGATCAAAGACACCATACAAGGTCTTGTCCAAACTACGTGAGCCGAAACCGACGCCCAAAGTGCAACAAGAAAGACACAAACCTTCAAAATGAGTATGTCAAAGGAATAGCCAACCTTAGTACATTTGATTCAAACTATGGATCATATTAAAGGCATATTGGAGGCTAGTGGAGGATTGAAGAGCCAAAATGAGCATAATTCAAAGTTTGGAGGTCAAAATGCGAACGACTAAAATTAGGCTAGGACAATATTGTCGTTCGTTGCACACGATTGACCCTTGCAGAGACCAAAAGTTTAGCCTGGGTAAACGCCCAGAATTGCACTGGGCGGTCACCCAGGCCAAATTCGGAGAAATTTAGATTTTTTCATATTTTGATTTCTTTTCCAATTAGAACTCTAATTTTGTTATGTTTTTTTAGTTATTTTCGAATTAGATTTGGATTTCAATGATTTCTACTATATAAACACTTCTCGTTGTAGACAAAATTCAATTTTTGATTATTTGAGAGATTAAATTAAAATAGAGATATACATTTGTCTTCCTTGTTCTTAATTGAACTAAACAAACTTATCAAAGACTTTGCAAATTTTTATGGTATTCAAACTTGGTTCTTTGATTCAAGAAATTATCGGGTCAAGGTCTTGCGGCTTGATTTTAGCTTTCTTGAGGTTCATATCAATTTTGCTTGTGGGTTCCAAGATTCAATCTTCATGGGTTCAGATCACCGTCCTTCCTATAGCCGCCCAGAAAGGAACTACAACGATCTTGAATATGAATCCATTAATATGAATTAATACTATGATTTATATAGGGAAATTTGCACCTTTGCTTTACAACCTTTGAAGTTTGTTACTAATCTATCTTTAACCTTTTTTTAAGCACCATACATTCTCAGCCTTTCACTTAATTGCAAATCACGTCTTTATTGACAAATAATGACATATTTTCCCTCCTCTTTAAATAAAGAAAAATAAATGAAAGCTAAAAACAACGAAAAATTTTTTTTTGAAAAAAAGTCCTATAACTTTTTAGAAAGTATCTTCTTCCTCACCTACTCCACCACCATCACCCACCAAAGAAATAACCTCTACACCACCACCTCATCTACGCCGCCACCTATCCACACCACACCTCATAAGAGTAGGAAAGATAATTTATGTTCGTCCCCACGTCATTAAAATCTCGACAATTTTTTTAACCTTTAACTGAGGTGTTCAAGTGTATATGACAAAATTTTAATTTATAAACTATTATATTTTGTGGGATTTTTGTAGGGTAGAGTATTGAAGTGTCTTGAATTGATTCAAAATTTGACATCAATTAGTAGGAAATGTTCTTCTACTTCTTTTACTACCATTAATGCAAATATGGCTATTAGCATTGTTCCATCATCAGTGCCCCAAAGTCCAAAGTCCAACTGGGGTGTTGGAGACTACTTGCTTGACCTATAAAAGTGATGAGAGAAAAATTGGGTTATATCCAAATCCTTCAGATACTAAAAGGAGAAAGTTGGACAAAATGTGAACATTTTCTTTAAGGGGACATAATTTTTCTTATTTTAAATTTGCCATTAATAGCACCCTTGTTTCTACCATTTTGACAGTGGCAGCGATGGTGGAGGCTGTGTAGTGGCGCAGTGGTGATGGCATGGAGGAGGTGGTAGTGTGGATGTGATGGCTGTGGTGGGATGAGGTAGAGTGGACAGGTGGGTGTGGGTGTGGGTGTGGGTGTGGGTGTGGGTGGGGAAGAAGATAATTTGTACTTTTTGAAAAGTTATGGGACATTTTTTTGCATTTTTTGTTATTTTTAGCTTTCTTTTATTTCGTTTATTTAAAGAAGAAGGCAAATTCGTCATTATTTGTCAATAGGGACAAGATTTGTAATTATGTGAAAGTTTGAGTATGTCTGGTGCTAAAAAAAGGTTAAGAGTAGATTAGTACAGTAAAGATTGGGGACGAACGTACAAATTTTCCATTTATATATAGTTGACAGAAGCTAAAATATAACCGGCCCAAAAAGGATAGAAAATATTAGGAATTTTTTTATAACAATTATAACTAGCTTGTTTGAGAAAGCTTTTTAGCACATTTTGAGAAAAAAGTTGATGAAATGTGTGGATGAAGAATTAATAAAATTTGTGGGTAACGTATAGTTAAAATTAATTGTTGACTTTGACCACAACTTTTTAACAGATTTTTATTCTGGACCAAACAATGGCATTATCTTCTTCAATTTCTACGAAGTGCAATAACATCAAAGTAGGATTAAAAAAAACCCTCATAATATTCATTCAACATCAATTCATACACAATGCAATTAATTATAAGTGATAGCATAATCAAAGAGCAAATGTATACACAAGATGGAGAATGTATGATTGTATACAAAAAAAAAATAGAGTATTTTACATAGCTAAGTTGTATAGCATGAACAATAAAACAAGTTAATGCTAATGACAACCATAACATTCCTTATAGTGCTTAGCGTACTAATTTTGTCTATTTTTTAACAATAAATAACAATAATACATATAAAGAAAATCCATAAACAAGTGATCACGTGTACTTTGCTTATCAACTCATGCAAGAAGTCCCATAAAAATCTATAAACAAGTGGTCACATGTACTTTGCTAATCAATTCACGCGAGAAATCCCATAAAAAATCTATAAAAGCCTACAAAAAAGTTCCAATTGTTTAAATGCTCGTAAAAATATCGTGTTGTCAGACCAAAAATCTGTACACATATACACATTATATACGTTCCTTGAGTCCCCATGAAATAAGTGCATAACATCCCTTAAAACGTGACATTCGAAGCTTTTGCTGTTACATGTCACGTTTGCCTTGATTTCTCTCTTCTAGTAATGGCAGAAAGCCATTTTTTTATCCTTCTTTTATGCAATACACTTGTTTCTATATATATATATATGTATGTTTGCATAACAAAATAGAGAATGGATAAAGAGTGATAACTAGAGTGAAAAGCATCTTAGAAGTTATCTTGATACAAGCATAACATTGAGAGTAGTCCTTTGATCTCAAATCGAATATGCTAACAGGGCGGGAATCGAAGTGGATGACCTGTCTATTGCTTGTCTGTCTCCTGTCAAGTATGCTCCCATACTCAACTTAATTCTGTCTCATGAAATGCTCCCCAAGGCGGGCGAGAGTAGGGATAGATATGCCAATACCACCTAACGAGCTCCCACTATTTGCTCAACTTAATTCTATATTCAAATCAATTAATTAAAGGCACGTTCTCCCACTCTCTCTCTCTCTCTCTCTCTCTCTCTCTCTCTTTTTAGTCTTCCCCTACCCCGATAAATTATCTCCTTTTTAATTTATCTTATTGACTATCATTATTCAAAGAATTAAGGTATTTCGTCATTCCAGTGGAGGCTAAACATGGAGTTCAAAGAGGTAAGTCTAAAATTGTGGAAAAGTATATTTATTTTTTGCGTAATCTTGCAAAACGATTTAATGTTTCTGCCCTCAACAGATGTGATGAATATACACCAAGAGGCAGGGGCGGATACACAGGGCTCGTTTTGCTGGACTCCCCCTTAGCGTAAAAAAAAATTTATATTAAATTTTTTTTTTTCATATATTAGCTCGGCCTAAATTTTTTTTTAGCTTCGTTTGGATTCGTCCCTGCCAAGTCGAGAGGACAATAGAAAGTAACAGTCATTTCAACGCGCAGCCTGTTTCTGCCATAGAATTTCCATAAGTGCATGGAGATAGAAATGGTCTCCAATGTTGGGGTCCAAGAGTCTACCTTTCACATCATAAAGCCAAGTTTCTCTATAAGTAGTTGTTTCATTGAGCTATCTAATGCACTAAGCAACTCTGAGCCCAACAATAGTTGACGTACATTCTTGGAGGATTTATGGATCGAGGGGCTTGACAATGAATTATTGACAGGCTAACTAACGCTCCATTCAATTTTTTTTTTGTCATAATTTGTGATGGAATTACAAAATCCATCGTCGAGTATCAACAATGCATACATTAAACCTTCATATAATTACGAACTTGTCAACAACATTTGTTACTCCTATATTGTCAAGCCTCCTCCACCCGATATGTCCAAGTATGTATGTCGTGTAATGTTGGGAACATAATTGCACCGTGTTGTATGAGTTCCGTGAAATAACCATTTGTGGTGTTAATAGAGATGGAGCGATGCATTGCGTCACTCCTACATCCATCCTTTTGTGAAAATTCCTATGGCAGTTACAGGCTGCATAATGGAAGCACTCTTAACTTTCTATCCCCTCCTTCGATTACAAATTCATCACTCACACATTGTGCCTACGTATATGAGAGAATTAATGTGAAGTGAAGTAATTTATATGAAGATTGAAGAAGGCATAAATTTTTCGTTTCGTTTCGTATACTTTACATAGTCTTGTAATTCTCGGTTCATTAATGCAACGTTTTTAATATAATTGAAGTTACATCTTTTTCGTTTTAGATAGTTTAAATTGACATCCACTTTTCAATCTGTTTAATTTCATTAGTTCGATAAGTTAGAAATAGCAATTCATTTTTTAATTTAAGAGTTTATATACATTTCTGTTGTTTAAATTCAACCAAATTTAGAGCCCGTTTGGTAGAGTTTATAAACTAGTTTATTTGATCTAGAATGGTCAAAAATATTAGACTACCAAAGCAAAAAATTTTGTCAAATAAATCATTTTTTGTAAAATAAACTAGTTTATAAACTCTAACAAACGGGCTTTTAGTATTCTCTCAAATAATAAACTTGAGATTAGTGATAAGAAAAAGAAAAATTAAATATCATTAAAAGTATAATATTTTCTAATCACGTTCATATATAACACCATTAGATTAAGTGAGGTTTTTAACGAAGAACAAAATTTTAAGTGCCTCAGAAACTTGAGGGCCATTGCTTTGGCATAGAGCATATACGTGGATGATGTGAAACATGGTCATAGTACATGTTACAAAAACATATATATGTGCATATATTTTGAAAGGGGACAAATCGTAATTCGATGACCTTCCTGTAAAACTAACCATGAAAGTCTCTTCTATGCACCTTCTTGATATTTGCGCAACCATTAATCAAGAGCTCATACTTATGGTTGCTGTAAATTGCAAATACCATCAACTAAGTATATTACTGAATAATTGATACAGAGATTTGAATATATTTATCATCATTATCTTACTTCACGCATGTCTCAATTTCTGGACAGGTGTTGAGGATGTAAAACATTACCTGATTCCGTACAATGCTACGAAGCATAATTGGTGTCTTCTTTCCAATTGGATGACACTGCGATTGAAAAATACAACGTTGTCTTCTAGGTACATGGACATCCTCATTCCTCTCTAGTCGGTCGAACCTTGTCTCTATGTCTTCGAAATACCTTGAACAAAAGTTCAATGCCTTGTCAACCACATACCCTTCGGCTATTAAGCCCACGGGCCTCACTCAATTTTTGATGTATTTCTTTAGTTTCTTAAGGTATCGATCGAAGCGATATATCTATCTCATGTACACTGGACCACCAAGTATTGCCTCCACAGGCAGATGCATCACGAGGTGAATCATAATGTTGAAAAAAGCTGGCGAAAAGATTCATTCCAACTTGTAGATGATGAGTATCAGGTGATCCTGAGCAGCCGTCATGTCGCTGACCTTTACTTTTCTTACACAGTTGCTCGAAGAATGTGCAGAATTCAATTATAATAGTGGAAATTGTATTGTTTAGGAATGCACAACACCTGGCAACAACCTCTGCATGGTAATGTTTATTAGCATGCTTGTCCCATAACAGTGCACAATCATTCGTGCATGCATGAATAGATTTGTAATCCAAACTAAGCTTTGTCATGATCTGTTTAGGTTCGTAGTTAGAGTCAACAGTGTTTCTTTTTGGGAACGCTAGCTTCAATAGCTTCAAAAGACCATCGACATACTTATTTGTCTATTTATTCACCAACTTCATATGCATCAACTTCACTAAAAAGATTGTAGACAGGAATGATGAAACTATTGGGTACAGTTTTGAATGCAGAGCCTCAAACAATTCATCATAGTAGACATCATAGTACAGTTTTGAAAGCAGAGCCTCAAACAATTCATCATAGTAGACATCAGAACTTGTAGCAACATACTCATCCCCGACTACGTCATCCATAATATCCATCATCTCATCATATGCATCCATCCTTTCATTCTGTGCATTATTCGCATGCTGATACTCGGTCTCCCCATGGTTTATCCGCGTGACATAATTCTCCACAAAACTATTACGAAATATGTGAGCCTTAATAGTTTCTAGTGGATGCGTGAGCCCGTTTAAACATCTTGTACACGAACATCTAATCCTTCCTCTTTCGTTTATGAATGGCCTCCCTCTGTTTATAAATATTTTCAAACCGTTCCAAAATTCTTGAAATTTTGTGTGATTTTTAATTTTTGTCCAACTCTTATCCATATCAGATTTGCTGCTAGAACACAAAAATTTTAAGTAAAAAGTACGAGAGAAGTGAAGATGTCCTAAATCCGCCTTATCATTCTGATTATTATTAAAGGTAAGGACCCTAACCATTCATCATTGATATGTGAATTACGAACTATTTTTTCTGAAATTGTCACTATTTTCACGTCTAAATTTCAGTAGCATATCTCCAGTGTCCTTCTAAGTGTGCAATCTATATTAAATAGGATATCTCAAATAATCAAATTCTCATGACCCACATAATCAAACTAATCAACAAAAATCCAACAACACATAGCAAAAGCACATTATAATAAGATTCAATGAAGACAAAACTGGAAATGGGTAAAAGTAGCTCACCAAATGTCCAAAAATGACTTCTTTCAGTGTCTTTCCCGTTGCTTTATGTGTCTCTAACCCAAATTTTACAAAAATAAAATAAGGAAGAAGGCTAAACTAGGAGCAGTCTATAGCGGCGACAATGTCCTCTCAATAGAGTTAATAAATTGTCTCTACATATATCCAAAAGAGCACCAATATTTCTTGCCATTTGCCAACTCTGAAGAGACGACGTTTTAGTACTATAGCGACGACTTACGTCGTATCAATAATTCATCTAAATCAACAGTGACGACACATGTAGTCATCGTTGTAGATTTTGACTAAATGCTACAACATAAGAACTATTTCAGCAAGAATTATCGTCGTTATATGTAACAAAAAGGGCACGAAGAATTCCCGCCATTTGGGATTTCTATAGCTGCGACATTATTTGTCTTTGCTAATGGAAATTATGGATGACTTCTATACTACTGCGTCAACATCTTTCACCGATGTAAAGTTCAATAGCGACGATGTTCAATTGTCATCGCTGTAACTCCCATTTCTTGTAGTTCCTCTTTTTTTACTTTTACCACCATGATTATACGTGAATGGTAAGTGAAGACATCTCATGAATGAGCTATACATGACATATTTCATCGTGCTCATGATATTTTTATAATCCATCAATTAACAAGCTCATGACGTTTATATCTAAATCAAGTTGTATAATAACCAATCTGTAAATCACATAGCACAACATGGCACACAAGGTATATAAAATTGTATAGCATACTAGTAATCTACATAATGTAAATATCTAGTTACATATGCTTCTCATAAGTTGGATAAATAAGCACTTTTATAATTGTAAATTTTCATAAATAACTTTCATATACATAAAGATAAATCCTTCTCTATGTACCACATTCCCAGATTTACGGATGAATTTGTTCTTAAACTGTGCCAATGAAACTATGCACAATAATATGATTTAATATATCATCTAATCACATTTAGTATTAAAATACCACAACTGGCTAGGGTTACCTAAAAATTAGGTCCAGTAGCTTTAGGATAGGTAGGGGTACTTTTTATAAAATCTGTATTAAAGTTATGCTTAGAAATAGGTAAGGTACCCTTAACATTGACATGGATACCTTCTGCTTAAGTATCTAAATTTTATTTTCTTCATTTTTGAATATGTATGTGTTTAAATAGGTAGGCGTACTTTCAAAACAACAGAAATTATATTAAAGGTTGTCTCTAAAATGTGTTCAGGTTAGGGGTAAACGTTGTTTGGTTTAAGTAGTTTTTTACCTACTTTCAAATCAAACATTTTAAAAAGGTTTGGAAAAATTCCAAGCTAAACCAAACTATTTTACTTACCAAACCATTTATGGTGGTTCGGTTTGGTTTGAAACTACAGTTTACGTAACCATATCAAAATAACATTTTTCAGATAAATTAAAACAAAAATATATTGGTCTAAAATCTCAATGCAAAGTTTAAATTGGAACTTTCACTTGGGAAATCAAATTGCTTAATTAATTAAACGATACTAATTCAATTAATATTCAAATAGGAATTAAAAGTGAAAACCTTTGAAGCATGCTTTCAATCCAAAATTTGTCCAGAAGTGGTTGATGCTTGAAACCCCTAAGCCTTCTCCAGTATTCTCCTCCAGAGGAAAACTACGCATGATGTGTGCACCCAATTAAAAAACATTGGTTCCAATGTACCCCGGATGGCTTCTGACTACCAAGTATAGTCACAAAATATATCTCCGAAGCGCGTACAACCTGGGCGTTCCTCTCCAACCATTGGCCCTCCCCAGCCTTGAGTCTAGTGATTCCAAGATCTACTAGAAGCTTTGACTTGAATACTTTGTATTTTCGGTCTCTGTCCTTAAGCCATTCAACTCTTGAGCATTGTCTCTAGAATTGTTCCTCCTGATCCAACAACACACTAATTGACTTTTTCAGATTACTGATTTCATGCATGTGATCGACATTGTTGGAGAACTATATAGCGTTGTCAATCTCTTTCTGCTTTTTAAGCTGTTTTCTCCAATGCCCAAACTTCTGATTACTCCATTTAGTTAGTGCGGTACCACATAATTGTAGTTTCTGTTGAATTGAATAACACGGGTTATGCTGCACCGTCTGCTCTCCCACTAACTCCCGCCCATTCTACCACATTAGTATATTCTCTTTCTTGTAGCCATACATGTTCTAACCTAAAGGGCTGCTTCCACTGGGGATTGTCATTACACTCCCCTCCATTTAGGCTCAAGAATATGGGTTGATGATGTGACCTCCAAAAGCCTAAGAGGTCAACATGCGCCCTTAAAAAAAGGTCTTGCCATTTTTTGAAGTAAACAAATCTGACCAGCCGAGCTTGAATATTTGCACAGCTCTTTCGTTTATTATTCCAAGTCAAAACAAAACCAATAACGTTCAGATCATCGAGAGCACAGTCAGTTAGAACATTCCAAGAGTCCATTTCTGCATAGGTTCTTTCCAGACCCCCTGCCCTTTCATATAAGCCTGATGTAGGATGGAGATCTCCATTGCACAACCTAGGCAAATTGCTCAGCCCCCTAAGATGCCACAACAGCGTCCTCTTACAGTCACCTCTCTGGTTTAAAGTGACCACACAAACCTGTAAATCGCTAAGTCACTTGTCACGTTGAGTAACCACAGCATCAATGTGTCCCAAAGAATACAACCAGATCCCCACATTATGCTCATCAGACCACAACAACATCAACATATTGTTTTGTCTCCTACTATCAACTACAAAGTTGTGTTCTATTTCAAATTAACTTCCCAATCACCATATAATCTAGTCTGGGACTAGAAGACCAAATTTGGGAAAAGCCTACGAATAATATCTCGCAGGGCCCATACCTTGCAAGTTCAAACACAGGCAACTTATGACACTCGACAACTCTCCACAATATAGTCCACTGTTATATCATGTCAAAGATAAAGTTCAGGACCAATTAACATACACACCCTGCAGTTAGGATTGATATGCAGCTGATTAAAGAGTACAAGAGTGAAGTGCAAATTTGATATTGTTCTACTTGATTCTAGTGGTGTAAATGAATCAAAGAATTCTCGTTCCTTCATTTTAGGAAGTGTAAAAATTAATTGGACACTTGTTAATAGGTGAATGGTTGATAGTATATATATCGATTTTATTTATGTATTGTAATTATAGAATTTGGTGTATTAATAGCAACACATGTGAAATGAAAGAAGCAAGAAAAGTTTTACAATCAAAATCTCTCTGTAAACTTTGATTTGTCAACATCAAATCCATCAACAGTCATCTGATCATTGTTCCCACGCCTCCTTTTGCTAACATCATTGTCCATCAAGTCTCTCAAAGCCCTTCTCTTAATTACTGGCACAAACATATCATCCATCTCCTCACCACCCCACCATTCACAATCCTCAAGGAATCACATCGATACCTCCACAAAACCATGAGCCATTTTTCTTCCCAACCCTTCTTTATTCCACCGTCTCCTATCGTGCGAGGAATGTGGTCTAGTAGGTGCAGCCGCCACCATCTTCTTTCCCTTCAGCTCATTACTATCCTTCCCAACCTTTATTTTCTTTCTACATCGCTCATTTACTTCGATCACTCCCTTTCCCAGTCCCTAAGACTCAGCCACTTCCTCCACCGACTCCTCAATATCATCATTAGACCCGTCATTCCTTTGTCCATCCCCAGTCTCTGATCGTAGTGAAAAAGAAGAGTAATTTCTATTTTTACCTCACTCATAAAAATCTTGAGGTGTGATAAGTACATTTATTCAGACTTTAAAACTAAGCTTTTGTCCCATTATTTTATAGATTTTCTACTTAATTTAGTGTATTTTTCTTTCTATTTTAGTTTTAGACCAATTTATAAGCAAGTGGAGAAGAATGGATGAAAAATTAACAAATTGGAAGATGTTTAGGCAGTACGGGGATCAAATTGCACTCAATTGAAACTTGAAGGACCACATTGGAGGTTATTAAAAGACTTGAGGACTAAAGAAGACAAAATTCAAAGTTAGAGGACTAACTCGCTCAGAACAGAAAATTTAAGTAGGGTGCACGCCCAACCTTTGGGTGATCGGCTAGTGCAATTTTCCACTAGCACGATTTTGTTGCATTTTTAGTTCTACTCAAACTAGGAAATCTTTTGGGCCACAATTTTTAAGATTTTTTGGGATCATTTTCGACATTGAGGATGGATATAAATAAGGAAGATTAACTCTAATTCATGGTTGTCAATTGTTTCAAGAGGAGAAACAAGAAACAAAGATTGAAGAACCATCCTGGCATAATGGAACGAAGAACAAAGATTACATATTTCTTCTTATCTGGGTGATGGATTTTATATTTTCTTTTGATTTTCTTCTTCTTAGTATGTTAGGCTAGATTTATTTTGTGCTAGGATTGCGATGAAACTTGTATCATGAACTTTTAATTCTTTGAACTTAATCTTTGATATTTAAACACGTTTTTAATTTTGAACAATTGATATTAATTTCTTTTCATCTACAATTATATGTGCAAAGATTGAATGATTTTTGTGGTTTGTTTTAGTTTCGAGAAATTAAAAATAAGTTAGACATACTATCAATTGTCGTAGAGTCCAATAAAAGATAGAGATATACCGCTATACTTTACGTGATATTTAAGTATTCATAATTCTAATGCATTCTTGTATGTTCACATCCGTCATAGAGATATAGTAGGTCACCAGGAATAGGTTTAATTCTACTCGGAAGAGATTGTTAAACTAATTAAGAATAATGATGTTCATAATTAAATCATGTTATCAAATTCAACAGTCTAGATTAAAATAGATTGGTATAAGTAGATTCGAGATCCTATACACATTTTTTTGTTAAATTTATATAATATTTGCATTCATCTTAACTTTTCATTAATTTTAATTAATTTAGGTCTTGCATTGAATAGTTAGTTAAGTAGTTTGATAATTAATTCTAAGAAAGCCCATTGAATTCTATAGTTTCAGTTAAGGCTAAGTTAATTTAAAATTAGACTAACGTAATCTCTATGGTTACGATACTTGGACTTTAAAATTCATTATATTACTTGTACGACCCGTACACTTGCGGAATAAATTGCTAACAAGTGTTTGGCACCGTTGTTCGGGATTGTGTTTTAGTTTTTTTTTTCCAGTTATATTAGCACTAATTCGATATTTATTTATTTATTCATTTTATTTCAGTGTTAAAATTGTTTTTTTTCAAGCTTTTGCATCTGAGACACGGGTCTCTAATTGCAGCTCATCCAGAAATCGAACGTACTTTCCATTGTAGACACAGAAAAGCAAGAAAAGTACACCAAAAAAATAAAAAATAGCAAGATACCATGGAAAACAATGAGATTGTTCCGGCAGGACGAGAAAATTGGGAGATAGCGATTGATGATGAAAATATGTTAGTGGGTGATTTTATGACTCCACAGATCACTCAAAGCCAGTCTAGCATTATCTACCCACCGTTTAGGTAGCCGAACTTCCAAACAATATCATTCATCTTTTTTAGAATGGGTATCAATTTTATAGCAGGGCCGAAGATAATCTATACACACATGTTTTTCAATTCTTGGAAATGTGCCAACATTTCAAATATCAAGGAATCTCAGAAGACGCCATCCAGCTACGTTTGTTCCTACATACTCTCTTTGACAAAGCTCTTGAGTGGTTGGACTCACAGTCAATTGCCAGCATTTAGCCCAAAAATTTGGCACAAAATTCCTTCCACCCGTCAAGATTGCAAAGATGAAGCATGGAATGTCTATATTTCAGCAGTCAGAATATGAATCTTTTGGTGAGGCATGTAACCGATTCAAAAATATGCTAAAGAGGTTTCCTTATTATGGCATTAGTAAGGGGATACAAGTTCAGTATTTTATGCAGTACTGCTTCCTTTTTTTAAAAGTATGGTATATTTTTCATCGAACGGTTCATTATCCGCTAAAACCATTGCTGAAGTCTTGGAGCTATTTGAGAGAATGACTACCACTACTGTCATGTGGGCATCAGATCAATACACAAGAGAATTGCAGGCGTACATGAACTAGATACTTTCACTTCATTACCTTCAAAAATAGACTCATTGGTATACTAAGTGGAGAACATGTCATGCAGACGAAGAAATCAACTTGTGAAGAGTGTGGGGCTAATCAGAGCACATTAGAATATCTTATTCTATCAAAGCAACCCGAGCAAATCGAGTATGATCAAGATGGTCAATTCCATCAAAATAATCTGTTATTTAACACATTTAATCCAGCATAGCGTAATCATCTAAATTTCTCTTGGAGTGATAATCAAAATAACAGCAGACCACAGGGTTATTAGTTTCAACAGTCAAAAAAGAGAGTCTCACTAGAAGATATGTTTGGTACGTGGAGAAAACTGAGCAGTACATTAAGCAAATAGTCAGTTCATGAGGACAACAGATACCACTCTCCAAAATCAGAGTGCTTGAATAAAGAATTTAGATACGCAGATGGCTCAGATGGCAGTTGCTATATAAAGTAAACTGCATGGTACCTTGACCAGCAATATTAAGGTCAACCCCAAGGAGCAAGTACATGCAAAAACAACTAGAAGTGGGTGCAGCTACCTGAAATACATGAAATAAGGTCAATCAAGAGAAAACATGTTTTTGAATAGAAGGACAAATAAGTAACTTCAGATGTACAGATTAATCACGAGTAGTTGGCAGATCATGGGAAAACGGAAGCTCCAGAGCTAATAAAAAAATATGTACAACACATCCC
The DNA here is from genome assembly GCA_030279155.1 of Forsythia viridissima. Classification (NCBI taxonomy): domain Eukaryota; kingdom Viridiplantae; phylum Streptophyta; class Magnoliopsida; order Lamiales; family Oleaceae; genus Forsythia; species Forsythia viridissima. The sequence continues at coordinate 33,090,743 of CM059042.1, forward strand.
TTTCCCACATATGTTAAATTCACAAAAGAATAAGTAGGATCAATAGTGTGCATAATTTTTTGATCATCTGAGGAAGCTACATATTAACATACCGTTTATGAATGCCCTGACTCAAATGCCCAACTACGCTAAGTATATGAGTCAACTACTTGCAAATAAGAAAATTTTGGCTAAAGAAGTAAGTGTTATAATAGAAAAGCAACTACTGGACAAAAGAAATTATCCACGCAATTTCATAATTTTGATTACCATCGGTAGTCTCATGATCGATAGGGCATTGTGGATCTTGGTGCAAGTATTAATTTAATGTATCTTTCTATTTTATGCGATTAGGACTTGGTGAAGTTAAATTTGCAAAGTTTATTCTTCAGTTGGCTATTAAAAAGTTGTTTGGGATGGTGCAAGATGTGGTGATGAGAGTGAAGAAGTTCTTATTTTCCATTGACTTTATTGTTCTTAATATGCAGGAGGATGCAGAGATCCCTATTATCTTGGACCAGCCCTTCTTATCTACTTCGGATGCCACTACAACAAAGATGGTCTATAGCGGCGACATATATTGCGACGACAAAAAGTCGCCTCTATTGATTCTACATAGTAGCGACGACCAAGAAATGTCGTCGCAATACAAACAAAACTTATAGCGACGACATATGTCGTCGCTATAAAACCTAAATCGTCGCTGTTACGTAGAGGCTATAACGACGTCTTTCTTTGTCGTCACCACTCAGATTAGGAAAGGGCGGGAACTAATGGCTGCATTTTGATGCATAAATAGCGACGACAAATGTCGTCGCAATTGAAATGCGGATGATGATGTAAGGCACGTGAATCATGAATTTTCTCGTAAAGTCTGATGGGGTCTATAGCGACGACATATGTCGTCACTATATACCAACATCATTTTAGGCGGGAAATTTGGCGCCCAATTGTTATATATAGCGACGACATATACCTATGTTGATTAAATTTTGCAGGCGCGTGACTAATTACTTTCCTCGAAAAATGGGAATGCTCCTTTAGCGACGACTTCTGTCTATAGCGACGACACTGTCGTCGCTATAGACTCTCTTTATCTTCTTTCCATCTCCGCATTTCTGTATTGCATACTACACACAATTAAAATAAATTCTTCTCCATCTCCGTTTCTTCATCTCCATTTCTTCATAATCATCTCCAATTATTATCAGTACTGTATTTGTAAGAATATAGTATTTCACAAGTATGGATATTGATAAAAGTTGGACAACAATTAGAAATCGCACAAAGTCTGCAGATTTTCGGAACGGTTTGCAAGCATTTATAAACATGGCGAGGCCATACGTTAACGACAGAAGAAGAATTAAATGTCCGTGCAAAAAATGTTTAAACGGTCTCACACATCTATTGGAAATTGTCGAGGCTCACATATTTCGTAATGGTTTTGCGGAGAGATATGTCACCTGGATATATCATGGCGAGATCGATGTTCGTACTGCGAATGTGTATAGACAGAATGAGCGAGATGGTGTGGAAGATGAGATCGTGGATGTAATAGACGACGTAGTTAGTGATGAGCATGCAGGTACAAGCACCGATGGTTACTATGACGAACTGTTTCAAGCTCTCCATTCAGAACTGTACCCGGGAGTTTCATCATTTTCATCCCTAAATTTTTTAGTCAAGTTGATGCATATTAAAGTTATGAACAAATGGACAAACAAGTCTGTCGATGATCTTTTGAAATTGCTGAAGTTAGCATACCCAAATATGAACCTGGTTGACTCTCACTACGAAGCTAAGAAGCTGATGACGAAGCTTGGTTTGGGTTACAAATCCATTTATACCTGCAAGAATGACTGTGCACTGTTTTGGGGTGAACATGCTGATAGACAAACTTATCCGATTTGCCAGGAAAGTCGTTGGGTGCACACTTCTGGGAAAGTGAACGGGAAGAATGTTCTGCATAAGGTGTTGCGATATTTTTCCTTGGCCTCCAGACTAAAACGTATGTTCGCGACGAAGGATACTGCAAAACTTATGAGGTGGCACAGTATAGGAAAGTCTAGGGACGATGATGAAATGCAGCATCCCGTTGATAGAAAGGCATGGCAGGATTTTGACATGAAACATCCAATGTTCGCAAGTGAGATCAGGAATGTCAGGTTAGGTGTGGCCGCAGACAGATTCAATCCATTCGGTGACATGAGTCTGTCGTACAGCATGTGGCCAGTAGTTGTAACAGTTTACAACTTGCCACCCTGGTTATGCATGAAGCCCGAATACCTCATGCTTACTTTGTTGATACCTGGTCTTAAAGCACTGGGTAAGGACATTGATGTATTTTTACGACCATTAGTGGATGAGTTGAAGGAATTGTGGGCCGATGGGATTGACACGGGAGACGGTGGAACCAACAGCAAGTCGGTATTCAGAATGTGTGCAGCTTTGTTGTGGACTGTTAACGATTTCCCAGCGAGAAGTAGTTTGTCCGGTTGGAGTGGTCAGGGGTACAAGACATGTCCGACGTGCAACGAGGATACTCCTTCAGTCCGTGTGATAGGTAAGACAGCTTATGTGGGTCATCGTCGGTTCCTGCCATCCAGGCATCATTTTCGGAGCAATTTAGACTTCGATGGGAGGACAGATAGGCGACCACCTCCGCGTCGGTTAACGCCTATAGACATTTTAGCACAGTTAAGTCGTGTCAGATATAGAAGTCCAGGAAAGCACCCAAATTACGGTGGCGCTACAATTCGGAGAAGTGATGACGAGCTCAATTGGAGAAAAAAGAGCATTTTCTATGAGTTGCCATATTGGACTTCTACAGAGCTCAAACATAACATCGATGTCATGCACGTAGAGAAGAATGTTTGTGATAGCTTGCTCGGCACAATTATGGACGATCCATTCAAATCAAAAGACACAGTCAATGCGAGGCGCGATCTAATGCAATTAGGGATCAAAAGGGAGTTGTACTTGTATCAGAAGGGGAATAAGTGGATGAAGCCTACCGCATGTTACACCATGTCGTCTTCAAATCGTAAGAAATTTTGTCAATTTATCCGATAGGTTGAGTTTCCAGATGGCTTCGCTTCTAATCTTCGGAAGAATATTGCTCCAAATGACAGCCGTATTATCGGGTTGAAGTCACATGATTGCCATATTATCATGCAACGGTTATTACCAGTCGGATGTCGGGCGTTCTTGAATAAAACAATTTCCACGGTCATTATTGAACTGTGCACGTTCTTCAGAAAGCTTTGTGCAAGAACACTAAAGGTTAGCGACATGACAGCATCCCACGATCACCTTGTACTCATTCTCTGTAAGTTGGAAATGATATTTCCGCCAGCCTTCTTCAACATCATGATTTACCTCGTAATGCATTTACCAGAAGAGGCAATCCTTGGAGGTCTGGTGCACATGAGATGGATGTATCCATTCGAGCGATACCTGAAAAAATTGAAGGGCTACGTCAGAAATCGAGCTCGGCCCGAGGGATCAATAGCTGAAAGGTATGTTGTGGATGAGGCATTGACCTTTTGTTCGAGGTACTTCCAAGACATAGGGACAAGGTTCAATCGACCAGACAGAAGCGAGGATGTTACTGTTCCACAGACACAGCTTTCTGTTTTTCAGTCGCAGTGTCACCCACTTGGAAAGCAGTCACCAACGACGTTTCCTACTCAAGTTCGAAATCAAGCAATTTTTTACATCCTGAACAACTGTTATGAAGTTGAGCCATTCTTGCAGTAAGACGGCGTTAATTCTTGATTATTATTCTTTTATCTCGAATTAACTTTATCATTTGAAACGAACTAATGAACGTTGATCTTCAATACTTTGTTCAGGGAACATAGGCAGGAACTACTGAGCAGTGGCTGTCTAAACATCGAACTAGTGCACAGAAGAGACTTTCACGGTTGGTTCTACAGAAAGGTAAACGAACATCGACTGAATAAAATTGCAAGTTTTCAACATAATTGCTTTCAATAACTGAGAATAATTCTTGTTATGCAGCTATATGCAATGCGCCAAAGCCACAACCATCAAGTTTCTCATGAGTTATTTGCGTTGGCCAGTGGATGTTACCAGCAGGTTATGTCATACACGGCTTGTGTTGTCAAAGGAGTTCGATTCGTGACATATGATCGTGATATTTGAAGAAAAACTCAAAATAGTGGTGTGTCCGTCCCAGGGACTGGGGGTGAGATTTACTACGGGCAGCTGCAAGATATACTGGAGCTACAATATGGACTGAAACTTTCAGTCTATCTGTTCCGATGCAAGTGGTTTAGGTGTGATGGGAGACGGATGGTAACTAAGAATAACGTTACCAGTATTGACATCAGTGCAGAGGCGTTCAAGGATGATCAGTTCATACTTGCTAGCCAAGCACAACAAGTGTTCTACATTGAAGATCCATCTCGTGGTCCGAACTGGCGAGTAGTACAAATTGTCCATCACAGGAGCACGTGGGACACAGTGGGAGCTAACATCACAGAGATTGACCTGCTCCACAATAACTACTCTTCCGGTTTATCTCTAGTCGTTGATCTTGGCAACATAGAGCATTTATCCTTGCACCGCGATGATGATGAAGCTGATGAGATCGAAGCATCGGTTATCAAGAGAGCCTCGTCAGATACTGCAGGAGAAACTTCGTTTATAAACGTCGATGATGTTGAAGACGATACAAATGCAGAATACGAGGATGAAGAAACATCGAGTGAAATCAATGAGGACGTCAGTGACGATGATGTGGATCAATCGTATCATGATAGTGAATCAGATTGAAATGTTATTGTGTGTCACTAAATTTGCAATGAAATTATTTTATAAAAACGCATGTTCAAATTGTTATTACTGTTTTCGGCTTGAATGTTTGTCATTCATACTATCATTGCTATTTAATATATCTTCAATCGTAAAACTTGAAGGACTTAAGTTGCAAATAAAATTGAAGGAAATTGAAATAAAAGAAAAATTAAGAGGACCCAAATGAAAAATGTTTAAAGTTGAATGACCCAAATAAATATGAAAACATAAAAAATAAATATTAAAAATTAAAAATTAAAAATTAAATATTAAATCTCAATAAATATTAAATATTAAAAATTAAAAATTAAATATTAAATCTCAATAAATATTAAATATTAAAAATTAAAAATTAAAAATTCAATACTAAAAATTATTATTGATAATAGTAAATATCAATAAATATTAAAAATTATTGATGATATTAAATATTAAAAATTAAATATTATAAAATGAACAAATCCCTTTCAAATGAGATATCAACATTTAATTTTCTGTATTGTATTGTCAACAGCGACGACATATGTCGTCGATATTGTCCTGCAAATTGGGCGCCCCTTTTAGGCGCGAGTTCTAATAAATATAAAGACCAAAAAGAAAAATTTTTAAAGTTGAAGGTCCTAACTGCAAATATTCTATAGAGACGACATGTATAGCGACGACATGTCGTCTCTATAGAGTGAAAAATTGGGCGCCATTATTTGGGCGCGTGCTCCAAAAAATTAAGTGCGTGTCGCCGGTAAATGTTAATAGCGACGACAATTAGAATTAACCCTTAAAAATCACGCGTCAGACCTTCTTCTTCCCCATTTCTCTTTTTGCTCTTTGTTTTCCTCCGCGGACTGAACATTTTGCCTGCCATCCATCTGGTCGGTTGAGGTCCCCTCTTCCAATTCCTCCAACCACTCCACCAACACCGGCTATTCCGGTTCCCACGGTTTGCCTCCCCCTCCCCAATTTTCTTTATTGTTTTCGTAATTCTGCAAAATTCATTTTTCATTTTCTATTCATGAATCCTCAATCAGTCACATGGATTCTCTAGCAGTTGTGTATTTCAGAATTTTATTTTTCTTAATTTTTACTTTTCCCATATTACTGTTTTTGGCAATTATAGTATTTGAATGTTTGAGTTTTGAAAGGACTCACGACATTGGAATTTTCCATGTCTTCTCCCATTTAGTTTAACTCATTATATTACCGAATTTCATATCCATTCCTAGTTCAGTTTAAATCATTAGATGAAAATGATGTCAAGTCGTGTTGGGTATTGTCACTGAAGCCATGGTGGGTAGGAGAATTTGTTGGAATTGATTAGTGTCTTGTTGAATTAAATTAAAGGTTTATTTGCTGTTCATTATCTAGCAGTTTGTTTTCTTGAGAATTGTTAATTTACTGAGGAAATTTTAAATATATGTACTTGTGTCTTGAAAAAGTGACACGAAGAAATGAATTATATATGAGTTGAGGCCTGAGGGGAGACATTATTTTGGTGTCTGAACAAAAGAAAATATACTCATGTTGAACTGGTTTTAATGTTAGTGATTGAATTGTTTTTGTATAACACAAACTGATAGACTTAATTAGTACATTTAGGAGGTCAATATTCTTTTAGTGTGTGCACTGGATTTTGAAGTTAAGGGACCAATTTATAATAAAATATAATAAAGTCAAAATTTTCCATAAATTCAAAGTTTATGGACTTATTTGCAATTTTACAGTAGTTTAGGGACCAATTTATAATAAAATATAATAAAGTCAATTTTTCCCATAAATTCAAAGTTTAGGGACTTATTTGAAATTAAAGTAAGTTTAGGGACCAATTTATAATAAAATATAATAAAGTCAAATTTTTCCATAAATTCAAAGTTTAGGGACTTATTTGCAATAAAATAAGTTTAGGGACCAATTTATAATAAAATATAATAAAGTCAAATTTTTTCATAAATTCAAAGTTTAGGGACTTATTTGCAATAAAATAAGTTTAGGGACCAATTTATAATAAAATATAATAAAGTCAAATTTTCCCATCAATTCAAAGTTTAGGGACTTATTTGTAATTTTACAGTAGTTTAGGGACCACTTTATAATAAAATATAATAAAGTCAAATTTTCCCATAAATTCAAAGTTTAGGGACTTATTTGAAATTAAAGTAAGTTTAGGGACCAATTTATAATAAAATATAATAAAGTCAAATTTTTCCATAAATTCAAAGTTTAGGGACTTATTTGCAATAAAATAAGTTTAGGGACCAATTTATAATAAAATATAATAAAGTCAAATTTTCCCATAAATTCAAATTTTAGGGACTTATTTGAAATTAAAGTAAGTTTAGGGACCAATTTATAATAAAATATAATAAAATCAAATTTTTCCATAAATTCAAAGTTTAGGGACTTATTTGCAATAAAATAAGTTTAGGGACCAATTTATAATAAAATATAATAAAGTCAAATTTTCCCATAAATTCAAAGTTTAGGGACTTATTTGAAATTAAAGTAAGTTTAGGGACCAATTTATAATAAAATATAAAAAAGTCAAATTTTTCCATAAATTCAAAGTTTAGGGACTTATTTGCAATAAAATAAGTTTAGGGACCAATTTATAATAAAATATAATAAAGTCAAATTTTCCCATGAATTCAAAGTTTAGGGACTTATTTGAAATTAAAGTAAGTTTAGGGACCAATTTATAATAAAATATAATAAAGTCAAATTTTTCCATAAATTCAAAGTTTAGGGACTTATTTGCAATAAAATAAATTTAGGGACCAATTTATAATAAAATATAATAAAGTCAAATTTTCCCATAAATTCAAAGTTTAGGGACTTATTTGAAATTAAAGTAAGTTTAGGGACCAATTTATAATAAAATATAATAAAGTCAAATATTTCTATAAATTCCAAGTTTAGGGACTTATTTGCAATAAAATAAGTTTAGGGACCAATTTATAATAAAATATAATAAAGTCAAATTTTCTCATAAATTCAAAGTTTAAGGACCTATTTGAAATTAAGTAAGTTTAGGGACCAATTTATAATAAAACATTTAAGAGGTCAAATTTTTTCATAAATTCAAAGTTTAGGGACTTATTTGAAATTAAAGTAAGTTTACGGACCAATTTATAATAAAATATAATAAAGTCAAATTTTTCCATAAATTCAAAGTTTAGGGACTTATTTGCAATAAAATAAGTTTAGGGACCAATTTATAATAAAATATAATAAAGTCAAATTTTCCCATAAATTCAAAGTTTAGGGACTTATTTGAAATTAAAGTAAGTTTAGGGGACCAATTTATAATAAAATATAATAAAGTCAAATATTTCTATAAATTCCAAGTTTAGGGACTTATTTGCAATAAAATAAGTTTAGGGACCAATTTATAATAAAATATAATAAAGTCAAATTTTCCCATAAATTCAAAGTTTATGGACTTATTTGAAATTAAAGTAAGTTTAGGGGACCAATTGATAATAAAATATAATAAAGTCAAATATTTCTATAAATTCCAAGTTTAGGGACTTATTTGCAATAAAATAAGTTTAGGGACCAATTTATAATAAAATATAATAAAGTCAAATTTTTCCATAAATTCAAAGTTTAGGGACCTATTTGAAATTAAGTAAGTTTAGGGACCAATTTATAATAAAACATTTAAGAGGTCAAATTTTTTCATAAATTCAAAGTTTAGGGACTTATTTGCAATAAAATAAGTTTAGGGACCAATTTATAATAAAATATAATAAAGTCAAATTTTTCCATCAATTCAAAGTTTAGGGACTTATTTGCAATAAAATAAGTTTAGGGACCAATTTATAATAAAATATAATAAAGTCAAATTTTTCCATAAATTCAAAGTTTAGGGACTTATTTGCAATTTTACAGTAGTTTAGGGACCAATTTGAAATAAAATATAATCAATTCAAAATTTCTCATTAATTCAAAGTTTAGGCACTTATTTGAAATAAAAATTAGTTTAGGGACCAATTTATAATAAAATTTAATGAATTCAAAATTTTCCATAATTTTAAAGTTTAGGGACTTATTTGCAATAAAATATGTTTAGGGACCAAATTGAAATAAAATATAATACATACAAATTTTCACATACATTTAAAGTTAGTATGGCTGACGTGACATTCGCAATTATGTCATGTGTTAGTATGGCTGACATGATGTCGCACGGAGGTGATGGTGCAGGAGATCCTCCACAGCAGCCATCTCACCGGCTCCCTTCGGCATGCGAGTCTGGTAAGACGTTTCGTTCAAATTGTAATATCGTATGATCAATACATTTTACCATTTTTTCATTTTCAGCACCCCCGCCAAAGCGACGGGGTATATCTCGAGGCATCAATCTTGAGATGGTTTGGCAGGCGAATGGGAAGATGCCACTTCCTATCGCGTTCGACAATGTCGAACGCACAATGCAGCCGATCGGGAATAACGCGAAGTATTTCACGCGCTTGGTTGGGAACCAAGTGAGATTCACCGTGCCCCCGTGCTACCCATCATGGACAGAGGTTCCAGAGGAGCAGCGGGCACGGTTACGTAGCATTATCGAGGTATGAACGTAAATTAGTTTTGTTATTAGTACACTTCATTAATACTTGTTTTACGACTTCTACAGTAACATATTCTTTTTTCACTCTTGCAGAGCTACTTTGATCTGCAGGGCGATCGGTCGCCCGACGAGTACCGGGCAGTATGTGCCGCAGTAGATCGTCTGGCGGCCGATCGTTATCGCGATTACAAACTCAAGGCGCATAATCACTTAAAAGCGCATGGACCGAGCCGACCATACGGCGAGATGTCCACCGAGGACTGGCAGAAGTGCATTGACTTCTTCACCAGTCCTACTTTCGTGGTACGTATTGTTTATATATTGTTTACGATATTTTATATACTCTTTTAACTAATACATTTTTTGCTAATCAATTATATGTTATACCTTCAGGAACGGTCCTCCAAAAATAAAGCCAATCGGGGTAAGGCTAAATACCTGAGCGTGCAGGGGTCGAAGAGCTTCTCTGCCACGCGTTACGATCAGGTACAACATATAAATTTTCAATATCATTATAAATATCTTCACTACATTACGTAAAAATATATACTAAATTTCACGTTTAAATTGTCGTAGCGGGACCCCGAGACCCAGAAGTGACCGGGGATTATTGATTCGTTCCGGACGTTTCACACCTTCCGGGATGGCAATTGGGTCAACCCGCAGGCGGCTGGTGACTATGTGAGAATTTTTAAATTATGTGAATATAATTTTATCTGACATGCATGATATTATTATTTATTATTATTTTTTCACTGAACAGGATAAACTTGTTGAGTTGAGAGAGACTCAACAGACACAAGTCGCCTCCAATAGCGCGTCATTAGACGAGCGTGCTATTGCAAAGGAGGTTCTCGGAGAACGACGAGGTCACGTCCGTGGGGTTGGTCGGGTTCCGAAGGGCACCTCTCCCTCACTAGATTCGACTGCTGCATCGTTTGCCCCACAAGGAACTTCCCATCAGTCCTCTGCAGACCCCCAGAATAATGATGTTCGATTTGCCATGTACGAGGATCAACTACGCCAAATGCAGCGTGAAATTGAGTTTCTAAAAAGTAAAATACCAGCTGCGCCTGCGGATGAGGAGGACGAGGACAAGGACGGGGACGGGGACGGGGACGGGGACGGGGACGACGGTTTAGAGGGTCCGTAGATTTTTTGAATTTTTTATATATTATTTATATTATTTGGAAACAAAAATTTTTTAAAAAAAAATTCAAAACGTTTATAGCGGCGACAATGTCGTCGCTATAGTTAATTACATAATTTGTATTAGCGATGACTTTGTCGTCGCTGTAATGGATGCACGTATGGTGACGAGACAATGGTCTTTATTATTTTGTCAATAGCGACGATTTTTGCGACGACTATGTCGTCCCTATAAGTCTGTTTTCGAGATATGGTCACGACTCTATTGCGACGATATTGTCGTCGCTATAGATACAAATTTATATAGAGACGACGTAAAGTCGTCACTATAACTCTAGAGACACTAACTTGTTGCGGCGACATATTGCGACGACTTTGTCGTCTCTAAAACCTTAAAGATACGACTTATGAATATTCAGCAACGACAAATGTCGCCGCTATTGCCCTCATTTCTGGTAGTGTGCTCTCGTTGATGTTTCATGAGATATATTGACATTGAGAGTTCAGGATGAAATAAAGGTATTTCATATATTGGGTAGAGATGGGGCACCACCACCTCCCCCTTATTGGACATGATATCAAGTTAAGACCTTGAAGAAATTCAAGAAAATCTTCTATAAAAGGTTTTGGGAGATAAAGCCAACAATACAGGACAATGGTAAATAGATTGTTGAGATGCAAGAAGATGACATGGATGAACATGTGGTTGAAGTTGAAGAAGACATCTCTGATGCACATGTTGTAGTTGTTAAATGGAAGAGAAAGCACAAGTCACAGAACATGTAGAATAAAATCAAGAGATTATTGGAGAGTGACACATTTCATGATCTTGAAATCCCTTATTCTTCCACTTGAGCAATCAAACAAAAAATCAAGCTAATGACTATAAATAAGCGCTTAAATGGGAGGCAACCCAATCTTATATCCTTTTCAATTAAGTTAGGTTTAAATAATGCATTACATGTAATTTTAGGATTTGCATTCGTAAGTTAAGCACACGTTTTTCTATAAATTGTTGATTACACTTGTAAGTCCTTACCATATCAACCGCATGATGCTTCACTTTGCAAGCCGCGTGGATGATATCTATGACTTTGTCTCTCGACCATTAGTCCAAGCAACTCACCATAAGTCCACTTCAACTGGTCCGTCTAATCAGACCAGACCGTCTTCTCCACATTTACCCCCAGAAAGTACTTGATCGCTTCCTCCTTTATTTTTTCTTTATTTTGCTATTATATTGGGGACAATGTAATATTTTAGTTTGGGGGTGAGATTAGTATCAGGATACTTATTTGTTTATTTTTTATTTACTCACTATTCGGGCATATATAATTGCCATAGTAATGTTAAAAAATTACAACTTTTTGAAAAACCCGAAAATATTGTCTAGTTATTGTTGAAATGCTTGTCGCCAATGATGGTAATATTGGTTTGAAGTTGAGTACATTTTTAATTAGAATATTGGACAACACTTTAACTTGTCTTTTTTACTTGAATACTTATCTATGTTAGATTATATTAATGGAGCACATAGCTATTATTGACTTATCATTTATATGGGAACACGACTTGAGTGTATGGGGCTATGTGATGATATTGTTGACCTAGGATTATTGTGAAAAACCATGTTTCCAAATCCTTAAACTAGTAACCAAACTGCTTGAGAACAATTTGGGGCTGTTAAAGTTAGTACGCGTGTTCGTAGAATTTTGATAGTTTAGGTTTCGAGGTCTCATCTTTGGTTGAATAGGTTCTAATCAAGAAATCTAAACCAAGAACAAATCATTATTGAGAATCTAATACCATGCAAAAACAAAAGCAAAAAGAAAATTACATCTTGCACTTCTTCTATAGTCTATGTGACTCGAGCAATTAAGTCTGTTAGGGTATCTTAAAACTTGGTACCCTATGGTCGTCTGACTTAGAAGTCATCGCTACATGGGTCACATAGAAAGCTTACAAGAAAGAAGTCTTGCACACAAGATGTAAGAATGTACATATTAGTTAAATAAATAAAAAGAGTTAGAGGTGTTCGGTAAGGATTTTTAGGCTAGGACCCCAGAAACTGGAGATTAGAGTTGAGAAATTGCTCACCATTTTACTTCTAAAAATACAAGTATCTAATTCTTATCAGCTTGTTTGAAAAAAAAAAAACACTTTATTGATCAATAGGAACCAAATTAACTAAAACACCTCAAGATCGGAGAAAAAAACATTAGAAGTGTGATATTGTATGAGAAGTATAAAGAAAGAATGACTACAAAGGGTTCGGGATTATAAATATATCAACAACACAATTTTTGATCATGATTTAATATAGGTGTAAGTTCAATATTTGGTGAATCAAACACTCACTAAATGTCGAGCATCGAATAAGTAAAAATTTATTTGTAGAGTTGTTTAATATCTTTCTAAAAGTGTTGTTTTATATTCGAACTTGAGGCATTTGGTAAAAAATTGAACATTGAATCCGTTTCTTGTGATTATCTTAGCTTAGTTTAGGTTTGTATTTTAGTTTTGTTTTTGTTCGAGGATGAACAAATGTTTAGTTTGGGGGTGTTTGATAAGTGTATTTTGTGCACTTATTCGGATTTAAAACTAAGCTTTTGTCCCTATATTTTATAGATTTTCTACTTAATTTAATGTATTTTTCTTTCTATTTATGTTTTGGGCCCGTTTATAGAAAAAAAAAATGATGGAGAAGAATGGATGAAAAAAGAAACAAATTGGATGACGTTTAGGAAGTACGAGGATCAAATTGCAGTAAATTGAAGTTTGAAAGACCACATTGGAGGTTATTAAAAGATTTGAGGACTAAATAAGCCAAAACCCAAAGTTTGAAGACTAACTTGCGCAGATCAAAAAATTTAAGCTAGGCGAACACTCAGCCTCACTTCTGCCTAGTAGAACTTAATTTATTTACCTAAGCGATCGCCCAATGCAATTTTCCACGAGCAGGATTTTATTGCAATTTTAGTTCTACTCCAACAAAGAAACCTTTTGGGCCACAACTTTTAGGATTTTTGGAATCTATTGGGACATTGAGGATGGATATAAATAGGGAAGATTAACTCTAATTTACAATTGTCAATTGTTTGGGAGATTTCAAGAGGAAAAACAAGAAATGAATATTGAAGTATAATCCGGGCAAGATTGAACAAAGTACAAGGATTACATCTTTCTTCTTATCTGGATGATGGATTTTATATTTTCTTTTGATTTTTTTTTGCTTCTTATTATGTTAGGCTATATTTATTTTGTGATAAAAAATTGCGATGGAACTTGTATTATGAGCATTTAATTATTTGAACTTAATCTTTGATATTCAAACATGTTTTTAATTTTTAACAATTGATATTAATTTCTTTTCATCTAAAATTATATGCTCAGCAATTGTATGATTTTTGTGACTTATTTTACCATCGAGACATTGAAAATAAGTTAAATATATTATCAATTGTCGTAGAGTCCGATAGATAGAGATATACTTCTATGGTTTACTTGATCTTTAATTATTCACAAATTCTAATACATTCTTGTATGTTCGAATCCATCATAGAGATATAGTTGGATCATATATAGGGATGAGTTTAATTCTTCTCGAGAAAGATTGTTAAACAAATTAGGAATATTGATCTCATAATTAAATTATGTTATCAAATTCAATAGTCCGAGTTAAAGGAGATTGGTATAAGTGTATTCGGGATCCTAGTACGCTTTTCTTTATTAAATTTATATAATATTCGCATTCATCTTAAATTTTCATTAATTTTAGTTAATTTAGGTCTAGCGTTGAATAATTAGTTAAGTAGTTTCATAATTAAATCTTAGAAAATCTATTAAATTCTTTAGTTTGGGTTAAGGCTAAGTTAATTCAAAATTAGACTAACGCAATCTCTGTGGGTACAATACTTGGACTCTAAAATCCATCATATTACTTGTGCGATCCGTACACTTGTGGAATAAATTGCTAACAACGCCCATTCATAGCTGTCATGCATCCAACAGCTTCAACATTGCCCACTTCCAAGCCAATCTCTACACCAGTTATTCGTTTTTCAATGCCATGGGAATCGACTCCAGTACAGAGTCTTGGAGAAATACATACCTGCTACCTCTCCATGTCCAGTTGGCTTGATGAGAACAATTAACTGTTTGTTGAAGGTCCATGGACCCTCGGCGTAGATTCTATGTTTGTCTATGCGATTGCCAAAGTCAAAGGCAAAGATGTTCCCTCCAGCCCTCTATTCAACACGCACTGGCTGTTCCGTGCGCAAACCAGTTGCAAGACCCCTTCGAGGCCATCCTTGTTTAGTGGTCGGGTTATCTAGATCTTCTCAATGAGGCACCGGTCCAATTTTGTAACCCCTGCCATGGCTGATTCCTCATCAATATCAATGACCAGTTCATTAGTTTTTTTGAAACTGGAGGTTTGCTTAGAGTTTCGCAAGTTTTGATTGATTCATCTTATTTGCAGTAATAGATTCTTTGAAAGCTATGAATAATAGGTCACCGCTTTCAAAACCGGCGTCTAGCAAAACCCTAAATGCCAATCCAAAGAATGGCGCAAGAAGACTCCATACAGCCTATATGAGAAAGATTTCTCTCCTTAAAATAGTAATATATTTTTAGAGAACACTTCATTAAATTTTTATCATGAATAAATATAATTATATTATTAATTCAACACGTATTACTTTCAAATTTTAATTGATTTAATATGACCAAAATTAATATTAATGTTCTTGTATAAATAATATAATTGGTTCCATGTAGCTAGAACCTCTGGAAAAACAAGAATCATTAGTTAGGGAATGTGATTCCAACTCAACACCTTTTGATTGAGATTTTGAGTCCGAGTTTCTACTTCATTAAAATCTCAGACAAGACAATTTTTTTAACATTTAACTGAGGTGTTCATGTTTATATGACAAAATCAGGATTTCAAAACTATTATATTTTGTGGGATTTTTGTAGGGTAGAGTGTTCTAGTGCCTTGAACTGATTCAAGATTTGACACCAATTAGTAGGACATGCTCTTCTAATACTTCTACTACCATTACTGCAAATATGGCTATTGGCACTGTTCCATCATCAGTGCCCCAAAGTCTAAATGAGGTATTGGAGGCTGCTTGCTTGAGCTATAAAAGTGATGAGAGAATAGTTGGGTGATATCCAAATTCTTCATATAATGAAAGGAGAAAATTAGACCAAATGTGAATATTTTCTGTAATGGGACGAAATTTTTCCCATATTAAATCTGCCATTAACGACAGATTGAGGGGTTGTCATTAGTGGCACTCTTGTTTATGACTTTTCACAGTGGTGGCGGCGGCAGCAGCGGCGGCTATGGTGGTGCAGTTGCTGTGGCGGCGGCGGAGTGAAGTCGAGGAGGTAGCAGTGTGGATGTGATGGCTGTGGTGGGATGAAGTGGGATGGCGGGGGTGAAGATATTTTGTACTATTTAAAAAGTTATAAGAATTTTTTTGCAAATTTTTCTTATTTTTTGTTCTTTTTAGCTTTCTTTTATTTTTTTATTTAAATTAACAGGAAAGAAAATGCATCATTATTTGTGAATAGGGATGTGATTTACAATTAAGTGAAAGGTTGAGGATGTCTAGTACGAAAAAAATATTAAAGGTAGATTAATAACAAAGAACAAAGGTTGAGGACGAAAAGTACAAATTTCTCATTTATACATAGTTGGTGGAAACCAAAGTATGACGGGTCTAAAAAGGAAATAAAATCTTATGAATTTTTTGTAGCAATTATAAAGAGCTTGTTTGAGAAAGCTTTTCACCTTATTTTGAGAAAAAAATTGATGAAATATGCAGTTGAAAAGTTAATAAAATTTGTTGTTACTATGAAATGTATAGTTAAAATTAATTGTTGACTTTGATTACAATTGTTTAACCGATTTTAATTCTGAACCAAACAAGGGTAATATCTTATTCAATATCTACGAAGTGCAATAACATCAAACTAGGATTAAAATAACCTTATAATTTTCATTCAACGTCAATTCATACACCATGCAATTAATTATAACTGATAGCCGATTTAAAGAGCAAATGTATATAAAAGATGGAGAATGTATGATTGTATGCAAAAAATATAGTATTTTATATATCTAAGTTGTATAGCATGAACATCAACAAAATTAATGCTAATGACAACCATAACATTCCTTATAGTGCTTAGCATACTAATTGTCTATTTTTCAACAATAAATTACAATAACACATATAAAGAATAACCATAAACAAGTGATCACGTGTACTTTGCTCATCAACTAATGCAAGAGTTCCCATAAAAATCTATAAACAAGTGGTCATGTGTACTTTGCTAATCAACTTACGAGAGAAGTCCCATAAAAAATCTATAAAAGCATACAACAAAGTTCCAATTCTTTAAAATGCTCATAAAATTATCGTGTTTTCATACTGAAACCATATATATATACATGTTATATACGTTCCTTGAGTCCCCATGAAATAAGTGCGTAACATCCCTTAAAACGTGACATTTGAAGCTTTTGCTATTACATGTCACATTTGCCTCAACCTCTCTCTTCTAGTAAAAGCAGAAAGCCTTTTTTTATCCTTCTTTTATGCCATACACTTGTTTCTTATGCTCTATTTTCCTTGTTAGCGTCTATATATATATCAAAATAGAGAAAGGATAAAGAGTGACAACTAGAGTGAAAAACGTCTTAGATGTTATCTAGATACAAGCACAACATTGGGAGCAACCCTTTGATCTCAAATTGAAGATGCTAACAGGGCGGGAATCGAAGTGGAGGACCTCTCTATCGCTTGTCTATCTCCTGTTACGTATGCTCCGGTGCTCAACTTAATTCTATCTCATGAAATGCTCCCCAACGCGAGCGAGAGTAGAGATAGATGTGCCAATACCACCTAACGAGCTCCCAATATTTGCTCAATTTCATTCTATCTTCAAATCAATTAATTAAAGGCACGTTATCTCTCTATCTCTTTTTTTTAATCTTCCCCTAACCCCATTAAATTATCTCCTTTTCAGTTTATCTTATTCACTATCAATTTTCAATGAATTAAGGCATTCTGTCATTCTAATGGAGGCTAAACAAGGAGTTCATAGAGGTAAGTCTGAAATTGCGAAAAAGTATATTTATTGTTTGCCTAATCTTATAATACAATTTGATGTCTCTACCCTCAACAAATGTGATGAATATACACCAAGAGGCAGTGGCGGCGGATACGCGGGGCTCCCTTAGCTGGAGTCCCCCTTATATTCTTCCCATATGCACCAGTATACAAACAAAGGGAGCAACATTGTTACATGTCTCTTCTCTACAACCTTTCCACATAGCCTCGAGGTTTGGAAAACCATTCAGATACATTTATTACCCAAAGTTTCCAACTTAAACACCTCATAGAAATGGTTCCAAAGAAAAATGAGACAAAGATTCAGTAGAGGCATGAGAAAAACAACATTAGAACTTGCATGCCAAAGAAAATTGTCCAACAAAAAATTTGCCAATAATGCCACAACTTCTAACAAGAAAAATGAAATTTATAGAGGTATGGCTTTGTGCCATAAAAACTTGAATAAGGTTAGAATGCTCTTCTTGTTCCAAATTCTCTCCCAGCAATGCATGGTACATAATGCATCATTACTTGATGGAACCTAATAAATCTGATCCTAACAGGATTGGTTTATTGGTATCTTAATAATGCTCTCCATAACATGCACCGGTAGAACACAAAGTAGCTTATTGGCATCCCATCCTCAATCGCTCTAGAAACTGCAAACCATTATAGAGGAGCTCACAACTTTAAAGGATAAGCTTGGAAAGAACAACAAGATTGAAGATAACAACACTCAAAACTCTTCATGAACTTGTTTCTTAACCTTGGCTCACCAGAAATGCAGCTACACGCCAACTGATATGGATCGATCACCTCATCAACATGAGTTGTAATCTTCTTGAGTACTATCATATTTGTTATAGACTTGTAATTTATCATTTCCGTCAACTATAAATATTAACCTTGTAACACAATTCAATTCACATAAATGAAGAATTAATATTTCTATTAGCCTTTATTTTACATGATATCACACTAGCCAAACTCTAACGTGTCTTCCTTAAAAAGAAAAAAAAAAATCTTCCGTCTCTCACTTTTTTTCAACTTTTCCATCCTCTCTCATGGCTAAATACACCACCACCAGCACAACTATTGTCTTTCAAACTCTGGACACCCAAGCATCACCCATTGTCCAGATTAATAACTCCACTCAACTTCTTCTTCGGCTCAAAATTACCAACTACTTCTCCTAAAAGTTGCAATTCACGTCCTTGTTCTATGGACTTAGTCTCATCGGAAATCTTGATGAAACCACTTGTTGTCCATAAATAAAAAATCACGGTTGAGGAGTCCACTCCGTTAATCCAACCTACTCTATTAATGTATAAAGATCAATTGATATTCTATGCTATTCTGGCATCATTAACCGAGGTCGTTATTCTTTTATCCCCTTCATAGCCACAAGCTAGAATGCATGGACTCATCTTGATCGTGTCTTCACCAAACATTCTCAATCCAACATTATTCACTTAAGTATTGTTTGCGAAAATTTCTTTACATTTTCTTACTTTTTACAAAAAATTGTACACGTAACAACATGCTAGTGTACAAGTTTAAATCCTATTACACTAAAAATAGTCGGTCCCAAGCCTAGAAAAATGATGATGGTTTCAATTGTCAAATTTCTCACACCTTAATGCTTTTTGATTTTTTAAATTCCCAGAAAAATTGTTGCATTTAAAAAAATTATTTTGAGCTGCAGTTGTGGGCAGCTCAGCTCAGTTGTGGGCAGCTCAGCTCAGCCCATAAGGCCCACGGGCCGAGCACGGCCCCGGTGGCAACATGTCGAACTGACTGAACTCAGCCCATTGTCACCCCAACCTATAGCCTATAGGAGAACGATTTCTCACCTTAAAAATTGCAAGATATTTTTAGAGAATACTTCGTTACATTTTTTTCTTGAATAAAATATAATTATATTATTAGTTCATATTACTTTCAAATTTTAATTGATTTAATGTGACCAAAATTAATATTAATGTTCTCATATAAATAATAGAATTAACATGAACTATGTTGACCTCGAAATTTGTATTATCCAAGTGTCAACATATCTTCAATCAATCATCTAGCAGCCTATATGTTACATGCACACTTGGACAACCTTAGACAAGATCACAAGGGATAAGTTGGCCGGCGACCGTTGGTACTCTGACGGTCAAGTCAATTAAAGGTATCAGGTTATATGGAGAGAATATTGGTATAGGAGAGACACCAAGTAGAATTTGACCAGAGTTTAGGGTTGAGACTAATGCGTACATTGGAATGAATAATGAATAGATATTTATATGGGAAGAGTTCTAGTTAATTTGGGAAAGCATTCAATTAATTATTTGATTAGATTCTTCATCCTTATGAGGATAAGGTCAAATATAATATTACCATGATCCTCCATATTTCAACTCTAATCCCAATCAATCTATAAAATTGCACTAATAATTTTTAGGGGATTAATATGGTGTTTCCTTATAGGAGTCATCTAGTGAATCAAGGACAATCTCTTCTTTAATTATTATCCCTTTGTTAACTGGAATAAGACTACCAGGAGATGTCGTGGAGTGCGAGGAATTGGCGAAGAATATAGGTTTGCCACAACAGCGAAGCCCTTCCTGGGCTTCGTCAATCATGATACTGAATAGTGAAGGTATTGAAAGCAAAATATGAATGGAACTACTTCGCATGGCACGGGCGAATGCCAAGGTGGCCTTGGGGTCCTCTTGCTGGTCGTGGGTGGAACCTTCACCAAATCCAGGTGGTAACAAATTAATACTTCGATTTATATATAGTAGGCAGAAACCATAATATAATCGGTCCAAAAATGATAGAAAACCGTATGAAATTTTTATAATAATTAGATAATGAGCTTGTTTGAGAAAGTTTTTTATCAGATTTTGATAAAAAATAAAATTGATGAAATGTGTAGCTAAAATGTTAATAAAAATTGTGGATTCCATGAAATGTGTGGTTAAAATTAATTGTTGACTTTGACCACATCTTTTAACATATTTTTAATCTGAACCAAACAAGGGCAATATCTCTTTCAATTTCTACGAAGTGCAACAACATCAAAATAAGATATATAAAAAAAAAAAAAACCTTATAATTTTCATTCAACAGCAATTGATGTACCATGCAATTAATTATAATTGATAGAAGAATTAAAGAGAAAATATATATACAACATGGAGAATGTATGATTGTGTCCAAAAAAAGATTATTTTATATATCTAAGTTCTATAGCATAAACAACAAAACAAAATTAATGCTAACGACAACCATAGTTTTGTCTGATTTTCAGCAATAAATCGCAATAACACAGATAAAAGAAAAACAAGTGATCATGTGTACTTTGCTCATCAACTCATGCAAGAACTTCCATAAAAATCTATAAACAAGTGTCATGTGTACTTTGCTAATCAACTCACGCAATAAGTCCCATAAAAATTCTATAAAAGCCTACAAAAAGTTAATGATTCTTCAAATGCTCATAAAAATATCGTGTTGTCATACTTAAAATCCGTACATACAATGTTATATGTTCCTTGAGTCCCCATGAAATAAGTACACGTCCTTTCAAACGTGACATTTGAAGCTTTTGGTATTACATGTCATCGTTTGCCTCACTCTCTCTCCCCCCATTCAAGTAAAGGAAGAAAGCCTTTTCTTTGCCCCCACGGGCATGGTGCAATGGTAAAGCAGGAGGGTGCTCTATAGAGGATCGATGGTTCGAATCCCTGCAGCACCTGGAAGACAATATTTCTTGTTGGACGGCAACATTTAATGTTAGAAGGCAGTGGTCTACATACAAGAGAACCGTCAAATGTCCGGTCCAAGTGTGTATAAGCTGTGACCGCATCCGGATTTACCTGGGTGGCGAACTAGAGGGGAATGCCGTAACTCCTCAGGATTAGTTAGGCGAAGCTTGGACACCTAAGTCATAAAATAAAATTAAAAAAGGCTTTTCTTTTTATCCTTCTTTTATGTCGTACACTTGTTTCATATGCTCCCTTTTCCTTGTTATTGTTTATATATGTTTTCATAACAAAATGGAGAATCGATATAGAGTGACAACTAGAGTGAAAAGCGTCTTAGATGTTATTTAGATACAACAACAACATTGAAGCTAATCATGATCTCAAATAGGAGATGCTGACAGGGCGAGAATCAAAGTGGAGGATCTCTATATTGCCTATATATCTCTTGTCAAGCATGCTCCCATGCTCAACTTAGTTCTGTCTAATGAAATGCTCCCCAGGACTGGCGAGTGTAGAGATAGATATGCCAATACCACCCAACGAGCTCCAAAATTTGTTCAACTTAATTCTATCTTCAAATCAATTAATTAAAGGCACGTTCTCTCTATCTCTTTTTTTTGAGTCTTCTCCTATATCCCAACAAATTAGCTCCTTTTCATTTCATCTTATTGACTATCACTATTCAAAGAATTAAGGTATACCATCATTCCAATGGAGGGTAATGAGTTCACAGTGGTAAGTCTAAAATTGTGGAAAAATATATCTATATATTGTTTGTGTAATCTTGCAATATGATTTGGTGTCTCTACCGTCAATAGAAGTGATGAATTTACACTAAGAGGCAGAGCGGATATATGGTGGTTCTCCTATGCTGGAGTCCCTGTTGACCAAGAATTTTCTTTTGTTTTTTTTTTAAGTATAGAAAAACAATTGAAAAAATAAATTTTTATATGGATTTTTTTTTTCATTTATTAGCACGATCTAAAATTTCTTTTTAGCTCTCGTCTGGATCTTCCATGCCGAAAGGAGAGGACAACAGAAAGCAACAATCATTCCACCGCACAGCCCTTTTCTTCCATAGAATTTCCATAAGTGCATGAAGATAGAAATTTTCTCCATTGTTGCGGCCCAAGAGTCTACCTTACGCAACACAAATCCAGCTAAACTACAGATGTTTCTCTATAAGTAGTTGTTCACAGAGGTGAACACGCACTGAGCGACTATGAGACCAACAATAGCTGATGTACATGCTTAGAGGATATATATATATATATATATATATATATATATATATATATATATATATATATAGGCATGACAACGAAATGATTGAAAAAATATTCTTGACAGGCTAAATAGCGCTATAGTCTCTCTTTTTTTGTCATAATTTGTGATGGAATTACAAAATCCATTGCTGGGTATCAACAATGAGTACATTAGACATTCATATAATTACGGTCCATTAGATTTACTAGGGTTGATTTTATCATGTCAACAACATTTGTTACTCATATAATTGTTAAGCCTCATCCACCCAATTTTTCCAAGTATGTACTTCGTGTAGTGTTGGGAACATAATTGCATCATATTGTATAGCTAGAGCTCCATGAAATAACCATTTGTGGTGGAGTTGATAGAGATGGAGCGATGCGTTAGGGTCATTCCAACATCCACCTTTTTATGAAAATTCTTATGATGGAAGCACTCTAGCTTTCTATCTCCTCATTCGATTACAAATTCATCACTAACATTGAGGAAAAATCATCCAATTGTATTACATGATTACACAATCACCGACTTAGTACAATCAACTCCACGTTGTGCCTACGTATATGAGAGAATTAATGTGAACTTGAGTAATTTATACAAAGATAGAAGAAGCCATACATTTTTAATTTCGTATACTTTACGTAGTCATGTGATTCTCAGTTCATTAGTACAATATTTTAATATAATTGAAGTTAAATCATTCTCGTTTTAGATACTTTAAATTGGCATCCACTTTTCTATCTATTTCATTTCATTAGTTTGAAAAGTTAGAAATACCAATTCATTATTTTGTTTAGCAAGATTTTTACATGTCTATTGTTTAAAGTCAACCAAGCTTAGTATTCTCTCAAATAATAAAGGGATTTTTACACAACTAAGCTATTAATTGAAAACAATACTGCTACTTAATCACTCTTTTTTTATTTATCAATGTTATTATTTAGTTTCTCAAAATAGTGTAACTCAAGCCTAAAAAAATGCAATTGATTGTAATCCAAAATTATGGGATCTTTCATTGTAGGATTACTATTACTATCATCCTATGATAATGCTAATTAATATGTTTGGAAAAAAAATAAACTCCTTAAAACATTCTTCTTGTGCTGATACTAAATTATTGAATTAGAAGAAAAAGTATAATTCTTCATACTATGAAGACAAATATTCAGCCGCGGCTGCATACAATATTTTTCCATTCCATGTATATCATTTCTTCAATGCAGATTATGTAACATAAGGTTAGTTGGCTTCAATTAAAAAATCCATTCTATGATAATCTGCTTCACTCGAAGTCTTATAAGTTCATACGGTTCTTAGTATATTGAGATGATTATATTCTTTTACATTTTACTACGTTAAAAATCATGTATTACCCTAATGTGATGTGAAGTCATTGTCTTAACCATTACGTTACATCAAATGATTATGTTACATAATATTCCGTGACATGATATATATTATGTTAAATCATATAATGAAATGAAGCATCATTCATAATGAATATGTATCACTAGTTGTTAAATGTTTGGATAAAAATGTTACAGGTTTAGCAAATGATTGTATCACATTCAATTTGTTTTTGGGAAGATGCATGTAATGTTATGTTCCACTATTTGTTGTAAAGATTTAAATTGTGAAGTTACATTAAGTTGCATTGTCTACTTATTTCGTGTTTAGGTTTTTCAGAAGCAAAGAATGGGCGAGAATGCTGGGGATTGGATTTCAAAATGGAAGACACCTGCAACTTTGAAATTCACGTCACGTTTGAAGGAGCTTGCAATTTAGGGATTGTTTTGATAATGTGTGCAAAAATTAATTAAGAACAGTTTTGTAAACGGTTGTTTAGATTTATTAATTTTGTTTCTGTTTAATATATTAAAATAATAAAATATTAGACACTATTTCTAATAATGAAACGTTATGTTTGTAATTTTACAATTATTTTCAAATGTACAAGTAATTGGTGTAATTTCCACAATAATAAACTTGAGATTAGTGGTAAGAAAAAGAAAAATTAAATATCATTAAGAGTACAATATTTTCTAATTACATTCATATTTAACACCATTAGATTTAATGAGGTTCTCAATGAAGAATAAAATTTCAAGTCGCTTTGGTTTTGCTAAAAATCAACTTTTAGCAGATTTTGAAAAAAGTTGACGAGATGCGTACATGAAAAATAGTTGATAAAAGTTGTAAGTCTCATTAAATGTGTGATTACAATTAGTTGTTGATTTGGACCTCAACTTTTTAACAATTTTTTAAACAACCAAACAAATGCTAAATGTTTACTCCATCGTGAGAAAGTTTTGCGCTTGTATGCATTCTGAGAGGATTTTTGTCACCCAATGTTGACATCCCAGTTGTCATTTCATCATAGTATTTCTCTCATCACGTCTATCTCGGCTAGCATGTTGGGAGCCTTGGGGTTATAAATTCTACCCTGAGTTTGATCCCTCAATATGTTAATGAACTGCTCGAGTCCTAATGTGATTATTCATATTTCAGCTTTAACTTTGAGCTTGACACACTTCTCTCCTTTGTGGAACTATTAACATTTGCTTTAAGTATTTTTCCTTTCAACCCCTCGTTGGCTTTCTATGCTTCCTCAGTGTCTACAATTTCTCTAATCTGGCAAGTATCTTTGTACAACATAGGGAGGAGAAAAGTTTCGGACTTAACCCATTGGTTTGGAGCACCACCATTATCTGCATTGAGATTGAAATTAATACTTCCTTACTCAACCTATGGATATAATAACACCCAATTTCTTTCTCGTCATTCAATGATCATCAACACACCTTACATGTCTCTTCCCTACAACCTTTCCACAGAACCTCCAAGTTTGGAAAACCATTGAGATACATTTATTATCCGAGGAATTTCTAGCTTAAACACCTCATAGAAATGGTTCAAACTGGTGTAGCCAAATCTACCTGCAAAAGAAAAATGACGGAAGATTCAGTACAGGCATGAGAAAAACAACATTGACACTTAGATGGAAAAGAAATGTGCCACAAAAAAATGCCAAAAATGCCACAATTTCCAAAAAGAAAAATGAAATTTATAGAGGTATGGCTTTGTGCCACAAAAACTTGAACAAGGTTAAAATGCTCTTCTTGTTCCTAATTCTCTCCCAGCAATGATTGATACATAATGCATCATTACTAGATGGAACCCAATAAATCTAATCCTGACAAGATTGGTTAATTGGTATCTTAATAATACTCTCCATAACATGTGCCGGTTGAACACTAAGTAGCTTATTGGCATCCCATCCTCTCTCTCTAGAAACTACAAACCCTCAGAGAGGAGCTCACAACTTCAAAGGATAAGCTTGAAAATAACAACACTCAAAGATCATCGTGAACTTATTTCTCAACCTTGGCTCACCAGAAGTGCTGCTACACGTCAACAGATATGGATCGATCACCACATCAACATGAGTTGCAATCTTCTCGAGTACTGTCATATTTGTTATAGACTTGTAAAGTGTAGAATCTTTGGATTTTTATCATTTTTTTCAACTATAAATAAGTACCTTGTAATACAATTCAATTCACATAAATGGAGAATTAACTTTCCTATTATCCTTTACTTTACATGGTATTGGAGCAGCCAAACTCTTACGTGTCATCCTTATAATTCTTTTTCTTCTTCCTCTCGTCTATCTCTCATTTTTTTAACTTTGATGCCCTCTCTCATGTCTAATGACACCTCTACCAGCACCACTATTGTCTCTCAAACTCTGGACACCCAAGAATCACCCCTTGTCCATATTAATACCGCCACTCAATTTTCTCCTCGACTCACAATTACCAACTACTTCTCATAAAAAATTGCAGTTCACGTCCTTGTTCTATGGACTTAGTCTTATCGGCAATCTTGATGTAACCACTTGTTGTCCATAAATAAAAAATATCAGTTGAAGGTGTCCAGTCCTTTAATCCAACCTATTCTCTGAATGCGTCAAGATCAATTGATATTCTATGCTATTCTGACCTCACTAACCAAAGCCGTTATTCTCTTATCTCATTCATTGCCATAAGCAACACTGCACGGACTCATCTTGATCGTGTCTTCACAAAAACATTCTCAATCCAAAATTATTTACTTAAAACACAAGATAAAGCGGACACAATAATAGCTGAAGAATTTGAAGAACTCACTTCATAATTTGTAAGTATTGTTTGCGTAGATTTCTTTACTTTTTCTTAATTTTACAAAAAATTGTACATGTAACAATTTATTCATGTACAGTTTTAACTCTGACTGAGCTAAAAGTAATCGGTCCCAGCTCGAAAAAATTGTACATGTAACCAATTGTCAAATTTATCATACCTTATATCATTTTGATTTTTTCAATTCTCAAAAAAAGTTTTGTATTTACAAAAAATATTCCGAGCCAGGCTCATGGGCAGCTCGGCTCAGCCCATGGGTCAATTCTAGCTTCCTTGTGGGGAGACGAGCCGAGCTCGTCTCAACACAGTTCAAGCTCGGCTCGCCCCTTGGGCTGAGCAGGGCCACGGTGGTAATGGGTCAAATTGACTTGACTCGACCCATTGCCATTCTCTCCTTAAAACCGCAAGATATTTTTAGAGAACAGTTCATTACATTTTTGGCTTCAATAAAACTTAATTATATTATTAGTTCAACACATATTACTTTCAAATTTTAATTGATTTAATATGAAAAAAATTAATATTAAGGTTTTCATATAAATAATAGAGTTAATATGAATTAATAATATATTTATATATAGTAACAGGTCCAAAAAGGATAGAAACCCTTATGAAATTTTTTGTAACAGTTAGATAATGAGGTTGTTGGAGAATGTTGCTTAGTATATTTTGATAAAAAAAAGTTGATGAAATATGTGGTAGAATAATAAATAAAAGTTGTGGGTCCCATGAAATGTGTGGTTAAAATGAATTGTTGACTTTAGTCATACCTTTTTAACATATTTTTAATCAGGACCAAACAAGAGCAATATCTTCTTCAATTTCTACGAAGTGTAATAACATCAAAATATGATTAAAAAAACGTTATAATTTTCATTCAACAGCAATAGATATACCATGCAATTAATTATAACTGGTAACAGAATTAAAGAGTAAATAGATTATTTTATATATCTAAGTTGTGTAGCATAAAAAACCAAACAAAACTAATGCTAAAGACAACCATAACATTCCTTATAGTGCTTAGCATACTAGTTTTGCCTATTTTACAACAATAAATTGCAATAAAACAGGTAAAGAAAAACCATAAACAAGTTATCACGTGTACATTGCTCATCAACTCATCCAAGAAGTTCCAAAAAAATCTATAAACAAGTGGTCATGTGTGCTTTGCTAATCAACTCACGCGAGAAGTCCCATAGAAAATCAAAGAAAGCCTACAAAAAGTTTTAAGTAATGATTCTTCAAATACTCATAAAAATATCGTGTTGTCATACGGAAATTCCGCACATATATACATGTTATACGATCCTTGAGTCCCCATGAAATAAGTGCATAGCATACCTTCAAACATGACATTTGAAGCTTTTGCTATTGCATGTCACGTTTGCCTCACTCTCTCTCTCTCTCTCTCTCTCTCTCTCTCTCTCTCTCTCTCTCTTCTAGTAAAGGCATGAAGCCTTTTCTTTTTATCCTTGTTTTACGCCGTACACTTATTTCCTACGCTTCATTTTCCTTGTCAATGTCTATATATGTTTGGATAACAAAATGGAGAAATGATATAGAGTGACAACTAGAGTGAAAAGCGTCTTAGATGTTATCTAGTTACAAGTACAAGATTGAGACTAAATCCAGTTATCTCAAATCGAAGATGCTAATAGGGCGAGAATCAAAGTGGCATATCTCTCTACCGCCTATCTATCTCCTGTCAAGAATGCTCCCATGCTCAACTTAATTCTATCTAATGAAATGTAGAATCCCGAAATTTTATTATTATTATTTATTATTAAAGAACCTAAGTGAAAACCAACATTTAGAATTTATTTTTTTTAATTGGACTAAATAAATTGTTTGTGAATAAACGAGTTTTAGTATATTGATATTGGGCTCGTTGGATAGCTCGTATTTAATCATGATTATCGGCTCAAGAAAAAGTGTTTTTGGATAAGCTAAACTCAAGATAAAATCGGTGAAAAATTTCTATGGCAAAATGATTTTAAAATGGACTCTTTTGAGATAATCCATTTTCGGCATATTATGGCTTTGAATTTCCAAATTGTTTTTCTGTAGCTTATCTCTCTCTCTCTCTCTCTCCTATTTGCTTTCAAATACCAACAATCCTAGTTAATCTATACTATTAAAGTTGTATTTTTTAAAATCAATTTATAATGCTTAACCTATATAAAAATTGATTACCCCTATGTCAGTATCAAGAAAACAGACAGCAGATTTTGTGGCACCCTTTTTTTTGAAGCTTTATATTCAGTCATTCATTTTTCAGAAGCAGTAACATTTTAAGAACTAAGGTGAGATATTATGTGCTATTGTTCATTTCTACGACTTTCTAATTATTGTAATTCTGTATGTAAATTGATTACTTAATTTCAGTGTTCCTTCGGAGAAATCATGAATCAGTTCATTTAAACCTTCGATTTTCAGTTAAACTTTTGGTTCAGTTAAACCTTTGAGTTTTAGTTTATTTGCAGCGCTTGCATGAATTATCATTGTCATGGTGTGATAATTCTCAGTTCAGTTTAGTAAGTTAATTCCATGTTTAATTATAATATTTGGATTGATTGTGGAAATAGCAAGTATCTCACTGAGTATAATCATTTATACTCATCCCTCATTTTAACAAATTTTCAGGTAATGATTAATGGGTTGGATGCGTGGCAGGTCGGTGAAACTGTCAAGCCAACGGTCGCCAAAAGAATAAATTGGTGTAATTATAATGTTTAGTTAACAAGACGATTATCGTCAAAACCTCAAGTATTATGTACATTCGTCAATTTATTTTCCTTTAATAAGTACGAATTAATCAATTGGGATTTTTTTTCTTTTATTATTAAAGTCGCTTTTCTGCAATATTTAATGTTTATGAATTTTACTAACTCTCCGAGACTTTAGAAATTTCGGGATGTTAAATGAAATGCTCTCCAGAGCGGGCGAGAGTAGAGATATATATGCCAATACCACCCAACGAGCTCCCAAAATTTGTTCAACTTAATTATATCTTCAAGTCAATTTATTAAAGGCACGTTCTCTCTCCATCTCTCTTTTTTTTTTTAGTCTTTCCCTATCCCAATAAATTATCTCATTTTCATTTCCCTTTTTTTGACTATCACTATCCAAAGAATTAAGGTATACTGTCAATCCAGTGGAGGCTAAACATGGAGTTCATAGAGGTAAGTCTGAAATTGTTGAAAAGTATATCTACTCTTTGCATTATCTTGTGATGTGATGAATTTACACCAAGAGGCAGGGGCAGATATAGGACGGCTTCCCTATGCTTGAGTCCCCCTTGGACCCCCCTTTTTTTAGTATAGAAAAAAAAATTGAAAAAAAGAATTATATGGAATTTTTTTCCCCATATATTAGCTTTGTTTAAAAAATATATGTGGATCTGCCCTACCAAGAGGAGAGGACAACAGAAAGCAACATTCATTCCACAGCGCAGCCTGTTTCCGCCATAGAATTTCCATGAGTACATAGAGATAGAAATGCTCCACACTGGAGTCTATCTTGCACAACATAAAGCCAAATAAACTACAGATGTTTCTCCATAAAAAGTTATTTCATAGAGCTATGTAACACACTAATCGACTCTGAGCCCAACAATAGTTGATGTACATGCTTAGAAGATATTTGGATCGAGGAGGCTTGACAATGAAATGATTGACAAAATATTCTTGACAGGCTAAATAGCTCTCTAGTCGAAGTTTTTTTTTTACTAATCCGTGATGGAATTACAAAATCCATTGCTAAATATCGACAATGAGTACATTAGACCTTCATATATTTATGATCGATTAGATTTACTAGGTTTGAATTTAGCATTTCAATAACATTTTTTATTCATATAATTGCCAAGCCTCTTCCACCCACTTTGTCCAAGTATGTATGTCGTACAATGTTGGGAACATAATTGCATCGTGTTGTATAGAGCTCCGTGAAATAACCATTTGTGGTGGTGTTATTGAAGATGGAGCAATGCGTTAGGGTCATTCCTATAACCACCCTTTATGAAAATTCCTATGGCAGTTACAGGCTGCATAATGGAAGCACTCTAGCTTTCGATCCCCTCCTTTGATTACAAATTCATCACTCTCAGTGAATAAAAAACCACCACACAATTGTCACCGACTTAGTACAATTAACTCCACTTTGTGCCTACATATATATGAGAGAATGTGAATTTAAGTAATTTATATGAAGATAGAATGAAGCTATATATTTTTCATTTCGTATACTTTAGATAGTCATGTAATTCTCAATTCATTAGTACAACACTTTAATATACATCTTTTTCGTTTTAGATACTTTAAATTGAAATCCACTTTTCAATCTATTTCATTTCTTTAGTTCCACAAGTTAGAAGTAACAATTCATTATTTTATTTAAGAGGCTTTATACATGTCTATTGTTTAAATTCGACTAAACTTAGTATTCTCTTACAAATATCATTGAGAGTAATATTTTCTAATCACGTTCATATATAACACCATGAGCTTTACTGAGGTTTTCAATGAATAATAAGTGAACAAGTTTTGCACTTGTATATTTTTTGAGAGGATTTTTGGTCACCCAATGTTGGCATCCCAGTTGTCGTTTCATCATATTATTTCTCTCATCACGTCTATCTTGGCTACCTTATCAAAAGTGACTGCTAGCATGTTGAGAGCCTTAGAGAAACTCCAATAGAGCCCCATTTTGGCGTGAAATGGGGCTCCAGAGATACGGATCTTCATATCACTACTCCATTTTGGAGTAGTGAACCGTGATGCGCCAATTTGTTAATTTGGCGTATAGGTTTTGCAATTTTTTTTTATTCCAATTTTGTCCTTCATTTTATACTTGCCAAATTTGATTTTCCTTCTATATCCTTTTTCATACTCTTTTATTATTTTATGGTTTAATTTTATTTATGTTTCTTTTCATTTCATTATTATTTTTTTTGATGTTTCTTTTCATTTCATTATTATTTTTATTAATATAACAAATTGTGATCGATTAATAAAAAGTAATTAATGAATACGTTAAAACAAAATTACTCATTAATTTTAAAAAGTTAAAAATGTGAAAACAAGAAGACGATATTTATTATTACGACAACAACAACATTGAAACGTAAAATACAATATAAAATGATAGACGATCAATTAATAATCTGGTAGATCATTTTTAGATCCTCTAAAATCATCAAAATATTGACCAAACAGACTTGAACTTTGAGATTGTTTGGCTAGCTCTTCAGATCTTTTTTGCATGATTCTTGTTAGTTCACTTCGAATAAACTCACGTAGATTTGGATCTGTTTCATTACTCAAATTTGTGAGCAAAACTATATTCTCATCTCAAATTTCTGCCACATCCACTTTTTTTGCTACCAAAGCCATTTTTTTTTCTTCAGTTTGAGCTTGAAGCATTTGGATATGATAATTTTGTTGTCTATCATCGTTTCTCTTTGCTAGCCTTTCAGAGATTGTTGATTTTGTTTTCTGATAACTTCAATCACTATTGTATTTTCTTCATCATTTTTCTTTTTTCCTTTTGCTTTTTTTACTCCAATGGGTCGTTGAGTAGGAGTACCACCAAAATTTTCTTCAGTTACATGAAGATAAAATGGATACAATCCAGGAGACGCTGAGCTTGGAGACTCTAAATTAAGAGACTCTGATTGTGATGATGCAAAGTTAACACTTTGGCTTTGACAGTCTGGTAATTTTCTATTAATATCATGCCCAAATTTTTATGTGTCTTTAAGGAGGGACCATACATGATCAAATTTGAACCCTTTCTTGAATTTGTCTTTTTGTGCTAATAATGTTTTTGCTCGATTCAACTATAAAATGATATAAACGTATAAGTTAACTTTCATTAGATATAATATTTATAAGAAAAAATTACAAGTAATAATCAATGTGTCTTGTTTGGAGGCACTACTTGGATTCGAATATTCCACTTGTCGAATGCATCCTCTCAGTTTTCCAACAATAGTAATGATGATCGACATTCAAGAGGATAAAGATCTTTGTATTCGATATTGAGAGATATACTCTGGTTTTAAGTTGTTATAATCACTCTCAACTCTTGACCAGAATTTATCTTTCGATTGGTTAATACTTACAATGGTATTTTAAGAAATATCTAGATATACATGTACTAAGTGTATGTTTTCTTCATTTGTGTATGAAGAAGATCGTGTAGTAGAATTATTTGTAAGTGGTAAGATGAAATAACGTGAATATAAGATGTGAAGGTAAAATAGAATTAAGGTATAGTGTACAATATATATTGAAAACAAAAGAGAAAGAGTAAGATTTGGCAAAATATAAACCAACGGCTAAAAATAGATGAAATTCATCTAATGGTTGATATTGATTACGATATGATAAGATTTTGATAAAGAGTTAGGATAAGATTTGGCAAATATAAACCAACATCTAAGATTAGATGAAATCTATCTAACAGTCGAGATTTATTACATTAGATAGGATAAGATTCGGATGAAGAGACTAGATAAGATTTGACAAAATATAAACCAACAGCTAAGATTAGATGAAATCCATCTAATGGTTGAGATTGATTACATTACATAGGATGAGATTCAGATAAAGAGATAGGGTAAGATTTGGAAAAATATAAACCAATAGCTAAGATTAGATGAAATTCATCTAACGGTTGAGATTTATTACATCAAATAGGATAAGATTCTGATAAAGAGATAGGGTAAGATTTGGCAAAATATAAACCAATGGTTAAGATTAGATGAAATCTACCTAACGGTTGAGACTGATTACATCAGATAGGATAAGATTCGGATAAAGAGATCAGGTAAGATTTGACAAAATATAAACCAACGGCTAAGATTAGATGAAATCCATCTAACGGTTGAGATTGATTATGTTAGATAGGATAAGATTTGGCAAATCTAAAGATTTATAAAAAAGGCTACCAGGTAGTTTGCTAAATCACATTCGTTCACTTCATTAAAAATAATGAATCTCAATCTTGATGGTCCCTCTTATTCTTCAAGTTTTACTTCATCTTCGTTATCCGAGAGTGATAATGAGAATAAAGTATGGCTTACGAATGACCTCGCAGCGATTAATGCACACATGAAACAAACGTCACTTATATTCCGACAACAACCTCCTCATCGCTTAGTATCTTGATCAACAACAAAGCCAACCCATCGAGGCTCAATTTTTGGTCATGTAGTAATCAATCGTGATAGAGAAAATGTTGATACAAGGCTGTACAGCGATTATTTTGCCGAAAACCCATGTTATAATGAATTGATATTTCGGCAACAATTTTGAATGTCACGAAGTTTATTTCTACATATACTTTAGGCCGTTGAAGGTCATGACAAATACTTCCAGCAGAAAAGAGATGGGGTGAGTAAACTCAGATTATCTACTTTTCAAAAGATAATGGCTATGTTCCGGATGTTGGCATATGGTGTAGCAGCGGATGCTACTGTTGAGTACATTGAAATAGAGGAATCCACAATAATTGAGAGTTTGAAGAGATTTTGCTGTACTAATGTGGAGGTATTTTTTATCAGTATTTGAGATCGCCAAATGTTAATGACGTTGCAAGGCTACTACATATTGCTAAGCAACATGGTTTTCCAAGAATGTTGGGTATTCTAGATTATGTGCATGGGAAGTGGAAAAATTGTCCAACGGGTTGGACACGACAATATACAGTTCGAAGTAGAGACCCGAAAGTTATCCTCGAGGCTGTAGCTGACTATGATCTTTGGATATAGCGTGCACTTTTTGGTTTGCCAGGTTCAAACAATGACATCAATGTGTTGGAGGCATCCTATTTGTTCGCCAATCTAACTCAAAGTATTGCGCATCCTGCCAATTATATAATACAAGGACAAGAGTTTAACACGGGTTATTATTTAGCTGACGGTATATACCCAAAATTGTCCACACTCGTACAAACTATTTATGATCCACGTGGTCCACAAAAAATACTTTGCAATGAAACAAGAAAGTTGTAGAAAAGACGTAGAACGAGCATTTGGCGTTCTGCAATCAAAGTTTGCCATAGTCGCAGGACCGCTCATTTTTGGAACAAATGTGTATTACATATAATGACTTTGTGCATTATTGTGCACAACATGATTGTTGAGGATGAACGTGATGTTGATGTGCCAATTGTAGATTGGGTGGAAGCGCCAACTCCAGAGGTTGAGATAGTTGTAGATGAAAATACTCGATTTCAAGAATTAATTTCTTGCTCGACGTCGACAAATCAAGAAAAAAGAAGCTCACATTGCTCTTCGAAATGTATTGATTGATCATTTGTGGGATAAATAAACTAATTCCGAGAGTTAATTAACAAAATTAGTATATTTTATGTTTGTGCTTGAACGTTTTTATGTTTTTTGTTTTTTTTTTATGTTAAATGTTGTATTTTGGTAATTGTGATATTAATTGAAATGCCTTCTTAAATTTGTTGTGATAAATGCAATTTTTTAGGTAATTAAATTAAATTTTAATTTATAATTTTTAGTAATAAAAAAATATTTAATTTTTCATTTATAAATTTGAGTAGTGATAGAATATTTAATTAAATAATTTTTGAAATCAATAAATTGTTGAAAAAAATAAAGGAAACCAAACAAATACTATTCATTTGGTGCAATTTTTAAAGATCGTGGTTGGAGATGGGTAAAAAAGATAGTGTAAAAATTGCACTATTTTGGTGTAAAAGTTGTACTATTTTAAAGAGCATGGTTAGAGATGCCTTTAGGGGTTATGAATTCTACCATAAGTTTGATTCATCGATATGTTAATGAATTGGTCGAGTCCGACCGTGATTAGTCATATTTCAACTTTATCTTTGAGCTTGACACTTCTCGCCTTTATGTAACTAGTAATATTCACCACTGCTAGCTTGTTTAGGTATTTGGATTACGCCATTACTTTGGGTATTTTTCCTTTCAAACTCCTCCTTGGCTTTATATGCTTCCTCAATGTCAACAATTTCTCTGATCTGGCAAGGATCTCTGTACAGCATAGGCTGGAGAAGAGTCTGGAACTTAACCCGTTGGTTTGGAGCACCACCATTATGTGGATTGAGATTTGACCTTCTAATACTTCCTTACTGAACCTCTGGATAAAATCACACCCATTCCTTTCTCGCCGTTCAATGATCATGAACACACCTTACATGTCTCTTCCCTACAACCTTTCCATAGAACCTCCAAGTTTAGAAAACCGTTCAAATACATTTATTACCCAAGCTTTCCAACTCAAACACCTCATAGAAATTATTCCAAACTTTCGTAGCTAGCTCTCCATGGAAAAGAAAAATGATACAGATTCAATAGAGGCATGAGAAAAAAACGTTGGCACTTCGATGCCAAATAAATTTGTGCCACAAAAAAATAATGATAATTGTTGGAGAATCCGGTTTTTGTTGGCATTTTTAATTATATTTTAATGTGTGGATTGGAGTCAATCATTATTTAGTAGTTGAATGGAAACGTTAATGCTATACTTATCCTAATCTATTTATGAGTTTTAGTTATTCTAAAACTCTTGTTCCTTATCAAATAAATAAGTTATTGACTTAATTACATGTTAAGCATTCTATATGAACTAGGTTTCTAAGTAAATAATATATTAAAATATTATCTTTCTTCTTATCTACTTAAATGAAAATATCTAAATGGATCTATTTTCATATTTTTGTGATATATCTCACCTTATCTTTTTTAAAGCTTATTTAAATTTAAAGACTTATTCTGTCTTATCTGTGTATAAGATAAATAATAAGTCATTAAGTTTAGATAAACTTCTTTTGCTATAAATAAGACATGTGGTGTTCCAAGATTTTTACGGACAATGAAAGCAAAGATACTTGTATTTAAGAGGAAATCATTTGTGAGTCGTGAGTTCCAAATAAATATTCAAAAGTCCTAGCCCGATCAAAAATTCTATTTTTGTGAACATGTTTGAGAAACTGAGCGTTGTAGAAATCCACTGTGAGAGAGAACGGCATTTCGACGGTAAGATAATGAGTGGGTCCTTATTTCGATTTGTGGAGACAATTCAAGTACACTCGTGGAATGGACGAAGATCAAGACCAGAGTACTTGACTGCATTCCTTAACTAGTTAAAGAAGATGTAAAAATGGAAAGTTTTATTGTTGTTCATAACTAAGTTCTACTAAGTAAATTGCTGATAAAGTTTTAGATTAGGTCTAAAATTGTAATTTCAAAAAGGTTGAGGCGTGTGTAACCTATTCTAAATTAGTGGATTTATTTACCCGTGGATGTTTCCCTTAGGGTTTACCATGCTATAACCAGTATTTTAATCATCTTACATGTTAATTGTCTCAAACTAAGAAATGTTCAGTGTTCGAGTTCAACATACTTTCATCAACATCAGAACATTAAAGTGAACTTTACGTATTTCTAAAAAAAAAATTTACAGTTTTCAATTAATTTCACTATTCAACCCCCATTCTAGGTTGTTTGCTAACTAGATTTAAAACTTACAATTGGTATCAGAGATGATTCACTTTTATAAAGTGAGATCCTATAAATCTAGGTATGGACGGTGCCTCTTTTCGACCACCAGTCTTGGATGGAACGAACTATAATTATTGAAAAATCCGTATGACTATTTACATTCAAGCTCTAGATGAAAAATCATGGCATTCTATCATTAGAGGTTATAGTCTTTCCACAATCATTGAAAATAATATTAAAATGGAAAAACCATGTGAACAATGGGTAATTGTTGACTTCAATAATGATAGTTGGAATAGCAAAGCCTTGAATTCTATATATATATATATTTAGTAGATGCTAATCAATTCAGGCTAATATTTAATTGTAGGGTAGCAAATGAAACTTGGGAGATCCTACAAATCAAATATTAAAGAACATCCAAGGTGAAATCATCTAAACTACAAATACTCACCACAGAATTTGAAAACCTACGCATTACGGACGATGAAGCATTCAAAGATTTTTATGCCCGGTTGTGTGACATATCAAATCAAGTACATGCCCTTGGAGAAAGATATTCAGAGTCAAAATTGGTGAGAAAGGTCATGTGGTCTTTGCAAAATAGATTTCACTCCAAGGTAACTGCAATAGAAGAAAGCAAGGGCATAGATGAGATCAGAATTGAAGAGTTGGTTGGGTCATTAATGACTTACAAACTAAACCTTAGTACAAGAAATAAAGAAAAAGCTACAGGCATAGCATTTCGAGTTGAGAAAGAAAAGGATGAATTCGATGAAAGTGATTCAAATATTGATATTGCACTAGTTACAAAACAGTTGGGCAAATTTTTGAAACGATCTCAAAGATTTGACCAAAATAGACAGAGTTCATCAAATCCTCTTAAGAAAACAAAAAATCGTATCCAGTGCCATACTTGTGAAGGATATGATCTCATTGCCTCTGAATGTGCTAATAATAAAAAGAAAACATTTTATAAAAAGGCCATGAATGCAACTTGGAGTGAGGACGAAGAATCAACCGATGATCAATCAAGAGATGGGGAAGTTTCTAATACTCAGGATATCATGCTCTATTTATGATTCTGAATTATCTGATCTTTTTCATAAACGTTCTGACATAGAACTGAACGTTGGAGCTGATGACATTGGAGTCAACCTAAAGACTTTGACTACTGTGTCCACTAAAAAAAGAGTTTCTCCAATAATAAAATAACTCATTTCGAAATATTGTTGGCTGATAAAAATATACAATTGTGTGATTTGCAGGAAGAATTGAAACAAAGTAGAGAATCAAACAAACAATTGACCATTGAAGCTACTCGACTAAACGAGATGCCGAGCTATGGAAAAACCACCAATATCAGACATGATTTAGGATATACTCAGCATGGAGAAGATAAAGAAGCAAAGAAAATCACATTTGTCAAAGGAATAACAGAAACAGGTTCTGATGTTCTAGATAACGTTCTGATATCCACTAAATCTATAATCAACGGTCAGATGTTGAAAGATTCTGAATTACAAAAATTGAAAATTGCTGACAAGGTAACTGAAGGTAAATCTAAAGGTAACATACGCTCATATCCTATTTGTCCAACATGTGGTAATATAGAACAAAAGCATGATAACATCTCAAATTATCGACCTAAGCACAATAAAACTACTTGTAGAACTAGCATGAACTTGAGAAACCTTTTACCAAATAAAGAAGTCAAACTAAAATCCGAAAAATATGGTTGAAGAAAACTGACTTGAACTTTTATGTGGTTGATATGGCATTCCATGCGTTTACAAATAATTCTTGGTATTTCGACAGTAGATGCTCTAGGCATATGATAGGAAATCAATCACTCTTGTCTGATTTTAAAAACTATGTTGGGAGTCGAACGGTCACTTTTGGTGATGGTATAAAAGGTAAAGTAATTGAAACTTGATCTATAATAATCAAAGAATCACCACCATTAACAAATGTTCTTCTTGTTGAAGGCCTAAAAGTAAATCTAATCAGTGTGGGACAAATTTGTGATGATGATCTTACTATCATATTTAACCAAAAATCATGCAAAGTTTATAAAAAAATATAGATATTTGCTTGTTGACAGGAACTAGAGCAAGTGATAGATGCTATTTACTTGATCAAAATCTTTCATGTCTTGTAGCTAAAACTAATTCCACAAGATTGTGGCATCAACATTTGGGGCACCTTAATTACAAAGATCTAGTATGATTAAGCTAAGGTGACGATGTAAGAGGAATACCAAAATTGAAAGACAAACTTGAAGGTATATGTGACCATATGTCAACTTGGTAAGCAAACTCGAGGATCAAATAAACAAAATTACTATCTGGTCACCTCAAATGTCCTTGAATTAATACATATCGATCTAATGGGACCCATAAGAGTTGAAAGCAATGGCAAGAAAAGGTACATTCTTGTGTATATTGATGACTTCTCGAGATATACCTGGGTTAGCTTCTTAAAATAAAAATCTGACAAATTTGAAAGATTCAAAATTTTATATGTTAAATTGACAATTGAAAAGGATACCAACGGACAAAAAATTGGTAGAATTAGGAGTGACCATGGCAAAGAATTTGAGAATACTATTTTTCTGACTTCTTAGAAAAGAATGGTATTTCTAATGAATATTCAGCTCCTAAGACACTAGAACACAATGGGGTAGTTGGAAAAAAAAACAGAACTCTTCAAGAAATGGCCGGGGTAATGCTCAACAGTATAAAATTACCTATAAAATGTGGGCTGAGGTAGTTAGTATTGCTTGTTATGTTTTGAATAAGGTTACCATTAGGACAGGCACATCTCAAACACCTTATGAAATTTGGAAAAGCAAAAAACCTAATCTTAAGTATTTTCACACTTTTGGTAGTAACTGTTATATCTTAAATGATCGTGAACAATAGGAAAAATAGATCCTAAAAGTGATGAAGAGGTATTTTTGGGATATTCTGAAAATAGTCGGGCTTACCTACAACATGCGTACTCAAAAAATAATTGAATCAATTAATGTTGTAGTAGATGATACTAATGATTTTGCTAAATATTCATAGGAACAAGTCATTCAAACATTGATAGAAAAATCCGAGGCAACAAGCGACCATCAAATCATTGGGAAAGACAATGACGGAAGTCAGAACATTCTTGAAGACGTTGCCAAAACTAATGCAACTAAGAACATAGAACAAACTGAACAGAATAATGCTACAGCTGATAGTACACACACATTTGAAGATCGGAGCACCTGAAGGCAACCACTTACCTAGATATAAAAAGCACACCCCACATCTAATGCCATCGAAAATTGGTATAATGGTATGGTGACTCAAAGGCAAGCTACAAATGAGATAAGTCATGTGTGTTATATTTCTCATGTTGAACCAAAAAATGTGAAAGAGGCTTTAGAAGATGAATCATGGGCGTTAGCCATGTAGGATGAACTTAACCAACTTGAAAGTAATAAGTTTTGAAAATTAGTCCCTCGACCAAATAGTATAAATGTAATAGGAACTAAGTGGGTCTACAAAAACAAGTCTGATGAACATAGAACCATACTTAGAAATAAAGCCAGCTTAGTAACCCAGGGATACACTAAAATTGAAGGATTAAATTTTGAAAACACTTTTGTTCCAGTTGCCAGATTAAACTCTATAAAACTTTTACTTCTTATTGCTTGTCAAATGAAATTTGAACTATTTCAAATAGATGTCAAAAGTTTATTTTTGAATGGCTATTTTAATGAGAAAGTTTATGTTCAACAACCTAAGGGTTTTACAGATCCCCACTTCCCAAACCATGTGTATAAACTTGAAATATATCTTTATGATCTAAAGCAAGCTCGTCGAGCATGGCATGAGCATCTAACTACTTATCTCATTGAAAATGGGTACAAGAAATGGGGAGTTGACAAAACTCAGTGCGAATCTTTTGTGTAGTATTATATATGTTTACATATAATCTTAAGTCAATTATGCAAGAAATATTGAATCTCTAAAGTGTTATACTTTTGTCATTGAATTTGAAAATATAGCTTGAGTCTCCATATATTCATCTTTTCTTTATGCACCTTATAGATGTCGAAATTAGGTTGATAATCTTCTGACAAATTCTGTATTCTACCCTTTGATTTACTGAATGAATATATAGAATGAAAACCTATGGCCAGTATCTATGTCTTTCGACTTCATAATACTCTATCCTGTTAGCAAGCGAGTATATTTGAAGAGATTACTACCTTTCTCTGGATGATGAGAAGCCATCCTTAATAAAATAAAATAAAAAATCATGAGAAAAAGGATGAAGCCTTGAAAGTGTGAACATCACTTCTTGTACACTTAGCTAGCTATGCAAACACAAAATAAATGTATAAATTTTAAATAAAAAATAAAAAATAAAAATTTCACTCTCGCTTGTCAAGTCAAGTATTTTCTTTATAGAAGGACAAATAAAATGATGTTTGGTTTGAAATTCTATTCTATAAAAGGTTGTGTGATATAGATGGTAGTGTTGATTTGTCTCGATATTATTGATCTTAATTTTGATTATTTATTCACACACAACACTTCTCTTTATGATTAATTTATGAGATTTCGAACTATGTTGACAATTTTCTATGACCAGGGCAGACCAGAAAGATAATTAAGATTTGTTCAATGTTGCTCACGAATTTTGCAATTATTAATAAAAAATTATAATAAAAAAACGATAAAATAAAAAAATAAAAAAACGTATGCTTAATTCTTTTTTTCTTTATTTTTTTAGTACTCAAATTGTTTTGATTTTAAAAATCCTATTTTCATAAGTGTCCAACTTTAAAAAGAGTCCAATCTTAAAAAGAGTCCTTTTTTTCATTTATATAGCAAATAAGTCTATTATAACTTCATCTTCCTCTTTTCTTTTCAAAACCCTAAGCCCCAAATTTTCTTGGGTTGATTAATTTTTTGATTTCTAGATATCACTAGATCGTGCAAGAGTGTGTAGAAAACAATCAATGGCAAGGACAAAGACCACAACTCATCACCTAGAGGTTCGCCGTCGCAGCAACTGCTGCTGCTGTTCCCCCGGTGACCACACCACCACTGGCACCAGTTATTTTGCCTCTACCTTCTACAGTACCACGTTTGCTGCCGCCACCTATTCTACCCATCTCCAGAACCATTCCATCTTCTTCGGTTCCTCAACCATCAGCCGCTAGAAAAGGTCCTTCCACCGCCGCTATTCTCACACTAGTAATAAGTCAGGAAGAGTTTAATGATGGAATGGGTTCTAATCATGGAACTGGGTCTCAATCTGAAAGCGAATTTGATGAAAGTTTAGGTTAGTTTCCATAGACTGAGCTTATTGAAGAACAACAGAAATCATGCTCAGATTTTGTGGATGAAAATGAAGAAGAAGAAGAGTCCACGAATGAGGAAGATGACAACTTAAGTGATGAAGAAACTGTCCCAGTCAGGCTCTAACGTACATGCACAGAAGGGTAAGAAGAAAGTTGATGAACGTTCAAACGTGATATTCCCACTGAACAGAACATTGGGCAGCCTTCCTTAGATATATCCCAACTTCATCGACTCATCCTTAGTTGTTCGAACAAAGTTTGTTCAGCAAAGGTAATCATTTCTTCACTCATCAGAATTACAAACTTGGAAGATGCACAAGCTCAGTTTCACAAATTTATTTCAAATAGAGATTTTGTGATGGAATTTAATGTCAAAGATGATTTCCTTGGAACTGGTCTTGTTGAATTAATTATGCATTGGGCTATACAAAAATTGTTAGGTTGGACTAGGAGACCTTCTGAAACCCTGGTTAAAGAATTCTTGGCTAATATTTCTCATCAGATTAAACAGCTGAGTAATAATTTTAGGTGGTCAGTCTATGTTCGGAGTCGGATAGTATCATTTAGTCCTTCCAATCTTCGTCGTTGGCTGGAGTTATCACCCATCACTGAAGGAATAGATGAAGAATTTGAAACAGCCACTAATACATTAGCCTTAGAACTTACTGGAAACCCTTGGCCTACAGAAAAAATGACTGCCGCATTGCTTACCCCAAGTATAAGGTGCTTCACAAAATTGCCTTACACAATATTGACAAAATCGTGTTCACAGTGACTCGTTAAGCACACTCCAAGATGTTGCCTGTTCCAGGTTTACTTCATGCCTACTCCAGTATCACAATGTTCCTATTATTGAGGGTAACACATTCACCGCACCAATCCTCGTCCTCCGTCCATCTAATTAAGTCACTAAGAGACCAGCATCTCTGGCAAGACCAAGCCTCTAAGAGGATCACACCAGTTTTCTGAAACTCAAGTGAGGCATTTAACTACTATGTTCACTACATTGTATGATAATTTTGAGCTTCATCACATATAAATGAGGGCTTTCCTTGTGGCCTTGGCCAAGCGGACTAGAACTCCTATTCCAGAATAACATCAAGATGCTGCCATCCTGATTTTGGTTCTGATAGAACTCAACATCCTGACACTAGCCTTGAGAATTCTCCACATTCTGACTTTGATGCTGATGTGTCTCCACATCAAGATGTTGCTCTCAGACCTTCTTCCCCTAAGCGCAAGAAGAGAACCTAGACTGGTGGTTTGATAAAGAAGACCCGCAAGGGCACCTCATAGAAGGGTTAACACTTAGTATCTTGTGGTTGGTTGTTTTCTCTATTTTGCCTTCGGACCCTTCTTTAACTTAGTTTCTTTCGTTGCTTTCATTTTTACTTTGGCCCCTCTTTATTACGAAAGGGGTAGCAGGAATGCTATTGCTTAATTAGGAATTTCTTTTGCTTGGTAATTAGGAATTGCTTTAAATTAAATAGCTTGCATATGATATGGTAATTAGGATTTATTGCTTTTAATAAATCTCTT
Organism: Forsythia viridissima; assembly: GCA_030279155.1. Classification (NCBI taxonomy): domain Eukaryota; kingdom Viridiplantae; phylum Streptophyta; class Magnoliopsida; order Lamiales; family Oleaceae; genus Forsythia; species Forsythia viridissima. The sequence goes on from CM059042.1 coordinate 33,134,987, forward strand.
GTTCTTGAATCTGATTTGCCTGTTTGCTCATCTCAAAAACAACTTGATATAAGTTTTGTAATTAAGTGATGCTAAAGGGGGAGATTGTTGAAGAATCTGGTTTTTGTTGGCGTTCTTATTTATATTTTATTGTATTAATGTGAGCCAATTAGGAGTCAATCATTATCTAGTAGTTGAATGGAAATGTTAATGCTATATTTATCCCAATCTATTTATCAATTTTAGTTATTCTAAAACTCTTGTTCCTTATCAGATAAATAAGTGATTGAGTTAATTGCACGTTAAGCATTCTATATGAACTAGGTTTCTAAGTAGATAAGATATTGAAATATTATCTTTCTTCTTATCTACTTAAATGAAAATATCTAATTGGATCTATTTTCATATACTTGTGAAATATCTCACCTAATCTTTTATAAAGCTTATTTAAACTTAAAGACTTATTTTGTCTTATTTCTGTATAAGATAAATACTAAGTTATTAAGTTTAGATAAACTTCTTTTGCTATAAATAAGACAGCTGGTGTTCCAAGATTTTTACGGATTTTGAAAGCAAAAATTCTCAAGTATTTAAGAGGAAATCACTTGTGAGTTGTGATTTCCAAAGAAATATTCAAAAGTCCTAGCTCGATCAAAAATTCTATTTTTGTGAACGGCTCTGAAAAACTAAGCATTGTAGAAATCCATTATGAGAGAGAATGGAATTTCGGCAACAAGTGTATTTACAATCTGGGTACATTCGTGGAATGGACCAAGATCAAGATCTTTACTGCATTGCTTAACTAGATAAAGAAAATCTAAAACATAGAAGTTTTATTGTTGTTCTTAACTCAGTTTTATTTTTTGTAAATTGCTAATAAAGTTTTAGATTAGATCTAAAATTGTAATTCCAACAAAGTTGAGACATGTGTAACATGTTCTAAATTAGTGGATTTATTTACCCGTGGCATGGTAGCCCGTGGATGTTTCCCTTACCGTGGATGTTTCCCTGAAGGGTTTACCACGTTATATCCGATGTGAATCAATATTTAATCGTCTTACATATTAACCATCTCGGACTGCGGAACGTTCAATATAATGTTTTGACATTCAACAAACTTTCATCAACATCAGAACATTAAAGTGAACATTCGATTCAACCCCTTTCTAGGTTGTTTGCTATATAGATTTAAAACTTACACTAATAATGCCAGAACTTCCAACAAGAAAAATGAAAATCATAGAGGTATGGTTTTATGCCACAAAAACATGAATAAGGTTAAAATGCTCTTCTAATTCATAATTCTCTCCCAGTAATTGCTTGATATATAATGCATCATCACTTGATGGAACCCAATATATCTGATCCTGACCGGATTGGTTAATTGGTATCTTATTAATACACTCCACAACATTTTCTGGTAGAATACTAATTAGTAGCTTCCCATCCCCCTTCGCTCTAGAAACTGCAAACCCTTATATCGGAGATCACAACTTTAAAGGATAAGATTGAAAATAACAACAAGATTGAAGATAACAACACTCAAATCCTGTCATGAACTTATTTCTCAACCTTGGCTTACCAGAAGTGCAGCTACACGCCAATTGACATGGATCGATCATCTCATCAACATGAGTTGCAATCTTCTTGAGTACTGTCATATTTGTTGTAGACTTGTAATTCAAATTATCTTTGGATTCTTATCATTTTTGTGAACTATAAATATGTACCTTGTAACACAATTTAATTCACATAAATGACGAATTAGTATTCTTAGTAGCTTTTACTTTACACGTCAAAGCAACCAAGCTCTAATGTGACTACCTTATAATTCTTTTTCTTCCTCATCTCATCTATCGCTCATATTTTTTTAACTTTCCTGTCCATTCTCATGGCTAATGACACCGCCACCAGCACCACTATTGTCTTTCAAACTCTGGACACCCAAGGTTCGCCCCTTGTACAAATTAATACCGCCACTCAACTTCCTCTTCGGTTAACTACTTCTCCTAAAATTTACAGTTTACGTCCTTGTTCTATGGAATTAGTCTCATCGGCAATCTTGATGGAACCACTTGTTGTCCATAAAAAAACAATCACGGTTGAAGGTGTCCCTGAATCCAACTTATTCTCTGAAGGTGTCAAGACGAATTGATATTCTATTCTGGCCTCGCTAACCTAAGTTCGTTATTATCTTATCTCCTTCATTGCCACAAGCCCCAATGCATGGACTCATCTTGATCGTGTCTTCACACAAACATTCTCAATCCAACATTATTCACTTAAAACACTAGATAAAGTGGACATAATAATAACTAGAGAATTTGAAGAACCGACTTCATAATTTTTAGGTATTGTTTGCATAAATTTCCTTACTTTTTTCTAAATTTTACTAAAAAATTGTACATGTGACAACTTGTTCATATACAAATTTAACTCCGACTACGCTAAAAGTATCATATATAAAACCAGAATAAATGAGGGTTTCAATTGTCGAATTTCTCAAACCTTATTTTATTTTGATTTTTTAAACTCCCGGTAAAAGTTTTGCCTTTAAAAAAAATATTTTGAACCTGGCTCGTGGGCAACTCAGCTCGGCCATGAGGCCCACAAGCAATAGGCTGATCGCCATTGCGATACGAGCCGATCATCTAAACATGGACCGATCACGGATCACCCTTTGGGTCGAGTAGGGGCCCGGTGGCAACGAGTTAAACTGACTCAACTCAATCCATTGACATCCCTACCTATAGCCTATAGGAGAAGGATTTCTCTCCTTAAAAATCACGAGATACTTTTAGAGAACAATTCATTACATATTTGTCTTGAATAAAACATAATTATATTATTAGTTCAACACATATTACTTTCAAATTTTAATTGATTTAATGTGACCAAAATTAATATTAATGTTCTCATATAAATAATATATTTAGGATGAATTAATACTACGATTTATATATAGTAGGCAGAAACCATAATATAACCAGTCCAAAAAGGATAGAAAACTTTATGAAATTTTTTATAACAATTACATAATGAGCTTGTTTAAAATTAATTGATGACTTTGACGAAAACTTTTTAACTTATTTTTAATCTGGACCAAACAAGGGCAATATCGCCTTCAATTTCTAAGAAGAGCAATAACATCCAAAATAGGATTTAAAAAACCTTATAATTCTCATTCAATAGCAATTGATATACCATGCAACTAATTATAAATGCTAGCAGAGTTAAAGAGCAAATATATATATACAAGATAGAGAATGTATGATTGTTTAAAAAAATAGATTATTTTATATATCCAGGTTGTATAGCATAAACAACAAAACAAAACTAATGGTAATGACAACCATAACATTCCTTATGGTTCTTGGTATACTAGTTTTGTCTATTTTTCAACAATAAATTACAGTAACTCAAATAAAGAAAAACCATAAACAAGTGATCACGTGTACTTCGCTCATCAACTCATGCAAGAAGTTCCATAAAAATCTATAAACAAGTGGTCACGTGTACTTTGCTAATCAACTCACGCGAGAAGTACCATAAAAAATCTATAAAAGCCTACAAAACGTTTTAAGTAATGATGCTTCAAATGCTCATAATAATATTGTGTTGTCATACTGAAAATCCGTACATATATACACGTTATACATTCCTTGAGTCCCCATGAAATAAGTGCATAACATCCCTTAAAGCGTGACATTTGAAACTTTTGCTATTACATCTCTCTCTCTCTTCTAGCAAAGGCAAAATGCCTTTTCTTTTTATCCTTCTTTAGGCCATACACTTGTTTCTTATGCTCCATTTTCCTTGTTATGTCTATAGATGGTTGCAAAACAAAATGGAGAAACGATATAGATGACAACTAGAGTGAAATGCATCTTAGATGTTATCTAGATACAAGCACAACATTGAGACTAATCCATTGATCTCAAATCGGAGTTGCTAACAGGCCGAGAATCAACGTGAGGGATCTCTCTATCACCTATCTATCTCTTGTCAAGTATGCTCCCATGCTCAACTTAATTCTATCTAATGAAATTGATAAATGTGGCGTTAGAGTGAGAATTAATTTTTTCTATATCATCTCTCTTAAAAGAGGAAGCTATTTATAAGCATAATACATGTACATTCCCAAAACTTAAGGAATCATATTATGATTACACAACTATGATATATATCCTAAATTATTGCAATCAATTATACATGATATCTATCCTAATTGATTACAATCACTGATAGGGGATTGGGTTTTATAGACCCACCCCGAATACATCTATTGCCAACACTTCTCATCAAGTTGGTACATAGATATCTATCATGCCCAACTTGTTAATCAAATCGTGGAACACTTTTCTTGAGTCCGCTTCGTGAAAACATCATCAATTGGTCTTCAGATTAAACAAACATAAATTGTATGATTTTTTGATCAAGACTCTCCTTGATAAAATGATGATCCACTTCCTCATGCTTAGTACGATCATGTTGAACCGGATTATGTACAATTTCAATGGCTGCAATTTCAATAGCTACCTTATTATCACAATGAAGACTCATTGGTTTCTCATATTCAATTCTTAAATCTTGTAACACACATTGAATCTATAATAACTCGCATACACCATGAGCCATACCTTGGAATGCAGCTTCTGCACTCAATCTAGCTACAACCTTGTGCTTCTTACTTCTCCAATTAACTAAATTACCTTCCACAAAAGTAAAATAACCTGATGTAGACCTTCTATCAGTTTTAGCTCTTGCCCAATCAGAATTTGTGTACCCTTTAATACTCGAGACCCCATTTTTAGAAAATTTTAAACATCTTATAGGTGCACTCTTCAAATACCTTGAGATCCGATATACCCCATACATATGTTCTTCACCTGGTGCATGCATGAATTGACTTACGACACTTACTGCACAAGCTATGTCCAGTCTTGTGTGAGACAAATAGATTAGTCTTCCAACCAACCTCTAGTAGCACTATTTGTCTATTAAAACTTGACTTACACATTCTCCAAGCCTGTGATTCATCTCTATAGGTGTCTCAACTTGTTTGCAAGCTAGCATCCCAATTCCGGTTCAAAGGTCTAACACATATTTCCTCTGTGATAGACGAATGCCATGTTTTGACCTTGAGACTTCATTTCCCAAGAAGCCTTTTTTTTTTTTAATCCAGATCATTTCCTATCAAGACCATGTCATCTGCGTACACAATTAGAACCGTTACTTTTCTTTCTTTGTATTTTATAAACAATGTATGGTCTGAATTACTTTTCTTATAGCCAAACTCCCCCATTGTGGACGAGAATCTTCCAAACTTGGGGATGGTTGCTTCTCTGAGTGGTAACTCCATGTAGACGTCCTCTTCTAAGACTCCATTGAGGAAAGCATTCTCGACATCAAATTGTTGTAGAGGCCAATCTCAATTTGTTGCTATGGCTATAAGAATGCGGTGCCGATGCAAAGGTCTCTTTATAATCGATACCGTACTTTTGTGCATATCCTTTTGCAACTAGCATTGCTTTATATCTATCAATACTCCCATCATCCTTGAGTTTAGCTGTAAAGACCTATCTATAGTCAATCGTCTTCTTAACTTTATGTAATTTACACGTCTCCAAAGTATTGTTCTTTTGAAAAAGTCCTCTATTTCTTCATGTATAGCATTGGTCCACTTTGGATATGCATATGCATCCTGCACACTACTAGGACTAGATACAATGGACAATTTATTAATAGTAAGTGCATATGACTCAGATAACATGTGGAAAGAAACATGGTTACTAATTAGGTACTTTATTTTGGCTTTAGTGGGCACAGCCGCGACACTAGGCTCCTTACTTCTATCTCTACTACTAGGATACGTCGTGGCTCTATGCTCTTGGGATTCTTCTTCTGCTTCAGGCGAAGTATCATGAGAGCCGCTGCTTGGAGTAATTAGAACAGGAAACCAGCACCAGTTCTTGAAATCTCAAAATTCTTATCTTCATCTTCTATTTCAAACAATCCACTTCCATCATTTTCATTGGACAAGTTATCTTCACTAGGACTCTCCCCCTGAAGAGAAGATCTGAAAAATCTCCCTAAATAGTATCGTTCTAACTCACGAAAAGAAACATCCATGGTAACATGCAACTTCCGAGTTTGAGGATCATAACACCTATATCCCTTTTGAAACTCCGAATAGCCAACAAAGACACATTGTTTCACACATGGATCAAGTTTACTTTACAGACCTTTAGTCACATGAACATAAACCGTATAGCCAAAGATCTGTAGTTCAACATTCGGAAGGTGAGGAATAGCAAATAATGATTCCATCTTCTGTTGAGGAGTTTGAAAGTCTATAACACTAGGTAGTGTCCAATTAATCAAATAGTCCACGGACTTTACTGCCTCACCCAATAAAACTTAGGCATATTGATACCAAAGAGAGAAGCTCGACCTATATCTAGTATTTGTATATTTTTCCTTTTAGCCAATCCATTTTGTTGTGGAGTGTGCATGAAATTTGGTATTGAATTTCATGTTGCTTCAAAAAATTACCTAAATGGACATTCACAAACTCTTTACCATTATCAAATTGCAAGGCACGAATCTACCTTTGTTATTGAGTATTCACCATACTATGAAATTTTTAAAAGCCAAACACGCATCACTTTTATTTGGAAGAAGAGATATCATTCATCAATAAATGTAACAAGATAATGGGCTGATTTTTTTTTTCGGACCTATGTATATGAATGAATAACAGTAAAAGGTTTCAAACTTTTATTCAAACTTGGTAAATAAGAAATACGAGGGCTTTTAGCTAGTTCACAAGTCTTACAATGAAATTTGAAATTATTCAAACTAGAAAACAAATACGGTTGTAATTTCCTAAGATAACCAAAAGAAAGATGTCCGAGACTTCGATGCCACAACCAAACACTCGCTCGAGCCTTATTTTCACTATTTGTTTGATTTGCATGACTGAGCTTCGAACCTCCATTATATGTTAACTCCAAGTAATCAAATTTGCCCCATCTAACACCATAACCAAGAGTCTTCTGAATGGAAATGTCCAGGAAAACACAAAAGGAAGGCCAAAACGTTACACTGCAATGTCCAGGAAAACACAAAAGGAAGGCCAAAACGTTACACTGCAGGCAATGTACAAGTAAGTTGGCTAACAAAAAAAAGATTATATTCGAGAAATGGAACCACAAATACAGTATCTAAGATGAGAGTATCCAATAATATTGTTAGGTTGTGTTTGCCCGTCGAGTAAATTATTTGTACTCGTGACATTTTGAAATAAAATTAATATATTGATTGATATATTGATTATATTATTTTGAGCTTACATTTGTCTATAGGTCGATTTGATATTACAAATTGAGTGTTTAAGTTGTTAAACACGGAAAGATTCAATCTGTAATTCGATCAGTAAATAAATATGGATAATTGATTTTGATAAGATCGTCTCGATTTTATTAAAGTCTATCTTTGAGTTTGGTAATAAAATTGAGAATACATTTGGAATGTATTGAACGGGAGTATGTGAAATTAATTTGTGACATCGACTAGACAAATTTAATTTCACTTGACTATCGTACATGGGACCTTAATCCTGAGCGGATAATGGACTTCGATTACTAGCTTGAAGTTCTTTGAAGTGTCAATGAGTGAGATAAAATTGCTAATCAATATCTCGATAATTTGGGAATTAGAGTGAACTAACGAGGAAACATATATTCGTAATAAGGAATCCGTCACCTTTAAGGTATGATCATAATATCAATGGTTCTTCTAGTGTACAGTTTAATCTGAGCTCAGTAGTTCGACATTTATTGTTGAATTCAATTATGTGATGTGATCACATCGACTTGTCAGATAGAAGATGAGAGTTGAGAATTTGTGAATATTTGAATAAGGACATTTTGTTCATTTTACTTATTTTGAATATTCAAGTTGATCGACGGGGGTAAGATGTAGGATCGATAAGTCGGAGGATATAATTATTGATTGTTGCTTCAGTAATTTCAATTAGACTAAGAGTGCAGTCTTGTTCTTTTAGTAGAATAGAACTTGATTAATAAATTATTTTGACTGATCAAGAGTTGACCAAGTCAAAATTAATTTATTAGAGCTTAGTTTAATTAGGTCCGATCAAGTCCCCTCAGTGGCTCCAATATATAGAGCTAAATAAGCTTATTACCTATTTTGGGCTGTGCAGAAGTGGGCATGGGTTATGGTACTAGGGTTGGTAGGGTGTTTTGGAATGTAAGTGAGTTATAAATAGTCTCATAAGACTGTTTTTCTAAGGTGATAAGCATATAGGCATCATACACACTAAAGTGTGAAGTGTGTATTTTCTCCTAACAAAGAAAACCCTAATCTTAGTATAACTTAGATCTAGAGAGGTGACCACACACTAGTATACCTACTCTTGGAGAACACTAGTGAAGGCTTGAGGGTTTGTAGCTTTGGAAGATTCAAGTAAGCCGTTGATAGGAATTTTGTAAAGTACGCTACAAGGGTAATTCCTTCAACACCTATGTGTTCTTGTAATTTTATTTAATCCAGTTGAATGCACGAAATAAATCAGATCTTGTAGAGGGATATTTGATCATCACAGAAAATTAATTTTTGTGATGTCTAGATCCCGGTTTCCAACAAATATGACGGACCATTCCCCAGTAATATGAGAGGTACTACCATTGGTTGTGGAAATAACCGACTGAGAGGAAGGGATAAATACTTTTAGCTGACCAAGGTGTCTAGTCATGTGATTAGATGCACCTATATCAATAATCTACGTAACCTTTATAGAAGTGACAAAAAATGCAAAAGCTTCCTCTGATGATGCTATTATAGCCGTCTCTACAATATTCTTTTGAGGTTTCTTCATAAAATCCCACCATCCAAGATAGTCAATAATCTCATAGCATCTCTATTTTGAATTACCATCTTCACCACAATGAGTACATACCAACCTTTTAGATGATTGTTTGAAATTGTTCTTTGATGGACCCCTTGAAAATCCCTGTCAAATTCGATTGGCTATCATGGTTGAGTTGTCTGAGATTGGGTAAGAGCCTCCCATAATTTTTTTCTTGTCATACTCCCTCTAGACATATGCATCTGCACTATGAAGATCAAGCTTCGGATCCTTTCACAAGATTTTCCCACGAAATTGTCCCAATTGAGCATCAAGTCTACTTAGAAAAATATGAACCCGAAGTCTCGCCATAGCCGAATGCAATTGAACAATCCCTACAACAGTCTCCTCTTAAGAAGTAGTTATGTGATCAATCTACTGAAAAATATCAACAAGTTCGTGTAATATGTTGATAGTGGGTGAACACTTTGCTAGGTAGAGAAAGATCTCTGATTCAATTAAAAAATGCACGTCTCATCCGATCCATCTAAGAATGTTCTAGCAACCGCCTCCCATATTTCATTCGTTGTGGAAAGAAAAATAAATCACTGCATCAATGATGGACTCATCGCGTCAATAAAGCAATCTTTTGACTCGATTATTTTTAGTACTCCAAGTCTCCAATTTTAGATCTCTAGTTGCATCTTTTATCATCTTTCTAGTTAGGTATCAGGGCTTGCTAGATCACCAATCCGCATCTCCATAAGTTGAGACAATAACGAGTAATTAGTCTCATCCAGTGTAACACTGATTAGAAATGCCGAATTATATTGGTGGACTATGATTTGCGGTGTTCAGGGTTGTGGTAGCGACAGTGGTTTCACATGGTGTGTCCGTCATAAGGCTGACAAGAGACCAAGATATAATATACAATCGGATACAAAATACGAGAGTGAAAAAAATTAGATTTGCTCTGGTACCATGTCAAACATGGTGTTAGGGTGAGAATTAATTTTTCTAGATCATCTCCCTTAATGGAGAAAGCTATTTATAGGCAGAATACATATACATTCCCAAAATTTAAAGACTCCTATATTGACTACACAATTATGGTATCTTTCCTAATTGATTACAATCAATCATAATTGATATCCATCCTAATTTATTACAATAACAGATAGGAGATCAAGGTTTAAAGATCCACCATGTATATATCTCTTGCCGACAGAAATGCTCCCCAGGGCTGGCGAGAGTAGAGATAGATATGCTAATACCACCCAACGAGCTCCGAAATTTTTCTCAACTTCATTATATCTTCAAATCAATTAATTAAAGGTGTGTTCTCTCTCTATCGCTTTTTTTAGTCTTTCCCTTCCCCCAACAAATTATCTCTTTTTTCATTTCATCTTAGGATTAACTATTTCATTGGTCATTGAACTTCAAAGTTTTTTTTTCATGGTCACTCAACTTCCAAACGTGATAATTGTCCATCATTCTGTTGGATTCCGTTAAACGAGTTGTTTACATGGCTAAAGAAACTCCTACATAGCATGTCAACACTCTTAACTTTGTCCAACTGGCCCAATTGTATTGTCAAATGGTCACTGAACTTTTCTCACATTTTCCATGATCATTGAACTTTAAAATATTTTTCCATGGTCACTAAACTTTCCATCGTGATACTCCATGGTCACTAAATATTTTCATAACATTGAAGACAAGTCTCCACAACCATTTTCCATCGAAAGGATTTAAAAAATTCTCATAACATTGACGACAAGTCTCCATAACTATTTTTCATAGCAAACCCGGACTTTATATGAGGCCCAAGAGGCACACACAAAAAAAAATGAAATTAATGAGAAAAAAGGTAGTTGGAATATTAATCCCCGAACGGCACACACAGACACTCTAAAATTTTGATTTTAACAATTTCTTAACCACGTTCTGCATCAATTAACACACATAGAGACCCACGTGTTTTTCTTTGTTATGGTGGTGGGGATGCTAATTGCTTTCTTTATTATGTTATTTGATAAATTCTAAGTTCAGATTTATTATACCATCAATATATGTTATTCCTGCATTCATGATTTTTGTGGTTTAGTTTGTATTGGGTGTTAAATTTTGTTTGTTGTTTTATTGTTGGGTTTTGAGTTTATTAATTTAATTCTAAAAAAAAACTATTATGAAGAAAAAAATTGAATACATACTATAATTTGAAGGGGCCAAGTTTTAAAGTTTAACTTAGGTCTGAAAAACCTAAAGTTCAGCCCTACGTTGATGTTATTGAGAATTTATAGATCATTGTTCACCACTTGAAAGAGAAACATGGCTCGGATTTGTAGTCCAAACTCTACAATGACAACACCTCAAATTGGAACCAAAATGACTTATTGTTAAGACCATACACTATTGGTATATCATTCACAAAGAAAAATAATATCACAATTTGGATGAAGGAATAAGAATATCAAAGAGACCAAAAAGGGGTCGAAAGTCACATAGACCTAGGGAAACAAAGGCAGACAAATTTCACCAAGAAAATGGACTACCATCTCTATTATGCTTTAATTGGCTGCTATAATGTGTGTATGTGTGTGCGTGCGTGTGTGTGCGAGTGTGTATACTAGGTTAATTAAGTGGTAACTCTAAAACCATCCGACAAGACAAATAATTTGGGTCAACTAAAAATAGGCCACTAAGCAACGACACAAAGGACCGTTAATCCTCCAAGTGGCCCATTAAGTCTTTTGGTTCTTCTTTGTTATTTTGGACCAACACATTGCGTAGTGGACTATATAATTGTCTTCAATCTTGAGCTCGAAACCTATGAAGATATAAATGGATCCTAATTAATCATCACAGCCTTGATGTATATTTGGGATCACAAAAGTAAACCCAACGTATGTGATTTAATCATGACCTGTAATAAAGCCAATAATTCATTCTACTCTACTCAAAATTTAAAAGGAACAAGGTGACAATCAATTCCCAACAACATACATAAATCCAATCAACAATACACATTGAACTACATGTATATGAACATATACAATGAAAAAATATATACCAAGAAACTATGTTTTAAATCAAATCAAACCGCTGATAAAGGTTATGTTTGATTTGGTTTGGTTTGGGTGATTAAGCAAATTGGTATAGATTTGGAAGATTGTTTAACTGTTATAAGCGGTTTGATTTTAAATGAGAGACTTAACCTAGATTCAATATAGTAACACATCGAAATAAAATCCAAAACTACAAGATATTGTATAAAGTTTCCTCACCTATTCGCATCGTAAAAAAGTCTTGTTAGATTGATCATGCCTGGACAAGATCTTTCCCTACACTCTCTAAATTGTAGTGACGGCTGTTGATAGGACAAATCTAAAGTGTCTTACAGTTTTCTTGGAGATAAGGGACCTAGACATAACCTGCATATATAAGTTCCTCCCGTCATGGAAACCTAATTGGATTAGACCCATTCATTAACTCATACATAGGCCTAAACAAACAAGGTGCACCATGACCAATAATCTTGTTATGCTCAGAATAGCCAATTGATATCCAGGCATTGTTAAGCTACAACCCAACTCCTTTAAAAGTCCAATCAATGTTAGCACAACATAGAAAATTCCAACATGAAAATGTGTGCAAGGCAAGAATGGACAAAGGAAAGGGAATTCATGCTCAAAAAAATTTCAGGTTAATTATTTCATGTGGAATACTTTTAAAAGTTCAGTGAACTATATTGAAGTTTAATGATCATCCAATAACAAAAGGGAAATTTTAGTGACCATTTGAGAACACGATTTGTCCTAGTTGAACAAACTTAATAGTGTTGATATGACATATAAAGTTTTTGGTTGCTATGTCTGTAACAACCATAATTTGTTCAGCTTTTAATTTCAAGTAAATAATTTTTTTTACTTTCGACGCTACGAACCTCCTAGTACATTTTAAATATTTTTTCACGTTAAATATTGCGCACGTTTGCTTTAAATTTTAAGTTTGACGAATGTAGAATATTAATTTGAAAACGAACCCTGTTCTATTTTGAGTTTTGGTAAGTTTTTAAATTTCAAGTTGTGTGAAAAATAAATTTCGACTAGCATGAATTATTATTTTGGTTTGCTTTGTTTAATTAAAAGTCTCGGCCCATTATTCTCAATTTTCTTAGTCAAAGCCCGACTCATTTTTCGGCCCAAAAGTTCACCTATAATGAGCCCAAAACCCGATTTATTTTGACTCCAAAATTCAACCAATAATCGACCCTCTTTGCTGCCATAAAACCGACCCCTTTGCATCCATGAAAAACCGCCCAACCCATGATCCATTATCCACCCATTTCTCTCAAAAAACTGCCCAACAGCACTCCATTTTCAACCAACCAAATAGCCCCTCCCATACTCTGAAAAAAACTGCCCTAGCTCTCCATTTTCAGCCAGCCAAACAGCTCCCATGCAGTGAAGAAAACCGTCCCCTATGATCTTCCAAAACCTCCATTTTCTTCCCCACTTCCTCCCTCATGTTAGAGCCCTTCTCCACCACCAGAAAACTGTCAAAAAATTGCTCCAATCTATCCCAGAATTCAGCCCTGCGGTTCTCCATTTCTCCTCACTCTTCAGTCCACAAAATAAGTGTGTTTACCTCCAAATTTTCCAAAGAATTTGGCCCCTCCAAGACCTCATGTTCCCTCACTATTTCCGCCTCAAAAATCACAACCTCTTTCTCCTCATTTCACTGTACAATTTGGCCCTTTGAGTCCCAAGTTTTCCTTCATTTGTCAGTTCCAAAAAAAATCATCTTTGGTTCCATGTTCTTTCCATATTTTCGACCAGCACATTGAGTACTCTAACCTTGCATTTTGTTTCCAATTTTCAAAAATATATACACCAATTCTCTCCTCATTCTTTCCCTCAACCTCAGTCAAATTATCACTTTTCCTTCCCTCCTTTCATCTCCTTTCTCAGCTAGCAGAAAAGAATCTAGCAAACTTGGTTCTTCTTCTTCTTTTCATCTTCAGAAACGTTCAAAATTCCAGTACGATCTGTCAAGATTTTCGGCCAGCAGTAAAAGGTTTTAACCTTTATTTTAACTTCACAAAAGTTCTTTATATATATATATATATATAGTGTGGGTTTTGGTTTTAGAAAAGGCGTAGTAACGATTCATTCTCCATCACAACTTCAACCGAAATCTCGTTTTGAGGTAGTTTTATTTACTACTTTTACTATATTTTTAAATCATGTTCAGGAAAATTATTATGTTATGTAAATGCCATGTAAAATTAATTATGAAGGAAATTTATGATTGTGGTTAAAGGTAATCATATATGCATGATGGAGATTTATGGAAATCACATTTAACTTCATGGTGCTAATTACCAATTTATGTTGTTCCTATGTACGTTTGAAATGATGGCATGAGCATTTATGTTTCCGTATAATTTTTTCCACATGTTAGTAAATATTGCTACTGAATATTTCTTATGAAATACTCACTCCAAAAACGAACAAACTTTCAGATTGAAAATAGTGGCATTGACGCGATGGTGTAGGCTAGCAAACACGATGTGGATTTCCTTATTTAATTTAAGTTTTGACATCGAATGATCGAGTCAATCATGATGTAAATATGATATTTTAAGTATTGGATTTTCAGCATTTAATCGTGTAATATGTATGGAAAACGAGATGTTGGTTTCATTGTACTAAAAGTTTCAAGTTAGAAATTGCCTAGTTTCAATTTTCTGAATTTTCAACTTAGTGTCCCTACTTTGAAAAATCATAACTCTCTGTACGTTTAGAGTTTTTGAGTGAAATTAGTGGCTATGGAAAACCTTATATGTGGTCAAATGAAAGTATTTAGAATCACTCAAAAATTCTATCGTATGATTTATTATTTATGTTCAAGCAACTTTGGCTAATATTTTCACATATCAAACGACGTAGCTAAGGTTTGAAATTTTAACATGTTATAGTCTGCAGTCCCAAATATCTATAATTCAATTTTTTTAATTTTTGCAATTTGTTTGAATAGTTAAGTAAATTGTTGTGATACCTATCATGGTATAGGAAAAATCTTGAAAATTTGAAGTTCCGCAATAGTTATCTTTTTAAAATCTTTCAAGAGCACATGAAATATTATTTGGAATGGTCAAATATTAATTAGAGATTATTTTAGTGAACCTCCTAATTGAGAAAATTCGGGCCATTACAATGTCAGCAACACCTTCAACGTAATATGTCTGAATGATGGACGGGTATCACGTTTCGAAGTTGAGTGACTATTGAGATAAAATTTAAAGTTCAGTGACCAATGAAATAATTAACCCTTTCATCTTATTGATTACAATAATTCAAAAAATTAAGGTATTTTATCATTCCAGTGGAGGCTAAACATAGAGTTCATAGTGGTAAGTCTGAAATTGTGGAAAAGTATATCTAATGTATGCACAATCTTGCAGTACGATTTGGTGTCTCTAACCTCAACAGATGTGATGATTTACACCAAGAGGCGGGGGTAGATATAGGGTGGCTCTCGTATGCTGGAGTTTCCCTTGGTCCAAAATTTCATTTTTAAGTCAAAAAAATGAAAAAAAAAATTATATGCAAATTTTACTTTTGTCATATATTACCTGAAGAAATAAGAAAGAAATGAAGAAATATAAAAGAGAATATATGTTGAGAAATAATTCTCTATATTGATTTGATTGAATAACGAATATTACAAGAGTACAATGTATATATACTAGTAGAAAAAACAATCTGCCTAAATATATGAATATTACATATATGATATCTTTCTATAAATACAATTCTACCAACAAGGTAAATATAAAATATGGTAAGTAAATATATGTTAATACTCCCCCTCAAGTTAGAGCATGTATATCAAAAGTGCCCAACTTGCGAGTGAAAATGTGAAATGCCTCCTTGCCCAGTGCTTTAGTAAATAAATCTGCAATCTGATTGCTGCTTGGAACATAGGCAGTCTTGATCTCTCCCTTAATGATTCGTTCACGAACAATATGATAATCTATTTCAATGTGCTTTGTCCTCTCATGATATACTGGATTAGCCGCAATATGTATTGCTGCTTGATTGTCACAATATAAGGTTGCTGCCTGTGGGTGATCCACACATAAATCTGTCAGCAACTGTATCAACCATGTAAGCTCACAAGTAATGGAAGCCATTGCCCTATATTCTGCTTCTGCTGAAGATTTGGACATAGTCGTTTGCTTCTTGCTTCTCCATGATATAAGTGCCTTTTCCAAAAATACACAATATCCCGTAATTGATCGTCGTGTAGTAATGTCTCCAGTCCAATCTGCATCACAAAATTCTGCTAGTTGCAATTTCCCACTTGATGGGAAATATAATCCTCATCCTGGTGCTCCTTTCAAGTATCGGAGCAATCGGTGAACTGCATCAAGATGGGGTTGTCTAGGTGCTTGCATGAACTGACTGAGTGTATTGAACGAATATGAGATTTTCGGTCTAGTAATGGTGAGATAAATGAGCTTCCCTACCAACCGTCGATAATATGTGGGATTTTTCAACAATTCTCCATCTGTCGAATTAAATTTTGATGACTGCTCCATAGGAAATGCTACAGGTTTCGCTCCAAGTAAATCGGCCTCTTGAAGGATATCAAGAGTATACTTCCTTTGATTTATCGAGATCCCTGATCTCAAGCAAGCAATTTCTACTCCAATAAAGTATTTTAGTGTGCCAAGGTCCTTCAACTTGAATTGAGATGCAAGAAACGTCTTCGTGGAAGAAATCGCTTCTTTATCGTTTTCTGTGACAATCATATCATCCACATATAATAGAACAGCTGTAAATGAATCACCACTGACATTGGTAAAGAGTGAATAATCTGCATGTGGCTGTTTGAACCCAAACTGAATAACAGCAGATAAAAAATTTTGAAACCAAGAACGAGATGCCTGTTTCAATCTATATAGAGATTTATGAAGTCAACATACAACTGGTGTCTCTCCCTGTCGACGAAATCCAGGTGGAGGAGTCATATAGACTTCTTCATCAAGGGCACCATGAAGAAAGGCATTGTGTACATCCATCTGATGAAGCGTCGAGTTGTGAATAGAGGCGACAGCAAGTAAGCATCTGACTGTTGTTAACTTTGCAACTGGAGCGAAAGTTTTATTATAATCAATCCCTTCTCGTTGTATAAACCCCTTTGCCATCAGCCATGCTTTGTAACGTTCAACAGTACCATCAGAATTACATTTGACCTTAAACATCCACTTACAACCAATAGGATGAGAACCCGGAGGAAGTGGGACAAGGGACCAAGTGTTGTTTTCTTCCAAGGCACGGATTTCATCATTCATAGTAGCTACCCACTTGGGATCCTGACATGCTGCCTCAAATATTGATGGCTCAAAAATATGAGAAATATTGTATGTAAGGGCACGATGAACAGAAGAAAGATTACTATATGATACATACCTTGATATAGGATGTCGAATGCTGGATTTGACCGGAAGAGACCCGGTTTGAGTAGGTAGAGCATGATTGATATAGTAATCTTTTAGGTAAATTGGGATTTGAATTGATCTTGTGGATCGTCGAATTTGGTCATTAGGTATGACAGGAGGTTGGTTTGGCTGTCTGCCAGGTGAAGGTGGGAAAAATTGCTCAACCGATCGACCAGAATGTGGAGACGGTCGACCTTCTGAGCTCTCTGTAGAAACGGATAAGGCAACCGGCTGACTAGACGGTCGATCGGGTGAACTCTCTGTTGAAATGGATGATGGTACCGGTCGACCGTTTGAACAGTGTGTGGGACCTGCAGGCAAAGAATCTGTTTCTGCTATATGTTGGTCCTCAGGGTAAGGTAAATATGGCATTTCAACATCCAGAGGCATAGATTGTGGTAATGGAATGAAGTTGGTGTCTTCATTTGGCTGGGAGGCATATGGAAATATGGTTTCATGGAACACAACATCCTAGGACACCACTAGTCTTCTATCGGTGAGGTCATATAAAAGGTATCCTTTTTGCCCTAAGGAGTAACCAAGAAACACACATCGTCTGGCCCGTGTGTCAAATTTATGGCTGGGTTTGAGGTTGGTGGCAAAACATAGGCAACCATAGACACGCAAATGGGAATAAGATGGTAATTTCTTGTGCAATCTCTCATATGGTGTTTTGTGTGAAAGTAATGGAGAAGGTATCCGGCTGACAAGATAACAAGCCGTTTTGATATGTTCCCTCCAAAATTTTAATGGAAGGTTAGCTTGAAATCGAATGGCACGGGCTACATTAAGGAGGTGGCGGTGTTTTCTCTCTACAACTCCATTTTGTTGTGGGGTATAGGGACATGACCTATGAAAATCAGTACCATGTTGATCTAAAAAGGCTTGCAAGGATAAAAATCTTGGCCATTATCAGATCTTAGGACTTTTATGGGCAGGTTGTGTTGTGTTTTAACCCAAGCAAAAAAATTCTTAATTATGCCTTGAGTTTCAGATTTGTGACGCATAAGGTGTACCCAAGTATAGCGAGAGAAATCATCAACGATTGTAAGGAAATATCTAGCACCAGAATAAGAATAAATTTTATGAGGGCCCCAGTTATCACAATGAATTATATCAAATGGTTTATTACTAGAAATTTGGCTAACTTTAAAGGGCAATCTAGATTGTTTTGCCAAATGACATACGTCACAAATATCATGAGAATCAATACTAATATCTAAGACATTTTGTGCTAGGAATTGAATAGGTGAGGCTGAAGGGTGTCCAAGACGTCTATGCCACAGATTGGTAGAACGAGTGGTAGTATGATGTATTTGCGGTCTTTGTAAAAAGTAATATAGGCCGTTACTCTGCCTTTCCAAGCCAATCGTGTTCTTCGTAGTCAAATCCTGCATGACACAAAAATTGGGAAAAAATGTCACAGAGCAACCTAACTTTCTAGTAAGTTTACTGATAGATAACAGATTTACTTTGAAGTTGGGAACATAAAGCACATCATCAACAGTCATATTATTCCCTAAGTTCACAACACCAATTGATTTAATAAGGGCACGACCCCCATCCGGTAATTGAACAGTTTTGTGCTTTGGCATGGATTTATTCTCAACGATCCCATCCTTCGTCACATGGTCAGTGGCCCCGCTATCAATAATCCATGAATTACTCGAAGAGGTAGTAGAGGAATTGATACCTAATGTATTAATATGAGACTTATCATTACCCGTCTTGCCTTTTAGAAGTGTCATGATATGCTCGTATTCCTTGGTTATGAGGGTTTTTCCTTCCTTTGGGTCAGGTGTAGAAGCGGCGGCAGTATTTGTGAAGCGTTTGTTTTGTAGCTTCACGTCCTTCCCATGAAATCTGTGCCCTGGAGGAAAGCCGTGGATAAAATAGCAGGTATCAATAATATGGCCAGTCATCCCACAGTGGGCGCACTTTTTCTATCCAGTTTCCGTCGAAACGGTCGACCGGTAGGATGAACCGGTCAACCGGTTGGGCCGAGTGTCACTTTTCCTGTTTGATTTTTCTCAATTGATTGAATGTTGCCCTTCACGATCTGTTGCAACTTCAACTTGTCTTTCATGTTGCATTAAAATAGCGTGTACCTTTTTGGTATCTGGGAAGGGGCTCATCATAAGTATGTTTCCACGAACTGTGGAATAAGAATCATTCAACCCCATCAGGAATTGCATGGCCTTCTCCTTCTCATCCCTTGTAGCTAATGCCTTAAGATTCCCACAAGTGCATCCAATTGGGTTGTGATAAGAACCCAGTTCATCCCATAGTCCTTTTAATTTGGTGTAATAAACTGACACCGATTGATTTCCTTGTCGATGCTCAGCAATTTCTTGGCGAATCTGATATATCCGCGCGTCGTTACCTTGAGAAAATCGATCTCGTAGGTAGTTCCATACTTCTGTGGCAGATTCAGAGTATATGATACTTTCAATAATATCTGGATGTACTGAGTTAAGTATCCATTATAGTACCATGTGATTACTCCGTTCTCAAATAGAATACTTCTCATCTTCTACTTCTGGCACTTTGATCTTTCCATCAATGAAGCCAATTTTATTCTTGGCGATGAGGGCAATTCTCATAGCCCTACTCCATTGTCCATAATCGTTTCCATCAAGTGGTTTAGAAACAAGGATTAAGCCGGGATGATCGGATTGCTGTAGAGCCATGGGATCTGATTGGACAATCGTCGCTTCTATGATTTTTGTATCAGACATCGTTGCTCATAATCGTTGCTCTGATACCATGAAAAAATATGAAAGAGATGAAGAAATATAAAAGAGAATATGTGTGAAGAAATAATTCTCTATATTGATTTGATTGAATAATGAATATTACAAGAGTACAATGTATATATACTAGTAGGAAAAGGAATCTGCATAAATATATAAATATTACAGATATGATATCTTCCTATAAATGCAATTCTACCAACAAGGTAAATATAAAATATGGTAAGTAAATATATGTTAATATTACCTCGATCTAAATGTTTTTTAACTCTCGCCTAGATTCACCCCTAGCAAGGAGAAATTCCACCACGCAGCCTGTTTCTGCCAGAGAATTTCCATAAATGCATGGAGATAGAAATGCTCCCCACTGTTGGGGTCCAAGAGTCTATCTTTCACAACATAAAGCCAACTAAACTACATATGTTTCTCCATAAGTAGTTGTTTCATATAACTATATAACGCACTAAACGACTCTAAGCCCAACAATGGTTGATGTACATTCTTAAAGGATATATAGATCGAGGACGCTTGACAACGAAATGATTGAAAATATATTCTTGACAAGCTAAATAGCACTCTAATCGATTTATTTTTTCATAATTTGTGAATAACCATTTGTGGTGGTGTTAATGTAGATGGAGTGAAGCGTTAGGGTTATTCCTATATCCCCCTTTATGAAAATTACTATGGCAGTTACAGGCTGCATAATGGAACTATGGAAGCACTCTAGCTTTATACCCCCTCCTTCAATTACAAATTCATTACTCACATTGAGGAAAAAACCACCCAATTGTCTTGCATGATTACACAGTACTAGATTAAATTCACCGCAATCATCGACTTAGTACGATTAACTCCACATTGTGCCTACTTATATGAGAGAATGTAGATTTAAGTAATTTATATGAAGATATATAGAATGAAGTAATACATTTTTCATTTCGTGTACTTTACATAGTCATGGAATTCTCAGTTCGTTAGTACAACGTTTTAATATAATTGAAGTTACATCTTGTCTAACCCATGCCTTTACTTTCTTTTTTCTGTATAATTTTAGAACCCTGGCTTTTCTCCTTTCTTCCTTATTTATAGCTCTTGATTTAGGGTCCGAAATCTTGCTTCAAAGATACATAAAAACCTACCAAAATAGTGTCCCAACCAAGCTGAAAAACTACCTCGCGAACGTCTACTCGAGTGGGTGCCAAGTCCGCTCGAGTAGATAGAGGTACCCAAATTTTTGTTTATGGCTCACTCGAGCAGCCAGAGCATCTGACTTTTTCACCTTAGGCCCACACAAGCAGCCAGACGTGCCTGAAATTTTCTCTTTCTCCCTCTTGCCTTGGCTCAGGGAGGATTATATGGTGCTCAGCTGACCCATGCATTAGCCTAAGCGAAATATCTCATAATTTAGCCGCATTTTCCTTCATTCCCATTCAAATTTGATTTTGTTCTAAACACAAGAAACAAGATAAAATCAATATAGTTTTTATTCTAATTATTTGAAATGTGCCACAATAATCTAATTAAGACAACCTAAACGAGTGTATAAAATACACTTATCAGCCACATCAGTCATCCTTCTATCAAGATAATTAAATTTCTACTTAGCTCTAGTCTATTGTCGATGTCGTCCACTTTTTCTTCTATTTTAGTTACTCGTCGTGTCTTTGTTATCAGAACCATCGGCTCCCGTATGGGTTATCAAGTATTAAAAGTCAAAGCCCACTTGATATCATCTAAATAGGTGCCTAGGGCCCATTCTTCTAATCTCAACATGGAAAATGCAATTGGTATCAATTCCTCAACATCGATCATTCCAATTTTTGACAAGAAGATTAAGGAAATTGAAAAATTAGAATAAACATGTTTTTAAAGACAAGTGGTCTATGGATTGTTGTTGAAGAAGATGTTGGAAATATTGTTCAAAATATATTAAACAATGCAAAAAGAGGTAGCGGGAAATGGAAAAAAAAAAAAAAAAAAAAATTGCCGAACTGCGGCCGGACCGCAATGTAGCCGCAGTAAACAGGGGTTTTTTGCCCCAATTGTCTTAGCCGCAGTCCAACCGCGACAAGCATGCTATAGTGGGACTATAACCAACAGAGTTTTCAGTTAGAGGTACCAAAAGGTGCCCCTTCGACCCAAGTGTTATATCCCTCTGTTTTGGGTTTCTTTACACTATAAAACAAAGTTGAATTTGATTTAAAAAAAACACAAGAAATCATCCCCATACAACTTCAAATTGTTTAATTTCAAATTCATATCACAAATTCTTAGATTCTCCAAACATTCAAAGTTCATTTTTCGATTTCATTAGTGTTAGTGCAATCCAGTTTGAGGTTTGAAATCTATTAAAGCTATTTAAGTGAAGGCCCTTTAGCATCTCATTCTTTAAGAGAGTGTTCAAATATCTTTTTTAGGATAGCATTCTACGTAATTCAAGTCTCGTTCTTATTAGTTTTATTTGTTCTTCAAGTCAAAGTTGTAGCAGATTCTTTCAGTTTGTATTTCATTCTCCTCTTTCAAGTAAGGTTTTCAACAATCTAAAAATGATAATTCATGGCATCCGAGAATAAAACCACGATGGCTACAATCAAATTGATAAATCAATGCTTGGTGAGGCTCAACTGGTTCAATGAAACAAACTTTACTCGTTGGCAAGACAAATTGACGTTTCTTCTTTCTGCTTTGAAAATCTTCTACGTAGAGGATGAGTCCTTGACAAATTTAGTGGCATTTCTAGATCCGACAGACACAGATACAGACACAAATGGAAGAAGTGTCAAGAGGATGAGTTAATTTTTCAAGGACACGTTTTAAATACTCTTTTCAGATCGTCTATATGATGTATACACAAATACATCTTCAGCAAGATAAATTTGGGAAACACATGGAAATAAATACAAGGCCAATGATGAAGGTGCCAAGAAATTTTTAATTTCTAAATATTTTAAATTTTAATTTCTTGATAATATACCAATATTGCCGCAAGTGCATGAACTACAAGTGATTGTTAACAAGACAAGCTGTGGAAATTGAACTTCCAGAATCCTTCCAAGTTGGGGCTATCATTACTTTGTGTTTGGAGAACCGTCATGTTCAAAAATAAGCCTAATGGAGATTGTTTTGTGTGTGGGAAACCCAATCATTTTGCAAAAGATTTTTGGCATTGAAAACAAAGCAAAATCGAGGGCAAAGTGAATTATGTTGACATCGAAGACATTGTTACTACTGTAAGCGAAATCAATGCTGTCAATTGAAAAGTTCCGAGATGGTGGTATGACACATGTGCTACCGTTTATTTTTGCTATTATAAGTCTCTCTTCAAAACCTGTCAAGAGATCGGTGATGGACAACAAATCCAAATGGACAATGAATGTCGTTCAAGCGTTGTTGGCAAAGGGAATATTGAATTGTATTTCACATCCAAAAATAAGATAATTTTATCAAATGTACCACATGTTTTAGATATGAATGGGAACCTTGTTAGTGGGGATCTCTAAAATTAGGAGTCAATTCTATATTTGAGTAGGATAAACTTGTACTATCCCATAATGGGATTTTTGTTGAAAATGGTTATTCTATTGAGGGAATGGTTAAGCTTTGTACTATTGACAATAATATCAATAAAAATATAAATTATACTTTCTTGTTTCTTCTAAATTATAGTGTGATAGATTAGGTCATATAGACTATTCTACTTTAAATAGAATAATAAAAAGTGGCATAATTTCTTGCGACTTAAACAAGCTTGATAAATGTGAATTATGTGTTAAATCAAAAATGGTTAAGAAACATTTTAATAGCGTTGATAGATAATCTAGTCTACTTGGATTAATTCATTCACATATTTGTGAATTAAATGACATTTTAACTAGAGGAGGTAATAAATACTTCATAACCTTTATAGATGATTTTTCTAGATTTTGTTATGTTTACATAAATGAAACGTGTTTAAAGTTTTCAAAACCAAAGTAGAAAATCAACTAGGATAAAGAAAATCTTAGAAGTGATAGAGATGGAAAATACTTCTATAATGAATTTAATATCTTTTTGTGAAGATCATGGCATAATATACCAATGTAGTGCTTCTAGAACTCTCGAACAAAATGCTTTGGTAGAAATAAAAAATAGGACTTTGGTTGAAATGGTTAATGCTATGTTATTGCATGCTAAATTATCTTAATTTATGGGGTGAAGATTTGCTTGCTGCTTGTCACATTTACAATAGAATTCCTTCAAAGAAATTGAAGGTTTCCCTTAATAAATTTTGGAAAGGGAGAAAACCAAGCATTGGATATCTTGAAGTGTGGGTGTCTTGCATATTACAAGAACACCGATCCTAATAGGACCAAGTTGGGTCCTAGAGCATCAAGTGTGCCTTTGTGTGGGATATGCTTTAAATAGCAAAGCATATAAGTTAGTTAACCTAGAATCAAATGTTATTGTAGAATCCCATGATGTGAAGTTCTTTGAAAATTTATTAAGTGTTGATGAAATTTCTCAAACTCCAACGGAACCTCAATAGGAGATTATGACTTCTAGAGAACCATTAGAAACATGTTTTAAAGGTGTTATTGAGTCTAGTGATCTTCGAAGAAGTAAAAGAGTCCATAAAAAAATGTATTAGTACTAGATGAGAGAGATTCCCAACAAATCACTCTTACTTGGTAGAAGCAAACGAGAAAGATGTAGTAAGAACAACTCCATTTGTTCTTCAAGTCGAGACTGATTCTAAAACCTATAAAGAGGCTATAGCTTCTACAGATATTATTTGTTTTTTAAAAATGCTATAAATTATGAGATGGATTCTTTAATTTCAAACAATACATGGAAAATTGTCAATTTACCAAAAGGTTCAAAACCTGTCGGTTATAAGTGGGTATTTCGAAGGAAATATAGCACTAATGGTTCAATCCAAACCTTTAAAGCAAAATTAGCTGCAAAATGTTATCAACAAAAAGAAGGAATAGGCTATATTGACGACACGTATGCACCTATAGCTAGAATTACAATTATTAAGATTTTATTTTCTTTAGCTTCTATTCATATTCATGATTTATGTGTTCATCAAATATATGTAAAAAATATATTTTTAAATGGTTTTTTAGATGAAGAGGTTTACATAGAACAACCGGAAGGTTTTATACTACCCAATAATGAAAATAAAGTATATAAACTAGTTAAATCTCTCTATGGTTTAAAAGTTAAAACAAGCACCTAAAAATGGCATGAGAAATTTGATAATGCTATCATATCTTTTGGTTTTGTACACAACATGGTAGATAAATATTTGTATACTAAAGCTTATGATAGGTATGTTGTTTTTTTTTGCTTGTATATAGATGACGTGTTGATTATAAGTAATCACATCAATGGTGTTATAGAAACAAGGAGATTTTTATTTTCCATATTCAAAATGAAAATTCTTGGTCATGTGGATATCATATTAGGTATCAAAGTGATTAACAACAATTAGGGTTACACATTTACACAATCACATTATATTGAGAACGTGGTAGATAAGTGTTGTGAAAAATATGTAATTACAAGCGTACAATATCGCAAACAAGTAATAAAGTGGACCTATTAAGTCCGAATGATCGTTCACACGAAGACTATCTTATTTAGATACTAGTTAAATAAATCGCAATCCTAATTTATTGAAAACAATTTGAATTGAGATGATTTAAAAGATTTAAACTAGAAATATGAATTTAAAGAAATAATATAATAATTTATGTGAAAGCAAATATCAAGAATTATTCAAGAATGATGGTTGAAGAATTTGGATTCACGAGTTTACTACAGTTGTCATCTCTAATTTCTCCTCTCAATATTTATTACTAATGTTGTATTCGGTCCAAATCATGAATTTAACCTAATTTACCTATCTCAAGTTCAAATTAGTCATATCTAATTAAGTCAACTTATGAAGTCAGAATGGTCTTTAATTAGATGCATTAAATCGCCTAAGAATTCAAGTCAAGACCGTGACAATAATAAAAGCGTATCTCTACCTTTATCCCATTGCTGGATTTTACTACGTGGTCTAGATTAATAATTTACTTCTCAGCTCATTACAATCCACAAATCAATGAAAAATAATGGCCAATTATTTCAAGCATTAAGAACAGAAGTAAAATCAAAACACAATTAATTTATAAGCAAAACTTGAGAGTCGAAAATAAAGAATTAAACTAGGCTACATCATTAATCCAAATAAAATATTTAGCTACTCATGATTCGGGAGAAAGACAAGATAAAAAGATTTGAATACATAACCAGATTTTGAATGAAAGGGGAGAAGACGTTAAGTATCTTGTATCAAGAATTCTTTATCTTCACGTTCCAATCTTAAAGATATTAGTTGTTCTTCGTCGTTCTTTCCTCCCTTTTCTCTTCCGTTCTCAAATATTCAACTTCTTCTTTTGACCTAGGTTAGCTCTTTATATAGTGTTTTACTAATTGTGAAATCCATGTGCGTGAAAAAGACAAAAAAGGCCATGACAAGAGTTGAAATTAAGCAAAAAAACGTCCACACGGAATTTTTGCGTGTTGCTGTGGTCAACCACGGTTTGACCGTGGCAAACATTGAATAATTTGCCAAAAATTAGTTCCAAACCCAAATTGCAGACTTAGTCTTCCAAGTTTTGATGTCTATTTTATTTGGTCCCCACTTCATAATCTGTCCTTTTGTCCTCCTATTTGCATCCTATGTCCTTAAACTTTGGATTTTGTCCTCTTTAGTCCTCTAATTTCTTTTTTCATTGCAATTTAGTTCCCTTCTATTTATAATTCAAGTACTCCAACTTTTGAATATTTGCAAGTTGGTCCTCATATCCAAGTCTTCGCATGCCTTTAGTTCTTTTTCACCTATTTTGCTTTGTTTTTCTCCAATTCTATCCGATCTCGAGTTTTGATCTAAAATAATTAAATCAAAACACAATAAAATAGAAAATCACTTAAGAGTAATTACAATCGTCCACTTTTGATAGTCCAGATAAATGTAAAACCACACTTATCAAATACTCCAAAACTCGAACATGACTATTTACTTAATCAATCAAACAAATAATATTAAAATATACTATAATAGATAGCTTGCCGTATTTGCCTCATGTTTTTGAAACAACTCAATCAATTCATAAAAGACTTCTAAATTATGCTACCAAAATTAATTTTTACTTATTCGATGCTCGATTGATATATGTGTGTGCGCATAGTCGATCCAATCAACATGAACTTTTAGGTTGGTAATATTCCGTCCCCCAATGGTCAAATATTTCCTTGCTCTCTCGTAAGAATACACACTTCCATATTGATATTCAATCTCTTACCTTGTGTGTTAATTGTGAAGTTGCCCTCAAAACACTTATTCTTTTACCGCTCAAATTTTGGTTAGGTCTAGCCAATACAGTTACTAGCTAGATCTATGAAGATTCTCCCTTTATTGAATGCTTCGACCATCAAGCTTCCACTAGGTAAGTCAAACCCACTAGTTATCTAAATCTCCAAATTCTGCGCACAAAGGTTCTATCTTGCTTTTGCTTCTTTTTTTTAATATCTTATGTGTAAGACCTCACTCCCTTAAGCTTTCTAGATGACCCTTGTATCGAGCTTTAGGCCAATAGCTCCCAGGTTTGATAAACCTTAGGGCCCCAATTTTTGAGAACCCAACGGGCTTTATCATTCGAGTACGAATAGAGGTATAAGATAATACAAGTGCAATGCCTTTCATTTTTTTTTTTGCAAGATAAATAAGCGGGGATTAGATTCCTAGCATCCGATCAATACCTAGATTCCACCTGGTAGCTAAATACACTTCACACAACTATTACTCAAGCACAGAATTGACACCTATCTAAACAGCTTCTGCATTAGTTTAACCACCCCAAACTATCCTTTCAACTGATTAGGTAATTGAGTTGTCAATTGGTGGTCTTGGTTTCACAACTTAAGTTCACTATTCTTTCATTGTACTCTATTTTATATATAAACCAAAGGTAGTGATATTCATGACTATTGTGCTCACATTTAATCATATCTCGTATGGATAAGTATAGTCTATAAAAACAGTTTAGGTAGCATCACCAAGTCATAATTCATGAATTGATAACAGTTTCAAATAGATATCATCATAAGCCGACAAAGCTATCCAACATACAAGCACACAAACAATGTTTTTTTAAATTTATAGCACAAGCAACAATAACCAAAATAATTAAAGTCACCACCAAGCTTAAAGTTCACATTGTCCTTAATGTGACTAAAGAAAACAAAATAAATAAAAAAGGAAAGAGTAAACCAGAATCAAAAAGCCTGAAGACAACGTCAGACTTTTGAGCTGATCAGTACGCATTAGGATTGGAATGACGATGTGTAGCCTGAAATAAATAAAAATAATTAAATGTACTCATTTACTAAAAATCGGGAAAAGTGCTCTACTTCCTAATGCAGTCCTAAAATTCTACATGCAATGCAATAAATATATAAGGGATAAAAACATGGATTGGCACCCATTAAGCACTCGATTTATAGTCTATAGCTCGACTTATTGCTAGTTGCTTTACGGCACTTTAAATAGTACTTTAGAGGACTTACTTTACTTGCATCTATGGACTTTGTACTATTTTTTGTTTATCCTCCAAAAAGTTAACTTGCGTTTCTCAAATAAATATAATTGTAGTTTAGTGCCTTGCTCGAACACTACTACGAAAACTTCAACTTTCTTATCGACCTTGATCACAAAATCAATTTTAGAATAAATACGGGAGTCAGAGAATTGTTTGATAAGTGCAATATCATTGAATGTCAATTTTTTATTTTGCTCATTTAGGATCAACTTCTCTTTTTCCACATACTCTTCTTCTTTTGATTTTGCATCTTGCTTCACAGCTTCTTCTTTTTCAATTGCCAACTGTTTGTCCTTTTTCTCTAGCCTTTCGTGAATTTTTGACAGATGTATCTCGCTCCTTGTAGTGATTTCTTTTACCTGTTCTTTTAGATTTGTCACTGTATTGCTGGGTAAAGTGCCTGATTTTCTATCTGACAATTGTAGGGCTAACTGGCCAATCTGAGTCTCTAGTTTTCTGATAGAAGCCTGTTGATTATGATAATTTGTGTCCTGCCTCTCCATTAGTTTATCAGTATTTTGCATATATTATTGGAACATCTTCCCTAAACTTGGTTTTCTCTCTTGCTGAGCATTGTTGGCATTACCACTGTTCTAATTATCAGACCACCTGAAATTTGGGTATTGCCTCCAACCCATATTGTATGTTTGTATATATAGATTATACTGCTGATGTGTATTATTCAGCACAAAGTTGACCTATTCTGAAAAGGCCAATAACATACAATCTGATATCGAGTGGTTAGCCCCCACAGTTTTTGCATATGATGGTTGCTTAGATGGCATTCATTCTTTGCGTCCGTGTTTTGACCAAGAGTTCCACCTGCTTTGTCAATGCTGCAAGTTGTACATTAGTATCATCTGTCATTTGAAAGAAATAAACAAAGAAGAAAGAAAATAGTAATAATAACAATAATAAAATAAATCAATAATAATAATAATAATAAAATTAAAAAAACAAAACAAAACTAACTCTAACGATTAATCTAAACTAATATTGAATAAGAATAGTCCCCAGCAACGACGCAAAAAACTTGTTGTGAAAAATATGTAATTGTAAGTGTACAATATCGTAAACAAGTAATAAAATAGACCTATTGAGTCCGGATTATCGTTCCAACGAAGACTATCTTATTTAGATACTAGTTAAATTAATCGCAATCTTAATTTATTGAAAACAATTTGAATTGAGTTGATTTGAAAGATTTAGACTAGAACTATGAATTTAAGGAAATAATATAATAATTTATGTGAAAACAAATATCAAGAATTATCCGAAAATGATGGTTGAAGAATTTGGATTCACGAGTTCACCATAATTGTCATCTCTAATTTCTCATCTCAAGATTTATTCCTAATGTTGTATTCGATCGAAATCACGAATTTAACCTAATTTACCTCTCTCAAGTTCAAATTTGTCCTATCCAATTAAGTCAACTTATGAAGTCAGAATGGCCCTTAATTAGATTCATTAAATCACCTAAGAATTCAAGTCAAGACCGCGACAATAATAAAAGCGTATCTCTACCTTATATCCAATTACTGGATTTTACTACGTGGTCTAGATTAATAATTTACTTCTCAGCTCATTATAATCTATAAATCAATGACAAATAATGGCCAATTATTTCAAGTATTAAGAACACAAGTAAAATCAAAACATAATTACTTTACAAGCAAAACTTGAGAGTCAAAAATAAAGAATTAAACTAGGCTACATTGTTCATCCAAGTCAAATATTTAGCTACTCATAATTTGGAAGAAAGACAAGATGAAAAGATTTGAATACATAACCGGATCTTGAATGAAAGAAGAGAAGACGTTGAGTATCTTGCACCAAGAATTCTTTATCTTCACGTTCTAATCTTCAAGATCTTGGTCGTTCTTCGTGTTCTTGACCGTTCTTTCCTCTCTTTTCTCTTCCGTTCTCAAAGATTGAACTCTTTCTTTTGACCTTGGTTAGGTGTTTATATAGTGTTTTACTAATTTTGAAAAAAGGCCCTGACTAGAGTTGAAAATAAGCTAAAAAACGTCTAGACGAATTTCCGTCAGTAAATAATTTGCCAAAATTTGGTTGGAGACTTAGTCTTCCAAGTTTTGATGTTTATTTTATTTGGTCCCCACTTCATATTTATCCTTTTGTCCTCTTATTTGCATCCTAAGTCCTTAAACTTTGAATTTTGTCCTCTTTAGTCCTCTAATTTCTTCTTTCATTTCAATTTAGTCCTCTTTTATTTGTAATTCAAGTCCTTCAATTTTTGAATGTTTGCAAGTTGGTCTTCATATCCAAGTCTTCGCACGTCTTTAGTCCTTTTTCGCTTATTTTGCTTTGTTTTTCTCCATTTCCATCTGATCTTGGGTTCTGACCTAAAATAATTAAATCAACATACAATTAAGTAGAAAATCACTTAAGAGTACTTACAATCGTCCACTTTTAATAGTCTAGATAAGTGTAAAACCACACATATCAATAAGTTCAAATATTTGAACATCAAAGAGGCAAATACCCCGTTTGATCATAGTATCAAACTTGAGAATGATGGAAGAGATATTGCACAACTTGAATACGTAAGTACAATTAGTAGTATCATGTACGCGGTACAATGTAGAAGACCGGATAATGCATTTGATATAAGTAAATTCAGTAGGCTTATTGTCAGCGATTTTATGTGTTTAATAATTTTTCGCAAGTGTATGGGTCGCACAAGTAATAAAGTAGATTATGAGTCCAAGTATCGTACCCACAGAGATTTAGATAGTTCAATTTCAGTTAAATTAACCTTAACCGAATCTAATGAACTTTGAAAAATTGGTGATTAAGAACTAATTAGAATAATAAACTAAAAACAATTAACTAATTATAATTCAAACAAATAAAAGATTAAATTAAAAAGAATTACTTGAAAATTAGAAAAGAAAAAGCGTACTACGATCCCAAATCCACTTATACCAATTTCCTTTAACCCGAACCGTTGAATTTGATAACATGATTTAGTTATAAAGAGTAATATTCCTAATTTGTTTAACAATCTCTCTCGAGTAGAATTAAACCTATCACTATATGTGACCCGACTATATCTCTATGACGGATGCAAATGTACAAAAATGCATTAGAATTTGTGAATACTTAAAGATCACGTAAAGCATAGCGGCATATCTCTATCCCCTATCGAAGTCTACGATAATTGATAATATGTATAACCTATTTTCCATCTCTCGAAGGTAAAACAAGTCACAAGAATCATACAACTATTGCGCACATAATTGTAGATGAAGAGAAATCAATATCAAATATTCAAAATTAAAACCATGCATAAATATCAAAAACTAGGTTTAAAGAATTAAAGGATTCATGATACAAATCTCATTATGATCCCAGCACTAAAATAAATCTAGCCTAACATACTAATAAGAAGAAAAGGAAAAGAAAAATAAAATATGGAAGCCATCACCCGGATATGAAGAAAACTTAAAAGAGAAGAAATCTTAAACTTGATCTTCGTTTTAATCTTGAAATGATGAATCTTGATCTTTATTTCTTGATTCGTCTCTTGTTTTTCTCTCTAAATTGGCTCCCAAAACAGCTCTCATCTGGCTTTAATCCGGCTCTCTTGTTATGAGTTAATAACTCATATTTATAGTTACCTAATTCATGCCCAAAACTATCCATAAAATTCCTTAAAAACGTGGGTTAAAACGTTTCGTAATCGAATTGGAATTCGAAAAGGAAACAAAATTCCCGCAACAAAAATAACACTGGGCGGTATTTTTTCAAACGGTCATAACTTCTTGTAGGAAGCTCCAAATTGAGATCCGTAAAAAGTGTTAGACTCGTAACTCAATTATATTTATAATGGTATATTATTTGCCTTGTGAAGATTTCAATATCAAAATTTGTACTCAAATTTCCCCACATGCTACGGTAGGTAGTTTTTCAATTCGGTTCTTTGGCTTTCTGGTGTTTGATCCATTGATTCAACTTTTCATTGTCACTTCAAACACCTTAAACTTATTAATTTTATCTTCTTCCTCATCTTCCAATATTTGGGTCTTGATATTCACTTCAAAAACTCAAATTACTCGTCAATTTCACCAAATTGTTGTTCTTTCCGTCCATTCTTCTCTATTTGCTTATAAACGGGTCCAAAACTGAAATAGAAAAAATAATATACTAAATTAAGTATAAAATCAATAAATGATGGGATAAAAACTTAGTTCAAAGGCCCGAATAAGTGCCCAAAATACACTTATCACTTTAGGTAACTTAAGTATTGAACATTGGAATGTTATTGATAGGATTCTTGGTTATTTAAAGAGGACCAAAAACATTGGACTCCAATATTCTAAGTTCTCGGGTATTTTATATGGATATACCGACACTAATTGGATATCAAATGCGGGTGAAAGCAAGTCTACTTCAGGTTGGGTGTTTACTCTTGGAGAAGGTGCCATTTCTTGGAGATCTAAGAAACAAACTTACTTGTAAAACACACTCAACTATGGAATCATAGTTTGTTGCATTAGCAAAAATAGGAAAAAGAAGTAGAGTGGCTCCGGGATCTTCTATATAAAGTTCTATTGGATACGAAAAATGAGTCTTCTATCTCAATACTATGTGATAGGCAAGCCACATTAGCTAAAGCATGGTGATGTTTATAATAGAAAGTCTAGGCATATTAGTCCTAGACATTATTATGTAAGAAAATTAATCAAAAGTGGAATAATTTCTCTTAAATTTGTGAGATTAAGTAGTAATTTAGTTAATCCATTTACAAAGTCACTTACTGAAGAGTTAATAAAATTAAGATCGAGTAGGATGGGGTTGAAACTCCTAAATTAAATTCACAAATAACAACAACCCTACTTGTTATTACAAAATGAATAATTTACAAGTTCAAAGGATAACAACAAGTTATTTGATAAGTGAATGTTTTGCAGCACTTAAGTAAAACAAACATTGTCCTAGTGATGTAAGTGATGTATTACAGTTGGAGGGTTGAGTTAAAAACTCTTAATGATATTCAGTATGTAGTACAAGTGTCTTCATTGTAACAAATATGCTGTAAGAATTTCACCTATATGAACTAAGAAGTGGGGTCGCTTCAAGGAAAGTTTGAAGTTACTTTCTGAAAAGTTCATGAAACCGGTTAGCGCATGGTCTTTAACTTGCTAAGCAAACTTGTGCGGCACAAATTAAATGAGAGTATTCATGTGTGTGACATTGTGGGTATTATTACAAAGAATAATGGGTCCAAAGCCAAGACTACCCTGGATTTCGATACTACTTTGCAATGTTTACACTAAGATAAGGTTCAAATTGAAAAACACCTTATTTTAGACATGAATACTGTTTAAAATCTGAGTGTAATATTTTTGAATAAGTGGGAGATTGTTGGAAATATTGTTCAAAATATATTAAACAATGCAAAAAAAGATAGTGAAACACGAAAAAAATTGTCGAACTACGGTAAGACCACGGTCTAGCCACGGCAAACAGGGATTTTTTGCACCTTTTGCTCAGCCGCAGTCCAACCGCAGCAAGCATGTCTTGGTAGGACCGCGGCCAACAAAGTTTTTAATTTTTGTCCATGCTCAGTCCAATTGTTGTATCCTTCAGTTTTGGGTGTCTTTATACTATAAAACTAAGTTGAATTTGATGGGGAAAAAACACAAGAAATAATCCCCATACAACTTCAAAGTGGTTAACTTCAAATTCATATCACAAATTCTCAAATTTTCCAAACATTCAAAGTTCATTTTTTCGAATTTCATTAGTGCTAGTGCAATCCGGTTTGAAGCTTGAAATCTGCTAAAGCTATTTGAGTGAAGACCCTCTAGCATCTCATTCTTTAAGAGAGGGTTCAAATATCTCTTTTAGGATAGCGTTCTACGAGCTTCAAGTGTCGTTCTTATTAATCTTATTTGTTCTTCAAGGTTAAAGTTGCAGCATATTCTTTTGGTTCGTGTTTCATTCTCCTCTTTCAAGTAAGTTTTTCAATAGAAGATGCTAAACAAGATGAAGGAAATGAACTTGACAATGAGAAAAGAAAAAAACTTGAGGCTAAGAATGCAAGATCTTTAAGCAAAGTTAAAATGGCAGTTTTTCAACTAATACTTTCAAGATTTCTCAAGAAACCTTGGCGAAACAAGCTTAGGATATTCTAGATTATGAATTCCATTGAGACAATAAGGTACGCACCATTAATCTCCAAGCCCTTTGTAGAAATTTTCAAATTATAAAAATAAAAGATTCAAAAAATGTTAAAGAATTTCATATGACAGCTATGAAAATTGTTAATCAAATGTGGACTGATAAGTGCGTTTTGTGCATTTATTTGAGCTTTAAAACTAAGCTTTTGTTCTATTAGTTTGATGATTTTCTACTTAATTTAGTTTAATTTGCTTTGTTTTCCGTATTGGACCCCTTTATAAGCAATTGGAAAAAAAATGACGGACATAGCAACAATTTGGGGAATTTTAAAGAGAATGGGGACTCAATTTCACTCAATTGGAACTAGGACCATATTGAAGGCTAAAAAAGAGTTAAGAACTAAAGTGACCAAAATCCAAAATTAGACGGCGAAACACGCAAAATAGAAACTTTTGTTTTGGACGATCACCCAGCTTAAGGTTTTATATGCAGAACTAAATTGTTTTTTCTGGGTGATCGCCCAGTGCAATTTTCCACCAACGGATTTTTTTTTTTCCTTTTCTAGTTCTACTTCAACTAGAAAACCTTTTAGGCCAGGATTTTTAGGATTTTTTGGAATCTTTTGAGACACTGAGTGATGGCTGTATATAGGAGAGGTTAACTCTAAACTAGTGTTGACAATTTTGGGAGATTCTGAAGAGAATAAACAAGAGGCAATGGATTAAAAACTCATCTGGACAAGATCGAACGAAGAATGGTGATTACCTATTAGAATTTCTTCTTATATGGGTGATGGATTTTAAATCTTCTTTTAATTTTCTTCCTATTAGTATGCTAGGCCAAATTATTTTATGCTAGAATTACGATGAAATTTGTACCATAATTCTCTAATTCTTTTAACCAAATCTCTTATATTCAAACACATTTTTAATTTTGAACAATTGATATTGATTTCTTTTTATCTACAATTATATGCGCAATGATTGTATTGTGTTTGTGGCTTGTTTTATCGTTGAGAGATTGAAAATAAGTAAAACACAATATCAATTGTCGTAGAATCCGATAGAGGCTAGAGATAAACTGTTATGTTTTACGTGATCTTTAAGTATTCACAAATTCTAATGCATTATTTTATGTTCGCATCCGTCATAGAGATAAAGTCAAGTCACATATAGGGATAGGTTTAATTCTACTTTATTACTTGTGCAATTAGTACACTTACGAAATAATATTGCTAACAAGTTTCAAGAATCTCTCAGATCTTTTCAATCGTTTCTTGATTTAATGGCCCTGTGATTTTCTGCTTCAAATTATTATCTGGGAAATCAAGATTTAGTCTTTGGTCTTCTTTCATTTTGCACTCTTGGTACTAACCCTCATCTCGTCAGAATCAAGAGAATAAAGGAGTCCATCTACCATCAACAACGCGCCTTACAGAAATTAATTACGAACTGACCACTTAACTATGGGAGATCTACCTTCGCACCCCAATGTCCCTCATCCGCCTCTTAATCTACCATAATTGGCCTCCTCCACACCACCTATGGGCCACGTGGTCACCGAAAACCTTCCAGCAGTTGCGCCACCCATGGGCAACTATCTTGGATTCTATACTTTAGAGTTAGGGATGGCGTTTGACGCACCCCTGATGCAATCTTCACACGGGTTGACCCGTAACCATGCCGGCCCACAATCGTGCCCAACCTATTTACAATTTCTAATGTGCCTATCCCAGTCGTTATTTCCTTTTCCCAAGAGGTTTCCCTAAAGCAGCACACAATTTGAAGTAGCACACAACGCATACGACCTGCGCAGCCTCTAGCTAGTTTTTTCGTCCCCCTCTGTTTGCCTAATTTTTTAGCTACGATTCCTCCAGGCCCACATGTTTTTCTTCAAAAAGCTCAGTCTGTACTGAATTATGGAAAATTGACTTATGATGTAGTTGTTACTGATCGACAGACTATCTCTTCAGCCAAGCAAAGTATGAGGAAGTCATTTGCTTCTGTCCTTCAGTCCTTCAGTCCTCTCCTGATTCTACTTGTCACCAGTTTGTGGCTAAGGAGCCATACTTACATCTTGAGCCTGCCTTGGTTATTTCATGTGATGATGAGGCATCTCTTGCTCATCCATTCAAGTTGACATTTGTTGGCATGTTTTCACACTGCAAGCCCAAAATGGTGGAGGTATGTAATAGTTTTCGAAAGTTTAGATTTTGCGTTGATTTAAACTTGGGCTTGTAGATTACAAGCACATACTTATACACTTAACGCATGAGGATGTTTACAGTCGGTTATTTTTAAAACCACTTTGGTTTATTATGGGTTGCCCTATGCGTATACTTAAGTAGACTTGTAATTTTTACCCTAATGCTGAGACCTGCATTGCCCCTGTATGGATATCTTTTCCTTGATTTCCTGTTCATTTACATGCAAAAGATTTTTTATTTGCTTTATCTAAAATTATTGGAGTGCCATTGAGGATTGATGAAGCGACTACTGATTTCTTGAGGCCTAGAAAAGCCAGGGTTTGTGTTGAAGTGAATCTGGAGCATAAGCTCCCAGATAGGATTTGGATTGACAGGGTGAATCCTGTAGTTTTTTGCAGCCTATTGTATATGAGAGGTTGTCCTATTTTTTTACTAAATGCCATCATATGGGCCATATTATTAATCAGTGCAGGTTGGGTGCTCCACCAATTGATCCAGTTGTTACCCAGGCTACTAAGCCTTTTGTTGCTCAGGCTCCTAAGCCTACTGTT
Organism: Forsythia viridissima; assembly: GCA_030279155.1. Classification (NCBI taxonomy): domain Eukaryota; kingdom Viridiplantae; phylum Streptophyta; class Magnoliopsida; order Lamiales; family Oleaceae; genus Forsythia; species Forsythia viridissima. The sequence goes on from CM059042.1 coordinate 33,172,646, forward strand.
GCTCCGGCTCCTAAGTCAGTTGATGTTCAGGTGCCTATTATAGATAGGATCGAAAAGGGTAATGGGAAGAAGATTGTTGTTGAGGCTCCTAGGCAGTGGACCCTAGTTGTTCGTTCTTCTTCAGTTGTTGCTATATCACCTCTATTAGTTTATATGGGACCACCCATCAGCCTAGACATACTATTCTGACCAATGTGGCCTCAAAACCCTTTCATGATGTTTATTTTTTTCCAATCCACTCTTAATCACATGATGTCCATCCCTCGAGAGTTTTCTATTTTGTCAGAGCCAGTACAGCCAGTTTTTTATACTGATCCACATGTCAGTCCACACCTCAATTGTCATAGGAATGTAGAGGCTTTGATTTCTTCAGATACTACTAGTTCTACTCAGCTAGAAGTTCATCATCCGAGTCACTTTCATAGGAATTCTTCTGATGACTTTGTTGGTTTGGATGAGCGGCAAGAGGCCAATAGTTTTACTATAGTGCAGAGGAAGAAAAATTCTAAAGTTACTGATATCCCGCGCCCGGTCAAACAGGTGACTCGTAGTCAGACAAGTGCTTCGTCATGTAGCCAGTCTTTTTGATGAGTATTGTCATTTGGAATGTGAGAGGTGTGCGTAGTATTGCCACTCGTAGATGACTTCAGAAATTAGTTCGACTTTACCAGGTGTATTTTTTTATGGTGTTGGAGCCGTTTGTTTTGAGGAATAACTTTGACTTTATTCGACGATTTCTCTCTTTTGATGTGGGCTTCCAGAATGAGTTGGATAAGATTTGGTATTTTTGGAATTTGGGGACTATTGTTACTTTGATTGTTGATCATCCACAATTTCTTCACATTAAAGTTGAGGATCATAGATTAGCCAGACCATTGTTTATTACTCTGGTCTATGCTTCTTGCTTGCCAGTTGGATGTAGGGAATTATGGGCGGGTCTTGACCAGATATCCCTTTCTGTGAATAGACCGTGGCTAGTTAGGAGAGACTTTAATGTGATCACTCACAATAGTGAGCGTACTGGTAGGAATACTTGTGATAGGGGCACTTTAGACTTTGCAGATATGATGATGGATTGTGATTTGACAGATATATGGTATTCTGGATGTCAGTACACATGGACAAATGGGAGGGTTTGGAAGTGTCTGGACAGAGTTTTGATTAACTCACTGGTTGCCTCATTTTGTTCTCAATTTTTGGTTCGTCGTCTGAACTGAAACACTTCTGATCACTCACCTCTTCTGATTCAATGGGCTTCTGACGATGATTTGGGGTCTCGTCTTTTTCAATTCATCAATGTTTAGTCTAGGCATCACAATTTTCTAGGTTTTGTATCTTAGAAGTGGTCATTTCATATCCATCTTACGAGAATGGCTGTTCTCTAGAGAAGATTTTTAGGCTCAAACGGGGCCTTCGTTGGTATAATCGACATGTATTTGATGATATTTTTCAGAAGGTTAGGGATGTGGAGTGTATGGTGGACGAGGTGAAGTTAGACCATGACAAATATCATTCTCTTTCACATCGTGATACTTTGCATCAGGCTCAGGCAGTTATGAACAGTACTTTATCTATTGATGAGGCCTTTTGGAAACAAAAGGCAAGGACACGTTGGACTTGTGAGGGTGATCATAACACCTGATACTTCCATTCTATATTTCAGAAAAGACGTATTCGTGCCAGGATCCAGTCTATTACTTTAGCTTCGGGTGAGGTGTTTGAGTCTCTTGAGACTATTCAGCTTTCAGCAGTATCTTTCTTTCAAGAGCTTTTGTCGACTCCTTCTTAGTCTGTCAACCCTATTCAACCTAGTATTATACCTAGATTGGTATCCGATAAGGACAATTTGTAGCTTAATCGGACTCCTACTTTGACTGGGGTGTGAGAGGCTATTTTCAGTATTTATCTAGATAGTGTCGTCAGGCCATATGGGTTTTCATCTCATTTTTTTAAGTCTGTTGGGACATAATATCAGAGAATGTGTTTCAGGCAATCTTGGACTTCTTTGGTAGAGGGCACCTACCTAGGAGTTTTGTAGCTACTTCTATTCACTTGCTTCCAAAGCAGGACAATGTCTGTATGGTCAAAGTTTCGTTCTATCAACTTATGTATAGTGTTTAATAAGTTGATTACAAAGCTCATGAATATGTGACTGAGTACTTTACTAACTCAGATCAACTCAGTTTCTTAGAGAGCAGATTCATCTCGAGAAGGCTCATTGGGAATAATGTCCTCCTTGCATAGGAGTTACTACATACACTTGATACGAAAGAGCGATAGGATAATGTTATCCTCAATCTTGATATGGCTAAGGCCTATGAAAGCATGGATTGGGGAATCTTGATATCTATTTTAGAGGGTTTTGGGTTCGATGCTCTTTGGATTGATAGAATACGGAGGTGTATTTCAGAGTATCGATTCTCGGTCCTACTTAATGGTAGGCCATATGGTTTTTTCTCATCATCTCAAAGGGCCTCAGACAGGGTAATCCCATATCTTCATCATTGTTTATTATTGCTACATATTATTTTTCACGACTGTTTATTCAGCAGTATCAGCATATTTCTTTGATGGCATACAGACATGGGGATGACGCTCTCGTCTCTTATTTGTCCTTTGCAGACAATATGATTAACTTTGTCAATGGCCAGAAGCAATCTATCGGACGAGTTTTACAGTGTATTGAGAACTATGATGGAGCTTCTGGGCAGTTCGTGAATAGAGATAAAAGTAGGATTACCTTACCTAGGAGATTTTTTACTAGTCAGATACACAGGCTAGAGCATCTGACAGGGTTTCGTCATGAGCAGCAGCCCTTCATTTATCTTGGTGTTCATTTATTTAAATCAGCCAAGAAGATCTTCTTATATGATGACTTAGTCCAGAAAGCCCAGAGTTGAATTTCTACCTGGGCCTCGATACTCCTATCATTTGGAGGACTGATTACTTTGATACGATTAGTGCTATCTTCTATTCCTCTCTATCTATTTCAGATTATGAAGCTTCCTAAGGTTATCTTGAAGAAATTAGAGGTCATATTTGCTAGGTTCCTTTGGGTCTCCAAAGACTATGCACACAGATTACATTGGATGAGATGGAAAGGCATATTCCTACTGAGGATGGTAGACTGGGTTTTAAGATACTGCGAGATCTTGTTGATATATTCTCCATAAAGCTCTGGTGGTTATTTAGATCTCAGCAATCATTATGGGCTTAGTTTTTACGGAGTAAGTATTGTCAGGGTACCTGACACGACCCGTTCCGAATCACCCTAGCAGACCCAAGACGTGCCGTGCGCCGATGATGGATTCCAGCTGGATACCGGACCCACCATTAAGGCTACTTAGACTTTTCTATAACTTATTGACTTTCTTGAACTAAAACATCATATAAAAATTTTGACAGAGTTTTCCTTGTAAATTGAGCTAAACCAAACCTGAAAAACAATAAAATTTCCCAACAACATACTTCAAATAACCAATAGGGATCACCTGTCCCACAACATAATAACCAAGCTCAAGAACTGACAACTCTATCATCTCTAATATCTTTTACAAATGGCTCAAAAGCACATGAATTTACAAAAGGAGTAGTGAGCCTAACCAACCATATACATATGATCCAAAATAAATCATCAAAAGGACCTAAGACATATATCCCCAAAAATGAATGATGACATGCTCGATAGAGATGAATCATACAACTAATCTTCGTGTGGCTCTGGCTCAACAATCAACTAACTCTTCAAAAGCTGCTCAAAACTCAACTACTACCTGAGTAAGAAAGTATAGAAAATCCGTGAACTGATAGCTCAGTGAGTGGAGAGTTCATAAATAATCATAATTTTCATGAAACTGCTTTCTCACGTTATATAAACATACTGAGTAAATGCAACTCGTCAATTATGAAGAAACTGGATAATCTGACAATTTAGTAAATCTGCAAAGAAGTGCCATCTGATAATAAAATACGTAAACATGTGTTTCTGTAAACTAAATGAGATGTCATATACTGAAAAATCACACCATAAAATATCCTTTGATAATCTGTAATCTGAAATCTGGTCATACACTGTGGAAACACATTCACACTAGTGCAGAGCGGGTAAAATCACCATGTCTGGTCATACGCGCGTAGACTGGCTGAGCACTCCCTTACACGGCTCAAAGCCCCTCTGTGTACGAAAGTGGGTCCCAAAGACCTCTGAAATAAGCACCCTTATACACGGCCCAAAGCCCCTCTGTGCATAAGAGTGGGTCATAAAGACCTCTCATAATACACTCTAGTACACGGCCAAAGCCCCTCTGTGCACTAGAGTAGATAACAGTATCATCAAACACTTTCTGGTGGTTTTATAAACTGTATCTAAATCACATTTCTCATGATAAAACATAATAATAACTTGCAATAATAGAACTGAATTTGTTTATAAAATCTATTATATTCTAAAAATCATGCTTGTCTTCATAATCATTATGCAGCTAATACACATGGTATTTAAATTCTCATATTTTGAAAAATAAGTTTTTCCACTCACAGAGCTTTTGGCTAGGACTAAGTTGGTCGGTACGCTGCACCAACTTCCTCGTCACCTCCTGAAATAGAATATAATTGCTCGAATAAATAAATAATCATCCCAAGTAACACTAATTATTAGAAGCAAAGCTAAGCTTAACTTACCATACTTAAGCAAAACTTATTCAAAATTCTTTTACTTACTTGGATCTCATCCTCATTCTAATTCACCACTTATTCAACAACACATAAATCTCCTTAACATTCTCAACATTTTCTAATCTTCCATAAGGCCCTCAAATAATCTCATTTACATTACATTCACTTAAATGACCCAAATAGAAATTCTAGGGTTTGCCAAAATCATCATTCCAAGCTTATAACATAAATAAACCAACAATAGCCTTAATATCCTCAAAATAGCTTAAATATCTAAATAAACTCACTAAGTCAAGAACCCTAAAATTTCATCCATTAAATCCTTCATTTAACATGCAAATATAGCTTGTGACACTAAAAATAACTTATCTCCTTTCATAACGTTCACATTTAAGCTCATAATCAAAAACCCTAATTTTTAAACTCATTTCTAAAATAAGTGGCTTCTTGCTTACCTCTTGAAAATGGAGAAGAAATGGAGAACCCAAGCTTAAAAATCGATTCGGTCGGCACCTTCTTCTTCCCCTTCTTCTTTTCCCTTTTTCTTTCCCTTTTTCTCTCTTTTCTTTCTTTCTTTTTCCTTTCTTTCGTCTCTGCCGCGGTCTCTCTTTCTCTCTGCGTCTCTGTGTGTGTAAGTCAAGAAAATGGATCCAAAATTCAATTTACATTTAGGCCCAATTGCAACTTAAGCCCCCAACTTCCATATAATAACATTTAAATCCTTAAATAACCATAATTTATAAAATAGCCCAAAACAATTTATTTACTTAATTAAAGTCCAACTTTGACTATTTGACTTAGACTTGACCCAAAATTTCATTGACTTTAACTAAATAGAATTTGACTTTGACTAAATTAAAACGGGTCGTAACAATCTTACCTCCTTCAAAGAATTTCGTCCTCTAAATTCGATCGACTAAGCTTGAAATAATTGAGGAAATTTAGCACGCATCTGATCTTCATTCTCCCATGTAGCCTCCTCTGTCGAATGATTCTTCCAAAGAACCTTAACTAGCGGAAATATCTTGTTTCGCTGAACTTGCTCTTTTCTATCTAAAATCTGAAATGGTTCTTCTTCATAGGTCAAGTCTTCCTTCAATTGTACTGGCTGAGATTCTAAAACATGTGAAGAATCTGAAATATACTTCTGAAGCATAGAGACATGGAATACATCATGAATCTTGGATAACTCAACTGGCAAGGCTAATCGATAAGCAACTAGCCCAATCCGCTCAATAATTTCATAAGACCCATATATATCGACGACTCATTTTCTCCATTTACTAAATCTAAAACTCTCTTCCACGATAACAATCACAAAACTTCATTTTCAATTTAAAATTCAAGATACTCTCCATGATGATTTTCGAGAAGTGATAATAGTTCTCCCCTAACCCATGGAAATTTTGCACTTATCACAATAAAGAGCGTTCTCATAACAATACTGCTCTCTTCTTCTAAATTCACATCATTCATTGTCGAAATCAAATTCTATTGAGTCTAGCAAGCACTTGCATTTGCTAATCATCGAAGCTTTATAATACACAAATATGTCATTGATGTACTTCATAATATATTTATCTCAACAACCATAAATTATTCTGCTCCTAAGATTTAAACATACATCCGCAGAAGTACTAAGCCAAAAATATATCATAAAACATCTCATATTTGATCATCCCCAATCAAATGTAATATGACATAATAATTCGAACAATGGTTATCAGAAGATCAATTCACTTCGTACCCAAATACATTATCGCATATTATATTGAGATCAAACCAAACATATCTCGTGTATATCATTATCTACAATGCCCGCTCTTTTAATCATATACTCTAGCTACATCAATATTATCATACCATATGACCTTAATGTTTAACCACATACGTATTGTAAGATCACGGATAATTATCACCATTTTATCTTTGTTGACCTTTGAATAACCCAATATCTCTAAGACTACATGTACCCAATTCACAACCCTAAAAAAATAACAACATATCTCTCTACTGGTCTCTTTCTTTTCTTATTCCTTAATTCATATGGCCTAACTCTCATATACACGGTGCATGTATACAATTAAAGTAAATCCCGTATCACCTTAATAAATTTTCCATGAAACGCATATCGGCTGATCCATTTTTCTTGTCTTCTAATTCTTTGTTTCATAATCTATCACACTTTCCTTCACTATACAAGAGGGATGGAGTCAAAAGCTACTCACTTTTCTCGGATGCTCAATAAAGCTACCCGCCAACTTAATTACTTATCTTTCTTATCTAATTATATTTTTCTCAACTTTCAAATCTTAATATACAGGCACATAAAGACATTCTTCAATCCCATATATCATTCTATTTTCTTCAATTAAGCTTTCTTATCCATTTTTCTTCTTCAACCTTTGGTACATTCTACTCAATTTGAACATACACATGCCTACGCAAAATCCAACGCCATTTCTTTTCTCCTACCTTCAACTTTATACAACCATTTCTTACCTTCTTGCTGCTAGAAAATGAAAGTGATAGTGAAGGCTTTATACTAGAATACAATTTCTCAATCACTGAAGTCAACACTACCTTTCAATCCATTATTCATTTCATCTCTCTATTTATCATTTCTTCATGGACTTTCAATTTAATCTATCAATTGAGTAACCCTTTCGAATCTTATCTGCAATTCTATTATTTCTACATAATTTAATTTACCTTCTTTCAATCGTACCTGATGCTACAACTATTTTTTCAAATCCTCAAAGCCCAACATATACATTAACACCATGGTTTTCCATATATCAACACTCCACACTCATATATTTTTTTTTTTCAGCAAGATTTTTATCTAAATAATACACCATCATGCTTTTCAATCATAAGCATCATGCTCTTATACTACATAGAAATCATAAATTTCTTCAAAATTTCTCGTAACATAACCACCATTTAATTTCTCAAGACAATCATAAATATATCATAAAATCTTTCCAAGTCCACATGTATCAAAACCTTTGTCAGCACTTATCATACAAGGCACCAAGAATTTCCTCATAATACTTGAACAAGAAACCCATAATTTTCATAAACAACTTACTACTTGTTCTTGCCTTTATGTCTACAAATAAACAATCTCTAAGGCCTCAAAACTCTTGCTCCCAATTTTTTTTATTTTTTTTACCATTACATCAATCTCAACAACTTTGTCATATACTGGTTTTTTCTACAAAACAAATTCTTCTATCATCTCGGGTTTCATGTCCTCTTTCCTTTTCTCCAAAAGCAATTGAGTTTCAGACAAGAGATTGGAGCCTATAAGTTATGCCGCCACAACATATGACTAACACATTTAAAATGCATAATATGCTAAAACATCTAATGCATGATCCATACAAGCCCAGAGATTTTATAAACAATGCTCTGATACCAACTTGACACGACCCGTCCCGAATCACCCTAGCAGACCCAAGACGTGTCGTGTGCCGATGATGGATTCCAGCTGGATACCGGACCCACCATTAAGGCTACTTAGACTTTTCTATAACTTATTGACTTTCTTGAACTAAAACATCATATAAAAATTTTGACAGAGTTTTCCTTGTAAATTGAGCTAAACCAAACCTGAAAAATAATAAAATTTCCCAACAACATACTTCAAATAACCAATAGGGATCACCTGTCCCACAACATAATAACCAAGCTCAAGAACTGACAACTCTATCATCTCTAATATCTTTTACAAATGGCTCAAAAGCACATGAATTTACAAAAGGAGTAGTGAGCCTAACCAACCATATACATATGATCCAAAATAAATCATCAAAAGGACCTAAGACATATATCCCCAAAAATGAATGATGACATGCTCGATAGAGATGAATCATACAACTAATCTTCGTGTGGCTCTGGCTCAACAATCAACTAACTCTTCAAAAGCTGCTCAAAACTCAACTACTACCTGAGTAAGAAAGTATAGAAAATCCGTGAACTGATAGCTCAGTGAGTGGAGAGTTCATAAATAATCATAATTTTCATGAAACTGCTTTCTCACGTTATATAAACATACTGAGTAAATGCAACTCGTCAATTATGAAGAAACTGGATAATCTGACAATTTAGTAAATCTGCAAAGAAGTGCCATCTGATAATAAAATACGTAAACATGTGTTTCTGTAAACTAAATGAGATGTCATATACTGAAAAATCACACCATAAAATATCCTTTGATAATCTGTAATCTGAAATCTGGTCATACACTGTGGAAACACATTCACACTAGTGCAGAGCGGGTAAAATCACCATGTCTGGTCATACGCGCGTAGACTGGCTGAGCACTCCCTTACACGGCTCAAAGCCCCTCTGTGTACGAAAGTGGGTCCCAAAGACCTCTGAAATAAGCACCCTTATACACGGCCCAAAGCCCTTCTGTGCATAAGAGTGGGTCATAAAGACCTCTCATAATACACCCTAGTACACGGCCAAAGCCCCTCTGTGCACTAGAGTAGATAACAGTATCATCAAACACTTTCTGGTAGTTTTATAAACTGTATCTAAATCACATTTCTCACGATAAAACATAATAATAACTTGCACTAATAGAACTGAATTTGTTTATAAAATCTATTATATTCTAAAAATCATGCTTGTCTTCATAATCATTATGCAGCTAATACACATGGTATTTAAATTCTCATATTTTGAAAAATAAGTTTTTCCACTCACAGAGCTTTTGGCTAGGACTAAGTTGGTCGGTACGCTGCACCAACTTCCTCGTCACCTCCTGAAATAGAATATAATTGCTCGAATAAATAAATAATCATCCCAAGTAACACTAATTATTAGAAGCAAAGCTAAGCTTAACTTACCATACTTAAGCAAAACTTATTCAAAATTCTTTTACTTACTTGGATCTCATCCTCATTCTAATTCACCACTTATTCAACAACACATAAATCTCCTTAACATTCTCAACATTTTCTAATCTTCCATAAGGCCCTCAAATAATCTCATTTACATTACATTCACTTAAATGACCCAAATAGAAATTCTAGGGTTTGCCAAAATCATCATTCCAAGCTTATAACATAAATAAACCAACAATAGCCTTAATATCCTCAAAATAGCTTAAATATCTAAATAAACTCACTAAGTCAAGAACCCTAAAATTTCATCCATTAAATCCTTCATTTAACATGCAAATATAGCTTGTGACACTAAAAATAACTTTTCTCCTTTCATAACGTTCACATTTAAGCTCATAATCAAAAACCCTAATTTTTAAACTCATTTCTAAAATAAGTGGCTTCTTGCTTACCTCTTGAAAATGGAGAAGAAATGGAGAACCCAAGCTTAAAAATCGATTCGGTCGGCACCTTCTTCTTCCCCTTCTTCTTTTCCCTTTTTCTTTCCCTTTTTCTCTCTTTTCTTTCTTTCTTTTTCTTTTCTTTCGTCTCTGCCGCGGTCTCTCTTTCTCTCTGCGTCTCTGTGTGTGTAAGTCAAGAAAATGGATCCAAAATTCAATTTACATTTAGGCCCAATTGCAACTTAAGCCCCCAACTTCCATATAATAACATTTAAATCCTTAAATAACCATAATTTATAAAATAGCCCAAAACAATTTATTTACTTAATTAAAGTCCAACTTTGACTATTTGACTTAGACTTGACCCAAAATTTCAATGACTTTAACTAAATAGAATTTGACTTTGACTAAATTAAAACGGGTCGTAACAGTACCCATCTGTTACTGGCTACTATTCTTTACTATGCTTCAGCTGTATGGAAAAGGTTGAAGAATATAGGCCCACAGGCAGAGACATACATTGCTTGGCAATTAAAGTGTGGGCAATTATTCTTTTAGCATGACTGCTGGATGGGTGAGTCTACATTAGCTGATCAGCACCCACACTTGCCACATTCTTTCATCTAGGTTAGAGACGAATTTGATGATACTGGATGGAACGCTGACCGACTTCATTAACTAGTACCATATATTATTGGTGAGCAGATATGGATCATCCCTATCACTGCTGAGGTGCACGATCAGATTATGTTGAAGGATACTGCAGATGGTAGATTTACTACCAAGTCTGCTTGGCAGCTAGTTTGTATGGAGCATACTATTCAGGCTGTATACAGCATGATTTGGAGTTCTATTTATCTCGACAACTGTCTATTTCTTCTGTTGGAGACTATGGCAGTGTCTTATCCCGTTGATGTTGTGATTCAGAGGTGGATTGAGAGTCATATGGCTTCTTGTTGTCAGTGTTGCTTGGCTATTAAGACTATCCAGAATTTATTTATTGACAATTGCAATGCCGACCAGGTTTGGCACTATTTTTCTGACATTTTTCATATAACCCTTCAGCCGATCACTACAACAAAAAGTGTCTTTTGCAACATCCCAACGACAACATTCATTAAAGCTTGTTGGTAAAACGGGTCTACGGCAACGGTCATCAAATGTATGTTGCAATTGGTTAATTCAATTGGCATTTGGCAACTGCATTGAAATGAACGTTGTTAATATAACCTTTTGCAACGGTCACTGACCGTTCCCAAAATAATAATATCTTTTCTTATTCAACAACGGGCAATGACCGTTGTCATATAACATAGTTTTTAGCAACGTTCACTGAACGTTGTTAAAACATATACCACAACATTTTTGCAACGGTCAGAGGCACGTTGCTAAAACTTTTATTAAAAAATAGATTTAGCAACGTTTTTTGCACGTTGTAAAATCTAAAGCCCAAATACAAGCCCAGTTAACAAATTTCCTACCCGCGAAAACTAAAAATTAAGAATTACAAGCAGGGATGCACCAAATGACCTAAACAATAACAATCCGCTTCACCTTGAGCGTCCTTGGAACCCAATTTTTTCCCAAATTGCATTTCTAACCGTACTCAGATCTCTTCCCTTGAGCGTCCTCCCAATCCCTTCGTGCACAGAGAAAGAGGCCATCCTTGTCCTCGCCATTTGCCGCCGTCGTCGATGATGACTTTCTGGAGATTCTTGAACTGGCTTTTCAGAACTCCGGCCAGCCCGAGCAGGCCTCGGAGTTCCAGACCTCTGATTCATCGAGCTCGAACATCGTTGAGCCTTTGGTGAGCATCTGATCGGTTGGGAGGAATCTGTAGTTTGCTCTAGCAAAGTAGGTTTTTGATGCCGCCATCAGTGTTAACTTTACTTCTCTCTCTATATACGTGTAGATTCTTTACTTGATGCCGCCATCAGTGTTAGGTTTTTGATGCTCATGATTTATAATGATTTTGACTTGTGTTTTATAAATTATGAGATTACTAAAAAATTGATTATTACACATGAGTAGGCGTACAAAGTAGACGATGAATTGGAAGAAGAAGTGGGAGAGGGGAATGAGGGCTTTAATTTTTCTAGCCCAAAGGAGCCCAACTTCTCCCCTGACCTTAAACTTTTTGTGGGAAATTTGCCTTTCAATGTCGACAGTGCTGCTCTTACAGGCTTGTTTGAACAAGCCGGAAATGTTGAGATGGTTGAGGTAATTTTGCACCTTTTCTTTTGTTCTTTAAATTACTCTCAGCTTATTCTATGATGCCAGCAGTATTCTGGAAGGGAAAATGATTTCTTTGTTTGGCTTTCTTTCTTACTTTTTAGTATTCTATTTGAGCACTGAAATGTTTTGATTGAATTTTTGGTAATTATAAATAGATTGCGGACCGGGTCTCAGGAATTGGGATTTTGTTCATCCCAAGCATTTGATTTTCATACTTTAGAATGTTTTAATTGCTTAGTATTTTATTGGGATAGATATATCCTTGTCAAAGGCCTTGTGCGATAATCGGGATGGGTTAAAATTTGATGAATTGCTTTTGGTGGTGTATTGGTTTTAGTAGCTTGCCATTAAGAACATTGCTAAGCCTGTGATGCTAGATATTTTACTAGTTCATCTGTTCACCTATAGTGAAAAGATAAGTTTTTTTTTTGTCCATTTTTGATGATGAAATGTCAGCTTATACTAAATATTGAAATTTACAGGTTATCTATGACAAGCTTACAGGAAGAAGCAGAGGGTTTGGTTTCGTTACAATGTCTACTGCAGAGGAAGCTGCAGTTGCTGCTCAACAATTCAATGGATATGTAAGTTTTCCTACATTTAGCTAGGTTACTTAAAAGGTACAGGAATGCACAAGCTTCTATATATTGTATATATATGAAGTTGCATCTACATTTTAATTGCGATATTCATACCAATTGTGCCACCTGTGCATCATGTCTCAGAGTTGGTTTATTCAAACTGAGTTTTAATTCAAGAATTGCCTTGTTTGTCAGGAAATTGAAGGGAGACCACTGAGGGTGAATTCTGGACCTCCGCCTCCTAAGAAGGAAGGTTCTTCATTTAGAGGACCCAGGGCAGGATCAGGGACAAGCGATAATAGCAACAGATTTTATGTGGGAAACCTTGCATGGGGAGTTGACAATCTTGCTCTTGAAACCTTGTTCAGTGAGCAAGGAAAGGTTATGGAGTTGACAATCTTGCTCATGATTTATAATGATTTTGACTTGTGTTTTCTTTTGACTTGTTCATAATCTCATAATTTATAAAACTTAACTAAGAAGATCAATTCACTTAAAACTAATTTGTCCTTGTATTTGATGATCTTTTACTGAATTTGAGTATGCATCAGGATTGTTGCAATAGTTGTGGCACTGCCCCTTTATCATCTAGACCATTTGGTGTCAATATCAATATTTCTTAAGCAGGCAATTAAGTTAATTCAAGCCGCCACAACTTCCAATGGATTGACACCAAAAGTAGGGTAGATGAGACTGAGAGCTATACTCTTAAAGGGTATAATTAAGAAATCCTTTAATTTAGCATTATATAATTAAGAGCTATACTGTTTATTGATGTTGGGTTTTATTGTCCTTTATGTCTTTATTTCTTGTTGTGTCTGTTTGGTAGAATTCAAAAATGGTTTTTTTTTTTTGAATTGCAGGGTTGGATTGAGATGCTGAGACGGGAAGTGAGTGAATTAAAGGAAGTGATAGAGGGAAAAGAATACCTGCTGCAGAGCTACAAAGGGCAAAAGGGCGAGCTGTCAGAAAAGATCAAAGAGTTGCAGCAGAGATTGGATTCTCAACTTCCACATATTTTGTAGACAGTATTGGCTTCTTGTGCATTCTTGTTTTGCTTCGTTCTTGTGTTTCTCTGCTTTCTTATCTGATCTGAAGTTCCCAATTTTGGATAAGCTCGTCTCATGTTTCTTTCATTGAATTTTTCTGTTTTCTACTTCTTTTTGTGCATAAGTTTTTAGAGGTCAAATCAGACCCAAGTAACACGATTTTCAATGTGATGAAACTATGTTTTGTATTTTCAAAGATGTTCAATCTTCAACTTGCAATTTTGTGCAAGGAGGGGTTGCACTCTTGCTGTTTCCAAATAATTTTGGCATAATGAGCAATGCTCAAAATACAATAAAATATGTATGGTATGAAAAAGTGACATTGTTAAGATGATGTTAAAATGAAACGACAATGAGCATCGCAACGTTGTTAAAAGGAAACCACAATGGTCAGATACACGTTGTTGTAACGAAACGACAACGGTCAGGAGAACGTTGTTAAAAAGGAAACTAAGGAAACCACAACGATCAGGTGAACGTTGTTAAAAGGAAACCACAACGGTTAGGAAAACGTTGTTAAAAGGAAACCACAACGGTCAGATGCACGTTGTTATAACGAAACCACAACGGTCAAAAAAACGTTGTTATATCTTTAAGGACGTTGCTAAAAAGTAAAATGACAATGCTCATTTTGTATTCCACAACGAACATTGCACGTTGCCGTAGAGAGCTAGTTTTCGGCAACATCGAAGCACGCAACGTGCGCCTGAACGTTGCGAAAGGTCTATGACAACGTTTTTCGCCCGTTGCGATAGACCCTTTTTCTTGTAGTGGATGGAGGGTTTTTGGTTTTGCTTTTAGTCTTGGTGTTTCTCAGGTCAATTTGTCAAGAAGGGTCATATTATTATGATCATTCCACTTTTGATTCTCTGGTTTATTTGGACTGTGAGGAATGATGCAAAGTACCAGGGTATCTCTATGGAGCCGAGACGGATCATTTGGAGAGTATACCATACTATCTCCCTACTACATACAGGCCGTTTGTTTCGGGCTATTCGTTGGCGAGGAGATATGAATATTGTTCCTCTTTTTAGTATCTCTCTTACTATTCCATCTATTTATCCTCCTGTTTTAGTTTATTTGCGTACTCCACCATTGGGATCTTACAAGGTGAATATTAATCGATGCATCAAAGATGGATTTGCAAGTGGGTGAGGGATTATTAGGGATTCATCAAGTCAGTGTGTTCGTGCCTTCTTCTCTTCATATGGCGAGTGTCCTATTCTGGAGGCCAAGCTCAACACTATTCTTGACGGTATCATTCTTACTTAGAGGATTGTACTCTCAGATTTATGGATTGATTCTGACTCTACTTTGGCCATTCACTACATCACTTGAGGTGGAAGACCTTGGTCTATTCAGGCCACTATTCGCTACATTAGACGTCTTATTGCCTTCGACCATGATACTGTTTCTCATATTTATCGCGAGGTCAACCAGGTGGCTGAATTACTTGCTTCAAAAGGTTAAGATCGTCGTTGCTATTTCGAGTACAGCGCTCAGAACTTACCGCGACGTTACCGCAGCTTAGTTCAGATGGATAGACATAGGCTTCCTACAGTTAGGGGTCTATAGAATTTTTTAGGATTATTTGTTTAGGAAGTAGTACCTCATTATTTTTTGCTTTATTATTTATTCATTTGTTTGTTTTCTTTAGATTTTATGATTAGAGGTCAGGCTTCATGCCTCCTCCCCCCCCCCCAATGTATTTTTTATAAGTTATTTATATATGATTAGGGTATCCGAACCCCCCTTCCCAATCCTTTCCTGGTGGAGGCTTGAAAACCACATTGGAGATGTGATGGTGTGTTGAATAAAAAAAATATTGTGTTTTAGTTTTGTTTTCAGTTATATTAACACTAATTAGAACTTTATTGTTTTTTTATCTTTTCAGTTTATTTCAGTATTTGAATTGTTTCTTTTCAAGCTTTTGCATACGAAGCGCGAGACTCGGGTCTCTAATAGCAGCTGATCCAGAAATAGAACGTATTTTCTATCGTAGGCAAAGAGAAGTAAGAAAAATGCACTAAAAAGACAAATTATAGCAAGACACCATGGATAACAATGAGATTGATCCGGTAGGACGAAAAAATTGAGAGATAGCAATTGATGAAGAAAATATGTTAGTAGAAGATTTTATGACTCCGCAGATCATTCAAAGCCAATCTAGCATTATCTACCCACCGTTTGGGCAACCGGACTTTCAATTAAAGACTAGTTTTATTTATCTTTTTGAGAATAGGCATCAGTTCTACGATAGGGGCCGACAGGAATCCACCTACACATGTTTCTCTATTCTTGAAAATGTGCCAATATTTCAAATATCAAGGAATCTCAGAGGACGCCATACAGCTACATTTGTTCCCACATTCTCTCCGTGACAAAGCTCTTGAGTGGTTAGACTCACAGTCGATTGCTAGCATCATCACTTGGAATGACTTCGTCTAAAAATTATGTATAAAATTCTTCCTACCAGTCAAGATTGCAAAGTTGAAGCATGAATTATCTATATTTCAACGATCAAAATCCAAATCTTTTGATGAGGCATGGAATAGATTCAAAAATATACTAAGGAGGTGTCCTCATCATGGCATTAGGGGCTACAAGTTCAGTATTTTATGCACGACTGCTTCCTTCTTTTAAAAGTATGGTAGATTCTTCATCCAACGATTCATTATCCTCCAAAACCATTGCTAAAGCCTTGGAGCTATTTGAGAGAATGGCTACCTCTACCGCCATGTGGGCATTAGACCGAGCTATACACAAGAAAACTACAGGGGTATATGAAGTAGACACTTTCACTGCATTATCTACAAAAATATACTCATTGGCACACAAAGTGGAAAGCATGTTGCATTCAGTCAATACGATGCAGATTAAGAAATCAACTTGTGAAGAGTATGGGGCTAATCACATTATATCAAAATATCATATTCTATCACAGCAACCCGAGCAAGTAGAGTATGGTCAAGGTGGTCAATGCCAATAAAATAATCCGTTCTCTAACACATTTAATCCAGGTTGGTGTAATCATCCAAAATTTTCTTGGAAGGATAATCAGAACACCAAACCACATGGTTCTCAGTTTCAACAGTCAGAATACCCCAAGATATGTTTGGTAACTTCATGGAGAAAACATAGTAGTACATGGAAGGAAATAATCAGTTCATGAAAAGGATACAGACTAGTCTCCAAAATTAGAACGCTTCAATAAAGAATTTAGAGACGCGGATGGGTCCAATGGTAGACACTATGTCATGTAGACCACATAGTTCCCTACCAAGAAACACTGAGGTCAACCCCAAGAGCAAGTACATGCAATAACAACTAGAAGTGGGGTGCAACTTCCTGAAATACATACAAAAAGGCCAATCAAGAAAAAAGAAGTTTTTGAATAGCATGACGAAGAAGTAACTCTAGATATATAGAGTAATCATGAGCAAGTGATAGAACATGGAAAAACTAAAACTCTAGAGCCAATCAAAAAATATGAACCTCCTATCCCTTTCCTACAAAGGTTATATTCACAAAAGAAGAAGTAGGATCAACGGTGTGCACAATTTTTTGATCATCTAAAGAAGCTGGATATTAACATGTTGTTTGTGGAAATGTCCAACTATGCCAAGTATATAAGACAACTACTTGCAAATAAGAAAAATTTGGCAGAATGGGATACAGTAAGTTTTACAGGTGTAGTAAGTGCTATAGTGGAGTAAGTGTTGTAGTGTAGAAGCAACTACCAGACAAAAGAAATGATCTAGGAAATTTTACAATTCTAATTACCATCGGTAGTCTCATTATCGATAGGGCATTGTGCGATCTTGGTGCAAGTATCAATTTAATACCTCTTTCAATTTTTAGGCAATTAAGACATGGTGAATTTAAACCTGTAAAGTTCACTCCTCAGTTGGCCGAAAGATCTATTAAAAAGTCATTTGGGATTGTTGAAGATGTGGGGATGAGAGTGGAGAAGTTCTTATTTTCCATTGACTTCGTTGTTCTTGATATATTTGAGGATGCAGAGATCCTCATTATTTTGGGACGACCCTTCTTAGCTACTTCGAATGCTCTCATTTTTACGAAGTATATTAACATTAAGAGTTCATGATAAAATTGAAGTATTTCATATGTTGGGTAGAGATGGAGCACTACCACCTCCCCCTTATTGGACAGGATATCAAGTTGAGACCTTGAAGAAATTCAAGAAAAACTTCTTCAAAGGGTTTTGGAAGACAAAGCCAACAGTGCCGATGAAAAATGTGTGATTGAAGTTGAAGAAGACATCGCTGATGCACAGGTTGCAATTGTTAAATGAAAGAGGAACGACAAGCCACAGAACATGGAGAAAAAAATCAAGTGATTATTGGAGAATGACACATTCGACGATCTCAAAATCCTGCCTTCTTCCACTTGAGCGATAGTACAAAAAAAGTCAAGTTAATGACTACAAATAAGCGTTTAATGGGAGACAACCAATTCTTATATCCTTTTCAATTAAGTTAGGTTAAACAACGAATCATAGGTAATTTTAGGATTTGCATTCGTAAGTTAGCCACACGATTTTCCATAGATTGTTGATTACACTTGTAAGTCTTCACCGTGTCAACTGCAGTATGTTCCACTTTGCGAGTTGCATGGATGATATCTATGACATTGTCTCTCATCCTTCAGTCCCAGCACCACACCACGTGTTCACTTCAGCCGGTATGTCTGTCAGCCCAAACCGTCTTCTCCACATCTACCCTGAGAAATACCTAATCTTTTCCTCTATTATTTTTGTTATATTTTACTACTACATTTTGGACAATGTAATATTTAAATTTGGGGGTGGTTTGAGTATCAGAATATTTATTTGATCATTGATTAATTATTATCCGGGTCTGTATGACTAAAAAAATAGTGTCTAGATTAGTGATGGAACTGCTTACCGTCGATGATGAGACTTATGTGTTTGAATTAAATGCAACTTTTCTTAGAATTTTTGGGCAACACTTTAACTTGTGTATTTAATATAATGCTTATCCATGTTAGACCTGATTAATTGAGCACTTAGCCACTTTTGACTCCTCACTATATTGGAGCACTGCCTAGGCTTAGTTGTTGATATTATTGACCTAGGTGAGTTGGAAAAAAAGAACCCTAGGCTTAGTTGTTGATATTATTGACCTAGGTGAGTTGGAAAAAAAGAACCCATTCCCAAATCCTTAATATAGTAACCAAACTGCTTGAAAATAGTTTAGGGTGTTAAAGTTAGTGCATGTGTTCGTAGAATTTTGATAGTTTGGGTTTTTCTAGGTCTCATCTTTGGTTGAATAGGTTCTAGTCAAGAAAAATCTAAACCGGACACTAATCATTGCTAAGAATCGAATACCATGCAAAAAAAGAGATAGAGAAAAAGAAGAAAGTAAATTACATCTTACACCTCTCTTATAGCCTGTGTGACTCGAGCAATTAATCATATTAGAGTATCTTAAACCTAGTGTCCTATGGTTGTCTGACTTGAAATCGGTCCAAAGCTTGCTACATAGGTCACATAGAAAGCTTATGGGAGATAAGTCTTACACAAGATGTAAGAATTTTTATATTAGTTAAATAAATAAAAAGAGATAAAGGTGCTCAGTACAGATTTTTAGATTAGGACCCCAGAGATTGGAGATGGAAATTTAGAAATCGTTCACCATCCTAGTTCTAAGAATACAAGCTTCTAATTTTTATCACTTTATTTGAAAAAAATATTGTATTGATCAATAGGAACACATCGGAAAGAATCAGGAGTGTGATTACACGAGAGGTGTGAGAAGAAAGTTGACCACATGGGGTCAGGAATTGTGAGTATAGCAACAACACTATAATGGTAGTGCTCTAGTATGGGTGTGAGTTCAATAATGGCTAATCACACACACTAGAGGTCGAGCATCAGATAAGTAAAATTAATTTGTGGTGTTGTTTGGATATTTCTAAAAGTGTTACCTTATATTCAAATCTAAGGCATATTGTAAGAAATTCAACACCGAGTCTATTAATTGTGATTGTATTAGCTTAGTTTTGTAGTTTGCACCTTAGTTCTATTTTGTTTGAGGACGAACAAAGGTTTTAGTTTGGTAAATTTGATAAGTGAATTTTGTGCACTTATTCGGGTTTAAAACTAAGCTTTTGTTCTATTAGTTTGATGATTTTCTACATAATTTAGTTTACTTTCCTTTTTTACATTATTGGACTCGTTTATAAGAAATTAGAGAAGAAATGACGGAGAGAGCAATAATTTGGCGAATGTTTAAAGAGTATGGAGACTCAATTGGAACTTCAAGGACCATATTGAAGGCTAAGGAAAGAGTTAAGGACTAAAGTTACCAAAATCTAAAATTGGAGAGTGAAACACGCATAACATAAACTTTTATTCTGGGCAATCTCCCAAGATCTAAGGTAATGGATCGCCCAGTGCAATTTTATACCAGCAGATTATTTTTGCCTTCATGAGTTCTACTCCAATTAGGAAACCTCATGGGGCCACAATTTTTAGGTTTTTTTGAGATCTTTTGGGACACTAAGCGACGACTATAAATAGGAAAGATTAACTATAATTAGAGTTGGCAATTTTGGGAGATTTTGAAGAGAATAAACAAGAGGCAAGGATTAAAAACTTACACAGTCAAGATCCAACGAAAAACAAGGATTG
This sequence comes from Forsythia viridissima, assembly GCA_030279155.1. Classification (NCBI taxonomy): domain Eukaryota; kingdom Viridiplantae; phylum Streptophyta; class Magnoliopsida; order Lamiales; family Oleaceae; genus Forsythia; species Forsythia viridissima. The sequence goes on from CM059042.1 coordinate 33,193,160, forward strand.
GATATTGGAATTTCTTCTTATCCGCATGATGGATTTTATCGCTTCTTTTAATTTTCTTCCTCTTAGTATGCTAGGCTAGATTATTTTTTGCTAGGATTATGATGAAACTTGTACCATAATTCTCTGATTCATTGAACATAATCTTTGATATTCAAACACGTTTTTAATTTTGAACAATTGATATTGATTTCTTTTCATCTACAATTATATGTGAGCAATGATTTTATGATTTTTGTGGCTTGTTTTACCGTCGAGAGATTAAAAATAAGTTAAACATAGTATCAATCGCCGTCGAGTCTGATAAAGGATGAAGATATACTGCTATGATGTACGTGGTCTTTAAGTATTCACAAATTCTAATGCATTCTTGTATGTTCACATCCATCATAGAGATATGTACGGGTCACATATAGAGATATATTTAATTCTACTCGAGATAAATTGTTGAATATTGATCTTTATAATTAAATCGTGTTATAAAATTCAACGGTTCGGATTAAAGAGGATTGGTATAAGTTGATTCGAGATCCTAGTATGCTTTTCTTTATTAAATTTATATCACATTCGCATTCATCTCAACTTTGCATTAATTTTAGTTAACTTAGGTATTGCATAGATTAGCTAGTACGTAGTTTGATAATTACATCCTAAAAAATCTATTAAATTCTATAGTTTTGGTTAAGGCTAAGTTAATTCAAAATTAGACTAACGCAATCTCTGTGAGTACGATACTTGGACTCTAAAATCCACTTTATTGCTTGTGCAATCCGTACACTTACGAAATAATATTACTAACATGGACCTATGAAGAATCCATAAAATAATAGAATATTGCTAAGAAAATTTTGATCAGTTTGCTAGAAAGTATGATTATATTGTTGCAGCCATAGAAGAGTCCAAAGATCTTACCAACCTAGCCATTAATAAATTAATGGGATCTCTACAAGCTCATGAAAAGAGATTACTAAAGCATATGGAGAAGCCAAATGAAAGTATCATTCCACATGGCCAAGATCGAACAAGGATAGAGAATTAGATTGTGGAAAAAGTCAAGATGATTGCAAAGAAAGATGATAGCAAAGAAGAAGGTGAGGAAATTGATCATAATGATGGAGGTAAAATCTCTACTTCATATTGTAAGATTTGCAAGAAATCAAATAATTATGCATGTGCTTGTTGGTATCGTGGACAACTTTAATGTTATAGCAAAAAGTTTGGCCATATTCCAAAAAAAAAATGATTTAAAAGACAGAAATTGGTCATTTTTGTTGAAGAAAAATGTGAACAAGAAAACTAGTCCTATACAAGTAAATCTTCTTCTTGTGAAAAATAACATTTGGTATTGTTGACCCCTAGAATTAAAGGCCACAAATCCTCAGCCACCTCCTTGCTGAATTAATCAACTTAATCCTCCAATAGAAAGCCGTCCAAAGATTAAGAGTTTAAAAAGTAAGAATTTGGTTAAGGTTTTCAATTGTTCTGTCTTTCTTTGATTTAATTCAACTTATTTATAGGTGTTGCAAGGCTTAGGGCTCTTTTGTCTTTTGTCTTTTCTCTTTTTTATGCCACGTGTCATCCTCTAATTGGAAGGCTCTTAATTCTAGAAAATTCTACGATACGTGGTAGAAGGTCATTGGCTTGGCTATCCTTTTCTCTAGATTTGGTTGTCATTTTCACATGTGCTTCAGTTGTAACTGCTTTTGCCACATGGAGATTCATCCAGTGGTCCCAAGTATATTCTTTTCCTTCAGAATCGATAAGTAGCACAAGGGCTTAGGTTCGTATCCTTCACTGAACATGAGTTGTCAAAATGGCGAAGGTCAAAACAGCATATGCCAAGGATAGATTCGAATATTCTTTACCTTCGACTGAGGTGTTTAAGCTTAGATGTTACTTAGTATGGATAAACGAGTTATAACAGTTAAATGATCAATTCATAAATTTACGGAGAGGGTTTCCAGTTTAAGCGAAGTGTACAATCTTTATTTAATTGAGGTGTCTAAGCTAGACGTCCCTTCGTCTACTCAAACAAGGTATAGCAATAGTCTCTGAAGTTGGAGTCTAATTATTCATATTATGCTAAGGACTTAGAATTGTGACTGAAGTTCAATATTTTGTTTGGGGTCATTGTCTTCTCTTGAACTTCCTTCTTCGTGCCCCATTCAAAGCATTTTAACAGAAACGTAAAAATTGTTTACGACATTAGTTCAAACCTTGGTCTATTATGAAGACCTGGTTCACAGGAGAGTGCAATTCGCCTTTATTCTTTCGGCTATGAAGATTAGGCGGGGCAATAATACTAAGGTGTAATTACATTACTAATATGATTTTCATCTTCGCCCATTAATATATTCCAGGTTTGAACTTGTCACTCTTGAAAGATTTTTATTATAGACCTAAAGATGTGTTAAAAAACTTTCAAGAAGTGACAAGTTCAAAATGAGGATGTTTGCGAAGGCGCTCCTGGCCATCAAAACACAGTGCTTGAAAAGATGTGAAAAAATAGGAGTGAAAGATTTCTAGATTTTATATAGGGGGCAGGATTTGAGTCGTTGGGAAGTGATGCGTGGGAATCATAACGTATTAAATAAAGCTCTTTATGAGCCACTATTTAATGGGCATGTTGACTGTCACCAACCATGGGCACCTTTTTATATGCCCAAATTCAATGAGGTCTTGGCGAAGCTTTTATCTCAACAGGGTTTACCCAATATGTATGAACAAGCTGCAGCAATAATAGTCCCCGAAGTCTGAGCCAATATTCATATTGGGTTAAGGACTTCAATAAAGGCGAAGCTTTATACATGACAAACACAGACATGTCTGTCGTAAAAGTAGAGGGACCGTGTCTACTCTCCGTCGGAAGTTGACGTGGACGCATTTATTATAAGCCATGATTGCACGTTGTTAGCGTGTGCCTTGGGAAGAGTCGTCGTCATGATTACAGCTGTCATCTTTTTAACCGATGACTGTTCTTTACGCGTGTGAGCGAGCGTAAAACATCTTGAGCATCCATTTGAAATATTTTATGTCGTCATTTTAACTTTGACGATCAGGATCGGTTGAATGTTTTAATGGTTCAGATGAAACCTTAGTTGATATGACGGCCTTACTTGCTTTGCAAAAGCCATAAATAAGAAATCCTGTCCTTTTTGGAAAAAATTTGCTACTTCTTGTATTTCTTCACGTTTTTAGATAAATGTTTTTCTTCCAACTTTTTTCTCTTCCTTGGTGGTGTTTCGCCCGAGTTTTCCTTACCTTATCGTCTTTATTTTAGGTATATTTCCTTTTGGTTTTCTACTTTTTCCTTATGATTTTGACAAAGAAAATATCGTCTCAAACAAATTCTCAGAATCCTGACAGTGAGGTGGGGGTTTCTGAAGGTAAAGCTTTCACTGAGTCTTCTTCTTCCTCTATAGAAGTTTCAATCCTTAATGTATTACCCAATATGGAGATGGGACCTTACGGCGAAGTCCTTTCTAAGGAGGACCCCGTATGAGGATGGGTGGTCGGGATTCAAAAGTTCCTAAGTTCAAGTTAGTTGACGAAGCAATTGAGGATGAGAGTGGGGTAGGTTTAGGTAAAGGATTAGAGGAGCCTGCCGAAGGATTTTATCAGGCCTGTGAGATTTTTTTGTCCATTAAAAAGGACGAAGAACTCGTTAAAATCCGTGACCTATACAATGTCCCTGATGACGTAGAGCTTATTCTTCCTAGTTCGTACCATACGGCGGATAGGCCTCTTCTTGGTTGTGTTGCCATCCATTCTCTTTCTATGGAGTATGGCCTTCGTTTACCTTTTCACTTTTTCTTTTGTGACCTTCTGAGCGAATATAGACTAGCTCTTACCCAATTTAGACCGAACTCATGGGCGGTGATGGTGGATTCCTTCCTTTTGTAGAAGAATGCTGGGCCAGATTTGGAGATTACTTCGAATATCTTTCGATTCTTCTATCATCTCGTTCAAGCCGGTAACAAGAAGAACCCTCAGCCAGGATATTACTATCTAACCCCTAGGTCTAAGTCCAACCCGAAATTGGTGGAAACCCTTAATAAAGTTAAGGATTGGAAAGAATCCTTTTTCTTTGTCACATGAAATTGGGAGTTCCAACCAATAGACCTAAAACCTCAAAGTTTTATGCCTCGCTTCTATGGTGAGCTTCGTGAGCCTCTTATTGATTCTGTTGTCGTCATTTTGAGTTAGTTTTGCTTTGGTATGTTGACTCTAATTGTTTTTATTTTTTCAGGCAGAGATAGAGAGCCTAATTTTTCTGAGGATCAAATTTCTAGGCTTTTCACTTGAATTGGAGGGCCCCTGTTTGATAATCTGAACCTATTGAGAGAGACTAAAGTTCTTTTACAACTCGAGAATACAGATATTTACAATGTCGGCCTAGAAATGACTCTTTCTAGGATCAACTTCAACAAGTCAAAGAAAAATCCTTCTTCGGGTGTCGAGGCTCTCCCTAGGACATTTCAAATGAAACTCTCAGTGAAAACGAAGACTTCTCCTCCAGCGAAAAAGGTTGTGATCAAGGAGCCCTCTTCTCAACCATGGAGAACCAATGTCCCTGAAGTTGAGGGAAAAGGAAAAGGCAAATACGATGATCCTCCTCCGAAGTCGAATACTTTGTCTTTTCATCCATCCTCTTCTCAACCAAGCAGTTTAAAGCCTTCGTCAAGTAACAAGCAAAGTGCGGCAAAAGGTTCTGATGACCCTGCTAAAAAGAGGTCATGTTTTTCATCTTCGATGTCCACTCCTTTAAGAGTACTCTTCGCTAGCCGAGGGGAGAGACTTTATGATTCTTGGTTAACTCCTTTGACCGGCTTTGTGGAGAGAGTATTTGTGGAGAGAGTGTCTAACTCCGTTTTTTGATTCTTTAACCAAGCTTGGAAAATTTGGTCTGAGAATATGACCACTCAGCAAAGGAGAGTCGTAGTCGAGGGCCATATGTCACGTGCATTGTTCTTTATTAAAGATCATAACAGTGAACTTGAGATCAGTGAGGCCCAGGTGGCAAAGTTGGAGAATGAAGTTACTGAACGAAAGAAGGCAATTGAGAAGTTGGAGAAAGAGCTAGAGTCAGCTAAGAAGAATTCTGAAGCTGAGAAGCTTCGTACTGATATCCGCCAGTTGATGAAATGAAGGATCTTGAAACTTCAAGGGCCTCTGCTAAAGCGAACGAATAAAAACTTTGGAAGCAACTTGAAGAAAAGATAGACGAGCTGAACATGTTCCTTGTTAAATAGAAGTCTTCGGAGGAAGTATTGGCCCTGAAGGATGAAGAGTTGAGCCTCCTCATCCAAACTGTTGAAATGCAAGGCCGGACTCTCATCAACTTAACTTCTGAGGTTGAGGATCTTCAAAATAAATTGTTGAACTTTAAGGATTCCGACGAAAGGAAAGAGCTCTATGAGGAGTGGAAACAGGCCGGGGGAGTTGCTAGTTCCGATTCAGGACGAGCATCATGATTTCAATTTTAATTTCTTGTATGAAGATAACGATGGCGAAGCTTCAGAAACTGCTCTCACTATTCCTGAGGCTTCTCAAGTTGTTGAGCCGTTGCAAGTAGCCCTTACTATTCCTGAGGCTTCTCAGGCTGCTGAGCCTTCGTAAGTTGCTCATGTTGTTCCCGAGGCTTCTCAGGCTGCTGAGCCTTCCCAAGTCGTTCATCTATTTTTTCTGAAGCGACCCCATCTTCTAACCCTATGGAGCCTTCAGTTTTTGATAATTTGCAAGATCTGTGATTATTTTCATTTGTAACAGCTTTTAGTTTTATGGATGTTTCTAGTTTTATGCACACTTTGATTGCCTGTTTGTAATTTGGGTTGTGTAATAGCAATGATCAGCAGAGTTTCATTAAAGATTCGCCTTATTTGTGTAAAATTTTAAATTTTGTTTTATTTCTATTGACTATTAACGAAGCTAAGCTTGTTGGATTCTCGGTAATCAAAGTACTTCTAATATGGCAAATAACACAGTTCATCTGAGAATGATAGGTTACATGCCTTTGTTAACATTAACGAGGCGAGCAAAACTTTTGCAATATTTTGTGCCATAAAGGCTTATCTAATTCGAGCGTAATGGTTCTCGCCATAATTTTGCAATACTTTTGTCATTCGGTAATAAGTATAATGGTTCGTTTTAACCAACATGTAATGGTTTGTTTCAACCAATAAGTATAATGGTTCGGTTTAACCAACATGTAATGGTTTGTTTCATCCAATAAGTATAATGGTTCGTTTTGGTTTGTTTTAACCAACATGTAATGGTTTGTTTCAACCAATAAGTATAATTGTTCGTTTTAACCAACATGTAATTGTTTGTTTCAACCAATAAATATAATGTTTCACTTCAACCAACACGGTTCCAACTCCGTTGTTTTCATTCGTAATGATCGTTTTGGTACAGACAATTTTTGAATAAGTTAATTAGTCCGATCAAGGTCCCAACTCTGTTATTTTCATTTGTACCGATTGTTTGGTACAGACAACTTTTTGACGAAGGTAATTGGCCCGATCAAGATCCCAACCCCAGGTTCATCAGAATGATTAGTAGGAAGAACTTTCATTAATAACAAAAAATAGCCTATGGCTTTACACAATCTTCACTAATACGAATAGAGTTGAAAATTACATTCCGATACTTCATAAATAATACGTCCGCAAATGTTGGACACTCTACAAATATTTTAGAGGTTCACCTTCATGATTTACGAGCATGTAAGTTCAGGCGCAATGACTTCATCTATCATGTAAGGTCCTTCCCAATTGGCTCCCAACGTTCCAGCCCTAGATTCTTTGTTAGTTTTGAAAACCTTCTTTAGGACAAGTTCTCCAACCTTGAAGGATCTGAGGCGAACCTTTGAGTTATATTATTCTACCATCTTCTTTTGATAAGATGCAGGTTTCAATTAGGAATACTCTCATTTTTCTTCTAGTAGGTCCTTTTCTACTCTTATGGCCTTGTCATTGCGATTTTCATTAAAGTATAATCTTCGAGAAGAGGGCAGACCTACTTCGACAGGGACCATAGCATCAACGCCATAGGCCATCGAGAAAGGTGTTTCACCAGTTGGAATGCGGACAGTAGTGTGGTAGGCCCATAGGATCTAAGGCATGTCATCTGCCCATGTTCCATTCGCACTATCAAGTTTTCTCTTCAGAATGTTTTTGAGGGTTTTGTTCACAACTTCTACTTGGCCATTGGCCTGTGGATAATAGGGAGTAGAAAAGTATTTCTGGATGTCAAGCTCGTCACAAATGCCTTGCAACTTTTCTCCTTTGAATCGTGTGCCATTGTCTGACACAATTGACTCTGGTAATCCAAACCTGCGTATGATATTTTTCCACACAAACTTGTAGGTGTTTGCTTCGGTGATTTATTACAACGGTTCTGCCTCAACCCATTTAGTGTAATAGTCAATGGCTACTATGGTAAATTTCGTGTTTGCTCTGCTTGGAGGCAATGGTCCAATGAAATTGATCCCCTACTTGGTGAAGGGCCAAGGGCTAGATAAAGTGGTGATTTCTTGGGCATGTTGTATCAGCACAAGTGGCGAATTTTTGACATTTGTCGCACTTACGAACAAATTCGAATGAATCTTTTGTTCATAATATGCCAACAGTATCCTTGTTTAAGTACTTTTTGGGCAAGAGAATGACCTCCAGTATGGTTACCACGTATACCTTTGTGAATTTCTCGAATTACGTAATTACTTTTATTTTTTCCAACACACCTCAATAGGGGTAAAGTATACCCTTGCTTCTACAAAATTTTGTCAATGAGAACATACCTAGCAGATTTCAGACGAATTTTTTTGGCTTTGTCCTTATCATTGGAGAGCTTCTGCTCGTTCAAGTAATCAGCTATTTATTGTATCCAAGGAGTTTTCCCTTCGACCAAAGGGTCTCGCCAGTCTTCTCTGGAGTGAAGGGGCTAAGGAGTAACTCAACCGAGACCATTTTGAAAATCTCTACATCTTGTGAACTAGCAAGCCTCAACAAGGCATTAGTGAAATAATTATCAGCCCTAGGTATCTGCGAGAGTTCGTATTTTTCAAAGTTTAGTAATTGATCCTTGGCTTTCATGAGATAAGCAACCATATTTTTATCTCTAGCTATGAATTTACCAATTATTTGACTTACGACTAACTGAGAGTCACTATGGATTTTGATTTCCCTGGCATTCATTTCATTGGCTAAGCGAAGCCCTACCAGTAAGGCTTATACTCGACTACATTGTTTGTCACTTTAAAGCCAAATCGTAGAGCGCAGTTGAGCTTGTGCTCTCCTGGACTAATCAGTACAATTTGGCTCCGACACCAACTTCTCCAGACGAGCCATCCATATACAATTTCCATGCTGGTAATTTTAGAGTACTTTGGATCAGGTTAGGGATATCTCCTTTTGCGGTCTCAGCAACAAAATCTACCAGTGCTTGCCCTTTGATAGCTGTCCTGGGTTTGAAAGTTATATCGAATTGACCCATCTCAATCGCCCACTTTGTCAGGCGACCCAAAGCCTTAAGTTTTTGCAACACCTGTTTCACTGGATGGTTCGTCAATACAGTGATTTTATGTGATTGAAAATAAGGACAAAGCTTACGAGAAGCGATGATCAGGGCTAGAGCTAGCTTCTCCATTTCTGGGTACCTAGTCTCTGCTTCCTGAAATGCCTTGCTCACATAATATACGGGTAATTGTAGCTGACCCTCTTCTCTTACCAGTACTGAACTCACCGCTACCTCTAAGATTGCAAGATATAAAATCAAGTTTTCGCCTGGATTTGGTTTGGAGAGAAGATGATCTTTTCTAACATGGTCTTTCAACTCATCAAAGGCAGCATCACACTCTTTCGTCCATTTGAACCTCTTCTCAACTTTTATGATTTGAAAAAATGAGAAACACTTGTCGGTAGCTATTGATACAAATCGACTCAAAGCAGCAACCCTTCCAATGAGACTTTGGAGTTCATTGGGTTTACTAGGGGGTCGCGTGTCAAGGAGGGCTTGAATCTTTTCTATATTAGCTTCTATACCTCGTTAGTTCACCATATAACCCAAGAATTTGCCTGATACGACTCCTAAGGCACACTTTAAAGGGTTTAGCTTCATTCTATACTTTCAGAGGATCAAAAACATTTCATCTAAATGTTTAAAGTGATCAACAGCTTTTAGGCTTTTAACTAAAATATCGTCAACATATACTTCCATGGTTTTCTCAATTTGATCAGCAAATATTTTATTAACAATTCTCTGATAAGTAGCCCCAGCATTTTTTAAGCCAAAAAGCATTACCTTATAACAATAGAGGTCTCGATCAGTGGTGAATGAAGTATGATACACGTCAGGGCCAAACATGGGTATCTGGTTGTGCCCTGAGTATGCGTCCATGAAACTAAGCAGTTCATGCCCCACTGTTGAGTCTACAAGCTGATCGATCCGAGGCAAAGGAAAACTATCCTTTGGGCAGGTTTTGTTTAGATCTGTGAAATCCTGACTTGTCATCCACAGTCCACCCTTCTTTAGTACGGAATAGGATTACATACCCAAACCGGATAGTGGGATTTATGGATGAACCTATTGGCTAGTAACTTATCAACCTCGCCTCTCATTGCCTTATACTTTTCCGTGCTCATCTGCCTTTTTTTTCGTACCCTCGGTTTAACCTATGGGTCAATTTTTCAGAGCATGACACGCCACCTGGGGATCTATCCCGACCATATCAGAATGTTTCCATGCAAAAAAATCAATATTTGCCTTCAAAAATTTCTTCAAGCTATTCTTCATCTCTGGCTCTAATCCGCATCCTGTATGCAACAACTTCATTTCGTCTTCATTGCTAACTGGAAAATCTTCAAGCTCTTCTACAGCGACTACTTCAGAATTTGACTCAAGAATACGGGGATCGAGGGTATCATCCATACAGATCTAACATTCTACCTCCGCCTCAGATATTGATGTATCAACCATCATAACTGTATATGTAACAGGGGCTTGCAGAGCCTCCTTTCTTAGGACGATCAGATAACATTCGCAGGCCAACTCTTTGTTCTCTTTTACAGTGGCGATCCCTACTGGGGTTGGAAATTTTATGGTAAGGTGATGGATCGAAGTGACAGCCATCAATTGCTTCAATGCGGGGTGACCTAGGATCCCATTGTAGGTGGACCTCAGATCAATAATTAAGAATTCCATGAAGTTTCTCGCGCTACCAATGGTTCTTTCCCAACTTCTATGGTGAGGGTGATTTTTCTCTTGAGGATGATGCTATCACATGTGAATCCATACAGAGACTCAGACATCGACGTCCACGGGTGATCTACCTCTATCTGGTTGAAAGCACTTCTAAACAAAATGTTCACCGAGCTTCCATTGTCGACCAACATTCACCTGATAGTGTTTCGGGCAATTATGATCTGGACTAATAGTGCGTGACATTAGCTTCGTCCTCACTCCCAAAAGTTATTGTAGGCGCAAGAGGCTTCGTCTCACTACGAGCCTAATAGTTCTTCAGAGTAGGTTTCTTCACAACCCTTATATAATTTTTCTGTACATTATTACTCCATTCGCCAATGTAAGGTCCGCCTATAATTGTGTTGATTTCTCATATAGGGGGTTGAGCTGCTAGTGGCTGTTCATTGGGCCTTCTCTGGTTCGTCTGTTGTGGTACATAGAATGCTGGTCGGTAACCTTAGCCTCTTGTTCATCGGCCTCGCCCCCTGTTGTAGGTATAATTTGTAGGCTACGGCTGCGAAGGCTGTCCCATCTGACTTCCACCAGAAGGCTTATATCTATTTTCTACCATCTTATCAACAGTGGCCCTTGTTCATCGGCCTCGCCCCCTGTTGTAGGTATAATTTGTAGGCTGCGACTGCGAAGGCTGTCCCATCTGACTTCTACCAGAAGGCTTATATCTATTTTCTACCATCTTATCAACAGTGGCCCTCACCTTAGGACATTCCTCCTTGTCGTGGTTATCAGATCGATATATTCTGCAGAACTTAGACCGGGGTTGGGATGCAAACACCTCGTTTGCAGTTTTACTCCTTGTGGGAGTGACTTCGTTCACCTCTGCCTTAAAACCCTGATTCCATAGGCCGGTTTGTCGACCGTGGTTACTCTGCCTTTTGCACTACCTTGTACCACCATGCCTCTTTGTCTTTCGTACTTCTTCATGTTCTCGATTTTTTCTTCCGTCTAAATTTCTCCTTTGATAAGGTCCACCAGCTAGTTGTATATCTAGGGATTCTTGTTTCGAACATCTCACCAGAATATGGTTTCCATTCTCAATCCATTCCATAAAGTATCCAAGGCCTTCTTATCCAAAATCGATTCCACAGCAATCAGCTCATTATGGAATCTGTTAAAGTAATTCTTAACTGATTCATTTACACCTTGTCTAATGTCATTCAACCTCATGGCAGGGGCCTCACCTAAGGTATGGCCCACAAAAGCACTCATAAAGGCTTTCTTGAGTTGCGGCCAGCTCCAAATGGAATCTAGCTTCAACTTCAAGTACCATCTCTTAGCTGCCCCAGTAGGAGTCATGTGGAAGGCCATGCATTTCTGCGATGGAGAAGTATTTTTGAGTTTCATTTCCATTTTGTAATCTGCCAAGTGATATATGGGGTCACCTCGCCTCGTATACTTATCCAATTTTGGCCTTACAAAACCTCTAGGAACCGGAGTGCTTCATATTTCATGGAAGAATGGGTGATCTTCTTCATCATCATCTTCTTCAAATGACCTTGTGGGTCCATCATCCTCATCATCATATGAATAATCTGGTTCATATATAGGATCTCTTGGAGGCGATCCTACTCTTCGACCATCATGGAATTGGGTCTTCCTTTCGTGGGAGTCAGCCGCGTCACCTAGCCAATCGAAGACACTGGCGGACCTTGCAGGTCTACGCTCTCTCTCCTTAAGCGGGTCAACGGGCTGGTAACGCCTAGAGTCCCTAGGATCGCTATAAGGGTGGGAATGGCTCGCTGCTAGAGCTCTAGCTTCAACTCTAATTTTTTCGTCATCAACAATTCAACCGCTTGATAGAGTTACCCTTGCTCGGTTTTTCAACACCAACATTTGGACTTGCTCGGCCAAATTAGACATTGTTTGCGCTATAGACGTCTTCTAATGGCGCCTATTTCTTTTCTTTTTTGATATTTCTCATACTTCGCTTACAGCTATTTTCGGGATCTCGTCTTTATCTTTTGGGATTAAAGTTACTGTCCTCCGGAAACTCACTTTGCTTCTCCACTTCATTCTCGTCGGTTTTCCCATCTAAATCGCATATTTTTTCAGCCATTGCTTTCAGTGAAACTTTTGAACTTTTTGTAAATACTTACGAACTTTCACCGGTGGTTTATACTTCGTGGAAAATTGTGCAGAATTCCTACAGACGGCGCCAATTTGTTGATCTCTAAAATTAAAGGCCACAAATCCCGACCACCTCCTTGTTGAAATAATCAACTTAATCATCCTATGGAAAGCCGTCCGAAGATTAAGAGTTAAAAGAGCAAGAATTTGGCTAAGGTTCTCAATTGTTGTGTCTTGCTTTGATTTAATTCAACTTATTTATAGGTGTTGCAAGGCTTAGGGCTCTTTTGTCTTTTCTCTTTTTTATGCCACATGTCATCCTCTAATTGGAAGACTCTTAATTCTAGAAGATTCTACGACACCTGACAGAAGGTCATTGATTAAGCTATCATTTTCTCTAGATTTGGTTGTTATTTTTACATGTGCTTTAGTTGTAACATGGAGATTCATCCAGTGGTCCCAGGGATATTCTTTTCCTTCAGAATCGATAAGTATCCTTCGCCGAACATGAATTGCCAAAATGCTGAAGGTTAAAACAGCATATGCCAGGGATATATTTGAATACTCTTTACCTTCGATTGAGGTGTTTAAGCTTAGATGTTACTCAGCATGGATAAAAGAGGTATAACAGTTAAATGATCAATTCATAAATTATTTGCCTTCGCCTACTTGCGGGAGAGGGTTTTCGGATTAAGCGAAGTGTACAATCTTTATTTAATTGAGGTGTCTAAGTTAGACGTTCCTTCGTCTACTCAAATGAGGTATAACAGGTATATCATTAGTGATTGTAGAAAAATTGTTTCATAACATTGAACATCGGTTACTATGAAGGTGACCATGGGAAATGGTATCGTTGTAGGGTCTAAAGGGAAAGGCACAATTGGAATAATCACAAAACGATGATTGAAATAAATCTTTGATATTTTGTTGGTCCCGGATTTGGAACAAAATCTTCTCAGCGTTGGTCAACTTGTTGAGAAAGGTTATCAACCTCTTTTTGCAAATAACTATTGTCGAATTTTTTATAAAAATAATCCTGCTCAAATGATTGCCAACGTCAAAGTGGATAAAAATCAAAAATTTCAGTTGAAACTATCTTCCAATGCTTTCATCCGAATTTAACACCCAAAAATATCGTTACAATTTATGTCAAACACTTTAAATTTATTAAGTTGTGTTAATGCCACGTGCCTACCTAAAAGACGAGCCCATTTGGCTCGGCCCACATTTTAGGTATTCACCCAAACGTATGACCCAAGTTCTAGCTCAATTAAAAGAGTATTGATTTCTCAATGTGTAACAAATTATTTTTCCGATGACCAAATTATATTACACATCTTATTTTAGAAAGGGACTAAATTTTAATGTTTCCAAATGAGAAATACAATTGTACCAACGAGCAATTATTAGAAAATTTAAGATTAAATATAAGAAAATCGGATTTTATTTTTATAAAGGCCAACTGGATATTCTTGTGAAATCCAAAGCATTATTAAAAAAAAGGTAATTGGTTTCACTTTTGACAATAGGACCCTCAAATTCAGCAAACGTTTCACAATCAACCCCTACTATCCAATTCTGTCAGTTTTAGCCGTTAAATTGTCGCGTGTTGTATACCTGTTAAAAATGTCCAAAGCATTATTAAAAAAAGGTAATTGGTTTCACTTTTGACAATAGGACCCTCAAATTCAGCAAACGTTTCACAATCAACCCCTACTATCCAATTCTGTCAGTTTTAGCCGTTAAATTGTCGCGTGTTGTATACCTGTTAAAAATGTCCAAGTGCATTTTCGGCAGAACAACAAAGAAAAATTAAAAGACCGTGTTTGTTTTTTATTTTGAGACGAAGCTTTAGAAGAATGGCCAAGACAACCCCCCAAAACACAAATAAGAATTCTACCCTAATCCTGACTGTGGAAAAACACATATCAACCATTGCAGGGTCATATACTCCGATTTACGTCTCAAGGTAAGTTTAACATGGCCCAATTGTTTGATTCTTGCGCAAATTCTTTTGAATTTTTATTGCGAGTTTGATGTGGCTTGAATGTGGGTTTGGCAGAAATTCAGGTTTTTTTTTCTTCCATACAACTGCTATTTTCAGTTAAAAAGCAATGTTTGCTCCAAGATTCAGAATGTAGGATGATGAGGCTCCTAATATGGTGACTTCGACAATTTTCCCAAGTAGTACCCATGTTGAACAACATTTTCTTTTCAGTTAAAAAGCAATTTTGTTGTATATACTTTATATGTTATATTTTTATTTTGTTTGTTCAGTATATATTAAACAATTGTTTAGATATGATTGAACTAATTTTGGTGAAGACCCATATTTGTAGGATTGTCGTGAAATTTTTCAATTTTTCTCAAACACTCTAGTCATTTGGCTTTATTCTGATCGTGATGACATACATATGTGCCTCAAGATTAATTTTCATGTGTTTTCTTGTACATGCAGCTGGGAATACTAAATATTTCACCATAGAAATTCATTGTGGAGGCAAAAAATTTGATAAGCCAAACAATGTGGTTTATGAGCATGACATTGTCATGTTCTTGACTATGTGCAGCCTTCATGCTTCACAAGAGAGATGTTATAAGAATTTTCAGTTGTATGTAGAACTTTTTAGAATTTGAAGTTCTATTATAGAAAGACGAAAATGAGCTTGGGAAAATGATTGGTCTGATTGAAGAGTGAAGCAAATGTTAGGAAAAAATGATTGGTCAAATTAAACAGTGAAACAAATGTTAAGGATTTGCTGAGGAAAACAAATGGACAAAGGTTGGTGAAGATATACATTGTAGAAGTAATCACACCAAATTCACCATGGAAGTCCAAAAATAACCAACGCTTGACTAACCTCGGACCAGTGTGCCCAATAATGAGAGCGCAATGGACGACCATGCCTACGATGGATGATATGTCCCGGTGTCCCGGTGGAAGGGTTGGTAGAGTCAGAATACGAGATAGATGAGGAGCATGTTGCTGCTGGTAAAGCTGACATTGAAAGAGTAAATTTTGATTTTGGGTTTGGTGTAGCAGATTGGTTAAGAGGTCAGGGAGTCTGCCATAGACTTCGGGGACTCTGAAGAATTACGAAGTTTGGAAAGCCAAGATTAAGAAGGAAGAACATCCTGGAAGAAAACAAGAGTAGATGCTTTCAACCCGAGGACTAACATGGAGGAGTTGAGGTTCAGAACTAGTAAGTTGTTTACAAATGAAGTTATTACATGTTTACATTTTTTAATTCTAATTTTCGTATGTTTTATTTTGATAGGGCTTAGATTTGAGTCAAAATACAACTGAAAACAAACAGTGAGATTAAGTGCAATAAGGACGATGCGCATAGGTTGAGGGCAGTATGTAAAGAGAACACATGCTCATAGATAATGGATGCAACTAAACAAAAGAAAAGGTCGAGTTTCATTATCAAGACATTTAGAGGAGAGCACACCTGTCCTATGGTATATAAAAACAAAAAGGTCAGCTCAACCTATTTAGCAACTAAGTATTTGTCTACATGGAAGGCTGAACCAAATATGTTAGTCAGTGGTTTCATTAATAAGGTAAAGGTCAATTTTGGTGATGTGTCAGTGTGGCAAGTGTATAGAACAAAAGAAAAAACGATGGAGATGATACGAGCTAGTGTGGTACATCATTGCAATGTGCTATGGGATTATTGTGAACAGTTAAACTCGTCAGTTAGAGGGTCATCCTGGATGATTCAATAGGCCTTACATTTGTCTTGAAGCTTTGAATGAGGATTTTCAGTAGCGATGAAAATTGGGCCGAGCCGTCCATAATAGGTCCGTACTCATCGAAGGACAAGCTCGGCCCTTGAAAAAGACGGATTGGTTTGTCCCTTGGCTCATGGACAAGGCCCACGAGCCTGGCCCATGAGCCGGCCCGTGGCTCGTGGGCCAACCCAACTTTTTTAAAAAATTGGGCACCAAACGGTCGTATTTGGGAACAATGAGACCGTTACAGCCCCAACAGTCACAAAAGTAACCGTTTTGGTCCCTGACATTTTTTTTTTCAACGGGTATTTTTTCTGTAAATATGCCCCTACACTTCCAAATTCATCACAAATTCACAACTCTCAACTTACTCAATCCGAAAATATTATATTGTCAATATTAGCTCTTTTATTGAAAAATTTACAATTGAATTTGCTTATTTTAGTAATTTATTCTATTCAATTTCTACATTTCTAGTTTTCTACAATTCTACATTCTACATTTCTATTTTCTACATAGATCATTACAACACACAAGGAAGTGTCGACTACCAAATTGATGATGATTTCAGTTAACTAAATAATATTCCAATTCCTGAATTTGGTGATGATTATGGGATTGGGAGCACTGTTCGTATTGATTTGGAAGATATCGATGAAGAGTTAGAAATGACCAACACTAATACAAAAACTGGGTCGACTACAAAACGATGAGCCAAAAAACAAAAACTTCGGTGTTGGGATCATTTCAAATTAGTGAAAACCTGTGCAACGACAGACGGGCAAACACAAATTTTCATGGAAAAAAGGTGGTGTCACGAGCCATCTAAACCGACATTATCCAAAGTGTATACAAAAATACCGGAGAGTTGATACCAATCAAGCTCAATTTCAGTTCGGATCTTCTAGTTCTAGTCGGAATCTCAATAACTGGGTGTATTCACAAAAGAACATACACTGAGAAGGCATGACTTAGTGGGTGACTAGTGGCGAGTTCCCACATAGCATAGTGGAAAGCCCTCACTTCATCAAGTTTGTACAAATATATCTTTAACCAAGGTATTCACCTTTTGCTAGAAATACACTTCGTGCTGATACTATTACTTTATATAATAAAAAGAAAGAAAATATTATACTTGATTTAAGTAAATATTCTGGTGTTGTATCATTCACTTTAGACTTATGATCTGGTAAAAATTATAAAGAATATATTGCTGCTACTTTACATTATAATAATAAACAATGAATTATGCATAAAAATATAATCGCTTTTAAAGTAATTGACTACACTCATAATAGAATTCAAATTTTTACTTATTTAATGAATATTATTAGAGAATTTAACTATAAATCTAGAATTCACAGTTTCACATTTGATAATACTACGTCTAATAACATAATAATAGAAAGATTAATGCGAGAATTAAATCCAAATTTTGGTGGTATTTTATTTTATGCTTGTTGTGTATGTCACATTTTTAATTTAATTGGCCAAGTTGGTTTATAATTTAAAAGCCCATAATTAGAGAAAAAAAAAAAAAAAAAACCAGGTACGCCATAAATTATATTATTGTCTCACTTTCTCGAAAACAAGTATTTGATTAATTATGTATAAAAAGTTCTCTTCCAACAAAAAGTTTATATACAGACATAGGCAATAGATAGAACTCTACTTATTTAATGCTTCAACAATGTGAAAGTTATGAAAATTGTATAACTGCTTATTATAATGGCCAACACTCACATGGTCTAGAATATGATTTGTAAACATATGATTGGAAAATCGCATTTCATGTGAGAAAATTTCAAAAAAAAAAATTCGATGCCACAAACGCATGTGCTGGCATATATTATTCTACTAGTCCATTAATTTTAAATTATTTATATTTTATTGCCAATAATTTTAATAGGTATAAGACATTTTCAATTTTTCTTATATTGTATTAGCAATGGAGATAAAGTTTAAAAAAATATTGGGAAGAATTGCCTATGTTGTTCCTGTTAACGTCAATTATGGACCTTAGAGTAAATTTGGAAAGTACAAAACATGCTGTGTCGACAACTTTTGATAAGTTAAGTTACGAGAATCCAATAACATACGGTAATTTAGAAAAAAATATTATGTGAAATGTACGACTTTTATGCAGCAAAAACTGGTAGAAACGTTAAAGGACCTCATGTACCAATCCATTCTTTATCATCAAATGACGACAACGATTATTGGAGTTTTCTTAGTTTTGTTAGGAGAACTCAACAACCTAGTTCTTTTTCTTCGTCACTTTCTCGTGCTATGAATGTAAAAACAAGTAGTTGAGACGTACCTTTAGAGTTAGCTAAATATTTTAGTCACGATATGTTTAATATGTTAGATGAAGAAGAGAGAATAATTTTGATGTACTTAGGTGGTTAAGACAAAACGAGCATCATTACTCAATTATTTATATTGTAGCACGTGGTCTACTAATATCTCCGGTATCAACTGTAGTATTGGAGTCTGCTTTTAGTACAGATGGCATGGTTCTGAATGATTTGAGGTCAAGACTTAAATTAGACATATTAAAAAGTTTAATATGTCTAAAAGATTGTGAGGATGCAGAATTTCGGATCCAAGATAAAGTATATTGTGAGGATGTAGAACTTCGGATCCAAGATAAAGTAGACCTCATATTTGCCGAAGAACTTCAAAAGCTGGCTACATAAAATGTAATTATATTATGTATAATTTTATTTACTCTTTCTTACTTTTACGTTTTACCAAAAATTGTACACGTCAATTTTAACTCCGTCTATGCTAAAAGTAGCTGATCACAAGCTCGGAAAAAAAGAACGAGGGTTTTAAATGTTAATTTTATCATACCTTATTTCATTTTAATTTTTTAAACTCCAAAAAAAACTACATTTAAAAAAAATTGAACGAGCCAAACCCGTGAACTGGCCCGTGAGGCCCACGAGCTACAGACCGGTCCGAGCTCGTTATTTTGGGACGAGCCGAGTCTGGGCTTGGCTTGTCCTTATAAAGGCTGAGCTAGGCCCTTCTTGGCATGGCCCGAGCTGAGCTGGCTCGACTCATTGCCATCTCTATTTTTATGAGTGGTTGGATTGGATGAGTGTTTTCTGAAGACATAGCAGGGTGGGCAATTATTAACTGCTGTTGGTGTTTATTGCAATAATGGTGTGTGCCCAATAGCATACGGTGATGAATGAAAATCTAGACATTTAGAGATGACTTTTGGAGTTGCTTAGAGATGACTTGGGAGTGCTTAACAGTCATGGTTGGGTCTTTGTATCAGATAAGAAAAATGGGTTGATCAATGCCATTGCATCATTGTTTGAGCATACAGAGCATAAAAGTTCACATGTACAACAATTTCAGTGCATTGCATAGGAGATTCGCATTGAAAATTATTTATAGGTTGTAGCTAGATCCACAACTTTGCATTGAAATGTTTGTTTGCATGTGGTACTTTTGAAAAATGACAGCTTCTGAAAACAAGTTGAAAATTGGTCATTTTGGGCAAATATACCCTCAAACAATAACTGAAACTTGCATTATATCATCTTCAAATATAATTCAAAATTTGATATATTATTTCACTAAAATCAAATCTTACTTCACCACCCATCGCCTCGTGCCACCGCATTCATGCCACCAGCTAACCCACCCCAAATAAGTTACTTGTTTGATAGATTAATTTGAGTTATAAAAGGACAAAAATTTAATAGGTTTTGTGCTTGATTAGTTTGATTTTTTTAGATCTGAAAATATGTTGAATATAATTGCTCAAAAATTGTTGGAAGAGATTGTGTTCAGGAATTAATGTCTGGTTGAAAAAGAAGAATGTGGAAACAGAAAAAGAAAATGATGTGGGTTGAGCTACTGTCGAACGACAACCTCAACTATAGGGAAAAGAAGAAGAAGAAGAAAATAAAAATATATTGATTGATAGTTCAACGGTTAACTATCGAACCTATAGTTGACCGACATACCGACAGTTGAACTATATTTTAACAATTCAACTATCTTTTTTTAAAAAAAAAAAAAATTAGTAAGTAACTTCTCTTGTAAACCAAAAAAGAAAAACTTTCATTTTGCAAGAGGGTGTATTTGACTTCTGCATCTAAAAGTTGACATTTTTGCAAATATTATTAAAAATTGCTATTTTCAAAAATCACATTCTGCATTTGTCTGAATTTCTAAATTCTCCTAAATTATTTTCACTTTTCCATTGATACGTGTTGTGCATAAAATATCCCCAACATGAAGGTCCAAAACAAAAGCCCAAAACAGGAGGCCCAAGCATGGAGTTTTGAGCGACTTATCAGGACGAGACCCAGA
Organism: Forsythia viridissima; assembly: GCA_030279155.1. Lineage (NCBI taxonomy): Eukaryota > Viridiplantae > Streptophyta > Magnoliopsida > Lamiales > Oleaceae > Forsythia > Forsythia viridissima. The sequence continues at coordinate 33,213,554 of CM059042.1, forward strand.
AAAGCCCAAGCATATAAAAGCCTGAATGATAGGTGAGAGGATTGGCCGAAGAAAACAATAACTGCATCGCACAGCTAATGGAGTAGTTTCACACGTATCCCACAATCCAAAATAACCGTAAGTTAATGGAAAAGACATCATGACAGTCATGGAAAGTTATGGGGGTTATTTTGAAAAAAGTGCTATGAAGTAGTGATTAGTTATGGGCAAAAATTGTGCAAATGGTGATCAACGTATAAATGAGGCGAAGCAATTGAAAAAGAAGACAGAACAACTCTCTCACAAAGAAATATGTGAATTTATATTTGAGATTTTTTGCTTTCTATTTACGAACCTTGTAATTTTGTGTGCTTGTGCCCATTAGAAGCAAGTTGCATAATATAGTCTTTCAATTCAAGCACCCCTTGTTGGGACATTGTCTCAAAAGGTCTCATTCCTTATACATCGTCTGAGTAATCTTTTAATTGTTAGTATGAATCAAAAAAATGCGCGAAACATTTTGGCACGCCCGGTGGGTGGTGTTATAAAGATTGGAAGCACCATGCCTCAAAGAATTCTGGCAAGGAGCCAACAAACCAAAAGTCTATCCATTATGTAATCGAACAATTTGAGGGTCAACAACGTACCCTAGAGATGGAGAGACCAAATGTTAGTCGTTACGAGTCAATGACAGAGTTGAGCCCCCGCACCATGTGTACATTGTTGGGCGAACTCACGCAAGACATCGTTGAACAGGTAAGTCTACAAAACATTTATAATGTAGAAAGACTAACTCAAAATAGAAACAATCATTATGACAATATGGCTAAACAATTAAGTATGTTGAATGAACTTATGAACAAAATAGTAAGCCAAATATGTCAATCAAATCCATTAGACGTGGGAAATCACTTCCAAACCAGAAGTCTTGTAGGTAATGGTTCACCAATTGTAAACACAAGCCAATGAGTAGAAACACATCATATGGGACCAGCCACAACCAACTTAGGGAGTGTTAGAACATCTAACATGGGGTTAGTCCTAATATAAGAGAAAACGTTCAATATGTGGGACAAAATGCTACATGTCTTAACGATTGGGAGAACCCACGTATCAATGGAAATAGTAGGCCAAATAATAGTGCTTTCATGCCCAATATAGGGCCAAATCATGTTAGGCCTTAGGCAATGCCATATGTACATCAGCCCATAGAAGGTGCCTGAATTCTCTTTGTTCACTGGCCTAGGAGAAGTATCCACTTTAGATTATGTAGGGCGTTTCACGCTGCAATGTAGCGAAGTTACTAACTTCCACAAGACGAGACAATTTCCAAATTCATTAACTGGGTAGCCTTTTCATGGTTCATTAACTTGGCAGCAAATTCTGTTCAAACTTGGCAACAGTTGGAACAATTATTTCACGCCCAGTTTTACACAACTGAATCAGAAGTCACTTTGGCATATTTAGAAAATTTGCGTCAAATACCTAATGAATAGGCTGAGTCCTTTCTTCAAAGATTTAAAATGGCTAGGAACAAGTGTTTTGTTCTTTTGTCCGAAAAAGAGTTTGTCAAAATCGCTCAAAGTTGCTTGAATTTTGATTTGAAAAAAGAAGTTACAAGATAGAGAATTCTCTGATCTTTTTCAAGTTAGCGCGAATGTGATAAAATATGAGCGATTGTTAAGAGATGAAGAATTCTAGTAAAGAGACCTATTATAGAGACCAAACTTTGACATCCATGCTATTGACACTAGTCAAGATCAAGCCGAGGTCGAAGTATATCTGGCCTAATTGGTGAAATGAGACACTTATGTGTACCCTATGTTGACCAAGTTAGAAGTGCCAATTAAGAATGAGTCAACAAAAGAAGAAAATAAAAAATCTAGAACATTCTCATTTGATGTAAGAAAGGCCGATGTAATATTTGACTGATTATATAAAGATAAACAAATAAAACTAAGCGACAAGCATAAATTGTCAAATCCTGAGCAAAACAATGGTAAAAAATATTGCAAATGGCATAATGCATGGTCTCACACTATTTACTTGGTTCTTTGTCATATATTGCAGGATGCAATTGAGTCAGAGCGAATCACCTTTAAGTCAAAGAAAAATATGGAAGTTGATGAAAATCAATTTCCACAGCCAGTAGATGTCAATATTGTCATCCCAAATTTGAACAAGTTTGGTCTCCCGATATTCAAGCTAGTGGTTGATGATGGAGAGGACGAACCGCATCCCATGGCCTTCGAGCATCTGAAAGGAAAGGCGGTAGTGGAAAAAGAAAAGAATCTGTGTGCCAGGTGCTAGAAAGAGGTTGGCAATACTATAGAAAGAGTGGGTGCATATAGACAACAAACTCGCCCAGCTAACACTCCTAATATTCATCCATTTAAAGGACAAGTAAAACAATTCTATGGGAGGTAGTATGGCTCATTTCAGGACATCAAGACATTCAGCCCGCAACCTCAATGCCCAAATATGTGGCATTCATACAATCCTATAGTATGAAGAGCGATTCTCTTCAATGAAATGACAAGAACCCAACAGAGACGTTTTCAAAAAAATTATGGACAGATGATGAGACAACAACAAGGTGGAGAGCATTCTAAAGCCACAATTGAGAATAAAGTGGTAAATCAAAATGTCATTGAGGACAATTATGAAGAAAATATAGAGGAGTTAGTGAAAGAGTCACTAGAAAATGAATGCGTTGGAAAATCAAGGTTGAGCATAGAAAGAAAGATGAAGATAAAGATGAATCTGGACGATTAATCACCATTCAGTTTGGCACTTTGCCCCCAGTTATGGCTTGTAATTATTTATTTGACCAACGAATTTAAGAACAATGAAAGTGACGAGGTGATAATGAGAAAAACTGCAGAGGTAGCTTGTGTGTTAGAATGTGGAGAAGGCACATCTAATGGAGGTCAAGTTGTTTATGACAATAGTGAGGAAGAAGATGATAGGATGACAGACATAGAGGAGGAGATTGATTTAGAAGCAAGACGAAGAATAAGGGTACAACAATCTACTCAAGCAGCTATACCAAGAAGGCATTCATGTAGTAGATTTGTTGGGCGAACCATCTAGACGATCATTTGACTAATATGTCTTATATAGAATGCCCAAAGGGAATAAAAGAGTACCTCACGCTAAAAAATATGGGTAACCCCCAGAAATAGTGCCCCCATCCACAGGTTGGGCAGAGCCATCAGAAAATTTCATGCAATTGGAGGAAGCAAATGAGATCCAGGGTGAGGAAATATTGCAGGTAAACATATCAACCGAAGACGAAGTGGAGAAAGATAATGAAAAAGTGGAAATAAATGCAAAGGAAAATGTTATATTCATGAAACCATCATTGAAGTTGACCAAACATCTTAGGCCCCTGTATGTAAAAGCCTTGGTTAATGGTATACCAATAGCCAAAGTACTCATGGATAATGGGGCAGCCATTAACACAATTTCCTACAGAATGATAAGAAAATTTGCGAAGTCTGAGGACGACATGATCGCAACGGAAGTGATTTTGACTAGCTTCAATGGAGGATCTACTTTGGCCAAGGGGATAATGCCTTTAGAGATAACAGTGGGGCGTACAACAAGGACCACAGTCTACTTCATAATAGATGGTCCTACTAGTTACAACGTACTACTAGGGAGAGATTGGATACATGGGAATCGGGATATCCCCTCATCGCTCCATCAATGCTTGGTTTTTTGGAACGATAAAAGTAAAGCAGAGGTCGTGCAAGCTTATCACCGACCTTTTGTTGCAGAGGATAATTCAGTAGAACGATTCATGTACGAAGGGGATTATGGGCCAATTAGAGTGGTTCAAGAAGGAGAAGAAACACAAATAATAGCACGAAGCGAAGAGCCATTTTCAGTGGAAGCCCTCAATAAATTATTCACTCGAATGAGGCCAAATATAGTGGCCTTTGAGGAGCCAATGATTGGCAAGAAGGTAATCAAAGAGAATTGATGAAGGGTCAATCACAAAAGCATTTGGTAAAATTACAGCCTTTAAAGCCAAATTAATGGCTTATAATGAAGAATTTGAAGAAAAAGCAAATGGAGAAAAAGCATTGGTATTATTAAAGGACAACTGGCTGTACTCGGCCTGGAACAAAGTCTATAGAGCGAAATCAATAAAGTGGATTGCTTGGATGAAGGAATTACTACAAAGAACTTGGATGATGATTTGGTGAGGATTACAAAGCCAAGGTAGGCTCAAGCACAAGACCCCTTGACAAAGATAAATATTGGTGATAAATGAGTAGATCTTCCAACCTTAATTAGCTAGTTGCTCGACAAAGAAGTAAGTAATAAATTGATATCTTTGTTGAAAGAATATAAATATTGTTTTGCTTTGGAATATGAACAAATGCCTAGTTTAGATAGAAACTTGGTAGAGCATAGATTGCCCACCAAACCAAATTTTAAACCTCATAAACAACCACTTAGATGCTCTGGGCCAAATGTGTTGCCCAAGGTGGAAAAAAAAAATTGAACGATTGCTAAAAGAAAGTTTTATAAGAACGGCCAGATATGTCGAATGGTTGTCTAATATTGTATCTGTGTTAAAAAAGAATGGTAAAACGAGGGTGTGTATAGATTTTAGAAATATAAATGTAGCAACACCTAAAGATATATCCAATGCCAACGATAGATTCTTTGGTTGATTCCACTTCTAGATACATAATGTACTCCTTCATCAATGGGTACTCTGAGTACAATCAAATATACATAGCTAAAGAAGATATGCATAAAACTAATTTTAGATGCCCAGGTGCGTTAGGATGTTACAAGTAGTTGGTTATGCCTTTTGGCCTAAAAAAAATGATAGGGCCACTTATCAAAGGACAATGAATTTAATCTTTCATTACATGATTGGCGAGTTTATTAAAGTATATGTAGATGACATGGTAATTAAGTTGCTCAAAGAATAAGACCATCTTTGCCAATTAAAATGCTCATTTGAGCGAATGAGACAGTACCAATTAAAATTAAACCCTTTAAAATGTGCATTTGATGTCAATGCAGGAAACTTTCTTGGTTTCTTGGTGCATAAAAGGAGAATTGAGCTTGATAAAAATAAAGCAAATGCCATACTAGAAGCTAAATCGCCTAACAATAAAATAGAGTTGCAAAGATTTTTGGGACAAGTCAATTTTTTAAGGCGTTTCATTTCTAATTGTGCAAGGCGAACAAAAGCGTTTTCGCCTCTCCTAAAGGTCAAAGGTCATGACGAATTCGTCTGAAATGAAGAACACCAAAAGGCTTTTAATAACCTGAAAACTTACTTGTCAAATCCACCTATCTTGGTGTCACCTATTCAAGGACGACCAATGAAAATATATATATCGGCCGAGCAAGAGTCTATAGCTGGTATGGTCACTCAAGAAGACCAATTGGGCGAGGAAAGAGCAGTCTATTATCTTAGTAGACAATTGACTAAATGTGAATGTAATTATACAGCTATATAAATGTTGTATTTAGCTCTTTATTTTACATGTACAAAATTAAGGGCCTATCTTCGACCTGTGACTGTGCATTTAGTATGTAAAGTAAATCTAATCAAGTACTTGTTTTCTCGCCCTATTTTGCATCAAATGATCGGTATTTGGACTTTAGCTTTGTCTGAATTCGAAATTCAAAATGTTCTACAAAAGGCCATTAAGAATCAAGCACTGGCTGATATTTTGGCCGACCACCCATGTGTCAATATTCCGATGAAGTGGAGCTAGACATTGCCTTGTGTGAAGTAAAACCTTGGACATAAAACCTTGGACATTATATTTTGATGGATCAAAAACTGGAAAGGGTGCAGGAGTAGGTGTAGCGTTAATAGATAATTTTGACGTAAATTATCAATTATTTTTTACATTAGATGATTCATGCACCAATAATCAGGCCAAGTACGAGGCACTTATCGTGGGCCTAGAGTTATTACTAGAAATTTGAGTAAAATATGTGATCGTTAAAGGTGATTCTTAGTTAGTAATTAACCAACTAGTTGGCACATTCAAATGCCAAAATAGCTCTATTATAAGCTTGTACAAAATCGCTCAGAGTTACTGGAAGAATTTGACCATGTGGAGCTTCAATATATGAATAGAATATATAATGATTTAGCGAACGAATTGGCCCAAATGGCCTCAGGTTACTCCAAAGTGTTGAACTTGGACTTCGTGTGTGAATATGGAGTGATAATGCTTGCAGTACAACAAAAGGCAAAGAGATTCAACATTCATTGTATAGAAAATGGAAGTATGGTGGATTGGAGGAAAGAAATGAAAGGGTTTCTAGAAAAACCTAATGGAAAGAAAGAGGAGAATGAAGTTGCACGCCCTAAATTATGTGCTGGTAAATGGAGAATTGTACAAGAAACGTGTAGATGGAATTATGTTAAAAAGTGTCAATTTGTTAGATGCCAAAACAATTATGGCAGAAGTGCACTAAGGAATATGCGGGGCACACCAAGCTGGCCAAAAAATGAGATGGCTAATTGTTAGAAGTAGGTATTTTTGGCCAAAGATGAGAGAATTATGCGCCCAATATGCTAAGAGATGTTTAGCATGCCAAAAGCAAGGCCAATTCAAAGGGCACCAGCGAGGGAAATAACACCCATCATAAAACCTTGGCCGTTTAGGGGTTGGGCAATAGATTTGATATGAAAGGTTTACCCCTCCTTTGTCCAAACAACACACATTCATCATAGTAGCCACAGACTTTCTACAAAATGGGTGGAAGTCATTCTCCTGAAAGAGATCTCTCAATTGAGTATTATAAGGTTCATCCAAAATCATATAATTTATAGGTTTGGGATACCACAAACCTTAATGATGTATCATAGAACTTCTTTGAGTAGGAAAATTTGACATTAAGTTAGTAAATTTCACACCTTACTACACTCAGTCAAATGGTTAGGAGGAATTTTCAAATAAGGTTCTTAAAAACATTATAAGGAAGATGATAGATGAAAATGCCAGAAATTCACACGAATGTTTAAACAAAGCTTTGTGTGCATAGAACGTCTCCACGTTCGAGTAAAAGATTTACCCAATTTCAACTTGCTTATGAGCAAGAGGCAGTATTGCCTATGGAAATCAACGTGCAATCAATTAGGGTGGCTTTGCAACATGATTTGAGCAGTGATCGATATGCAGAAGCCTTGGCCTAAAACTTGTTAGAATTAGACGAAATGAAGATAAACGTCCTAGACAAATTACAAATTCAAATGCAAAAAATGGCTTAGTATTATAACAAGAAAGTTGTGGCAAAGTTTTTTAGGATGGGCGAGTTAGCTTGGAAAACAATACTTCATTTGGATAGCAATTTCCAAAATATGGAAAATGGTCGGGCCCAATTGGGAAGGTCCATATAGGGTAGAAAGTGTATTACCCAACGTAGCCTATCACTTAGAAGATTTAAATAGAACAAAGCATGTAAGGGCTATCAATGGAAAATATTTAAAGAAATATGTTCCTTCAGTGTGGGAAAATGAACGATTAGGTGTTTGAAACATATGCAAGTAAATTCATTCAAGTCAAATAACAGTTGTTATACTAAAACTTAAAGAGTCAAGAACGTTACAGACTTTAGGACATCATTTTCCTATCCTATAACCCCTATCCTTATATAGATCCAGGACACTATTGTTCTGCCACGTCCAACCTCTCCAGAATAGACCTCATTTGGGAACGAAGCTTCGACCACTCAGAGCGCTGGCGAGTATCAACAGTGGACAATTCATCCATAACCATGTTAGGATTATCCACCGTTATTTCTGAATAACGTGCCATCAAAACTCTGGTTCGCTCAATCTCTTAAGAATCATTACACTTCTTGGCTGCCAGCTGCATTTTGTAGTCATCAATCTTGACCTGAATGTCTCTCATCACAGCTTCTAAACCCATCAACAATGAGTCTTCAATCACGACCTCGGAAGAGAGCTCGTTCAAAGTAGACTTGGCTTTATCAATAGCAATATTTAAAGACTCCTTTTCAGCTATAGCCTACACGAGGCTTGTTTTCTTGCTTTTCAACTCTAAATTTTTAGATAGTAGAAGGCTTACCTCTTGATGAATCCCTATCAAAGTCAATCTAATGTCAGCTGGAAGTGCGAGGATAGGACGTTGTAGAGCATTGGCCAGATCTTCACTAAGACGTGCAAGTAATTCTTTTGTATTAGCAACACTCGCTCTGGATATGTTCTTGCCCATAAAGGAGGTATAAGCCAGCACAGGCTTCTTGAGAACATTTATGCCGTTAGCAAAAGGAATAGAAAAAAGGGCGAGTTGCAGAAGAAGAACGCGGAACAGAACTCGCCTTGACTTGCTCCCAAGATTTAAATAAGGCCTGGATGGATCGTAAGACATAAATCAACGTCTTGTACGAAAAATAATAGATGTCATTAAGTTGTCATCATTTCAAAGATATGAAAGTAAAAAGAGAAACAAGATATACCTCATCAGCAGCTTTGGGCGAGGAATGATGAACATCAGTTTTGGATTGTTCTTCAGGCACTGCAGAAGTGTTTCCTTTATCATCGGGACGAAGAGGCTTTTCCATAATAGGCATCTCAACAGGGACTACTACGAGCATATTAGGGTGGGGGAGTGTAAGCCACCATAGCCAAACCTTCATCGAGATAAGGTTAAGCCATTTCAGCCGTCTGGGCGAGTGACTCCAAACTTTGAGGCTCCTCAATGATAGGACGACGAGAGGACCAAGGATGATTGGTGACTGTGAAGCCACAGGAGAAGGGATAGATGCTCTCTAAAAGAACCAAATAACAGGTTAGTATATCAAACAAATGCAATAACACATGCAATAAAGAATAATTATAGATGGTCAGAAGTTTAGTACTTTCTTTTTGACAAGAGAAAGAGCGTCTTCTTCATCTCATTCATCGGCCTGATGTGGGCTTGGCCGTGTGTCGCATCTTCTCGAGTGATGTATAAAAATGTTCTTTGAAGTTTTTTGAGTAGCAAGAAAGAATCGGCCAAGTCTGGCCAAACCCAAACTGACAAGCAAAGAATTGAGGAGCATAAACTTCAACTCCAGTATTCGCATTTATTCCAGTAATTAAACCATGGTACAGCTCTCGCCCAACCAAAAATTAGGCCCAAATGGGCAAACTAGCCTCTATCTTGTTAAAAGTTGAGGGATATTGGACGTATAGAGGGACTTGATGTGCAGAAAAATGAAAGTAAGAAAGTAAAGAGTTCAAAGTATAGAAATAAGTAAAAATATTCCTATTAGATTAAGTTGTTGGACTGAGTTGATTAATTACTAACCGGTAACAACTAAGCGAGTGGCCGATGAAGGAGCGCCAAAATAAGGAAAATATGCCCTAAGCCATAATTGGGCGCGCCAAGAGGGTCCACTACCAGTGGGGAAAGCAGAAGATCCTAATTGGTTTTGGAGGATGGCCATGCCCATATAAAGAGCAGCCAAAACGAAAGAACCAAGGTTTAAAAGCTTGACATGGGCGAGTTAATTGGAAATAGGTAAGTAAACTATGGAATGCTTAATATTGGGAACGCAGATGACAAACTTACACAGTCAGTAGTGTATAAAGGCTACACGTTCAAAATGATTAAGCTCAACTGCAATATTATTGCGAAGCGTTTGGAGTTGCTTGTATGAGCCAAAAAATTGCTTATCTATTGTGGGGGGTGCATGGATGACAATCATTGCAGTTGAGATGGTGGTACCAACATAGGGTAGATTGGTTAAAGCATTAATGTCCCTGAGAGTGACAGACATGGGACCCAGAGGGAAGACAAAAGTATTGTAGTCAGAAGCCCAAAAGCACAAGACGATGGAAAATAAGGTGGGATCAAAAGCAAGGATATCAAGAGTAAGCTCTAATAAATCCAGAATCCTAGCTCGCTCAAAAAGCTCTCTAGTAGGGGCATGGCCAACCATTCTTTTATGCCAAGCATGGAAGCTAGTATATGATTTGGGCCAGTTGCGTATGCCGGCACTCTAAAGTGATTTTAACGGAAATGGCTCAAAAAAAGGAAAAGTATGAGACGTAGGAAAAAGTTGGGCGACAGGTGAACGCCGAACAGCGTCGGCTATATTAAATGCAGGGCCAAGGTGAAATTTATGATTTTGCGTGTTCGCTGGTAGTAAATAGCCAGGACTAACGAAGGGTTGAGAAAGTAAAGTTCAAAATTCCTCAAAGGTAAGATAATTTTTTGCTACCATTGTAAGCAAGAGCGAGAGCAACAATGGTGTTCTTAATTCTCGAAAAGGTAGAAGTGTAAGTATGAAGAAGAAATGTGCAAAGTGGGGTTTATATGGAATGGCGACATGGCAAAATTTTCGCTAGAAATGAGGTGCACGTCAGGGCCGCCAATAGAAGGAACCCTAAGGGGTTTTGTGCTTTTTAGAATTTCAAAAGTCATGGGAAAGTGCAAAATCTGGAATATTGCAAAATTAATAATTAACATTAATTCGGCCATATTAGGAGGTAATTGTTTATGCATAAAATATCCCCAACATGAAGGCCAAAAACAAAAGCCCAAAACATGAGGCCCAAGCATGGAGTTTTGAATGAATTATCAGGACGAGACCCAGAAAAGCCCAAGCATATAAAAGCCTGAACGATAGGGCGGGATAAAGAGAGGATTGGACAAATAAGGCAATAACTGCATCGCACAACTAAAGGAGTAGTTTCACACCTATCCCACAATCCAAAGTAACCGTGAGTTAATGGAAAAGACATCATGGTAGTCATGGGAAGTTATGGGAGGTTATTTTGGAAGAAGTGCTATTAAGTAGTGGTCAGTTATGGACAAAAATTGTGCAAATGGTGATCAACGTATAAATGAGGTGAAGCAATTGAAAAAGAAGACAGAACAACTTTCTCACAAAGAAATATGTGAATTTACATTTGAAGTTTTTTTGCTTTCTATTTACAAACCTTGTAATTTCGTGTGCTTTTGCCTCTTTGAGGCAAGTTGCATAATATAGTCTTTAAATTCAAATATCCCTTGTTGGGATATTGTCTCAAAAGGTCTTGTTCCTTACACATCATCTGAATAGTCTTTTAATTGTTACCACAAATCAAAAAAACACTCGAAACAATATGTAAAACTTAAATTTTACTGTAGATTTTTCGTTCAATACGACAACGTCTTGGTATTAAAGACAGCCGCAATTTTTTACTTCTAATTTTTTTTTTAAAGATTAAAGCATTGGCTTTGGTTTTGTCGAGTAACTCGACAAACTAAACCAAAGCAAAATGGGCTTTTCAGCCCAGCTCAACAATATGAATTTTTTTTTGTTTTTTTTTTTTTAATATGAGAAAGGAATTATAATTGGTTCTTGGTTATGCTAAAGAGTTAGTTTCTAAATTATAACTGTTTATTGTTTTATGAAGTTGTTAATTTGAAATATAAATTGGGTTTCATCTGTTTGTTTTTAGTTACAGAGAACACTCGTGCATCTTATCCTATTGAATACATTCCCAATGCTAAAATTCCATGTGTGGCTTCACACCCTAATAATATCAAATTTTTCAATATCATCCATAATTCTTAAATTGAAAAATTGCTAGCTTAGAATTCAGAGAGAGGACTCTGGATTTCCAACAAAATGGGGTAAATTCAAACCAATTTTACAATTAGGCCAAAAAGTATTATTCTATACTAAATGTTAATCTTTGTAATATTAATTAAAGCCCTCCAAAAAGATTGGTTAATTCCGGTTTCATTAATATATCATGATTCAATTCCATGATTTCCTGTATTCTCATTCTCATCCTAGCAAACTTGTTTCACCAAAACAACTCCTACACAATTTTTACCATTATATCCATCTACTCAACCTAGGCAACAATGCCACAACATGATGCAAATTCAAATCAACGTTAAAGAACAAGTTCAAATTTGACTGTTGAACTTTAAAAGATAATTAGATAGCAGCATTATAGCCACTTCCTGATTAAGCAATAGCTTGCTCACAAACACCTAGCTTCACACAACATTTTCCTAACAAGCTTAATAGTTAATACCAAAACAGGAGTGAAAACATGCACAGCAACTCATCAAATGCCTAATCTAAAAAGGGAAGCAAATATAATTTGAAGTTTGAACTATAAAATAGAAAAATCTATTCGCAGGAATTTTTTTATTTGTTGTGTTATACATGAAATGCATTAGCTGCAAAGGTTAAGTAATATGTGGCCTAGAAATGGAAACCATTAGCCTAACTGAACGGCTTTCTTTAGATGGATTTAAATTTCAGCAAGGACGTAAATGAATAAGCCAGATCAAGAGCACTTCAGATGTCCAAAAATTAGCTACTACATCATTGACGTGTCAGATCATGTGCCTTGCTTTCAAATTGCTACATTCATCCCACACCACTCACAATGAGCACCCAAACAGTATCCTCAAGTTCAACATCAGCTACATTGACAGTGGGTTCAATATCAGCTGCATTGATAGTGGACTGAAAAACTGGTTGTCAAGCTAGCTCGACAAGTTGGTTGTCGAGTAGCTCGACAACCAAAGCAAAATCGTTTGGTTGTCGAGTAAAGCAAATTTTTTTTTGTGCTTATACTTACTCCAGTATCAGGTTTCCCAGAGAGAGAAGGCTTTTTTTTTAGATTAGAAAGCAATTATAATTGGTTCTTGGTTATGCTAAAGGGTTAATTTCTAAGTTCCAACTATTTATTGTTTTATGAAATTGCTTATTTGAAATATCAATTGGGTTTCATCTGTTTCCTCTTGTTATAGAGAGCACTAGTGCATCTTATCCTATTGAATACATTCCCAATGCAAAAATTTGATGTGTGGCTTCACACCCTAAAATATCAAATTTTTCAATATCTTCCATAATTCTTAGATTGGAAAATTGCTAGCACAAAATTCAGATGGAGGACTCTGGAATTTCAGTGTAAAGCAAGTTATCAGTAAGTTTATAGATTATTTTACATAAATCTCTCAAGTTTTTATTTGTCTATAAGTTTTTATTTCTGTGGACTGTGGATTCCAGTCTAAATTATATCTAACTTCACTGTAAGTTCATATTTTTAGTTCTAGAACTTATCAAATCTCTAAATTTTTTTACATATGTTATAGAATATTTTACATAGATCTCTGGAAGATCTTATTTGTCTGAAAATGAAGCTTAAATTTCTCATATTTTTCAGCAATGTTTGATTGATGATAGTTGAAAATTTGTTATATAAAACAAAATATAGAATCATATGACAAATTGAAATTTAATTAGGATCTAAAACCAGTTTTGTTTTTCAGTAATGGATTACATCGTGTGGAGTAACTCGAAAACCTTAAATTTCTCATGTTTTAGGCGATGGTAGTTGAAACTTTGTTATATAAAACAAAATCAAGAATCACCTAACAACTTGAAATTTAATTAGATCAATGGTAGAATAAGTGGTTGTCGAGCTAGCTCGACAAGTTGGTTGTCGAGAGGTAGCTCGACAACCAAAGAAATTTTTTTTTAGCCTATAAATGTATATCCAAAAATACACAGATATCAATAGGGAGAAAGTTCTGATCTTATTTCCTCTTTTCCCTCTGTTCATCTCTCCGTCTCCTCTCTCTATAACGCACATATACATTCATGTATAAAAAAAGAAATTGATTTCCTTGCTTTTTTTCTCTGAAAACTCCTGAAAGTTTTGGCCTTTTCCAATATGTCATTTCAAGGTTCAGCTTCCTCAAGTATTAATTCAATTTCTTTTGATGGGATATATTTTTTCTTGAAACTTTGTTATATAAAACAAAATCAAGAATCACATGACAACTTGAAATTTAATTAGATCAATGGTAGAACAAGCAAAAATATAATTTTTTTTAAGCCTATAAATGTATATCCAAAAATACACAGATATCAACAAGTGGTGGACCGGCGTCTTCTATAAAAATAGTCTCATCGAACTCCCATCTTAATACAGATTTCTCCTCGGTGGAAAATTTTTTATTGGGCATCCAGAACTTGGAGTCCCTTGTGCTGAAAAATACCAACATCAGTAGCACACTCACGTCTATTTCAAGATTAACATGCAGTGGTTTCTTGAATTCCATAGATCTAGCTGAAAATGGCATTTAAGGGCCCGTGACTGATATTTCAAGTCTTGGAATTTGCTCTAGTTTGGTGTTTAATGAAAAAGCATTTCCCAAAACTTAATTTAAAAGCCAAAGATTGCAAGGAACTCTCCTAGATCGAATCTGCATTATTCGAAGATGGGTACAAAAGGGGAGAGTCTGTTCCAGATTTATTAAACAGGTATCTCAATTACAAACCAAAGTTTTTCAAAGCAAAATCAGATTTTGTGACAAAACTCATATCAAGAGAAGGCTTGAAAACAATTTGGGATACATTTATGCCGCTAGGTGGAGAAGAAAGGCTATTGATTTTGGTACCATACAGTGGAAGACTGAGTGAAATTTCAGAACATGAAACGGCATTTCCACACAGAGCTGGAACTTTGTTTAACCTATTATACTACACAACTTGGAGAAAACGTGGGCAGCAGGAAGCTAGAAACAATTTGGAATGGATTAAAAGACTTTATAATGTTGGCCAAGAACTGCTTGTTTGAATTACAGGGATATGGATTTGGGAAAGGATTTGAGTGAAAATGCAAGTTACTACTTGGGGTCATATGTATTTCAAACATAATTTCAAGAAATTGGCAGAGGTGAAATACCGATTTGACTTGACAACCAACATGGTTGTCGAGTTGTCGAGTTGCTCGACAACCATAGTTAGCAAGCACTCGTGGTGGCACCTGACTACCGAAAACCTGCGGTGCCCTCATTCTTCCAACACAAAGTTCTGTTACTACAACAACTACAACATCACTCAGCCGCGCCTCAACAACCAACTCGGGGTTGTCGAGCTACTCGACAACCATGGTTGTCGAGTAGCTCGACAGTGATCACCTGGTGCTCACTCACAGTAATCCGCGCGGTCTCCCTCCTCTTCCAGCCTTCTGTCTCTATTTATTGTGATGAGGAAGACTGTTACGATCTCTTAAGGTAAGTCCACAGTTTCTCCTTTTCCTCTAAGTCACCCATTTCCTTGCTACAGTATTTCAATTTTCTGATTTCTTAATTTTGATTTTGAAGCGTCTCTCAAAATGCCAATGCCTCTAAGATCAACAAAGCTTATTACAAGCTTTCTCTTAAATAGTAAGTTCTGCCCATTTTTTCTTATTTTTTATTTCTTTATTTTGGTTGTTAAATTTTGTTTATTATTTGTTTCTTGTGTGTAGTCATCCGGATAAAAATCTCGATGCGAAATCCAAGAAGTTTTTTGTGAAAATTGCGAATGCTTATGAGGTAATTGTTTACTTTTTTTTTTCATGAAGTTGATTCCAAGTTCTTTGAAGCTAGATTTATGCATTATGTGTCTATATATTTGTATATACGTAGTGAATGTAATTACCATATTTGCTGATTACTTTATTTGGTATGAATAATGAATTACTTGATTTAAGATTAAATGCAGGGTTTCCATTGTGGTATAAGTAGATGATAAAATTGTTGTAATACAAAAAAAAAATGTAAATCTTTTATCAAATTTCTAATATTTATATTGATTACTTCAAGATTCAAGTGTATTTGGCAAAATTAATTTTCTTGTTATATCTTGCTATTAAACTATAAGATCACATTCAATTAACAATCCAGATGATTTAATTTTATTATGGTGAATAATATAAATTACTTTCCTGTTAATTGTAGATTTTGAAAGATGAAGCTACAAGGGAGCAGTATGATTATGCAATTGCACACCCAGATGAGGTTAGTATAGTTGATGATTGTGCGTGCACTTAGTAGTATACATGCTAATAGTTTGAGATACTAACAGTTTTTTTACTACTTGAGATACTAACAATTTTTACTTCTTTTTAGTAGAAAAAGTAGGACAATAACAAGTTTCTTTTTTTTTTTTTTTTTTTTTTTGTGCTTGTCGAGCACACAACAAAATTTTTATTTTTATTTTTTGGGTGTAATTGGACAACAATTTTTTTTTTTTTTGTTCTTGTCGAGTTACTTGGCGAGAACAATTTTTTTTTTTTTTTTTTTTTTGGTATGTAGGCTTTAGCTCATTGTCCCTTTTTTTTTTTTTTTTTGCTTGTCAAGTAAACCAAAGTTTTTTTAAAAAAAATGTGTTGTGTGGGCTTTTAGCCCATTTCTTTTATTTTTTTTATTTTTTGTAATTTGCACTTTTAGTCCCCAATTTTTTTAATTTATAACAAATCAACCTCTAACCTTTTTTTAGCATTGGCCATCCCAACTATTGAATTTTGTTGCAAATCACATCTTTTTGATATATTTTGACAGTTTTGCCCTCCTATTTAAATAAACAAAAATAAAAAAATATCTAAAAACAACAAAAATAAAAAAATATCTAAAAACAACAAAAATAAAATAAAATTGTAAATGAAGTTCTACAACTTTTAAAAAGTACAAAATAAATTCATCTTCCTCAAAAATCCACACCGCCCCACCCCTTTTCAATTTTCCTTTTTTATTTTCAGTAGAATTACATTACTTAGATAAGTGACAGACGGCGAAATTATTGTAGTGTTTGCCAATAGCAAAAAAATTTTCCTTTAATTTTTTTTTTCTTATTTGTTTTTCTTTTACACATTTTCATTCAATTTTTTATTAATCTTTTTTTTTTATTTTATCTTATAATATTACAGATTATTCTAAAAAAATGCTATTATTTTTTTTCTTAATTTTTTTTCTTATTTTTTTCTTTTACTATTCACACATTCGTCTGGATTTTCATTCAATTTTTCACCAATCTTTTTTTTACTTGATGTTATAAGCAAATTGTACACAATTATTTAATATTTGACTTTTGAGTCAATAGTAAAAATAATTGAAAAAGTTGGAGCCGAGTTTGAAGAATGAGGGTTTGGTCCAATTCAAGAATCAAATTCTTGAAGTGGTGCAATTCAATAAAAATATAAAAATGGTCAATTTACCACATCACTTTACCAACATCCAATGGTCGTTTATGATTCTTAGTTATTTAATTTTTTTTGTACAAGTTATTTAATTTTTTTTTTTTACGAATTATGTTTTTATTTGGTTCTGTTTTTCTTAATAGAATTTCAATATTTTACTTAATTAATTATATTAAATGGTATATTCAAAAATATGTTTTTCATATTTATTATTTACATATTATATATTTAATATTTTTTATACTAAAATTTTTTATACGTATATATATTCAAGCAATACTTACATGCAACGCACTTTAAATCAAAAGTTAATTTTTTATTTTATTATTATTTTTTTTTTTGTTCTATTGGTGTCGAGCTTGGAAAATTAAAAAAAAAATAAAGAAGTCAACAATTGCAGCTAGCTTTTCCTTTTCGTTGGTGTCGAGTAGCAAACCAAAGAAATGGGCTTTTACTTCTTTATTTTTTTGGTTTGGTTTTGTTTTGTTTTGTTTTGTTCTACTCAGCACCAAAAAAACAAGAGAGCCTTTTTTGTTCAAAACAAAATATGGACTAATTTTGAGAATTATATAGTTTTTTCCTTCTTTTTTCCTTTTACTACATTCGTCTATATTTTCATTCATTTTTACCAATTTTTTTATTTAATTTTATAAGTACATTGTACACAGTTTTTTTTCTCATTTTTTAATTTTTTTTCTCTCATTTTTTCTTTATTTCTCCAATCCCAATTCAAACAGATTTTCATTTAATTTTTCACCAATCTTTAAAAGTAAATTTTACATTTAATATTTCGCTTTAGATATTTTGGTCATTTCACTCTTGAGTTTGGTCCAATTCAACCAGATTATATATTTAGAATTTTTTTTTCTTTTTTTTTCACTTTGTCCAATTTAAAATCCACCAAATACCATTGCTTCAAGTTAATAAGATCCAAATATATATTGTCAATTGAAGTATATATATTATACAAATATGCTATTATTATACAAATTTTATATAAAGTGTACCCATGAGAATAAAATACCACATATTTTAAATAAATGGCAGTAAACAATTTTATAAAAATTAAATCTTTGTCAAGAGACTCGACAAAGATTTAAATTTTTTTTTTTACTTTATTTTTTGTAACTAGACAAAATCTTTGTTAAGTGACTCGATAGAAAGTTCAATAATTAAATAGTAAAAAAGTTTTAAAAAAATAAACTAAACAATAAGAGAACCCAAAAAAAAAAAAACCAAATCTTTGTCGAGTAACTCGACAAAGATTTACCAACATTTAAAACTCGTATACGAATCTTAGTTATTTAATTTATTTTTTTTGTACGAGTTAGGTGTTTATTTGGTTATGCTTTTCTTAATAGAATTTCAACATTTCACTTAATTAATTATATTAAATGGTATGTTCAGAAATATGTTTTTCATATTTTTTATTTACGTATTATAATTTAAAATTTTTTATACGTATATTTAAACAATTAAGTGCAACGCACGTGATAAGTACGTTTTATGCACTTATTCGAGTCTTTAAACTAAACTTTTATCATGTTATTTTATCGATTTTCTACTTAATCTAGTTTTTTATTGCTTCTATTTTAGTTTTGGACCTGTTTGTAAGAAATTGGAAAAGAATGGATAAAAATGTAATAAATTAGAAGATGTATCGAAAGTATGGGGACTCGATTGCATTCAATTGAAAGTTGAATTTTCTACTTAATCTAGTTTGTTATTGCTTCAATTTTAGTTTTGGACCTGTTTGTAAGAAATTGGAAAAGAATGGATGAAAAGGCAATAAATTGGAAAATGTATCGAAAGTATGGAGACTCAATTGCATTCAATTGAAAGTTGAAGGTCCAAATTGGAACTATTGGAAAATTGAAGGACCAAATTACAGATTATGAAAAGTTGGAAGAATGAATTGACCAAGACCAAAACTTGGAGGACCAAATGGGAATATGTGGAAATTTGAAGGGCCAAAGTATGAGATTGTAAAAGTAACAAGTTGGGCGATCGCCCAGCATTCACCCAGCAACAAAATTTGAAAGCAGAAAGGAAACAGCTAGCCTGGGCTATGTTGCCTGCGTGAATTTTTTCCTTTTATAGACTTCTACTTCAGTTAGATAACTTTTGACCCACAATTTTCAGATCTTTTTAGCATATTTTAGGGCACCATAAGGGTTTTATATATATGAGTTATTAACTCATAATAGGTTGTTGAGTTTTTGAGAGAAAAACATAGACGAAAACACATCAAACGGAGATCATGATTGTTCTTTTGAAGAATTCAACAAAGATCAAGATCAAGAAATTACTCTTTCAAGTTTTCTTCTTCTCCGAGTGATGAATTCCATATTTTCTTCTCTTTTTTATTTTCTTATTATTAGTATGATAGGCTAGTTTAATTAGTGCTAGAATTACGATGAAGCTTGTCGTTTAAATTCTTTCATCTTGAGACTTGGTTTTTGACGAGTTATTTCAATATAGTTTGAATCATTAATTTTGATTTATTTGCATCTACAATTATATACGTAGTAATTGTATGATTGTTGTGGTTTGTTTTACTATCGAAAGATCGAAAGTATGCTAGATACTATTTTAATTATCCTAAAGTATGATAGGGATATAAATATACCGTTATGCTTTAGGTGATCTTTAATTATCCATAGAGATGTAATGCAATTGTTTGTATCTGCATTCGTCATGGAAATATAGTCGAGTTATACATATGAATAGGTTTAACTTTATTCGAGAGAAATTGTTGAATAATCTAGGGATATTGATCTTCATAACTGATGTAATTTGTCAAAACCAAGAATCAAAATAGAGGAATTAACAACTATAAGTAGATTCGAAATTCTAGTACTTTTCCTTTTTAAAGTTAAATCAATCTTTCACCAGCTTAATCTTTCAATTAATTGAGCCATAATTATTTAATTGTTCTTTTTAGTTTATTATTTTAATTAGTTTTTAATCATAAAATCTCCAATTTTCCAAAGTTCATTAGATTCGATTAAGGTTAGTATAATTGAACTGAATTATCTAAATCTTCATGGGAACGATACTTGGACTCAATATCCATTTTATTACTTGAGCGATCCGTGCACTTGTGGAATTATTAAAGATATAAAATCGCTGACAAATTTTTGGTGCCGTTGCCGGAGATTTCGTTTTAATTCATTTCAATTACTTTAACACTAATTCGAACTTTATTTGCTTAATTACCTATTTTCTTTAAGATATTACAGTGTTTGCTTTGTTTCTTTTCAGACCATTGCATTCGAAGTGTGAGACACCAGAGTCTCTAATTCCAATTGATCCAGAGATTGAACACATTTTTCACCATAAGCAGAGAGAAGCAATAAAGACACAACAAAAAGACCAAAAACAGCAAAACATAATGCGGAACAACGAGATCGCTCAGCCAAGACAGGAGATTGATGAAGACAATATGCTAGTTGGAGACTTTTTGACTCCACGGATCATCCAGAACCAATCTAGCATTGTCTACCCACCTTTTGGGCAACCGAACTTTCAGTTGAAGACTAATGTCATTCATCTATTTCAGAATTGACATCAATTCTTTGGCAAGACCGATGAGAATCCACATACACATGTTTCACGATTCTTGAAAATGTGTCAACACTTCAAATATCAAAGAATCTCCAGCTACGTTTGTTCCCACATACTCTTAGGGACAAAGTTCTTAAGTGGCTGGACTCAATGCCAATTGATAGCATAACCACCTGGAATGATCTAGTCCAAAAGTTCTGCACAAAATTCTTTCCACCTGCTAAGGTTTCGAAGTTGAAGCATGATATATCCATATTTCAACAGTCAGAAACAGAATCGTTTGATGAAGCGTGAAACAAATTCAAAAATATGCTAAAGAAGTGTCATCATCATAGTGTTGGCAGGGGACAACAAATTCAGTATTTCTATGCTGAACTACTCCCTTCATTTAAAAATATGATTGATTCTTCATCTAAGAGTTCCTTATTTACCAAAACAGTGGTTGAAGCTTTAGATTTGTTTGAAAGAGTAGCTACCACCACTGCCATTAGAGGTGTCAATCCGGGTAAGGCGGGCTGGGTCGGCCCGCCTCCGATGAAGCCCGGTAACGGCCCGCGTTCGAAAAAGCCTGCACCACTGCGGGTTGCAGGCCGGGTGGGCCCGGCCCACGAATTTTTTTCACAAGCCTGGCCCACCCATTGGTCTATACGGGTCGAGGCCATATGGGTCGCGGGTCGACTTGATTCGGCCCGTATGAATAAAAAATTAATTTTTTTTAAATTATTAAAAAAATTAGCAGCTTAATGAACTTATTGTAATTCAAAAAAATGTTTACATGTGTAGTAAAAAATGTTTACATGTATAGTAAAAAATGTGTGAAATTAGCAAATTACTCGCACTTTTTCTTTGTTTTTTTTTTGTTTTAAATTAAAGTTAAAAGCAAACTGCCAGCAGGCTACTTTTACCATTTTTTTTATATTATATATTAATATAATAATACTATATTAATATATAGCAGCCTGCAGCTTTTGCAGCAAATGCGGCTGTCACATTTGCATTTAAGGAATTTTTAATTTTTTTTTTAATAATATGGGGACTGAACCGCCTGGGCCTGCAGTTCAGCCTCCTTGGCCCGTGACCCGTCCACTCGGTTCACGGGCTGACCCGCAGTCCCAGGTCGAGACGGGTGGGCCGATGCGGGTTCAGCCGACCGCTAGTCTTGACACCTCTAACTGCCATGTGGCCATCAGACAGAGTCGTACAAAAGAAAACGACATGAGTACATGAGAT
Organism: Forsythia viridissima; assembly: GCA_030279155.1. Lineage (NCBI taxonomy): Eukaryota > Viridiplantae > Streptophyta > Magnoliopsida > Lamiales > Oleaceae > Forsythia > Forsythia viridissima. The sequence goes on from CM059042.1 coordinate 33,235,314, forward strand.
AGATACTTTCATGGCATTATCTGCAAAGATCGAGTCATTGGTGCACAAGGTTGAAAGTATGTCATACAGTGCAAAAAAAAAAAAATCAACATGTGAAGGATGCGGAGCAAGTCATAGTACATCAGAATGTCCTATTCTACCACTACAGCCTGAGCCGATCGATTATATTCAAGGTGGTCAACGCCAACAAAATAACCCATACTCCAACACATATAATCCAGGTTGGCAAAACCATCCAAATTTCTCTTGGAAGGATAATCAGAATAATACTAGACCACAATTCCAACAGCCAGAAAAGAGTACATCATTTAAAGACTTGCTCAACAAATTCATCGTAAAAACGGATCAATACATAGAAACTACTAATCAGTTCATGAGAAAGACAGAAACCTCTTTTCAAAATCAAGGTGCTTCAATAAAGAATCTAGAGCACCAGGTACTTTGCCAAGCAATACAGAGGTGAATCCCAATGAACATGTTAAAGCTATTGCTACTAGAAGTGGAGTTCAGTTACCAGAGATCCATGTCAAGAGATCAGTTGCAAATAAAGAAATGGTACTTTCCACTAATGAGGAACACGTGGAACAGACTGAGCAGAAAATAGATATGAAAGAGAGTTCAGGTACACCACAGGTTAAGGCAACTGTTCCTATCAAACCATATGATCCTCCTATCCCATTTTTACAGAGGTTACACAAGCACAAGTTAGACAAGCAATTCAAAAAATTTCTTGAAATCTTCAAAAAACTACATATCAACATCTCATTTTGCAGATGCACTTGCTTAGATGCTCAGTTATGCAAAATTCTTGAAAGACATCCTTTCAAATAAATGTAAGATAGTGGAACATGAGACGGTGATGTTGACAGAAGAGTGTAGTGCTATTTTACAAAATAAACTACCTCATAAATTAAAAGATTCAGGAAGGTTTACAATACCTTGCACAATTGATTATTTTTGTTTTAATAAAGCTTTTTGTGATTTAGGAGCTAGTATTAACTTGATGCCGCTTTCTATTTTCAGAAAATTAGGTTTGGGGGAAGCTAAAGCAACTACGGCAACTCTGCAGCTAGCTGATCGATCTATTAAACATCCAAGAGGAGTTGTTGAAGATCTTTTGGTAAAAGTGGACAAATTCATCTTCCCAGCTGATTTTATCATTCTTGACATGGAGGAAGATAAAAATGTTCCACTTCTTCTTGGTCAACCGTTTTTAGCCACTGGTAGAGCTCTAATCGATGTACAAAAAGGCCAACTGATTCTGAGGCTTAGCGAGGAGCATGTCACATTTAATGTCTTCAAGGCCATCAAATATCCAACCGAGTCAGATAGGTGCTTCAAAGTTGATGTGGTTGATAATGCAATTCATGAAAATTTCCATCTCAATAATCCATCAGATCCATTGGAGGCCTGCATTGTGCATTCTCAATCCTCTCACGCTAATTCTAGTGAACTTGAGATGTGCGCAAGATATCTTGAAGCTAATCTTCCATATATACGCCGACCACGATTTGAGGAGTTGGGCACAGGTTCTACAAAACATCTGCCTTCTCTATTCAACAACTTCCAAAAATAGAGCTCAAGCAGTTGCCATCTCATCTCTGTTATGCCTACTTGGGAGAATCCTCTACTTTGACTGTAATCATTACAAATTCTATTAATAAGCTTGAAGAGGAAAAATTACTCCGAGTGCTTCGAGAACACAAGACAGCTAATGGGTGGTCTATTGCTGACATCAAGGGTATCATCCCTACTTTGTACATGCATAAAATCCTCATGGAGGATGATTTTAAACCAAGCATTGACAGTTAGATGAGGCAGAATCCTAATATGAAAGAAGTGGTCAGAACATAAGTCATGAAGTTAATGGATGCCGGGATCATCTACCCAATCTCAGACAATGATTGGGTGAGTCCAGTTCAAGTAGTGCCAAAGAAAGAAGGTATCACGGTGGTTCAGAACAAAAAGAATGAGTTGATTCCAACCAGAACAATCACAGGATGGAGAGTTTGCATTGATTACCGCAAACTCAACACTACTACTAGGAAGGATCACTTTCCCCTTCTGTTTATTGATCAGATGTTGGAAAGACTGGCTGGATATTCTCATTACTGCTTTTTGGATGGATACTCTGGGTATAATCAAATTCCAATAGCACCTGATGATCAAGAGAAGACCACATTCACGTGTCCCTATGGCACATTTGCTTACTGTAGGATGCCTTTTGTTCTATGCAATGCTCCTGCTACTTTTCAGCGTTGCATAATGGCCATTTTCTCTAACATGGTGGAGAAATTCATTGAAAGATTCATAGATGATTTCTCAGTGTTTGGCTCATCCTTTGATGAGTGTTTGGAGCACCTCCACTTGGTTTTGCAGCAGTGTGAAGATACAAACTTAGCTCTTAATTGGGAAAAGTGTCACTTCATGGTTCAAGAGGGTATCGTGTTGGGACATCGGATTTCAGCTAAGGAGATTGAAGTGGATAAAGCAAAAATTAAGGTTATAGAGAAATTGCCATCACCAACTTTTGTCAAGGGTATTAGAAGCTTTCTTGGGCATGCCAGGTTCTATCGTCGCTTTATCAAAGACTTTTCAAAAATCACAAAACCTTTGTGTACTCTGCTGGTCAAGGATGTGCCCTATGTCTTCTCTGAAGAGTGTCTATTGGCATTCAACACTCTAAAAGAAAAGTTCATTTCAGCACATATGATAATTGCGCCTGATTGGAGTCTACCGTTTGAATTAATGTGTGATACAAGTGATTATGTAGTTGGAGTAGTATTGGGGCAGCGAAAAGATAAAATTTTTCATGTGATACACTATGCTAGCAAGACTTTGAATGATGCACAGCTCAATTATGCCACTACTGAAAAGGAGCTCCTGGTTGTAGTCTATGCCTTTGACAAATTCAGATCATATCTTGTTGGATCAAGGGTGATAGTTTACACTGATCACGTAGCTTTGAAGTATTTATTGGCAAAGAAAGATGCAAAACTGAGGCTGATTAGATGGGTATTACTTCTACAAGAATTTGATCTCGAGATAAGAGACAAGAAAAGAAGCAAGAATGTAATAGATGATCACCTATCCAGACTTGAGTAGGAAGAGCAGATCGAGAGCTTGGATATTAATGAGGTGTTTTCAGATGAACAGATTTTTCATTTGGAAAAAGCACCATGGTTTGCAAATATAGTAAATTTCTTGGCCAAGTCCATCATCCCGTCAGATTATTCAAGTCATCAAAATAAGAAATTTTTCTCTGACTTGAAGCACTATTTTTGGGAGGATCCCATTCTCTATAGACGGGGTCCAGATCAAATAATTCAGCAGTGTGTTCCTGAAGAAGAAGTCCCTCAGATACTTGAGCATTGCCACTCTTTAGCCTACGTTGGACACTTTGGTGCCTCTAAAACAGCTGCTAAAGTGCTACAGTCTGGGTTCTACTAGCCTTCCCTCTTTAAAGATGCTTACCTTTTTGTGAAGGAATGTGATCGGTGCCAACTCACAGAAAATATCTCAAAAAAGAATGAAATGCCTCTCAACAGTATACTTGAGGTCGAGCTTTTTGATGTTTGGGTATTGATTTCATGGGGCCATTCCCTTCATCATTCTTGAATCAATACATTTTGGTTGCTGTAGACTACGTCTCCAAATGGGTTGAAGCCGTTGCTTTACCTACTAATGATACGCGGGTTGTGATGGATTTCCTAAAAAAATACATTTTCACTCGTTATGGCACACCCCGAGCCATTATTAGTGATGGGGGTAAGCACTTTTGCAATCGTCAGTTTGAGTCTTTATTGGCTAAATATGGCGTTCGGTATCGTATTGCTACTCCTTATCACCCTCAAACAAGTGGGCAGGTAGAAGTCTCCAACCAGGAGTTGAAGCGAATTCTTGAGGTGATGGTGAGTTCATCAAGAAAAGATTGGTCAAAGAAGCTAGATGATGCTTTATGGGCCTACCGAACAGCTTTCAAAACTCCTATAGGCATGTCTCCCTATAGGCTAGTTTTTGGAAAAGCGTGCCATTTACGGGTTGAGTTGGAGCACCGAGCATATTTGGTTGTCAAGAAGTTGAACTTCGATCTAAAGGCAGCTGGTGAAAAGAGACTCCTTCAATTGAATGAAATGGATGAGTTTCGGTTGGAAGCTTATAAGAACGCGAAACTGTATAAGGAGCAGACCAAAAAGTAGCACAATATGCATATTCAAAGAAGAAATTTTGAGGTTCAGCAGCAAGTCTTGTTGTATAATTATCACCTCAGACTTTTTCCAGGCAAGTTGAGATCTCGATAGTCAGGTCCTTCCACAATTACCAAAATCTATCCATATAGAGCAGTGGAAATCAGTCATGAGAGTAAAGGCACTTTTAAAGTCAACGGACAGCGTTTGAAGGTCTATTGGAGCGGTGGATTCTCGAAAGAAAAGTCCACCGTTCATCTTACACACCCAGAATGATCAACCCGAAAAGTCGATCTCTAGACTATAACTCGAGCGCTTAATGGGAGGCAACCTATTTTTCTATCCCTTTTATCTTTTTTAGATGTATTTCTTTCAATGCATGTAGTAGGGATAGTTTTATTGCATTAGTTTTTGGTTTTGCATTAGTTTTTGCTCTTAATTGATTTTTAGAGTGGTTTCGTCACCATTTTCATTTTGGCACGCAATTTATAATTCACGTGTTAGGTTAGGTCAAAATACGTCTGCTTTCAATAAACGATTACTTTTGCACGCCATTATGGTGTTTGCTTTAAACTTTAGGTGTAGTCTCTTTACATTTTGGCTTTTCACTCAATTTTTTTTTATTACTTTTTGATTTTACCGGTTCATCGTATTCATTTCTTGCATGCCTTGAATTTTTGGCATGTTAAGTTAGGCATACATTCATTTTTCTATATTTGAATTTTTTTTTTAAAAAAAAATGGTTCTAGTAAACTGGGCAATCGCCCAGTCTAATGGCCCAGGCTATAGCCCGGGTCCTTTACAACTGGGCAGAATGCCCAGCGCCTAACCAATCGATCGCCCGGTTAGCGTTGGGCAATCGCCCAGTCGCGCGCTGGGGTTAATTAACCCCAACCACGCGCCACTTCTCACACAAACCCAGTGCGAAACGCACTTATCCCTTTTATCCCTCTCAACTTTTAATTCCAATCATATTTCAATCTTCCTTTAATTAATCTTCAATCACTCTTTTCACACTGCATTAACATCAAATTAATCTTTGTGGCAAAGTTCTTGACATCCGAGGTATGATCATCTTTCCTCCTCTATTCTCATTTGTGCTTTGGACATGACATTTCAATTTTTTTTTTCGATTTTATCTTGTTAAATTGAGGATAATAGGCTTAGATAGATGATGGAGTATTGAATTGTTGATTTTAAATGTTAATTTTTGGGCTAGATTCAAGCGCCCAAGTCATTTACATTCTATAAAAAAGTTGACACCTTCCATATGTTCAATCAAATGACTAAGTACAGATTCTTGTGCAATTAGGTTAGTTCTCGATTAGGCATTGTTGATATACTTTTAAGCTTGCTAATTGTGCATACATTCAATAGAATCACATTCAAAATTTGGCCAAGACACTTAGCCCCATATTAGGAATCCATGGCATGCCATGGCTTGGCACATGCCACTTCACGTCACCAACTTCGTCCCCCTCCCGTCCAACTCATATGACCTCCATTCTACCTCAATCTTGAGCATGATAAAGACCAATCTATGTAGTAACTTGTGTCCAAAGATGGCTTGGGAAAACTTCAATATTTCTTCACGTTTTCCGGTTGTGAAAAGTAGTGTGTGGTCTATGTTTAAACTACGAAAATTCACTACTTTTAACTTCCTTTGAGATGTTTTGTTTATCCTTGAGTTTATTTCGATGCTTAAATATGTTTCTCTTATCCTTTTAGGTAACAATGGCACCAAAACGAAAAACCACAGCTCTATAAAAGGAAAAAGAGAAGGTCGGTGAAGGTTCTACCCGTTGTAAACGGGCAGAGGAACCAACTAGTGATAGTGGCATACCACGATTACAAACTCCAAAAGCCCAAGAGAGATATGATACAAGATGAAAATGGAAGAACTACCACCAAGAGAGGCAGGTACAAAGGGTTTATTTTCAGGGGCATCTGTTGGAACACGTAATCCAGCAATGTGGTTGGAGTAAAGTGGATGCAGCTCCACATCCGGCGTATATAACTTTGGTTAGGGAATTCTTTGCCAACTTCAACAAAGAAATTGGCACTCCAGAATCATCTCATTGGCACAAGACATGGGTAAGAGGCAAGTAGATCCGTTTCAGGCCTACTATGATTACTATGATTAATAGATACTATGAGTTGACCCACACGGGGATAGATTCTATGCCTACTTACCAAGACATGCAGTCAGTGGCACGGTTCTTGTATGGTAGAGAAAATGCATGGCCGTTAGCTACTTCACACTTCAAACATGATGAATCAACTCGGGAGCTGAGGGCTTTACACATTTTTGTCTGTACCAATATCAACCCTACCACTCAACGCTCGAAGTTCATTGGAGAAAGGGCTCGCCTTCTTTACCATTTAACCCAGGGCAGAAAAATAGATTTGGGGATACGTATCTTTGATTTTGTTTGGGAGCTAGCAACATCAGTTGAGTCAAACTCTTAGCGCTCTATTATGTTCCCATGTCTGATTAGTGGGATCTGTCTGGAGGCCGGTGTCTCTCTGTTGCCATTTGAGGAAGCTTACACTCTTGAGGCCCCTCTCGCTCATAAGACTATTGACAATTTAGATGCCAGGATGTGAGCCAGAGAGATCAGAGCACAGCGTGCTCCAGCAGTACAACCTGATGAGGAAGCTCGTGATCAGGCATCTCCAGCACCCCAGCCAGCTCTAGCCGCTAAGCCCTATCTTGGCATTCAATTCACTCAGATCCAGGTAGCTCTGACGGAGATCAGTAGATCGGTGAGCAACATGCAGAACATATTGCTCGAGGTACAGCACACGCAGCATAACATGCAGCAGGAGCTGGAACGAGTAAGTATGCATGTACGTGGACTGCAGTACACAGACATCGACATTAGGTCACAGCAACGTACTATCAATTACTTATGATGACGTCAACCGAAGGATGATACACTTTGGGAGTCGACTCGAGACAATTCACGAAACTATCTCCTGGATAGCCGAGGTCATCGACTCATTGCGACCTCCCACTTCTATTGGACTATCTAATCAACCAAGACCTTCTTCTCCACATTTACCCCCGGGAAGTACCTGATCTTCTCTTCCTTTAATTTTGTTCTAATTTGCATACACTGGGGCCAATGTAATATTTTTATTTAGGGGTGGGTTAAGTATCAGGATACTTAATTGTTGCTTTTGAATCACTCATATCTGTATAACTTAAAGCTTTTGAATTTTCTTATTATTCGGGTCTGTATAACTGAAACTTAAAAAAAAACTAGTTGTTGTTGAACATCTTACTGTTAATGATGATATTTGTTTGAATTTGAGTACATTTTAAGTTAGAATATTCGACAACGCTTTAACTCGTGCTTTTACATAAATACTTATCTATGTTAGATTAGATTAATGAAACACATAGCCACTATTGACTTATCACTGATATGGAAACATGACTTGAGTGTTTATGTTGATATTATAGACCTTGGGATTATTGTGAAAATCCTGTCCCTAAATCCTTAAGCTAGTAACCAAACTGTTTTTAGAACAGTTTGGGAGTGTTAAAGTCACTACTTGTGTTCTGAGAATTTTGATAGTTTGGATTTTCTGGGTCTCATCTTTCGTTGAATAGGTTATAGTCAAGGGATCTAAACTGAGCACTACTTACTGCTGATAAAATAAAATAATATATTTGACTCGAACAATTAATTTTGTTAGGATATTTCAAAACTTGGTGCCCTATGGTCATCTGACTTGGGAGTCATCGACCCAAAGCTCGCTATATGGGTCATATATATATATATATATATATATATATATATATATATATATATATATATATATATATATATATATATATATATATATATGAATATATATATATATGAATATGAAAAAAAAATTGTTAATAAAAATTTATTTTACATCTTCACTTCTCTATTAGCCTGTGCGATTTGAGCAATTAAGTATGTTAGGGTATCTTAAAACCTGGTGCCCTATGGTCATCTAACTTGGGAGTCATCGACCCAAAGATCGCTACAAAGGTCACATAGAAAGCTAGTGAGAGAAAAGTATTGCACAAGATGTAAGATCGTCTATATTGGTTAAGTAAAATAAAAAGAGTTAAAGTGCTCGGTAAAGATTGCTAGGTTAGACCCTCGAATACTGAAGATGAGAATTTAGAAATCGCTCACCATCCTAATTCTAAGAATACAAATTCTAATTTTTACCACCTTATTTAAAAAAAGCATTGTGTTGATCAATAAGAACCAAATTCGTTAGAACACCTCGGGATTGGAGAGAAAAACTTTAGAAGTGTGATAATTTACGAGATGTGTAAGGAATAAATGACTACAAAGGGTTTGGGACTATCAAAATACCAAAAACACAATATTGGTCGTGGTCTAATATAGATGTAAGTTCAATTTTTAGCTAATCACACACTCACTAAAGGTCGAGCATCGGATAAGTAAAAAACTTTTGTGCTGTTGTTTAACATCTTTCTAAATGTGTTGCTTTATTTTTGAACCTGAGGCATATGGTAAGAAATTTAACATAAACTCAATTCCTGTTAATTCGTTACCTTAGTTTAAATTAATAGTTTATTTTTATTTTTATTCGAGGATAAACAAAGGTTTAGTTTAGGGGTATTTGATAAGTGCATTTTATGCACTTATTCAAATCTTTAAACTAAGCTTTTATCACGTTATTTTATCTATTTTCTACTTAATCTAGTTTGTTATTACTTCTATTTCAGTTTTGGACATGTTTGTAAGAAATTGGAAAAGAATGGATGAAAAGGCAATAAATTGGAATATGTATCGGAAGTATGGGGACTCAATTGCATTCAATTGAAAGTTGAAGGTCGAAATTGGAGCTATTGAGAAATTGAAAGACCAAATTACAGATTATAGAAAGTTGGATGACTGAATTGACCAAGACCAAAACTTGGAGGACTAAATTGGAATATGTAAAAATTTGAAAGGCCAAAATATGAGATTATAAAAGTAACAAGCTGGGCGATCGCCCAAATTAATGGTGGACGAGCGTCCAGCAACAGAATTTGAAAGCAGAAAGTAAACAACTAGTCTGGGCGATCGCCCGGGAGAGCACTGGACGATCGCCCAGTGTTAATGTTGCCTACATGAATTTTTTTTTTTATAGACTTCTACTTCAGTTAGGTAACTTTTGACCCATGATTTTTAGATCTTTTTGGCATATTTTGGGGCACCATTAGGGTAGTATATATATGAGTTATTAACTCATAATAGGTTGTTGAGTTTTTGGGAGAAAAACATAGACGAAAACACATTAAACGGAGATCAAGATTGCTCTTTTGAAGAATTCAACGAAGATTAAGATCAAGAAATTACTCTTTCAAGTTTTCTTCTTCTCCGGATGATAAGTTCCATATTTTCTTCTCTTTTTTATTTTCTTATTATTAGTATGATAGGCTAGTTTAATTAGTGCTAGAATTATGATGAAGTTTGTCATTTAAATTCTTTCATCTTGAGACTTGATTTTTGACAAGTTATTTCAATATAGTTTTTAATAATTAATTTTGATTTATTTGCATCAACAATTATATACGTAGTAATTATATGATTGTTGTGGTTTATTTTATTATCGAAATATCGAACGCATGCTAGACACTATTTTAATTATTCTAAAGTCCGATAGGGGATATAAATATACCGCTATACTTTAGGTGATCTTTAATTATCTATAGAGATTTAATGCATTTGTTTGTGTTCGCATTCGTCATAAAAATATAGTCGAGTCATACATATGAATAGGTTTAACTTTATTCAAGAGAAACTGTTGAACAATCTAGAGATATTGATCTTCATAACTGATGTAATTTGTCAAAACCAAGAATCAAGATAGAAGAATTAACAACTATAAGTAGATTCGAAATTCTAGTACTTTTCCTTTTTAAAGTTAAATCAATCTTTCATCAGCTTAATCTTTCAATTAATTGAGCCATAATTATTTAATTGTTCTTTTTAGTTTATTATTTTAATTATTTTTTAATCACAAAATCTCCAATTTTCCAAAGTTCATTAGATTCGATTAAGGTTAGTATAATTGAACTGAATTATCTAAATCTTCGTAGGAACGATACTTGGACTCAATATCCATTTTATTACTTGAGCGATCCGTGCACTTGCGAAATTATTAAATATATAAAATTGCTGACAGCACGTATCAAAAACTATATTAAAGATAAGAGTAAAGAATGGGCGGTATTGGAAGGAAGATAAGTAGGTCTAACTAAAGTTAAAATAGGTAGTGGGTAGAATGAGGTAGAGTGTGGTAAAGCGGGGTGAGGTTTCATGGGGTGGGATGAGTTACATGAATTGAATCACGGGTGAAACTTACAAAATTGTTAGATGACAAATGAATTTTTGGGTACTTGTAAAAGATTAATTGGAATCAATAAAATGCAGATTTTTGTTAAATGTGTTGACCACGCACTTCCAATGGTCCCACAATTTTTGAATTCTACCTTTTCAAAAGGTTAATGTAAACCTTTCAAAAAGAGAAAATATGTAGTTATTAGTATTGACCACATGATAGAATCATTTAAAATAAATAAAAATTTACTTTCATTTATATACATTTTCTATAAAAGCTTTAGTGTATTATTTTTCTTACTTTAAAATTCTAAGGGTGTGTTTGATTGGATTCCATAGAAAAGGAAAAAAAATCCATGTAAGAAGGAAAAAAAACTACCAAAATGGTGAGAAAATTTTCCAACATTTTGGCTAAATTCATGCTTTAAGTGATTGTACCTTAGAATTTGTTAGTCTCCGATCTAGTTCTGCCACGTCAGATGCTACTTATTCAACAGTCCAGTATGAGATGGCCGACCTATAGTAAAACTTTATAGTTCTCAGTTTGGACCCCATTCCTAATCCTAGCTTCGAGCCATCTTGATCTTCAATTCAGTTCGGACGTCATCTGTGGATCTCCAGGTCGAACTAATCAGATCCGATGTCATACTCACACCATCTGTATGGTTTGTCCTATCCATCTGTCAGATGTCACTTCGCATTAAATGCCCCAAAAGAGAATGTCTTTTTAGTATTAAATGCCTAGCTTGGCCATTTAATGCCTAGCCTAGCATTAAATGGAGATAATCATTATTTTCCTATAAATAGGAGACATAAATATCCTTGAGGTCGGACATTCAACTGCTTAATAAAAGCACTCTTACAAAGATCATACAATCAGGTATTCCTACATATACTTACCTATGTGTCACTTACGACAGTCATAACCGACCTCAATACTTATCTTTAAGTTGGCTTGGAGTTAATACAAATCATTTTCCAACGTCAACAGTTTGACACTAGAAGGAGGGCGCCCTAAAAAGGCTTTCCATATTCCACAAACTCATCTAATCACGATACCTAAACACTTGAACCTATAAAAAGCATTCAACATGAGTCGCAGTCACGACTCAAGGGTTCGTAGCCACAGTAGAACTGGAAGCCAACATGTTGACCTTCCCCAGGTCTTCCGTTGCAGACAACAAGGAGAAAACTTAGCTCAAACACGTGCCCTCGAAAGAGATGCAATTCTGCAAAAGCTTGAATACCTAACTCATGCTATTGAACGGCTCGAGAAGAATCAAGCTACCACTAGACAAATTTCTGACTCAGAAGCTGAGTCACCAGCACGTGATAAATCTGAAGATCGTTGCGTGAAAAGAAGACTAGACTTTGGCAATAAAAGTTCATCAGAAATCAATGGGAGAAAGAGCATACGCCCCAGTCCTCCCAGGAAAGCTGCCACGCAACGATCGGCCAGCGTCTATGACGGTCTAGGTCAACCATCTCGAATCCCACGCGAGCAGAAGGTGCAAAGAAAGGAATGAGCCCCATCCATAGTGGCATCGAGTGTACAAAACACTACAAATGAGCTTGAACTGATGAAGCAACGTCTGGCCGAACTATAAGCGAGGTAAAAGGACACCCCGGATAAAGGCCCATCGGAAGACCTGGGACGTCTCGACCCCAGGTTGAACCTACACGAGTGGAAGGCCGACCCAGTAGAGGAGCTAGAACTGATTGAGGTCGACCTCAACCATCCTAAGAAAGTCCTCTGCATCGGAAAAGAGCTCAATGAATCAATGAAATCTCAACTCACGACCTTCCTGAAAGATAACACTGATGTCTTCACATGGGAACACACAGACATGCAGGGAATAGATCCTAAAATCTCATGCCACTGGTTGAACACCAGCCCAGACGTCAAACCAAGGCAGCAGCGCCGACGTCCTCTTAATCTAGAGAGGTATGAAGCCCTAGCCAAAGAAGTCGACAAGCTACTCAAGTGCGGCTTCATCAGAAAATCGCTTTACCCCCGATGGGTGGCCAATCCCATCCTGGTAAAAAAGAGCAACGGAACTTGGAGGGTATGCATTGACTTCACCGACCTAAACAAAGCACGCCCTAAGGACAGCTTTCCACTCCCCCGAATAGATCAAATGGTGGATGCCACAGCTGGGCACAAACTTCTGAGCTTCATGGACGCATACTCCAGATACAACCAAATAGCAATGCACGAAAGTGATCAAGAGAATACCTCTTTCATTACTGACCGAGGTTTGTACTGCGATTGAGTTATGCCTTTCAGACTGAAGACCGACGAAGCAACTTATCAACGCCTATCCAACTCAATGTTTTCCAAACTCATTAGAAAAACCATGGAGATATACGTTGACAATATGCTTGTCAAAAGTACCAAGGCAACATATCACATCCAACACCTTGCTGAGATGTTCTCCATACTGAGAAGGTATAAGATGAAGCTCAATCCTACAAAATACTCTTTCGATGTGGGGTCCAGAAAATTCTTGGGCTACATGGTTCACCAGAGGGGTATTGAGGCCAATCCGGAGAAAATTAGAGCTCTCCAAGAAATGAGACCTACTACCAAAATCAAAGAGGTACAAAGCCTAACTCGACGAATAGAGGCACTTAGTCGTTTTGTTTCAAAATCAATCGACAAGTGAAAACCCTTTTTCGACGCTCTGCGAGGTGGCAAGGAGTTCAAGTGGAGTGAGGCATGTCAGCTAGCCTTTGAAGAACTGAAAAAACAACTAGCACAACCCCCGTTGTTGTCAAAACCACTGATTGAGGAAGTCCTAACCCTCTACCTGGCGGTCTCAAAACACTCCATCAGCTCTGTGCTAATCAGGTCGGACGAAGGAATCCAACACCCGGTATATTACGTCAGCCAGGCACTGCATGATGTCGAACTCAGGTACAGCCCAATGAAAAAATTGGCATATGCCCTCGTCATGTCTGCAAGAAAACTCATACCATACTTCTTGCAACATCCAATAGAAGTTCTATCAAACTACCCTCTCAGACAAGTCCTTCAAAAACCAGACACTTCTGGAAGACTTGTGAAATGGGCAGTAGAGCTCGGCCAGTTTGAACTCTACTTCAGACCTCGGACTTCGATCAAAGGTCAAGCTCTAGCCGATTTCGTTGCCGAGTTCAGTCCAGAGCACAAGCCTAGTACCAAACAAGAAGAATGTTGGACTCTCTTTGTAGATGGATCATCAACTGAAACGTGCGCCAGGGCTGGAGTTGTGCTGATAAGCTTGGATCTGGAACCGCTCTGTCAGTCTCTGCAATTTGATTTCCATGCCTCCAACAACATGGCTGAATACGAGGTCCTGATCGCCGACTTGAGGTTTGCAAAAGGTATGGGTGCACTCAAACTACTCGTGTACAATGACTCCCAGCTAGTGATTAATCAAATCAACAAGTCCTACCAAACCAAGGACGAGAGGATGGCGTCTTACTCACAGATAGTGGAACAAGAACTCAAGTTATTCAAAACCGTCGAGGTTAGACAAATCCCAAGAACTCAAAACAGCCTTGCCGACGCTTTAGCACGACTCATTACCAGCGAGGGCATTGAAGAACTAGAGAACATCCCGATTGGAAGAATCAGTAGTGCAGCAATCAGTGAGCCCGAGCACATCCTCACCACGGTCGAGCCGAATTCTAGCTGGATGGACAAGATCATCCAATTTCTAAGGGATGGTAAGGTGCCCCCAGATAGCACAAAAGCAATAAAATTAAGGATCAGAGCAGCCAGATATACAATCATCGACAACGTCCTATTCAAGAAAGGTTTATCACTCCCTCTGCTGCGGTGTTTGAAAGAAAACGAAGCCAAGTATGCCCTCAGTGAAGTTCACAAATGAGTATGTGGCAACCACACTGGGGCAGTCACTGGCGCACAAAATCCTGAGGCAGGGGTACTTCTGGCCATCGCTAAAGAAAGACTCCATCGAATTCGCTAGAAAGTGCAGCAAATGCCAGAGGTTTGGCCCCACCATTAGAGCTCATCTGGAAGGGCTGACTTCAATCCTCAGCCCGTGGCCGTTCTCAAAGTGGAGGATTGACCTAATCGGATCCATGCCAACAGGAAAAGGTGGAACTAAATACGCCATAGTCGTTGTAGACTACTTCACTAAATGGACAGAAGCAAAATCGCTAGCCAAGATAACAGAACAGAAAACCACTTATTTCATATGGAAATTGATCGTCTATAAGTTTGGAGTCCCCTACTCAATCATTACAGATAATGGCAAGCAATTCGACAATTCTAAGCTCAGATCATTCTGCGAAGAACTGAATATTAGGAAGCACTTCTCCACTCCAAATCACTCCCAGGCCAACGGGCAAGTTGAGGCCGTTAACAAAACCATCAAGCACACTTTGAAGACACGATTGGATGAACTAAAAGGAGCCTAGGCGGAAGAGCTCCCAAGTGTACTACGGTCATAACCGACCTCAATACTTATCTTTAAGTTGGCTTGGAGTTAATACAAATTATTTTCCAATGTCAACATAATTCATTTTTATTTTCCACCTTCAATCAAACAATCAAAGTTGGAAAATATTTTCTTCTGATGTGACATTATTTTCCATGAATGTGACATTTTCCATGGAAAATTGGCCAATCAAACACACCCTGATTGGAAGCAAGAAATTTGAGTGGAAAGAAAATGAATTCCATGGAAAAGAATTATCAAGAAATTATTAATTGAAAAATAAGACAAATTTTTCATGGAAAATAAAACCTCATCCCCACCTAAGAAAATATTTTTCTTGAAAACAAGGAAAATGTGTCCAAAACAAGGAAAATGAGAAAATGTTTTATATGGAAAAAAAAAAGGTTGCAATCAAACAAAACAAGGAAAATAGGGAGGAAAATGTTTTTTCATGGAAAATCTTGTGCAATAAAACACATCAGTTGGAAAATAGATGAAAAAAGTATTTCCCATGGAAAATTTTGATGAATCAAACACAACCTAAATAAAAAATAAAATTTATTTATTTCAAAGTAAATATTATATAGCAATATAAATAACTTCTTTTTCACTTTCCTCCTTTCTTGTACTAATGTAGATGTTTGTTATCTAATTTCGCGTAGAGTATTTATATAAATTGTGGAAGACAACTTTGTGCACAAAATCCACAAATACGAGAAATTTATCATTTCAATTAGATATTTAACCTAAAACTTATCCCTACATTTTTCACGGACGTGCAATACACGTAGCAAAAACTAGTATATATATAAACACAATTAAACATGTTTGCTATAAAAAAATTACATATAAGTTTGACTTGCTTATAAGTTCACTGAAACATGCGGTCCAAATATATACAACTTAGCAGCTAGATGCACTATTATCTACTTTAAGCATCACCGTAACTGCTGGCTTTCAATTTGAAATGCTCTATATGATTATATTACACTAAGCCCGAGTTTGTCATCCAATTCAGTTAGCCATCAAGTTCCGTCGGACATCCTTGAAATTTCATGGCTCTTCCGACTCAATGAATTTCTCCCACCATTCCACTTAGCTCGAACATCCATAGGCCAGTTGGGTTTTCCACTTTGGTCGGTTCAACGACTTCAGTCATCTATTTTTATAGGTCGTCATCCACTCGTTGACACGTACAATAGAAAAGTCTACTTAACAATCTTATCCAATAATGCGTCCTAAGTCATCCACCTCAGTCTCATTCTCATTCTCACTCCCAACTGGCTACCCCCACCTAGCCCATTGTTCTACAGAAAAGGATGATGGATCTGCAGTTGCTGCTCCCTTGCCTTGTGACAACAATCAGAAGACTTGGACTTGCAGGAGAAAAGGAGCAACCATAAATGCCATTATTGAGTACTGTACTACTACAACAGGTAACATAGTGGCATAGGCATTGAAACCAAGAAACCAGGTACTCACAAAACCTTGGAAGAAAATGACAGTCTTCTTTGAAAAATTATAAAGAGCAAGTAACACTAATTCGTTGTGCAAGATATGTACCGTAGAGGAATAATCTACTTTTCACTATGGGATGTAGTTATAACCTCCCCTTTTTAACTGGACATGTGTTTAACGAGGGATTGGGCAAAGAAATATCCAACTCCCACTAAACACGTGTTCAGCTGGGGTCGGAGTTTAAGAACTACTCCCGGAGAGTAGATCATTCCTCATGTACTATGTACCTTAAGTACCTATTGAGAATAGACCACACAACTAAAAATCTGACCAAGTTTTTCTACTGGCTTCCAATTATCTCCCTCTCTTCATCATTCATTTTCAAGATTAGAAGTAATTGAATACTAATTACAAATATGAGTAGTGATATAGCACACATAGTGGACACTAATTATAGTGCCCACTATCAATGTGGCATTACCACATTAGGTATTTTTAAAAAAAATTAAAAAATTGTCAACAATTTTTTATATAGCACCCAATGTGATAATACCACGTGAACAGTGGACACCATAATTGGTGCCCACTCTAGGTGCTATATCATTAGTCTCACAAATATTCATATGCTAATGTTTGATACACTGTGCAAAACGATTTCGACAATACAAACAATTAGATTTTATCTTCTTTTTCTACATTAATGTTATCAAATAATGTCTATCCTGATTATGCACATAAACTACATGTTCAGTACATAGCATTTCGAGAATACGATAAACAAAATTTTAACTTCTTTTTCAACCTTAATATTGTCAAATAATGTCTCTCCATGTTGTGCACATTCACTAAATGTTCGGTGCACAGTTTCGAGAATACAACGAACGAGATATCAACTTTTTTTTCCTACCATAATACTGTCAAATGTTTGAGGAACGAGATTTTTACTTTTTCTACCTTAATACTGTCACCTAATGTCTCTTTGTATTATCAAACATGCCATGAGCAGTCAAAACTCTTCCTCCATCAGCCCACACCAAAACGAAGAAGCCAAAAGGAATCCCAGGTCAAGGAAAAATGAATGAAAAACATAAGAGAACTCAAAATTCAATGCTAAACCACATTAGTTGTAAGTAAAGAAACTAGTATTTTGACACCAAATTAAGAGTTACTACTTTTAAATAACCAAATCCCTCATTTTCAACTTTCACCCACATTTTTTTTTTTACTTTTAAGTAAACTTTTTTAAGGTCAGCCAAACATGACGTTTCCATCCACAGCTACCAAAAAAAAAAAAAAAGGGGACTAATTTTAGCACCATATCTTGATCAAGAAATTTCGAGAAAACCCAATTCATGGCAGATTAAATATGAAAATCTTAATCCTTTCAGTTAATTTTGCACAAAGAGAAATGAAAAAAAGATTAGGTAGTGAATAAACCAATCGAATAAATTCAACTCTATCAATGCCATGAAGAAACAGAAAGCAGAGGTACATCATTCCAGGATAAAGAGAGAAACCCAGGTGGAGAAGAATCAACCACCTTATACGATGAACTGTAATTGTAGTTCCAAAGAAGTATTTTTGCTTGACTTTTAGCGTAATGGCTGAAGCCTAACGGCTGAAAACCGGCATTTTCCATTAATAACCTCCAGCTTTCTTTATCTTCCATGCGTACTCTTCTTGTTCCTGCTTCCTCCGCGCCCACTGCCCCGGCTATTCTCCGGCCGAACAAGGAGCTTTCTATTCGTAGCCTCTCCGGTGAGTCCCGGGTCAAGTTTGGCTCAAGTGATTCGAAAACGGCCATGTAGTACTTGAGCGCACTCTTAAAACGATGCAGAAACAAGCCCCGATTCAAGCGTACTTCGTACTCACCAAATGTCACTACACTCGGATTCAACGATTTCCCTAGCTTTAGAATGGCCTCAACATTTTCATTACTATCATCAAGCAAATTATACAATTGGAGCATGAAATTAACTGCAATAACCTCATTTGAGTGGACTCGGAAAGTTGACCTGTTTAGCTCCTGCACCGGGGTTAAAACTGGTTCAAACTCAAAATTCAGACCCAACAATTTGGCAAAGTCCCGCAACCGATTCCCAGTAGCCAAAAGCAATGCTGCAGGAGAAATCCCGAGAACCGGTGCCGGAATACCAGAAATGCGAATAACTTCCGGTTTTCCGGCCGGACGGGTAGCGTATGCCTGCAAAAGAGCAGCCCATTGAACACCCTGAACAATCCCAAAATCCAGTATGTGAATTCTTTTGGCATTCTCAGTGGATTCAAGAATTGCTTGATTTGCAGTCAAATGAGCAAACTTTGAGTAAGGACAAGCATCATTGAGAACCTTGTACAATGAATTAAACTCTTCCGAGGCAGTATCATAAATAGTTGGAGTTGTCTCTGCTGAAATGGAGACTCTGCTGTAGAGAGCTTCGTGAAAGTAATATGCAACTCGCTCTATGGGATCCCCGTGTTGGGAGACCGAGTCCCTGAGTTGTATCAGCGATTTTATTGCATTTTCTGGGTCAGTCTCCGAGAGTCGAGCACACTCTATTAAGACCTTGAAAATTGGCCATTTTGAAGGCAAAGTTTCTGGTGAACTAGTTGAAGTACCCGTACCTGTATTGCCAGTAAAAGCGACGTCGTCTGGTAAGGTGAGAGGAAGTGGCGGTGGCACCCATGTGGAGGTTTCCGGTGGATCGGAGAAGATGACTCGGTTGAGATCGGAGGGTGGAATAGAAAACGGATCGGAGGAATAGAAATTGAAATCGGATTCCGTCTGCCACGCGTCACAATCTGAAGTGAATTTGGAGCGCTCCGTTGAATCTTTACCATCCATCAAGCTCTTCATCCACTCATCTGACTCAAACTCGCCACCGGTTCCGCCACACAAGTCCGAGAACTCGAAGCCAGTCGAGTGCTGCTCCAGGTTGGGAAACTGAAATCCGGGCTCAGTCTCTTCCGGTTCACCTGTTGCCTGAAAAGGGTCGGCGAATCCACCACCACCGTCATAGCTCAGAGAGGCGGAGGCGGAGGCGGCGTTAGTGGAACATGGGCTAACGCAAAATGGGTTAATGCTGAAGAGTTGCTGTTGCTGTTGATCTTGTTGCTGCTTCTGGTTGATGAGTTGCTGGGCTATCGCCATTAGATTTCCACTGTCAGTACACGTATATGCCATTTCTGCACCTTCTGGTTTGGATTGGAAAGTCACATATTACCTAATACTAGGAGCGAGTAAAGCAAGCAGTACTGAACAAAGTGTGAAAATTTCAATAGCGATCACTGTACTTTGAAATCAAATTGAAGTTAAGTGGCTAAGAAAAAATAAAATTTAGTTGTTACTTAATTAAAAACAAATTAAAGTTTAAGGACGTACAAATGAAATTTGCCCTTTTTTGAGATTGAAGAAAACATACCATTTTATTTTTCATGTCGTCGAGTGTAGGGCAATACTTGAAAATGTCAAATTTGCAATGAACAGATGACTTGCTAATTGTAGAAATGTTGTTGCAGCGGTCCATAACCCCAAGATCTATGCCTTGGAGGGAGCCATATTACGCTGCATCTTGGAGCCAAAATTCTCATTTCGTTATCTATCATTGTCGCTTACCAAGCACAAAGTAAACATTGATGTTCATGCTCATGTTAAATAAGCTTTTTTACATTTTTAGAACATTGTATAGATTGATAGTCCACCTTCTTTCATTAAACATTATTGTTACTGATGTTCATCGAGTTGAATGAAATCCACTTATATAGATTTTGATCAAAAATTTATTTTTCTTAATTTATCATCAATTATCAAGTAACTCTTGTTAATGTGAACACTGTGAGTGTGTATGCCTTAATCTTTTCTTCTTGTTATTTTTGGACTTTTGTCTTCCTTCAATCACAAAATTATAAATTAGATACTTGAAATATATTTTACATACACTACTTACAAAATCATCTCATTTTGTGGTAGGTATGAGCAAAATATCGAAAATGTAAGAAAGAAAACTTTAAGTGGTTATTAATCTATCTGTCCTACAAATATAGATTTACTCTTATTTTCACACATATTTAAAAAATAATTAATTAATATAGTTGAAACCATAAATTTTACTTATATTTTTCTTAATATACTCCTACATTAAATAATAGTAGTTCATATTTATTGATAACAAGCTACATTAAATAGTGGCATATTAAGAAACTAAAAAATAACTATACTCTCATCAACGAAAATAGGGGTTAATTTCACCAACAGTCACTAAAGTTGCCTTAAAATTACAAAATGGTCACTGAAGTTCAAAAGTTTCAATATTGGTAACTAAAATTAGAAATCCTTTCACTAATGGTCACTCCATTAAATTTCTAATTTAAAATGATGATGTGGCACGATGATGTGGCATTTATTTATTGTATGGTAGTCCATATATTTTATATAATATTCACTTTAGTCCCTATATTTCAATTAAGTCCTTCAAAAATTGTATCTTAGGTCTTTAATCTTTTACATCTTTACACTTTGGTTCTCAAATTTTCAATTATCTTTCAGTTAAGTCCTCCAAAAATTGCATCTTAGGTCCTTTAACTTTTTACATCTTTACACTTTGGTCTCTAAATTTTCAATTATCTTTCAGTTAAGTCCTCTAAAAAATTACATCTTAGGTCCTTCAACTTTATACATCTTCAAACTTTGGTCCTCCAAATCCTTGATTTTAGTGGCCAAAATAAATACAATTTTAGTGGTCAAAATAAATGTACTTTCAATTAAATCATTGACTTTACATTCGAATTTTCACATAAACGAACAAAATAATATAATTAAATAATAAATTATTTAGTGGTCAAAATAAGTGTAAAATTCGTACTTATCACTTAGAGTTAACCACTAAAAGTAGACATTTTAGTGGTCAGACTCTATAATATTATTTTAGTGGTCAGACCCTATAACTGTAAAGATGTAAAAAGTTAAATGACCTAAGATGCAATTTTTGGAGAATTCAACTGAAAGTTAATTAAAAATTTAGGTACCAAAGTGTAAAGATTTAAAAAATTAATGACCTAATATGTAATTTTTAAAGGACTTAATTGAAATACAGGGACTAAAGTGAATATTATATAAAGTACATGGACTATTATATAATAAATAAATGCCACATCATTAAGCAACATTACTATTTTAAATTACAAATTTAATGGAGTGACCACTAGTGAAATGATTTCTAATTTCAATGATCATTACTGAAACTTTTGAACTTTAGTGACTATTTTGTAATTTGAAGGCAACTTTAGTGACCGTTGGTAAAATTAACCCACGAAAATAGATTATAAATTAGGTCAAATGAATAAAGAAATTAAAAGCATATTTTTATAGGACGGTAAAATTAGTAATGTTGTAGTATTTGAGTTAAACATTTCCATGGAATTTTGGCGCAAATAGTTTCTAACATTTGTTCTCAACGTGGAAATTATTCATAACAATTATTTTTTGGCATAAAAGTCTCTAATGTATGTGTTTTTGTGCGTAATTTGTCATTATTTGATGAAAAAGACTAATATACCCTAAATTTCAATAGGGAAAAATTGTAATTCGGTTGCTAACATTTGCAAAAGTACAAATGAGTCTGAGACTTTTATTTTTTTTAAGAAATTAAAGAAAAATAACTAATTCTTTTTTTTTATTTAACACTTTATTGACCAAATTGATAATATACTAAATTATTATGTATATTTTATGAACTATTATAAAATAAATAAAAATATAAGCGCATAATTATTAGCAAACATGTCAAATAAAAGTATTCTTTTTATTATTAAGTAATTACATTATTTAAAATTTAAAATTTTATTGTATCGTTGCTATAAAAAAATTGTCACGAACTTGATGCTCAAATACTTTTATTTAATTGAGATATTCTCTTATTAACTATAAATATTAGAGATTTGATTGTATTCTTCATATTTTAATTTATCGTTTTATTATCGTTCAAAAATAGACACATAATTAGGGTTGAGCGTGGGTTGGATCCATGGCCGGTCCTCCCTTGAGGCGATGGAGGCGCATGCCTCAGGCCCAATCGTAGAGAGGGGCCCAAAATTTTAAAAAAAAAATTGAATAGCCCAAAATATAAAAAATAAAAATTTGAATAGCCCAAAAATTAAACATAAAATTGAACAGCCCAAAATTTTTGGTTAAGTGATTTGGTTGGGTCATAGTCCATTAGTCCATAAACGGATAAACCATAATGCTTTCCTTCCCTCATCCTCATTGCATGATTGCTTAAGCCTTTGGCCAGCCTTCACGTTATTTTTGCTTGACCCTTCAGCAGTTCAACCTTTTTCTGGCGACTGCAAATCATAGAGATTGAAGATTGAAATCTAATCGGCAAACCGTTAATTGGCTCAAATATATATATATATTAAGTAAAGATCAACCTACTTAAATATAAAGTGAGTCTAAATAGAAAATAAATTCAAATCTAACCTACATTATATATCTTAATCTAATCTTTAAATTGTAGACCGTGCAATTTTCTATTTAAACTTCATTTTAGAAATTATTATTTTGAATCAAAACGATTTTCTAAATTATTAGGATTAAAACAATAGATAAAAGGGCAAAGACTAAAGAACACAAGAATTTATATAGTTCTACAAAAAATGATGATTTTTGTTTACAAGAGATTAGTTCTTATATATAATAACACAATGAAAGTTTTTCTAATCGTAGTGAAACTCTAAGGCAAAATTTTGAAAAATACTCTTACTTAAGAAAATACAAATACCGTATACCTTTCGGGGGCGCTGTCCCCGAGCCCGGGGAGGGGGGCTACCTACCCCCCTTCCAACCCCCACGGCGATGAAAAATAAGGTCCAAGTAAAAAATTTCTAATAAAAAATATGTTCTTGTTTTGGTTGGCTGGCATCCTCCTGAATGAAATTGTAATTATCGATCCGCTCAGCTCTGCGTAGCGCAACATATTAGGTTCCACATCTTAATACAAATTCTAATAATTTTTAATTGTCTCTCAAAATTTTATATTTTAAAAACATCTCAATATATTAAGGGTCCCATTTAAATTTTCGCCTAATGCCCACCAAATCTCAGGGCCGGCCCTGCTAATATAAATTGCTATTTCTTTATTTTTCGCGACTCATAAGGGGGGCCAATTTATGAAGTTCGCCTCAGGCCCTGAAAATTACAGGACCGGCCCTGGTTGGATCGGTTCGATTTTGGCCAAACTCAACCCAAAAAAATCAGTTTGATGAAATCTCAACCCAACCCAACCCAAACCTCCCACGGATTTAAACCCGACCCGAACTGACCCGATTAAGCTTCAAGCGCGTTGGATGGGGTTGGCAGTTTAGGCTTGGCCAAATTCTCAGTTTTTTTTTTTTTTTTTTTTTTATATCAGACTAATAGTATTAAAGTAATTGAAAATGGAACCACGTTTGACTGTTGCGTGCTCGAGAGTGAAAATGGAAGTATGGACTATGGAGTATAGAACCCGGTTTGGGCCTTGGAGACTAATGCGTGCTGGAAAATGAAAATGGAAGTATGGACTATGGAGTATAGAACCACGTTTTGTTGCTGCGTGTTAGAAAATGAAGAGTGGAGACCAATGCCGGTGCAATTTTGGTTTTTTCTTATTTAGACTTTTAGGCCTAAGGACAATTCATTTGCCATTTCATTTTCAGCATTTTTATTTTTAGGACAATGCTATATATACAATCACACTTACTACCACACTTACACACTCACACATGTCAAACAATGATTTGATCACTTTATTTATTTGGCCAATTAAATAATAATTTCAACAAATCATTGTTTGACATGTGTGAGTGTGTAAGTATGATGATAAGTGTGGTTGTACATTTAGCATTATCCTTATTTTTATAGGGCAATTCATGTGTAAATTAAGATCCTGTTTGTTTTCACTATTAATTTTGTTAAAAAGTTAAAGTCAAAATCGACAATTAATTTTAACTATACATTTCATAGTCCCACAACTTTTCAACCATACATTTCAACAAATTTTATCAATTTTTACCAAAAAATCTGATTTTAATCAAAATCAAACACACCCTAATTTTTATTAGTATTTTATGTTAAATAAAATTATTATAAGATTAATTCAAAGTCATAAAATTATATACGTCTTTCTTTTATAAAAATTTTAATTGACACGACGATAATAATATATTTAGTATGCAAAATTAAATATTATTTAATAAATGTACAAGACCCATTTGCACATTTATTGCAAAAAAAGACATACAATAACGATATAAAAGGTTGAAACTGCTTTTGAAAAAAAAAAAATTATTATCGGCATTATTCGACCAGTAGAGTTAAATTAATTAATCTTTTCTTTTTTCTTTTTTTATGTTTGAACATACTAACCAACATTTAATTTGTAAAATATACTAACAAAAAGAAAGAATGAGAGAGATTTCATTGTTAGGTGAACCCAATGTTTTAAAAAGCGTAGAGCGTGGAAGTTGAATTTCAAATTTTTCGAGCCTAAGTGAGGCCTAGGCGAGAGCGAGAGCGAGAGCAAGACAAGGACAATGCGAGAAGAAAGCGTAAGATGTGGCTAGGCGTTGAGGTCGAGTTTCATGCGGGTTTTTTTAGAATAGTGGGTGAATCTAGTCCTTCTCAAAAGATATTGAGTAATGCAACTTGTATATCTATACTTACTTTCATACTTACACTTGCTTATGTGACAGTATGATTTGTGGTAAAACATTTGACCAAAATATTATTTTAAATTTTCTTTTCATTATTTTATTTTATTATATAAACAAGTGTAAATGTAAATGTAAGTGAAATGTACAAATAGCATTACTCATAAATATTCATGTGGGAGTTGAACAATAATTTCAAATATAAACAATTTTAATTATTCACTAAAAATCTTCTTTGAAAGGTAATCGTATGCCAATTAAAAAATAATTAAAAACATTTTTACGAAGTTTCGCGTTTTTTATTCTTTTAAAAAATATTTTGGTTTTTCAGGAGACATGCTGCCCCCGCACTATTGGGCCCAGGTGGAGACTTCTAGTCTTCCTCAACAACGACGCCGTCTTATGACATCATTGCATACTAATCGTCTGGGAATGTACAATCTCGATCTTGGCCGTTCGCTCTGGAAGCGACGGTCGATGTCGCTGGCTCATATTTCACTCTTTTTACCGTTGGAGTAAAGGAGAGCACAAAGACTTGACTATTTGTTGACACGTATATAAATTGAAAAAGTGAAAAGACACTTGTCGAGACAAATTGATCTAACAGCGCGACAAATTTGGAGATGATCTAAACTCTAAAGTATTTATAATAATTATATTACTGATCATATATTGATAGTAATTAAGTACTATTAATTGATATGTTATTAATTTTGAATGGAATTCATATACTTATATTTAAATAACGTATCAGTTAATACCATTTAATTAATATCTAAACAGCTGACGATCAACATTTGTGATAAGAACATCTCCGATAGACTATTTATACATACAATTTTTCTATTTTAAACAATCAATTCTTTAAATTATATTCTAAGTAACTCTTCAAATTTATTTTTTAAATTAGAGAGTTAATTTGACTATACAAATTTAGAATATTTACGAGAAGTTCTTTTAAATATAGGATGCTCTCTATTTTAGAGAGTCAATCCTTAAAATTATGTTCTAAGAAAATCTCTTAATTAACTTTTTAAAATATAGATGAAGAGCCAAACTCACTGTCTATAATTAATTACATTCAAATAATTTTAATTTTCAATACTCATATGTTGGCTAAATTAAATAGTATATACAAAAGAAAATAGAGTTTTCAATACTCATATGTTAACTAAAGGAAAATTGGTGCAAATAGTCCCTAACGTATGATATTAGTGTGCAAATGGTCCCTAACCTTTCATTTTTGGCATAATGGTCCCTAACATATCCATTTAGGTGCGCAATTGGTCCTTTTTGACGGATTCTGTTAAAATTCCGTTAAAATCTTTTCAAAATTGGCGCAGATGGTCCCTCTCATTTTTTTTTTGTCTTTATTAGTGGGGGTAAAATTGTCCAGTTACATTTTTCTTTCAATTAGCACAAATGGTCCCTAAGCTTTACCTTTTTTTGGCACAAATATTCCCTAACTTATAATTATATTTTGGTGCACAATTGGTCCTTATTTGATGAAAAAGACAAAAATATCCTTAGTTTTAATTAAAAAAATTTACAATTGAATTCCAAACCTTTGTAAAAAGTAAAAATAGGCCTGACACTTTAATTTTTTATTGAAAATTAAAAGAAACTAACTAATTAATAATATACCAAATTATTTTGTATATTTTATGAACTATTATAAAATAACTAAAATTTAAGCTCATAATTATTAACAAATATGCTAATTAAAATTATTTTATATTATTAAGTAATTATATTATTTAAAATTCAAACTTTAATTTTATCATTACAACATAAAAATAAAAATAAATTTTATTTTGACAAAAATAAAAAGTTTAATTGCTACAGTACTTATATTTATATAATATTTTACCCTTAAGTTGAATGATAAAATAAAAAAAAAATAAAATAAAATAAAAATTACAACTAAACTCCAACCAACAAAATTGCAACTAAATCCCCTAACCAAAAAATGCAATTATTGCCATCACCAGAGGAATTGCCATCGCTGGAAGATCTAGCACTGACTTTTGATATTTGAAACCCACCTCCAAATCACAACCAACAGAGCACTCCACCGCCACCACATTTGGCCAAGAAGAAAGCGGCAAAGAAGAAGAAGAAGAAGAAAGTGGCGAAGAAGAGAGTCGACGACCGTCCCTACCTGGCCGGAGTTTGACTCTCAATCGACGACCTGAACCTGACAACCCGCGATCCAACTGCTTTAGAATCTTCTCCGCCGTGATCACTGTGTATTGGGGTCCCAAAATTTGTCCTTCTAATCACGACGGAGGAGATTTGGGACAAGATAGACGAAACGCCTACCCAACTCACATTCCTTCTTCAATATCAGTCGACAAAACTTTATCACCCAATCCAACAACAAACTGCATAAATAAATGTGAGCTAAAATTAACAAAATATTCATAACCAAAACAGATCTGTGTGTGTTCAAATAAATCATAAGGGGGTCCCAAATCTCCTCCGCCGTGATCACTGTGTATTTTCCAACCTAATTTTATTGGCAAATTCTAATATTTTGTCCTTATAATCATCAGTGAACTTCGTATGGAAGATTTTTCTACAATTTGCGGTGGCCAAAATCGCACGTGTTGTTGGTGGTGGTTGAATTTGAGTTGAGATTTCATAAAATATACAAAATAATTTAGTATATTATCAATTTGTTAGTTTTTTTTTTAATTTTTAATAAATAATTAAAGTATCGGACCTATTTTTACTTTTTGTAAAAGTTTGGAACAATTGCAAATTTTTTTAATTAAACTAAGGATATTTTTGTCTTTTTCATCAAATAAGGACCAATTGTGCACCAAAATATAATTATAGGTTATGGACTATTTGCGCCAAAAAAAGGTAAAGGTTAGGGACCATTTGCGCCAATTGAAAGAAAAATGTAACTTGACAATTTTACCCCTACTAATAAAGACAAATAAATATGAGAGAGATCATTTGCGCCAATTTTGGAAAGGTTTTAACGGATTTTTAACGAAATCTGTCAAAAAGGACCAATTGCGCACCAAAATGAATAGGTTAGAGACCATTCCACCAAAAATAAAAGGTTAGGGACCATTTGCACATTAATGTCATACGTTAGGGACCATTTGTGCCAATTTTCTGCTTACTAAATTAAATAGTATATACAAAATAAAATAGAAAAAAATAGAGGAAATTTATATAATAATTATGAGGAGAAGCGTGTCAAAAAAAATATAGGAAAAATTAATAAATACTTATTGGGAGAAGTAAAATGAAATGTTAAAAATAAAGATACTGTTGGAGTACTTCAAAAATTTTACTCTATAAATTTATATATGCTATCTAAAATGTAAAAGACTCTCTTTATAAATAGAGAGTCTCTTGAAGATGTTATTAGGGAGCCAAACACATTCTCTATAATTAAATGTATTTAAAGAATTTCAATTTTCAATACGAAAATTGACGCAAATGGTCTCTAACGTATGCCCATAGTGTGCAAATGGTCCTTAACCTTTTATTTTTAGCAGAGTGGTCCAAAACCTATCTATCTAGGTTCGCAATTGGTCCTTTTAGACATATTTCGTTAAAAAGGTCTGTTAGTTTCACGAGTAGGTTAAACTCTCCTTCTATTTGTCTTTATTGAAGAGGGTAAAATTGTCAAGTGTTATTTTTTCTCTTTCTTTCATCTTCCAGAGA
This sequence comes from Forsythia viridissima, assembly GCA_030279155.1. Lineage (NCBI taxonomy): Eukaryota > Viridiplantae > Streptophyta > Magnoliopsida > Lamiales > Oleaceae > Forsythia > Forsythia viridissima. Next base: position 33,264,120 of record CM059042.1, read on the forward strand.
AATCTCAAACTCTACTTTGCTATACCCCACTCCCACCCGCCAAACCCAATGGGGCCAGAACCTCATCCCAATAAGGTTTGGACTCCGCGACGAGCGATAAAGATAGTGTTCGGATGAGGAAATTGGCGCTGCAAATGCGATGGCAAATGGAGGGCTTCCTGATTTATGGGGTAGGTGAATCAAGGGTAATATCACATCCATCGCTGCTTTTATTGTTGCTGCAATTGCTTTTGTCTTAAGAGAGGAGACCTTATATATCTTTGAAGGAAGAGCAAGCCAACTTGGGGGAACGATGCGTCGTGGAGTCGAAACCTTGATTTGCTTCGCCTTAGCCATATGGGTTCTGAGATTCAATCAATTTACTCAACACCATATCATGAAAACTTACAGAAAAAATTGAAAATGCTTTTTGTGAATCTTGAATTTCTTTAGGATAATTGGCGGATTTGGAAATAGAAAGACAATGGAGAATAAAGAAGAAGCTGGAAAAGCAGCTTGGGTTTGGCGAGTGGGAGTGGGGTGTAGCAAAGTATAGTTTGAAGTTTCTCTGAAAGATGAAAAAACGAGAAAAAATAACACTTGACGATTTTACCTCCTACAATAAAGACAAATAAAAATAGAGTTTAACCCACTCGCGAAACTAATAAACCTTTTTAACGGAATCTATCCAAAAAGACCAATTGTGCACCTAAATGGATAGATTATGGATTACTTCGCCAAAAATGAAAGGTTATAGACCATTTGTGCACTATAAACATGCGTTATGGACCAATTGCGCCAATTTCCCTTTTTAATACTCTATACCTTAATTGAATTAAATAGTATATACAAAATAAAATAAAGAAAATCATATAATAATTAGGAGGTAAGCATGTAAAAATAAAGAGAGGAAAAAATAATAAATATTTATTAGAAGATGTAAAATAAAGTGTTAAAGATAAATGGAATGTTAAAAATTTCAAAAAATTTACTCTATAAATTTAGAGATGCTATTTAAAATACTAAAAATATTTTTTATAAATAGAGTCTCTTTAGATGCTCTAAATAATATTATTCGAGTACACACGCACCCCTAGAAAAATATTTAAAAACTCAAGAGTGGGGGGTAATGATAGATGGCCACATGACACGTGTCATGTGGTCTTTATAATTCCTCCCCACCATGGGGAGGAGATCATTACCTGTGGGGGCTTTACAAGGCAAAACTAGTGTATAGCACTAAAATTTAGCTATTTTTTCTTTTATAAATTTGATCCAAAAAAGAAAAAAAGAACAATCAATTCAAAATTTTATGTTTAATCGAAATCTAAATTTTTGTACACACAACAAAATCTTATTCTAGTTCAACCATTTATTTAAATTAAATTTTTATATATTGTATTGTTCAATGTTGATGATAAATATAGCTACACTTTAGTAGATGACTGTTGCTCTTCTTGGGACGTCTGCCTTAAGTGTTCGCTCGCCTCGTCGGTCCGTCCGCCTCACTGTTGTCATAGGCTCGCCTCCGGAAGATAGACAACCATAACCCAGCTGTCATCAAATGAACCAGATAGACGACCTATAGAATGATAGTTACTCTCGTCCATGGGGAATATAAAACACCAGCAGTTGAGAAGACGAAACGTCTCTCATTAATTCCTCATAATTAAGAAGATGAAGAGGCACCCGCCATCAATGACCATTGAAGGCTACAAATGTAAATCATCCATATAAATAGAGATCAACCATCTAGGTAAAAAAAACACACACAATTCTTATACACTCCATATTGCTATTCAGCAAAAATAATTTAATCATATACTGATTATCACACTGGAGTGGACACGGAGTAAAAAAGCCCCGCCACCTTTTGCAGGTCTCCACCACTGTCGTTGTCGTACTCGGAGGAGGAGAAAAATATCTATCATCAATTGGCACCGTCTGTGGAAAACGCATAATAAGTCATAGCTCGAACTAGAAAAGCTACGAATGTAACCGCTCCACCAGCCCCCATCGGAGATGTAGGCAACGAGTCTAACACCGCCACTAATCATCCACAAAAAGAATTTGCCTCTACCGCTTAACTTATGGCACTACAAGCTCATGTGGCGGCCATAACGACTCTACTCCAGGGTAGGAACGCTGCGGTTTCTCACCACCAAGGGCTCCTTCCCAGACTCCTAACTTTCCAATAATGGAAACACCGCCAACGGCAGCTCCACCGCTGGCTCTAGTTTCTTTGGCTCCACTTTCCGCACCCACTTTTATTCATTGATATCTGACCAAAATCCACACTAGGGACAACTATCATGGATACCCACGCCTACACTGGTTGAGACACTAGTGTTAAGCCTGGAACAACGATTAGAAGACATGATAGGTTACAAAATAGCTGAGGCTATGTCTAACAAAAGTAGTAGGCAACAATTTGTAGTGTTGGAAGAATATCATTTTTCCTTAGAAGTGATGGCAGTCTCCTTGCCACGAGACTTCAAATAGCCAAAGATGGAGAAGTACGACGGATCTTCTAATCCTGTTGATCACCACAGGGCTTTTGTTAAATTAATGAGGTTACAAGCCACCCCTGATGCGATTATGTACAGGGCTTTCCTACCAACATTTAGGCAGAAGGCCAGGGACTGGATAGCCACCCTTCTCCCAAAATCGATATGTACATTCAACGATTTTTCCAAGAATTTTACTGCATACTTTGCTAGCAGCAAACGTGCTAAGAAAACTGCCATCGGCCTGATGCAATTGACCCAAGAAAAAGACGAGATGCTGAAAGATTTCATTACCCGGTTCAATAGGGCTACACTGTGAATCAAAGATCTGCATATGTCTGCTGTAGTCACTGCCATGATAAGTGGAACTCGAAGTCGTCCTTTCAAGATATCACTCTCCAAAAACCTACCATATACGATGCATGAGTTACTAAGAAGAGGGAATAAGCATGTGGATGCTGAAGAAGCGTATCTTGTTACCAAAGACATAAAAGATCGAAAGGAACCTGAATCTAACAAAAGAAAGACTCAGGTCGAGTCCGAACCTCAAGATAATAAAGGCAAGCAGAAAATAAACCATCTAAGGCAAATAAATGATGAGGGTACCAAAGAAGGATCATGCTAGCTATGAAGTCCTGACACACCTACCAGACCTGCCCTGTGACAAAAATATTCTCAACTACTACAACAGTCAAACAAGGCGAGCCAAGCCAAGCTAAGTCGAGGCGAGCCTAAAAAAAATTAGGCGAGGCGAGGCGAGGCGAGGCGAGTCGTTGGCCGAGGCGATCATCAACAAATATATATATAGTATACTAAATTATCTATTTTCCATTGACAATAGTCTATGAAAAGTAGAGGGGCTTACAAGACCAGAAATAATGACACCTGCCACTGTCTGAAAAATAAAGCCAACTGCTACTGTCTAAAAATATAAAAAAAGAAAAACATAACAAAAAATAATGACAGTTGCCACTGTCTAAAAAAAGAAGAAAATACCAGAAACAATGACAGCTGCTACTTCTAAAAAAAAGGCCAGAAATAATAACAACTGCCACTATCTAAAAAAAAAAAGACCAAAAATAATGACAGCTGCCACTGTCTAAAAAAAAGAAAATGGCAAAAATAATGACAGCTGCCACTGTCTGAAAAACAAGGCCAGCTGCTGCTATCTGAAAAACAAGGCAATAGCCTCTATTTAAAAAATAAGGCGATGAGCCTATATTTAAAAATCAAGGCGATAGCCTATGTTTGAAAATCAAGACGATAACCTCTATTTAAAAAATAAGGCGATGAACCTATGTTTAAAAATTAAAGCGATGAACCTCTGTCTGAAAAACAAGGTGATGAGCCTCTGTTCGAAAAACAAGGTAATGAGCCTCTATTTGAAAAACAAGGCGATGAGCTTCTGTCAGAAAAACAAGATGATGAGCTTCTGTCAGAAAAACAAGATGATGAGCCTCTGTTTTAAAATCAAGACGATGAGCCTCTGTTTTAAAAATCAAGGCGATGAGCCTCAGTCCAAAAATCAAGGCAATGAGCCTCTGTTTTAAAATCAAGGCGATAAGTATCTATCCGGAAAACTAGGCGATGAGCCTCTATATGAAAAATTTAGAAGAATTAGTGTCAGAATCTCCAAACTCAATAGGGGCAGAAAGTTCAAGCAATGGATCAACATCAACTAAAGGCAGACTAACACATGAAAGACTCCCCTGCCCACCTAAGGTACGGGGTGGGCGAAGCCGCCTACCCGTGGACAGGGACAGCCAGGAGGCGGGCGTGACCGCCTGCCCCAAGCTGGGGGGCTTGGCCGCTCGCCTGCCCCCAGCATGGGGCGGGCAAGACGACAGCGGTCACCCTTTTTTCGTCCCAAATCAGATGGTTTTAAGTTATGGATGAATCTCCCTCATCCAATCCTACACCATTTTTATCAACGAGTTCATTCAAACATCGAGGTCCACCACATCCTAAAGAACTAACAAATGTCCATTCTTCAACCGGTGGGAGATTGTCATCTATTCATATAGATAATGAGTAATTATTCAAAAGACAATATTTCTACTTTTCATGGACAATGGTCCATAAAACGTAGAGGTGCTTATGATGATAAATATAGTTACACTTTGGTAGATGACTGTTGCTCTTCTTGGAATGCCTGCCTTAAGTGTTCACTTGTCTCATCGGTCCGCCGACCTCACTGTTCTCATAGGCTCGTCTCCGGTAGATAGACAACCATAACCTAGTTGCCATCAAATTAACCAGATAGGCGACTTATAGAATGACAGTTACCCTCGTCCATGAGAAATATGAAACACCAGCAGTTGAGAAGACGAAACGTCCCTCATTAATTCCTAATAATGAAGAAGATGAAGAAGCACTTGTCATCAATGACCATTGAAGGCTACAACTACAAATCATCCCGATAAATAGAGATCAACCCTTCAGTAAAACACACACACAATTTTATACACTCCATATTGCTATTCAGCAAAAATAATTTAATCATATACTGATTATCACACCGAAGTGGACATGGGAAAAAAAATCTATGCCACCTTTTACAGGTCTTCACCACTTTCGTTGTCGTGTTCGGATGAGGAGAAAAATATCTATCATCAAATGTGTTTAGTTCTAAGTATAAAATAGTTTTCAATTTTTTTAAAATATCAATTACTTGAATTACTTATTTATAACAAGATTTATTGCAATCTAATAGCATGCATCAGGCTATTTTAATCCCATAAACAAAATATTGAACGTACCTTTGTTTTGGACAAGCAAGCAATCACAACATATTAAATGAGAATATAGTTGATTTTAAAGGAAATGACTAGAAATAATCCTCGTAAACTTACCTAGGGGTGACAATAGGCCAAACTAAACAAGCTTGACTTGGCCGTTGATCAAGGGCCAGGCTTGGTCCTGCTCGTGACGAGCCTAGCCAAGTTGGCCTGCAAGCATTTGGATTTTTTATTTTCTAGACATAAATTTTAAAATATGTAGAAAAAAAATTAAGTATTCAATAAAAAAAAAGAAAATTTAATGTAATTAACTACGAAAGGAAAGAAAATAGGGTAAATTCAAGGTTCGTCACTGTTTTGGCACTTATGAACTCTAAAGTTATATGGTCAAAACTTAATTCAATTAAAGTCATATTTTAGAGCTAAAAGACCAACATACCCTTACTTATTGTGATATTGTTTTGTCTGATATTGTTTTGTTGTGATACTGTTTTGTATGATACTATTTTACTGCGATACTGTTTTGTTGTGATACTGTTTTATTGTGATACTATTTTGTATGATATTATTTTATCTATGATACTGTTTTATTTAGATAATAAACATTGCTATATTTATACCATACTTTTATTTTAGATACTGTTTTATAATGACAATGTTTAAACCTATGATTTTGTACTACTTAATGGAGTATTTTAAGAATATTATCATTACTTCAACCATTAAAACATCATGTACTTAGTTTTATATATAACACTATTTTGTCTATGATACTGTTTTATATAGATAATGTGCTATGGTACACTTACACCATGCTTTTTTATCTTTGATATTGTTTTATTATGATAATGTTTCAACCTATGATATTGTTTTAATCTATGATAATATTATTGAATGTAATCAGTATCAATGGTCATATACTACTAATGAAGTATTTTAAGAACAATATAATTACTTCAACTAGTAAAACATCTATGATACTGTTTTAATTTATGATAATGTTATTGAATGTAAATAGTATCAATGATTTTGTACTACTAATGGACATTTTAAAAACAATATAATTACTTTAACCAGTAAAACAGATCTATGATACTGTTTTATTTAGATAAAATAATATAGTATACTTATACCACATTTTTATTTTTGATACTGTTTTATTATGATAATGTTTCAACATATGATACTATTATTTAATCTATAACACTATTATTTTATTGAGTTGTACTTTATGTATGTGATACTGTTTTATTAAGATATTTCATGTATAATATTAATATATTAAGGTATATTTATCCGTGATACTGTTTTGACAAGAAAAATTAAAAATTGCAATTTAAGCTAAAGAGACAACTTCAAATGGCTAAAATTCATCGTACACAACGGCAAAGAAACTGGTCTTGACCGGCTCGTCAAGACCATTTCGAAAATATATTATAATAAAAATTATGAGCACATATACAAATTCCATGTCATTTCTATTATGATAATATTTTGTGATACTGTTTTTTATAAAACAGTATTAAACAACATACATGACTAATTACCAACACATAAAATAATATAATGGCCAACTACGATGGTAGCAATGCCCACATCGAACTTTTTCATTCCTACAGAAATTCAAGCTCTATTTACAACAACAAATCATGACAACGCTACAAAAATTCATCAAACAAATCTTCCTTAATATTTTCTATAATACAGTATCACGATACAAATGTGTTTATGATATTGTTTCTCATTCTTGATTACAAAAACTACTTGTTACCATTCTTTCAAATCCACATTCATTAACTTCATCAAATCATTTTCAAGATCTATGCAAAATAACTCACAATTCTTCAAGAATTTCTTTCCTCTCACAAAAATATTTTGTTCACTCTAGTTTTTATTGTCTAGTGTAGAATTTCTGTTCATCAATGGCAGCTTATTAGAATAGATCTAATATAGAATAATAGAAATTCATAATCTAATACTTGAGCCAGAAGAAGTTTCAGTGGAAACCCCTTTTTCCAAACCCTCCGCACACACAAATCCAAGAATTTTTTACCCTAGTACTCATGCCAATAACCCTTCATGTTTTTTCATTTAGTTTCTTGATTTAAGTACTTTTGAAATTTTTTATGAATTTTTGTAAATGAGTTCTAATTTTTGTTTTAATTTGTGCTTATAAATTTTCAGATTTTGCGAGAAGACGCTCAATGGAGAAAGAAGGCATCGTTGCTTCAAGAGATTGTGAAGAAAAAGAGAACAATGAAAAAGATCACAACATAAAAGCAGAAAAAATATGACAAGTGGCTATGGGTTCCAAGAATTTCATATCTCCAACGATTTCTGTTGCCTCCAAGTTCAGTCCATTACCAAAAAAGAAAGTTTTGGTGCCGAGCCAAATTCTGATATGATGGATTCAAATCATTCAGATTTGAATAAGATCTTGGAATGTTCTATTGACTCGGTGGTGGTGGTAGTGGTGGCGGCGGCGGCGGCAGTGTGTGGGAAATATGGATCATAGAAATAATTTTGAGATGAATATAAAAATTTGATGAAGAGTATGACTTATTGACAATTTTGAAATTTGTTTTGATCTAATTTGAAATAAGTAACTTGCAGGTGACTTTTAAACAATTTTTTTCAAGAAAATAGGGCAGGTTCGTGGGCCAGCTCGCGAAGCACACATGCTTTAATTGCCAAGCTCAACTCGAGCCATGGGCTCATTGTGGAACAAGTCAAGCCACATCTAATGAATCCATCATTGTCCATTTGTCGTCTTTTTTCTTGTTCTCCAATTATCCCCATCCCATATGTTTTGTCAGTAAATGGTGGTCTTTTGTCTTCTCAACCAATGACAGTCGTGTTAGTTTTATATCCAAGAGTAGTGATATATTACCCACAGTGGGCACTAATTATGATATCCATTGTCCACGTGGTATCACCACATTGGTCACTTTTTAAAACTTTTTTAAAAGTGACCAATGTGGTGATGCCACGTGGACATTAGGCACCATAATTAGTGCTCACTGTGGGTGCTATATCACCACTCTTATATCCAATATTCTATTGTTGTGAGAGAATAATGACTTCATTATTGTAATTATCAATGCATTTATTTATTTATTGGATCTCTATTATTTATTTATTATTTTAATTGATTAAATAATAGAGTCTGAAAAACAAGTATTGATGATATATTAATCACAAAGAGTTGTGAGATCGAGATACATCTCAATTTATTTTATTCTTGAACTATCTCTAGCCTTATGCACTAATGATACACGAATATGATTATGACGGACGTACCAACAAATATTACATTTATTTCTTTTAAAGAAAAATGTTGATTTCAAATTAAAGTGGCAAGACACTTGGAGTGAATATATTAGTGTCAGTGAACTATTTCTCAATGACAATTGTGAAACTGGTCGTTGGACTTGAGGTCATCATGAAATCTTAAGTGTGGATCGTCACACTTTGATAATTTTAGATGTGACTTTATTCAAGAGTTGCTAATATAACATTAATTGGGTGTGGCGTAAATTACATGAAGATTGATGGATGATCAAGAATGAATTTATCACTCTTGGATAGTAAGAGATTAGACTCTTGTCATTTGTGGACTTAAGTATCAATACATTAATTCCTTAGTTGTAATAGAGTTGTGATTTGAAAATAGATTTTCAAATACGAACTCAATAAATCGATTACTTAAATGACAAATAACATAATTGATGAAATGAGATTGACACATTTCATATAGGGATGGCAAAAAAACCCATGACCCACGCCCCGCCGGATAATAGGGGCGGGTTTGGGGCAAATTTTTCTGCCCCGCCGCGGGTCCGGGGTAGCCCCGACCCGCCCCGTTGCCCCGCGACCCGTCTCTAGAATTTTTTTTTTAAAAAATCATAAAAAATAATAGAAATTATAATTTTCACTACAAATAAACTAATGAAGAATCGAACCCGGGTTGAAACTTGTAAACTACAAATCTTAGCCACTACACCATAACCTCAATCTTATAATTTTTTTTGTTTTGTTTGGTACAAATATATATATATATATATAAATTATTTCTTTTTTAATTATTTTTTCAATTTTTTTTAAAAAAAGATCTTTTTCGCGGGGCGGTTGGCGGGTCGAAGAGCCGCCCCGCCCCGAACCCGAACCCGAACCTGAACCCAAACCCGAACCCAAACCCAAACCCGCACCATTGCCATCCCTAATTCCATATTTCGTAACCAATTGAGATATAGAAAATAAATGAATTTTATTTCACGCTAATCGAGTATGAAATGTCTTGTCATACCACATGACTTGTCATGTTATATAGGTTGTTTTAACACATTGCTATACATCAATCAATGACATTTAATATGAATTAATTAATTAGTGAATTAATAAATAAATTAAAATGAATTCTGATTTATTTTTCTTGATTGGATCAAGATAATAATTATATTATTTGATATTGTGAACAAGAACCTAATGTGTCACACACAAAATGGTGAGAGTTGAAATATTAGAATGAGAAATTAATTAAATAATAAATGTACAGTTAAAAAATAAATTAAAGTGCATACAATTATTAAAGCAATCTGCTATAATAAACGAAAAGTGAAACTATAATGAAATCATCAAATTGTTTGTTACATAAAAATGCATTCTTTCTCATTTCAAATCATTGTAGTAAGATGCTAGTACCTGAATTAGTCAGAAAAAAAAATTTGAATTCAATAAACCATAATCTTTACTAGATGTTCACATTTTTTTGTTATAACAAAAAACTAAGTGTTTAGAATTATAACTCAATTGATATTCGATTACGATATTCAATCTAATTCACGAACCTCCAGCTTTGGATTTACAAACTTGGCACTCTCGACGTTCAAGACTTCTATGGTATTATCCAGATAATGATCCAATTCCAACTCTAATTACACTAAACTTGATTTAATCGTAAGTGCAATCCATGAAATTTAATCACAATTACAATGAAGTCCATAACTATCATAGTAATTGTGATTGAGTCCAAAACTTTGTAGAATTACTACAGGGACTTATTCAGACATATATTTTCTAAGCTCTAATAATTAGATCTTGTCCAATCGACCCTAGATTGTCCAATCTAATTATTAATCTTTTACTTTTTTTACTAAATGCAAAAGACTAGACTCTCGGAATATATAAAACCACATAAATTAATATAACTGTAATATTTTTCTCTGACCAACCGTATATATATTTCATCTCAATTCGAGATATGATAATTAGGTACGATCATTTATGATTATATTACTTTATCTTACTTGAGGTGGTTATACATTAGAAAAATTATTTGTAATACATGATTATGCTAAGCTCGAAGAATCTTCATTAGTGCTCTGTGATTCGCCTGCACAGGCACCCAACATTGTTGTTGGAGATGGATTTTCGCATTTTGGTTTTGAATAAATCTCATTTTCCTCTGATGAAAAAGAGTTTTCTGTTTAATTGCTCTATTCTGCACGCCAGGTGTTTGATTCTTGATCAAATTTTGTTACACACAATCATTCATGATACCAAGAAAAATAAAAAAAACCCATTTAAGTTTTTTTTCTTCCAAAAGACGAATAATTTGTGCCTTATATCTATCAAATCTTTCCTACCAACCGTGTGAGTTGTTCATTCATTATTAGAAAAAAGAAGTAACCTTGATTGCGTCTGGATTTGGAATGAAAATTTTGTTGCTGGCATCTAGTTGTGTCGAACAGGATTAATGAACAACCTTCAAGAACATGTTGGCAGTCCTCGTACATTAGTTGTGAATAATTTTATTCATGATGAAAATATAATTTTGTGTCACACTGTGCTTCTCAAACGCAAGCAGTCGACTTATATTGTCACAAATGATCATTGATATTTTTTATTCGCTTGCTAAATATTAAATAAATGCAACAATAATAAGTAAATAAAAAAATAAAATTTTATTTATTAAAAAATTATTATTTTATTATAACAAAAACTATACTACATGGTCACACAACCGAACACAATAAACCAGTGGTAAAGGACACTACGTTGCACTGATTATGGTGAAATTTAGTAGAGGATTGGAGTGCATGATTGTGTACATCTGCTTGGGTGGGTGAACGGGTTATTTTGGCTAGGCTCCAATTCATCTTCTCATGTCACGTGTTATTTACATAGAACAAAACCAACTTAAAGAGGCAGTCACAAGAAAACAAGATGCACATGCGAAGAATATGTAAAATGCATATTCGTATATTGATAATTAAATATAATTTTTACATAAAATTAAAAATATATGTTTTTTTCAAAATTCAGAAAAATATATTTTAACATATGTACTATCCTGATTTGAAGGTTCACCTGGATTGGTATTACTTATTTGGTTTTAAATTTTAGGGTAAATAGTATTGGAGGTCCCGAACTTTTAAACCTTTTAACAATGGGATTCCAAACTTTAATTTCTAGCACCCTGATCTTGAACCTTTCAAACATATGCGTTTGCTGTCCTTTTTTTTTTTATATATATAGAAAAACGCCAATTTGACTTTAAACGGTCAAATTTTTATTGAAATGACAAATAAACCTTTAAATTTCTTTAGGATAAATAGCACTAGGAGTCCCTAACTTTTATAATTTGTGACAATGAGGTCTTGAATATTTGATTTTTAGGACACAGGGATCCCAAATCATTCAAACATATGCGCTTCAGATCTTTTTGTGACGGAAAATGTAGTTTGACTATAAAAAGAAAAGAAAAGAAAAAGACAAGAAAAAAGAAATAATCACCCCACAACTTCAAACCAATAATTTTATCTAACAATTTAGAAATACAAACCAATTATCATGATATATCGCTGACGATGTGGTTGGGGTGAGTGGTTTGGAATTAAGAAAGACGATTATTTCTTTTTCATTTTTTTTTTTTTACTTTTGTTTCTTCATTTTTATTTAATTCAAAATTAAATATGGGTATACTAATTATTTAACCCAAATTTTAAGCTTTTAATATTCAAATTGGCCTTTTTATCACAAAATGACTTCAGATGTAAACGCTTGATAGGTTTGGAATCTCATGTGCTAGTAATCAAAGATTCGAAGATTTCATTGTCACAAATTTTAAAAGTTAGGGACTCTCAGTGCTATTTATCCAAAATTAAAATAAGGGTAGAACTGTCATTTTAGTAAAAATTGACTATTTAATGGTCAAACTAACGTTTTCTGTTATAAAAAGATTTCAAGTACAAACATTTGAAAGGTTTAGGATCCTTGTTACTAGACATCAAAAGTTTGAGGCCTCTTCGTTACAAAGGTCAAAGGTTCGAGACCTCTAGTGCTATTTACCCTAATTTTTATTCATTGCTCCAATCTTGGTCGTATTTAGCGTGGAAGAAGAACTTCAATTCAAAAATTCACACCCCAAGTTGTGAAAGAACGCAAACCTAGAGTTGGTCAAGAATTTGAAACGAAGCTGCATACGAGTTTTACAACAATATGCAAGGGAAGCTGAATTTAGTACTAGAATGTCTAATAGTAACAAGAGGCTAGAGACGAATGAACTAATTTGGAAACAATTTGTTTGCCACTAAGAAGGAGAAATATTTGACAATTATCAGAAAAAGTTTAAACATGCACTTCAGTTGAGTGGTGAAAGAAATCAAAGAACCATTCGTGTGGGTTACAAGGCTAAATTGACTGTGGTTAGACAAAAATCATCTCCAAATTGGATTGTTAGTAGCTTCGTAGAGTCTTATAAACACACACTCACAACTCCTACGAGAGTTTACTTATTGAGATCCCATCGACATGTTTCAAATGCGAAGAAGGCGTTGGTACAACAATTATCTGAAGCAAATGTATCAACCAGTCAACAAATAAGTTTGAAGGAGATTAGATATAGGGTCCTCAAAATATCGGATGTACATAGAGAGACATTATGAATTATGAAAGAGGTTTGAGAGAAAAAATGAATGAAATTGATGACAAGTCATTGATTGAATTATTTACCTTAGAGGGGAAAAATCTTGATTTTAACTTGATTTTGATAAAGACGATGAAGACAAATTAGTTAGGTATTTTCGGGTTGATTCTTTTTCGAGACGAGCATATAACATTTATGGTGATGTAGTTGTTTTTTGATACTACCTACACCACAAAAAGATATGTGATGATTTTCGCTATATTGACAAGAGTTTATCATCATGGTCAGAAAATAATATTTGGTTATGGGTTTTTGAGTAACGAGACAATAGAGTCATTTGTTTGGTTATTCAATCACTGGATGAAGGCTACCTAAGGGTGTACCCCAAATGATCATCATAGATTAAGATCCTGCAATAACTAGAGCAATTGCCCAAGTTCTTCCACATACATTTCATCGCTATTGCATATGTCATATTCAGAATAGTTTTATTGAAAAGCTTAATACAATAATTTATGGGGACAGTTACCATTTGACAAAGAACATTATTTTATGCTCAGTGAATAATGATGAATTTGAAACAAGTTGAATGAATATACTGCCAATCAACTAGATTGGAAGACAATGCTTGGCTTTACCAAATATATGAGATGTGTGATAGATGGGTCTCACGTAGTCACCAGACATTGCACAATAGCTATTGCTTATGGTCGTTGTAAAACACAAATAAGATCAACTAAGTACTTCAAAGAACAATTGATAATGAGAATTGAATATATTTAACAATGTTGTCTTACTTCACATGTATCTCAACTTTAGGACAATTGTTGAAGATGTAAAACATTGCCTGATTCTGAACATCGACACAAAGCATTGTTGGGGTTTCTTTCCAATTGGTCGACACTACGACTGAAAAACAAAAAAAAATATATTCTTGGAACACTTACATCATTGTTCCTATCTGGTCGGTTTAACCTCGTTTCTATGTCCTTGAAATACCTTGAACAAAAGGTCAACGCCTCGTCAACCACATACCCTTCGTCTATTGAACCCTTTGGCTGAGCTCGATTTCTGACGTAGTTCTTAAATTTCTTCAGGTATTGCTCGAAGGGATACATCCATCTCATATGCACCGGACCACCAAGTATTGCCTCATCAGCAGATGCATTATGAGGTGAATCATGATGTCAAGAAAGCTGGTGGAAAGATTCATTCCAACTTGTAGAGGATGAGTATCAAGTGCTCATGAGCAGCCATCATGTCACTAATCTTTAGTTTCCTCGCCCAAAGTTACTTGAAGAAGATGTACAATTCAATTATTGTAGTAGAAATAGTATTGTTCAAGTACGCACGTCACTCGACTGGCAACAACATTTACTTGATAATGTGGCAATCATCTGACTTCAATCCAATAATGTGACTGTCATTGGGTGCAATATTTTTTCGCAGATTTGAAGTAAAGCCATTAGGAAATTTAACCGATCTAATGAAATTACAACATCTCTGACGGTTTACAATAGACAACGTGTAACCCGCGGAAGGCTTCGTAGACCTGTTCCTGTTCTAATACAAGTGCAACCTATTTTTATCCCCAATTGCATCAGATCGCGCATGGCATTGGTCGTGTCCTTCAATTTTTGAGGATCATCCAGAACTATGTCGAGCAAACTATCACAGACAATCTTTTATACGTCCATAACATCGATGTTATGTTTTAGCTCAGTATTAGACCATTACGACATCTCGTAGAAAATGCTCATCTTTTTCCATTTCAGCTCGTCATCATTTTTCTTCTTTTTAGCACTTCCGTAGCTAGGGTGCTTTCTTGGAATACTAGGCCTCACACGACTAAATTGTGCTAAAATGTCTGCATTTTTTAACTGGCGAGGAAGATGTCGCCTCTCCGTCTTCCCGTCAAAGTCAAGATTGCTCGTGAAATAATGCCTAGACGGTAGGAACAGCCAGTGACCCATATATGTTGTCCTACCGATCACACAAACTGAATGCATTTCCTTGTTGCACATAGGACATGCGATGTAGCCCTGACAGCTCCAACTTAACAAACTACTCATCGCTGGAAATCGTTAACTATCTACAACAACATCACACGCATTCTGAACACTGACCTATTATTGGTTTCCAGAATTATGCGTGTCAATTCCATTGTCCCACAATTCCTTCTACTTGTCCACTAATGGTCATAAGAATACATCCATGTCCTTACCCGATGCTTGAGTGCTGGGGATCAAGAGAGTCAGCATGAGGTATTCGAGTTTCATGCATAACCAAGGTGGCAGGTTGTAAGTTGACACAACAACTAGCCACAAGCTATAAGCCTGGCTCATGTTGTCAAACGGATTGAATCCGTCTACGGCCAAACCCAATCAAACATTCCAGATCTCACTTGCAAACTGTGGATGTCCTTGGTCAAATTTCAGCCACACCTTTCCATCTACGGAATATTGCATTACATCTTCATTCCTCAACTGACCTGTAATGTGCCACCTCATGAGTTTCGCAGTATCCTTCATAGTGAACAGAGGTTTAAGTCTGAGGGTTGATAAGTGTGGTTTCACACTTATCTGGACTATTAAAAGTGGACAATTGTAAGTACTCTTAAGTGATTTTTATTTAATTATGTGTCTATTTAATTGTTTTAGGTCAAAACCCCGAGATCGGATGAAATTGGAGAAAAACAAAGCAAAATAGGCAAAAATGGACTGAAGGCGTACGAAAACTTGGATATGATGATCAACTTGCAAATATACAAAAGTTGAAGGACTTGGGTTACAAATAAAAGAGGACTAAATTGAAATATGACCAAGGACCAAATAAAATATACATTAAAGCTTGGAGGACTAAGTCTGCAAATTATTATTGGAATTGAATTTGGTAATTCCTCACTGTTTGCCACGGTGTGACCGCGGTTTGACCGCGTCAATGCACTGTTCGCACGTCTAGGTGTTTTTTGGCTTATTTTTATTTCTAGTCATAGCCTTTTTCGTCTTTTCATGTACATGAGTTGTAAAATTAGTAAAACACTATATAAAGACCTAACTTAGGTCAAAACAAGGGAAGTTAATTCTTTAGAGAACACATGAGAATACGGAGAAAAGAACGGTGAAGAAAACAAAAAACGACCAAGATATTGAAGATTGGAACGTGAAGATAAAGAATTCTTAGTGCAAGATATTCAACGTTTTCTCCTATTTTATTTAAGATTCGGTTATGTATTCAAAACTCTTCATCTTGTCTTTCTCCCAAATCATGAGTAGCTAAATTCATAGTTTGGATGAACGATGTAGCCTAGTTTTAATTCTTTAATTTTGAATCTCAAGTTTTGACTTATAAATTGTTTAAGTATTTGATTGTACTTCTATTGACGTCGAAACCTGCACCGTCCACGCATCAACAGATATCCAGTGACTCCTCTACCAACTTGTATGTTACCTGCACATTCAGACAATCGTTAGGCACCAAGATCTCTAGAGAAAAAGGGTCTGGCGATCGTTGGTACTCCGACAATCAAGTCAACCGCCGATATAGGAATAATACACAGGGGCAAAAGTAATTGGGTGTGGGAGGGACAAGCAGGCAGAGATTTGAGCAGAGTTTAGGGTAAAATTTAAGTGTAAAAAGAGCATACCTTAGAACAACTGGAGACGTTGTATTTATAGCGCAAGAGCCCTAATTAATATGGGAAACCAATCAATTAGATACCCGATCGGATCCTCCTTCCTTATGGGATAGGGATGATTGACTGTCAGGGAAATCTCCAAGATTATCTATCTTATTTGAGTTTATCACATTGCCTAATATTTAGGAGATTACGATTTGGTTTCCTTGTGAGGATCCGTGTGCCAATCCAACGCAATCTGTCTTCAATTATCTCTCTGGTCATTCTAAAATATCGTGCTATCTGCTAGTTATACTAAATACGAAGCCCGGCGAGGCCCTAAGGGTCGGCCATGAATGTCGAGGCCCTCCATGGGCCTTGTAATACTCTAGTTCAAGAATGCTGAGATGTTTGATGGGCCTCAGATGCCTTCTTAGAATTTACGAGGCCATCGTCGGGCCTATATGAGACTTCCATTGGGCCTTTGCTGACGTGGATGTTCTATCAAAATTGGGTTGTAACAATAGTTCCCCAATTCCAAGCCTATTATTTATAATAGGCGTGGGACTTTGAGAGTAAGAGAAGAGAGGAAATTTTGGGCAAAAAATTCGAATTCAGCAGATCCTGTAGAGTGTGGTCTTCGTGCGTTAAAATATGAATTGAACTTACCCAGTATAGTTCTCCAAGTCTGAAGCCGAACATTTATGATGGGTGAGGGCTTCAAGTGATTATACATTTGGTGACGTGTCCGCGGTTGGTGTGATTCTACTAATCAAGATTGTCAATCTGTGGCCAGGAAATCATGAGTGAGATGATGCATGCAATTAATGCCAATGGCGCGTAACTGATAATGGAGGCACGCGTGAGGCGCGTGCATTCTTGTTTCAATAAACGCTTAGGATTCCGTTTCCCGCCTGTTGTTCTATTTTAGACACGCGTCTACTGGCTAATGGTCCAGATATAACGCTTGGGATTTGGACGGTGGGGATTAGAATGCCTCAATCTATAAAGCTTGGCGCCCTCTTTCATTACAACTTCTTCTTGCTTCTGTGCCTGTTTTAAGTATTGTGGAATGCTCCACCGATAATTGAGAAATTCCAAGCGTGCACATTGTTCTAACTGCATTTCGGAGGTAAGTGCGTCGAGAGTTGCTGTGATTTGTTTCGTAGTCTGCTTTCGTGATTATTTCTTGAGTCCATAATTTGGGGATTATACCTTGCCACACGTTTCAGCGACAGTAGAAGTATCATCTTCCGGGATCGAGAGGGGTTGTAATGTCGTCCAGAAACAATTACTCGCAGAATCAATCGGATACTCGGACAAACCCTAGTATTCGGGGTGAGTCACCATCATTCGCCTCATCATCTTCATCAACTGAGGTAGTGGGAGAAGTGAATAAACCACCTTTAGTCGCACGCTTGTCTACCCCGTCCACAAGTGAGAGGAATGCCCCGGCCGACAAGGCGCTTGACGAGGAGCTCAAGCGGTCGGCCACCGAAGCCTCTATGGCTCATTCAAGGATCATTGAGGCAGAGTTAGAAGACATACGGTTATCCTATGACATTCTCGCGTCAGTAACACTCAGGGCTCCGGGCCCAGAGAAATGCGCCGACGATCCACCTAAAGGATTCGTCGTGATTTACGAACCTACGAGCCTTCACCTGCCCATGCATCATTTCTTCTGCGAGGTTCTGAAAGACTGAAATCTGGCCCCTTGTCAAATAACACTGAATGGCTGGGGACAGATGGTGGCCTCTTACCTATTGTGGGGCATTGTCGAGGCGGGAGGAAACCTGACCCCCGAGAGAATTTGAATCTATATACCGACCCTGTCGATCCGTGGACTGGTACAACGTCTCTCCTCGGCCAGGTCAAAAATAGAGGACGGCCACCGACAGTCCCAATAAAGAGCATAATTGAAATGAGAGGTTCATCTTCGTAGGCGGGGACTGGAAATTTATGTCGAATGACCCTCTTCTCCACGTGTCTATTCCTCGTCAATTTGGAAAACTTGGTAGATACTGCTGTATTTGTGCGGATTTTGACCATAGTTCCTGACTTAATGTCTTGCTTACTTTTGCAGACTACGGGAAGCCACCTATCCCGAAGAGGGACCAAAGAGAGTTGAGGTCGAAGTGGAATAGGGTGCGAGCGCTCAACAGCGACTTCAGGAGTCTTAGCAACTTGTTGAAGGACGACAACTTATTGACCTGCTACAGACTGATGGGTGAGTCTCGTAAGTTGCAATATATTGGTTTTTCCATGAAGAGTTACCTTAATGGGTTGCATCTTGGTGTGTGTGTCGATAGCTTTTAGGTTCAAGGAGATTCCTACGCTCCACCTTGCCCATCCCGCCAATGGAGAGGGTTCCTCGGCCCAGGCTCCCCCGTGGGAGGCGTCTTGTCCATCGCAGGAGGTCCAGGATGCTACGTCGTTAAGAGTTGTCCATCCTTCAGCCTTCGATGTTCCAGGCCTCAGCCAAATTGTTCCTCTCCTGTCCCCGCCTTTGTTCTCCCATCTGTCACTTGATTCCGATCTCTCCGAAGACAAGAGAAAGAGAATTGCTAAGGACACGGATGAGGCGGCCGCTCGGAAAAGGAAGGCTCCTGCGGCCGTAGGAGGGTTTATGAAGGATGCCCTCAAAGCGAGATGGGTTGAAGAAAGGCACCGGTCTTCACCGCGACCTAGCGGAGGGACTGAGGGTGCAGGAAATTCTGGCTCTTCGATTGGAAATGGGAGTCATGTCTGCATTTTCCAGCACAAGGGAGAATTAGAAACCTCTGTGATGGAAATGCTCCCTACTCACCCTGCGATGATGGCGGCGAGCGTGTACAAATATTGGACCCAGAAGTGAGAAAAAGTAGCCGAGGAAGCCACCGTACGTGAGTGGCTGCAGATGGCAGAGATGAACTTGATACGGGGATTCGTTATTACCAAGGAGTTATTCAGCACCCTGGAAAGCTTTGATGGCCAGTGCAGCGAAGGAGAGGCCAAGTCCAGGAAGCTTTCCGAAGACCTAAAGGCCATGGGTCTCAAGAAGGCACAGCTGGAGTCTGAGAAGAGGGGCTTTCAGTTCAAGCTAGACTTGGTTGTGACGAAGGAGGCCGACACGAGGGCCAAGTATGAAATCGAGTTGAAGGCTGCCAAATAAAGTTTGAAACAAGCTTGAGATCAGAAGAGGTCTGTCGAAGCTTCTCAAAAGAGTGCCGAGGAGGCTCAGAAGTTGGCCGAAGATTGGACCCTCGCAGCTGAGACTGCGCTAGCCATCGCAAACAGCAGTCTAGAGATCGTCGCAGCAGAGAAGGAGAAGCTGCTGGCCGCGGCGAAGCAGGACTTGGAGAGGGTCAGGACGCGTTCGTAGACATGTCCGAGTATCAGGACCTCGCCCATTGCTTGATGACCATTGGTGGAGAGCAATTGGTAGAGCGGATCGAAGAAATCCACTTGGAGTAGGATATTTTGTTCCTTCGGCAGGCTTCTACCGAGGCTCCAGCGACAGACATCATTCCAGGCGAAGCCTATGATCAAATTCTCCCATATGTTGTGGAGGAAGGCCCGTAGTGTGCTGACCCTTAGAGAGGCGACGGGGCATCTGAACTTAGACTTTTGTCTCTCTCTTTTGCGCATGTTCCAGTACTAACTATCAAATTTGTTTTCCTATCGTATCTCTGTTTCTACATTTAATTTCATGAATGATCTTGCCTACCAGGCATAGGGAGTAGCTCTTTAAATTGAGGAATCATTCTCTTGGGTATTAACAGCGCTGACTTTTTTGTAGAATCTAAAGAGTTAGCGTCTTTAATGTCCCGATAAGTGGAAAGGCAACACAGTCGCGTGGCGTTCCAAATACCCTTTGGACAGTTATTGCCTTGTGTTGAGTTTCTATGCAGCCTCTATAAAAAACACTAAAGGCCTTTGGTCATGTTCCTCACGTATGCGTAACTTCGGTAAATCACGTGAATTAGCTTCAAGCGTCATAATTTTTCTTAAGTCGTGTGACTATACCTTTCGTATCAAACGTGCTATGGAGGTACGAATAAAGAAACTGCGTCTAGAATGCCTACCAATTGGAGAATCAACATTCAGAAGACCAAATGCCCAGCTAATCAACGTTCAGAGGACCAAACGTACGTTCAGGTGAGGAGGCTGAAAGCCACCTGCCAAAAGGTGTCAACGGTATTTTTTTAGAAGTATGGCCTAATTAGTCACCAGATCAACTCGTATTGGTTTTGGAAGACTCCCGATCATGGTGGAACCAGGTTTCTATCTCCTGACGAGACTTCAGGTGACGAAGACCAGTGTATAGGCCTAGTAGATCTAATATCCCAATATGTACTGACCCAAAGAGGCGGCGGGGTAGTAGGATAATGATCATGCTTGTTTGTTTGTGCCTTGTACTCTGAATTATGATGAATAAAATAAGATTGTATTGGAATTCCCATGGTTGTTTAGTTTTAGTGGATTGCTTGTGGTATTTGGACCAGGCGAAGAACAGCCACTGTCGGTGGGCTATTCCGAAGTACTAGCATTCGGCCCCGCCTTCGCTTCCGCGCAATTGCGAAGCTCATGGGAAAAGACGCCATCACTAACTTTGCGAGGCTCTCATACTTTACACGCGGGATACATGTTGGTGGTGTTACCATGCCGTGGTGACTGTACCATTTACGAGGAGAGTATTCTCATGCACTCTTTACGCCTTTCTAGGATTTATTTGAGGTGAATTCACTCCTTCCCCACGTGCTGGTTTATCTGACTGCTTGTATTCTCCCGTGCTTATATATACGCTTGTATGACTTCATTTTATTTTTCCTACCTTTGCTCTCCTACCGCCATATTCAAATCTCAGTTGTCGTTAGCCATATCAGGTTTTTATGTTCCTAGCGTCCCAAAGCTTAAGATAAGGCGTTGGAGGGAGGGGGAGGATTGTGGATGATATCCCTCATCTGCCTCCAGTACCTTCTGCGGCGTCTACTCCGGAGGTTACCGTTCTGCAGACACCAGAGACAATGGTGGGCAGTCCTCCTCTTATCTCTCCAGTGCCGGAAGTGACATCGGAGGCGCCTTCTGCTTCGTTCCCTGCGGGACCTGCGCCGTCGTCTAAAAAATCGAGACAATCAGGCAAGAGAAAGGTGGAAATCGATAACAGTGATGGGACGTTCTGAACCCCGGTACCTCCTCCTGTCGAATGCATCAACATTGGATTTCGTCGGGATGAGTTGGACCCAACAGTGTTGGGAAAACTACCAGCCCCAGTTGTCATAGTAGCGGCCTCGGTTCATAAGTACTGGACTTCTACTTTTGACAAAGCTGCAGATAACGCAGAACTGATGGAGTTGTTGAAACTGAATGAAATGTATACCTCTCAGAGTCACGTGCTTAACTGCGAGTTGTACAAAGTACTGGCGATGAAGGTCAACGAATTACGCTCCACTGTTGGGAAGGATGAGGATGTCGATGCACTGCATGTAGAAAACAAAGATCTTCGGGAGCAGCTCATAATCTCCGAAGACGCGAGGGCTCGTGCCACATATGACATTACTAAAGCTAAGACGATCCAGAGGGCATGTGTTGAGGCCCAGAAGGAGGCTGAATCACAGCTGAGGTCTTGCCAGAACATGGTTCATGCCAAAGATAAAGAATTAACTAAGGCGCTGAATGAGTTGTCGAAGGCCCAGGATCTGCTGGCTAAACTTGGGGTCCCAGGTCATGCGGATCCTAAGGGTCCGACCGGGACTTAAGAGTCTTGCGCATTCTCACTATTGTTTTTTTTTTTATTTGAAAGTGTAAAGCTTCTTGCGGCGTATGTTTTCATATAAACTATTTTATTCATCCGCGTAGGCTAACGAAAATCCATTATCTTTATTTGTTTGAATACACGTCGCATGTTTATCCAGCGAGTTGACAGAGTTGACCGTGAACCACACTTCCTCGCTGTCGAATTTCATTTACTTGCTCGAATACGCGTTTAATATTTATCCAGCGAGTTGACAAAGTTGGCCGCGAACCACACTCCCTCGCTGCCGAATTTCATTTACTTGCTCGAATACGCATTTAATGTTTATCCAGCGAGTTGATAGAGTTGGCCGTGAACACACTTCCTCGCTGCCGAATTTCATTTACTTGCTTGAATACGCATTTAATGTTTAACCAGTGAGTTGACAGAGTTGGCTGCGAACCAAACTCCTTCACTGCCGAATTTTATTTACTTGCTTAAATACGAGTTTAATGTTTAACCAGCTAGTTGACAGAGTTGGCCACAAACCACACTCCCTCGCTGTCAAATTTCATTTACTTGCTTGAATACACGTTTAATGTTTAACCAACGAGTTGACAGAGTTGGCCGTGAACCACACTCCCTTGCTGCCGAATTTCATTTACTTGCTTGAATACGCGTTTAATGTTTAACTAGCGAGTTGACAGAGTTAGTCGCGAACCACACTCCTTCGCTACCGAATTGTCTTTACTTGGTATAGTACAACATGGAACACTTTTGTTTCAGAAAACAATGAACTTTATTAAAAGACGCGATGTCTAGAGACACCAGAAACAATGCTGGAAAATTGAGAAGTGTAAAATAAAACTACTGATGATATGGTCCCTTCCTTCCGAGTCTTCTAATCTGTAGGTTTCGGGTTGGATTTTTTCAATTATCTTGTAAGGACCTTCCCAGGTGGGCCCGAGGGTTCCAGCTTCCACCTCCTTGTTAGCCTAGAACACTTTCTTCAGGATGAAGTCATTAACACGAAAACTCCTGCCTCTTACCTTGGAGTTGTAGTAACTAGCCATTTTTCTTTGGTAGACCGCGAGACGAAGTTGTGAGTCTACGTGTCTTTCATCCTGGAAGTCCAGGTTCGCCATGCGTAGATCGTTATTTGTTACTTCGTCAAAGTATAAGTGTCTGGGCGAGGTTAGCCCTACTTCAACGAAAATCATCGTCTTTGCTTCGTATGCCATGGTAAAAGGAGTTTCGCTTGTCGCCGTCCAAGAAGTGGTTCAATAGGACCATAGGGTTTCAGGTAATTATTCAGCCCACTCTCCTTTGGTGGATTCTACCTTTTAAGCGTATGCTTGATGATCTTGTTCACAGCTTCCACCTGGCCATTAGACTGTGGATAGTAGGGGGATGGAGAAATCTCTTCGAATACTAAGGTCTTCGCAGTTTGAGTTGAACTTCTTCCCAGCGAACTGTGTGCCATTGTCGAAGATGAGGAAGTGTGGGATTTCGAAGTGGGAGATGATGTTTTTCCATACAAACTTTTACATATTTTCCTCCGTGATCTTGGCCAGGGTTCAGCTTCGCACCACTTGGTGAAATAGTCCACCGCTACGATCGCGAATTTGACCCCACCCCTTCCAGTTACGAGGGGACCTATGAAGTCGATCCCCCACTTGGTGAAAGGCCAAGGACTGGTGACTGGGGTAAGGTTCTGAGCCGAGAGCTTTGGTATAGTTGCGAATTTCTTGCACCTGTCGCACTTCTTAGCGTAGTTATGAGAATATTTCTTCATGGTAGGCCAATAGTACCCCTTCTTTAAGGCTTTCTGTGCCAGGGCCATTCCTCCTGAGTGATTACCGCAAATTCCCTTGTGTATCTCTGACATCACATATAAAGCTTTCTCTTGTGTAAGGAAGCGTAGGAGGGCGTGGCTGAAGCCTCTCTTGTATAGGATCTTGTCCTGTAATATGAACTTCGCGGCCCTTCTGTAGAGCTTTTGTGCTTCTTGTCTGTCGCTTGGCAGTACTTCGTTGGTCAAGTATGCGGTGATTTTCTTCATCCATCTAGGAGATTCAGCTATCGTCATGGTAGTGGGTGCTAAAGACTCGTCGATGGATGGTCGGTTGAGATTTTCGACTGGGATTGCCCTCATCAGGTCAGAGTCTCTGCTGCTTGCCAGTTTCAAAAGGGCTTCCACGTAACCATTCTCCATCCGTGGGATCTACAGGAGTTCGTATACCTCAAAATGGATCGCGGGCAGCGAAGGTTCCATTAACTTGACTAACGACTAGCTGCGAATCACTGTAAATCTGGAGTTTTCTTGCCTTCATCTCTTGCGCCAGCCTCAAGCCTGCTAGGAGCGCCTCATATTCTACAACGTTGTTTGAGGCTTTGAACTCCAGGAGATGCGCGCAATTGAGATTGTATCCATTGAATTTGACTAACAAAATCCCAGCTCCAGCTCTGGCCTCGCCCAAGGATCCGTCAACATATAATTTCCATGTTGGTCACTCCTGGGGCTGGACCTCAAGCGAGCCCTCGGGAATATGGGCAAATTCAACCACAAAATCTGCCAAAACCTGTCTTTTTATAGAGGGTCTTGGCTTGTAGGAGATATCAGACTGGCTGAGTTCGACTGACCATTTCATCAGCCTTCCTGAGGTATCTGACTTTTGGAGTATCTATCTCAGAAGGAGGTTCGTCAAGACGTCGATGCTATGAGACTAAAAGTACGGATGGAGTTTTCGGGAGGCGATGATCAAAGACAGGGTGACCTTCTCCATGTCTGGGTATCTCGTCTCCGCATCGTGCAGGGCTTTGCTTATATAATAGACAGGAAGCTGCACCGGGTCTTCTTCTCAGATTAAGACTGAACTTACTGCCTTTTCAGACACGGCGAGGTAGACGAACAACACCTCTCCATTCTTTAGTTTGGATAGCAGCGAGGCCTTTCCGAGGAGGACCTTGAGGTCTTAGAAGGCTTTCTCGCACTCTCGGTCCATTCAAACCTCTTCTCCCCTTTGATGGTCTGATAGAAAGACTGGTAACGATCGGTTGCCTTTGATATGAATTGGTTCAGTGCCGCTAACCTTTCTGTCAGGCTCTGAACTTCCTTGGAGGAAGATGGTGACCGCATCTCGATGAGCGCCTTAATCTTCTCGGGATTAGCCTCTATCCTGCATTGGTTGACCATGTAACCGAGAAACTTTCTAGATGCAACTCCGAAGGCGCACTTCAGGAGGTTAAACTTCATGCGATATTTGCGGAGGACTCCGAACATTTCTCTCAAGTGCCCTATGTGGTCCTCGACGTTCACACTTTTTACAAGCATATCAACGATGTACACCTCCATAGTGCTTCTGATCTGTCCTGCAAACATGCAGTTTACCAACTGCTGATATGTGGCTCCTGCGTTCTTTAAGTCGAAGGGCATCATCCTATAACAGTACAACCCTCGGTCTGTGATGAACGAAGTATGATCCCCATCTCCCGTAAACATTGGGATCTGGTTGTAGCCCGAATAGGCATCCATGAAACTAAGTAGCTTATGGCCGGCAGTCGCATCAACCAGCTGGTTGATGCGCGGTAACAGAAAGCTATCTTTCGGACACGCTTGGTTTAGGTCCGAGAAGTCTATGCATACTCTCCATTTCTTGGTGATCTTTCTTACCAGCACTTGGTTAGGGCGTGGCATGCCACAGATGGGTTGATCCCCACCATATCGCTATGCTTCCAGGCGAAGATATCTTTGTTCTCCTACAAGAACTGCTTCAATTCCTCCTTCATTTTTTCTTCGAGTTTCTCTCCCACCTGTAACACCTGGGTTGGTTCTGAGGGATTCACCAGAAATGCTTTCAGCTCCTCGGTCGGGGAGGCAAAAGAGTCCGAGCCTATGATCTGAGGGTCCAGGCCCATGTCCAGTATTATTTCCTCATCCATCTTTTCTTGGTCAACGTCCATTGGCTCTGAATGTATGGTCATTACCATCGGGGCGACATCCTCGAGCTTTGCCACTTTTTGTAATGCGTTCATATAGCAAGCCCTTGCTTCTGTCTGATTGCTGCGAATCTTGGCAACCCCTCCTGGCGTCGAGAACTTCATTGCCAAGTGATGTATGGATGTGACCGCCTGCAAATCCTTCAACATAGGTCTTCTGAGGATTCCATGGTAGGCGGAGCAGATATCCACTATCAAAAATTCCATGAACTTCCTGAGGTGGCACGGGAGTTCTCCGAAGTCCACCGCGAGGGTAATCCTTCCTCGCGGGACAAGGCTATCCCCCATGAAATTGAATAGGGGCTCCGAAATGGCCGTTATTTCATGATCTACGTCCATTTGATCGAAGGCACTATCGAACATGATATTCACGGCGCTTCCATCGTCGACCAACTCCGTCCTAGCCCATTTTTGGCGACGACGGCGCGGACTACCAGAGCATCGCAATGGAGGTAGTGTATATCGGCCTCGTCTTCCTAAGTGAATGAGATTTGCGGTACTCTTGGTCGGTGTCCATGGACCTGCCAACTCTCCATGGGTTCTTCTTTTGCTGTCTTTGCGTAGTTTCACCACGAGTTCATGGTGTGCCCTCTGACATAGGGCCCTCCTGTGATCATGTTTATTTCTCAGACTGGAGGGCTCCCGCGGGCCCTTTTACCCTCGGTAGGTCACTGTTTCTATCATTCCTTCCATCATTACGGTGAGGTCCATCGTCCTAGCGTCGAGGAGGAGGTCTTCACCCCTGGGTGGGCAGCCCTCGATGTCCTCACGCGGGTCAATTCTCCTCTCTCTACCTGTGGTTTCTACGATTGATTAGTTCTCTCACGTCCGAGCAATCCTCTGTGTTATGTACCCTAGTCCTGTGTATGCGACAGAACTTAGGTGGTGTTGTTGCCAGCAAAGAAGCCATCGCGGGCATTTTAAGATGGGGAGCAGGGGTTACCTCCGTCTGGTTGAACCTCCTGTAATGGTTGTTCGGTGGTCCAGAGGAGCGCCTTCTCTGAAAGTGGTTGAAATGGGGTTCAGGAGAATATCGCCCCTCTCTTCTGTAGCGATCTCCTCTTTCTCTTTCAGCCTTCTCCCTGATCTCGATCGTTTCTTCTGACCGGATTTTGCACTGGACCAAGTCTACCAGCTGACTGTAAGTCTTTGGTTGACTATTTTGTATATCTCTCTAGAAGGGAGTGCACATGTGAAGTCCAGTCATGAGCGCTTCCAAGACTTTTTCATCGGTTATAGTCTCTATTTTGTTGATAACGTTACTGAACCGCTTGAAATAGCTCTTGACTGTTTTCTCTTTTTTCTGCCAAATGTCGTTGAGTTGGGCAATGTCTGCTATCATCGTACGATTGCCAACAAAGGCATTGACGAACTCTCTTTTGAGCTGAGGCTAGCTCCGTATGCTTCATGGCTTCAACTTATTATACCCCCTCTTCGTGTCGGATGTGAGTGTGGTGTGGAAGTTCCGATACTTCACTACGGGAGATTGGCTTTGGAGCTTCGTCTTATATATATTAATGTGATCTGTGGGGTCGCCTCTCCCGTTATATTTGTCCACAAGAGGCATTCAGAAGTTCACAGGTATCTCCATGGCCTTCATGTAATTAGTGAACGGGAGATTCTCGTCGCCATCGTGTTTGTAGCATTCTAGCCTCTCCTTCTCCTCCTCGGGTCTTGTATGGCTTTGTTTCAGGTCCTTCTTCTTCTCCGTGCGGGCCTCGCTATGCTCACTATGCCTGCTGTGTGCTGGCAGGAGTGGTGCTATGGAGGATCCCACCCCCAGTCTGTCAAACACCCTAGCAGCAGAAACGGGCCGATTTTCCTGCGTCGGAAGAGGTCTCCCCCTCTGGTCATCCTGCGAGGGCTTCTGATCAACGTTCCGAGGGTTCTAGCCATTTGAAATGGGTTGGTCATTCTGAAACCGAAGGCTTTCCATCGAGCCGGACTCTGAAGGGCTCCTCCAGGACGACTATGCTTGGGTCCGTGTTGGAGGGATTGATTCTCCAACAGTTCAAGCACTGCCTTCATCCGGGTATTGTCCAGCCTCAGGTCCCGGTTTTCCTATTCAACTGTCCACTTTTGTCGTTGTCTTCTCCTCTTGTAGTGGGTTACATTCTATAGGTCTTGAATGCTCTTCTGCCGCAAGTCTATGTGGTGGGATTCAACTTTCTCCTCCATAGAATATTCGGTTGCCATGCTCTTCCTGGTAGAAAACACGTTTTACTACAAGTTTTTGGTTGTGTAACGTTTTTTGATTTCTACAGATGGTGCCAATCTGTTGATGTCAGAACCTGCACCGTCCACGCGTCAACAGATTTCCAGCCACTCCTCTACCAACTTGTATGTTACCTGCACACTCAGATAATCGTTGGGCACTAAGATCTCTAGAGAAAAAAGGTCCAACAATCGTTGGTACTTCAACGATCAAGTCAACTGTTGGTATAGGAATAATACGCGGGGGGACAAAAGTAATTGGGTGTGAGAGGGACAAGCAGGCAGAGATTTGAGCAAAGTTTAGGGTAAAATTTAAGCATAAAAAGAGCGTACCTTAGAACAATCAGAGACGTTGTATTTATAGTACAAGAGCCCTAATTGATTTGGAAAACCAATCAATTAGATACTCGATCAGATCCTCCTTCCTTATGGGATAGGGATGATTGACTGTCAGGGAAATCTCCAAGATTATCTACCTTATTTGAGTTTATCACATTGCCTAATCTTTATCAGATTACGATTTGGTTTCCTTATGTGGATCTGTGTGCCAATCCAACGCAATCTGCCTTCAATTATCTCTCTGGTCATTCTAAAATATCGTGCAGCCTGCTAGTTATAATAAATACGAAGCCCAACGAGGCCCTAAGGGTCGGCCATGAATGTCGAGGCCTTCTTAGAATTTACGAGGCCCTCGTCGGGCCTATATGAGACTTCCGTTGGGCCTTTGCTGACATGGAGGCCCTATCAAAATCGGGTGGTAACAACTTCTTTTCTTATTGCTTAGAATAACTGGCCATTGTTTCATTGATCTCGTAGATTGTAATGAACAGAGAAGCAAATTATTAATTTTGACCACGTAGTAAAATCTGGTAATTGGATAAAAGGTAGATATACACTTTTATTATTGCTGCGGTCTGAATTGAATTCATAGGAGAATTAATGCATCTAATTGTAAGTACTCTTAAGTGATTTTCTACTTAATTGTTTTAATTGTTTTAGGTCAAAACCCCGAGTTCGAATGGAATTGGAGAAAAACAAAGCAAAATAGGCCAAAAAAAAGACTGAAGGCGTACGAAGACTTGGATATGGGGACCAACTTGTAAATATCTAAAAGTTGAAGGATTTAGGTTGCAAATAAAAGAGGACTAAATTGAAATGAAAGAAGAAATTAGAGGACTAAAGAAGACAAAATCCAAAGTTGAAGGACTTGGGCTGCAAATAAGAGGACAAAAGATGAGAAAATGACAAAAATATGGAGAGGGACCAAATAATATATACATCAAACTTTGGAGGACCAAGTGTGCAAATATGGATTGGAACCATTTTTGGTAATTTCTTTTCTTCTTGTGGTGTGACCGCGGTTTGCAAACTACGGTTGACTGCGGCAATGCGCGGACAGTGCGTCTGGATGTTTTTTTAGCTTATTTTTAACTCTAGTCATGGTCTTTTTTGTCTTTTCACGTACACAAGCTTCAATTTTAGTAAAACACTATATAAAGACATGATCTAGGTCAAAAGAAAAAAAAAATTATTTGGAGAACACAAGAAAAGACGGAGAAAAGAACGGCGAAGAAAACGAAGAACGACTAAGATCAAGAAGATTGGAACGTGAAGATCAAGATATCTTGGTGTAAGATAATCAACATCTTTTCATCTTTTCTTCAAAATCCGGTTATGTATTCAAATCTTTTAACGCTTTCTTTCTCCAGAAACATGAGTAGCTAGATTTAAAGTTTGGATAAACGATGTAGCCTAAGTTTAATTCTTTATTTTCGAATCTCAAGTTTTGATTTATAAATTGTTTAAGTATTTGATTTTGCTTCTTCTCTTAATGCTTGGAATAACTGGCCATTATTTCATTGATCTTGTGGATTGTAATGAACTGAGTAGCAAATTATTAATCTAGACCACAAAAATCTGACAATTGGATAAAAGGTAGAGATACACTTTTATTATTGCTGCGGTCTGAATTAAATTCTTAAGAGAATTAATACATCTAATTAAGGACCATTCTACAGATTAATCACTAAAGGTTAGTTGAACTAATAAATAAATAAGATAGTCTTCATGGAAACGATAATCCGAACTCAATATGTCCACTTTTATTACTTGTTTGCGATATTTTACACTTGTAATCACATTATTTTCACAACAAGGGCTAAGGAAAAATATTGCAACACCTTATGCGGAGCATTCTTCTTGGACCCTCTCTCAGAAGTCTGCAACCAACGACTTTCCTGGCAAACCGAATAAGTTTGTCTATTAGCATGCTTGTCTTAGAACAATGCACAGTCATTTTTGCATACATGAATAGATTTCGAACCCAAACCAAGCTTCGTAGTGAGAGTCAACGAGGTTCATTTTTGGAAATGCTAGCTTCTGCAGCTTCAAAAGATCATCGATAAACTTATTTGTCCATTTATTCACAACCTTCATATGCATCAACTTTACTAAAAAGTTTAAGGATGGGAAGGATGAAACTCTCGGGTATAGTTCTGAATGCAGAGCCTCAAACAATTCGTAATAGTAAACATCAAAACATGTACCAGCATGCTCATCACAGACTATGTCGTCCATGACATTCACCATCTCATCTTCCACACCCACCTCCTCATTCAATTCAATGTATGCACATTTACATTCTGAACCTCGATCTCGCCATAGTAAATCCACGTTACACAACTGTTGGAGAATTCGATTTTTTTTTTTTTGCATAATTATATTTTATTTATCGATATGAGCCAATTAGGATTCAATGATTATCTAGTAGTTGTATGAAAACTGAAAACCTTAATGCTATATTTATCACAATCTATTTATCATTTTTAGTTATTGTAAAACTCTTGTTCTTTATCAGATTAATAAGTGATTAAGTAAATTACATGTTTAAGCGTTCTAATTGAACTAAGTTTCTAAGTAGATAAGATATTATAATATTATCTTTTAATTTATCTACTTAAATAAAATATATAACTAGATTTATTTCATATTCTTGTGATATATCCCACCTTATCTTTTATAAATTTTATTTAAACTTAAAGACTTATTTTATCTTATCTCTGTATAAAATAAATACTAAGTCATTATGTTTAGAAAAACTTCTTTTGCTATAAATAAAACAGGTGGTATCCCAAGAATTCTACAGACTTTGATAGCAAAGATACTCAAGCATTTAAGAAGAAATTATTTGTGAGTTGTGAGTTCCAAATAAATAATTCAAAAATCCTGGTCCGATAAAAAATTCTATTTTTGATAACAAACTGAGCGTTGTAGAAATCTATTGTGATAGAGAACAGAATTTCAACGGCAAGATAAGGACTGGGTCCTTATTTCGATTTGTGGAATCAATCCGGGGACACTCGTGGAATGGACCAAGATCAAGACCGAAGTACTTGACTGCATTTCTTGACTAGTTAAAGATGATATAAAACAAGAAAGTTTTATTGTTGTTCTTAACTAAGTTTTACTTTATGTAAATTGCTGATAAAGTTTTAGATTAGGTCTAAAATTGTAATTTCAAAAAGTTGAGATGTGTGTAACCTGTTCTAAAATAGTGGATTTATTTACTCGTGGTATAGGAGCTCATAGATATTTTCCTTAGAGGTTTACCACACTATATCTGGTGTTAATTAATATTTTAATCGTCTTACATATTAACTTTCTCAAAATTGCGAAACGTTCAGTAAAATGTTCTGACGTTCAACAAACTTTCATCAATATCAGAACATTAAAGTGAACGTTGTATTTTTTTATAAAAAAATATTTAAAGACTTTCAGTAACAACCTATTCAACCCTCATTTTAGGTTGATTGTTATCTAGATTTAAAACTAACAATCGGTATCAGAGCGGGTTCACTTCTAGAAAGTGAGATCCAATGAATCTAGATACGGACATCACTTTTTTTAGACCACCAGTCTTGGATGGAATGCACTATAATTTTTGGAAAATTCTTACTGTTTACATTCAAGCTCTAGATGAAAAATCATGACATTCTATCATTAGAGGTTATAGTCCTCCCACTATCACTGAAAATAATATTGAAATAGAAAAACCATGTGAACAATAGGTAATTACTGACTTCAATAATACTATTTGGAATAGTAAAGCCTTAAATGCTATTTTTTGTTTTGTAAATGCTAATCAATTCAGGCTAATATCTAATTGCAGGATAGCAAATGAAGCTTAGAAGATCCTACAAATCGCACATGAAGGAACATCCAACGTGAAATCATCTAAACTATATATGCTCACCACATAGTTTGAAAACCTACGCATGACAGACGATGAAGCATTCAAAGATTTTTATGATCGGCTGTGTGACATATCAAATCAAGCACATGTCCTTGGAGAAAAATATTCAAAGTCAAAATTATTCGGAAAGGTCTTGCTGTCTTTGCCAAATAGGATTCACTACAAGGTGACCGCAATTGAAGAAAGCAAGGACATAGACGAGATCAAAATTGAAGAGTTGGTTGGGTCATTAATGACTTATGAACTAAATCTTGGCGCAAAAAAAAAGAAAAAGCTACACGCATAGCATTTCGAGTTGAGGAAGAAAAAGATGAATGCGATGATAGTGATTCAGATATTGATATTACATTAGTTACCAAACAGTTTGGAAATTTTTTGAAACGATCTTAAAGATTTAAATCAGCAAAATATCAGGGATCATATAGAAAAAAATATCCTGACTAAAATAGAAAGAGTTCATCAAATCCTCTAAAGAAAACAGAAAATTATATCCAGTGCCATACTTGTGAAGGATATTGTCACATTGTCTCTGAATGTGCTAACAATAAAAAGAAAACTTTTGGTAAAAGGGCCACGAATGTAACTTGGAGCGAGGACGAAGAATCAACCGATGATCAATCAGGAGATGGGGAAGTTTCTAATATTCAAGATATTTCATTTATAGCATGCTCTATTTCTGATTCTGAATTATCTGATCTTTTTCATGAATGTTCACATGAACGTTCTGACATAGAACCGAACGTTGGAGTTGATGACATTAGGGTCAACCTAAAGGCTTTGACTACTGTGTCCACTAAAGAACAAAGTTTCTCTAATGATAAAATAACTCATTTTGAAATATTGTTGGCTAACAAAAATAAAAAATTGTGTGATTTGCAGGAAAAATTGAAACAAAGTAGGAAAGCAAACAAATAATTGACCATTGGAGCTGCTCAACTGAACGAAGTGCTGAGCTATAGAAGAACCACCAATATTAGACATGGGTTAGGATAAACTCAGCATGGAGAAGATAAAGAAGCAAAGAAAATCACGTTTGTCAAGGGAATAACAGAAATAGGTTCTGTTATTCCAGATTTGTAATCAACTGTCAGATGTTGTAAGAATCAAGAATTACAAGGTAACCAAAGGTGAATCTAAAGGTAACATACTCTCATCTCCTAATTGTCCAACATGTGGTAAGATAGAACAAAAGAATGTTAACATCTCAAATTATTCACCTAAGCACAAGAAAACTATTTGTAGAACTAGCATGAGCTTGAGAAACCTTTTGCCAAATAAAAGAAGTCAAACTAAAATCCGACAAATATAGTTAAAAAAAACTGACTTGAATTGTTATGTGGTTGATCTGGCATTCCATGCATTTGTAACAAATTCTTGGTATTTCGGCAATGGATGCTCTAGGCATATGACATGAAATCAATTACCCTTGTCTGATTTTAAGACCTATTTTGGGAGTCGAACAGTCACTTTTAGTGATAGTGTAAAATGTAAAGTAATTGGGACTGGATCTATAATAATTAAAGGCTCACCGCCTTTAACAAATGTTCTTCTTGTTTAAGGCCTAAAAGAAAATCTAATTAGTCTGGCACAAATTTGTGGTGATGATCTTATTGTTATTTTTAACAAAAAAACATGCACGGTTGTAAACAGTAGAAAATTACCTATAAAATTGAGGGCTGAGGCAGTCAGTACTGCTTGTTATGTTTTGAACAAAGTTACCATTAGGACAGGCACATCTCAAACACCTTATGAAATTTGGAAAGGCAAAAAACATAATCTTAAGTATTTTCACACTTTTGGTAGCAAGTGTTATATCCTAAATGATCGTGAACAAATAGGAAAAATAGATCCTAAAAGTGATGAAGGGGTATTGTTGAGATACTCTAAAAATAGTCGGGCTTACCGGATCTACAACATACATACTTAAAACATAATTGAATTAATAAATGTTGTAGTGAATGATACTAATGATTTTGCTTCACAGGAACAAGTCATCCAGACATTGACAGGAAAATCTGAGGCAACAAGCGAACATTAGAACGTTGGGAAAGACACTGATGAAAGTCAGAACATTCCTGGATACGTTGCCAAAACTAATGCAATTAAGCAGACAGAACAAACTAAACAGAATAATGCTACAGCTGATAGTACACACACATCTGAAGATCAGAGCACCCGAAGGGAACCACCTACCTGGATACAAAAAGCACACCCCACATCTAATACCATCGGGAATTAGGATAACGGTTTGGTGACTTGAAGAAAAGCTTCAAATGAGATAAGTCATATGTGTTATATTTTCCATGTTAAACCAAAAAATGTGAAAGAAGCTTTAGAAGATGAATCATGGGTGTTAGCCATGCAAGATGAACTTAACCAATTTGAAAGAAATAAGGTTTAGAATTTAGTCCCTTGACAAAATGATGTAAATGTAATAGGAACTAAGTGGGTTTATAAAAACAAATCTGATGAACATGGAACTATACTTAGAAACAAACCCCGCTTAGTAGCCCATGGATATAGTCAAATTGAAGGATTAGACTTTGAAGAAACATTTGCTCATGTTGCTAGATTAGAGTCTATAAGACTTTTTTTTTTTTTGCTATTGCTTGCCAAATGAAATTTAAACTATTTCAAATAGATGTCAAAAGTACGTTTTTAAATGGCTATCTTAATGAGGAAGTTTATGTTGAACCTAAAGGTTTTATATATCCCCATTTTTCAAACCATGTGTATAAACTTGAAAAAGCTCTTTATGGTTTAAAACAAGCTTCACGAGCTTGATATGAACGTCTAACTACTTATCTTATTGAAAAGGGGTACAAGAGAGAGGGAGTCGACAAAACTCTTTTTATCGAACACTTAAATGCTGGTATAATTATTGCTCAAATTTACGTCGATGACATTGTTTTTTGCTCAACTTCAGAAAAAACAAACTACTGATCTCATAAACTTAATGAAAAAAGAATTTGAGATTAGCATGGTAGAAGAACAAACCTTTTTTCTTGGTCTGCAGGTTAAGCAAATGGGCAATGATATTTTCATATCTCAATTATGCAAAAAATCTCATCAAAAAATTTGGATTTGATAACTCCAAACGAATGAGAACACATATGGCCACAAATTTTAAAATCACTAAATATGAAAATAGAACAGATGTTGATTCTAGTCTCTATCTCAGCATGATTGAAAGCCTATTATATGTGACTGCTAGTCGACCTGATATTGCTTTTAGTGTAGGAGTTTGTGCTAGATATCAGGCAAAACCAAAAGAGTCACATGTGGCTGCTGTAAAAAGAATAATTCGATATGTTCATGCCACTATTGATTATGGTTTGCTATACTCAAGTGATACTAACTTTCATTTAGCTGGTTTTAGTGATGCTAACTGGGCAGGTAGTATTGATGATAGGAAAAGTACCACATGAGGATGTTTCTATCTAGGAAACAACCTCATAGCTTGGCTTAGTAGAAAACAAAACTCCATCTCGTTATCTACAGTCGAAGCAGAATACATTGTAGTAGGTAGTTGTTGTACACAATTATTATGGATGAAGCAAATGCTGGATGATTACGGTATCAAACAAAACTCTATACTATGTTTTGCAATAATACTAGTGCCATAAGTCTATAAAAAAATCGTGTTCAACATTCAAGAACGAAACACATAGATATTAGGCACCATTTCATTAGAGATCTAGTAGAGAATAAAATCATCACAATCGAACACATACAGACTGAAAAGCAACTGTCTGACTTGTTTACTAAAGCTCTGGATACTAATAGATTCGAAAATATAAGTAAAGCTTTAGTGATATGTATTATTGTCTAAATGTGTAGCCTTTTTGTGTGTGTGTGTGTGTGTGTGTGTGTGTATATATAAGTAAAAATATTTTTTTATATATTTGCACACACTTTTGAGTTAATTATGCAAGAAATACTAATTTTCAAAAGTGTTCTTGCTTTTATCATAAAATTTGAAAAAATAGTTTGAATCTCCATATATTCATCTTTTGTTTATACACTTTATAGATGTCAAAATTGGGTTGATAATGTTTTGACAAATTATGTATTCTACCATCTGATTTACTGACTAAATATATAATGAAGACCTATGGTCAGTATCTATGTCTTTCGGCACCATAATATTCCGTCCTATTAACAAGTAGGTATATTTGAAGGAGGGCTACCTTTCTCTGGATGATAAGAAGCCACCCTTGATAAAATTAAAAAAAAAAAAATCATGAGAAAAGGGCTGCCGCCTTGAAAGTGTGAAAGTCACTTTTTGTATACTTAACTGGCTATGCAAACACAAAATAAATGTGTAAATTCTTTAAATAAAAAATAAAGGAAAAAAAGCCAGAGTTGAAATAAAAAAAATTTCACTCACGCTTGGCAGGTCAAGTATTTTCTTCATAAAAAGGACAAATAAGATAATGGCTAGTTTGAAACTCTATTCTATAAAATGTCATGTGATTTAGAGGAATGTGCTGATTTGTCTCGATATTATTGATTTTATTTTGATTATTTATTCACACACTACACTCCTCTTCATGATTAATATATAGAATTTTAAACTATGTTAACAATTTTCTATGATCATAGCTGACCAAAAAGATGATTGGGATTTCTTCAAAGTTGCTCATGAATTTTGCATTTATATTTTAAAAAAACGTTTTTTTCTTGTTATTTGTTTCTTTAAATTTTTTTTTGCACTCAAATTGTTTTAGGTTTAGAAGTCTTATTTTCATGTCCCTCTTTAAAAAGTGTTCATTTTGAAAATAGTCATTTCTTAAAAAGAGTCCTTATTTCATTCATTTAGCAAATAAGTACTTATATCTTCATCTTCCTATTTTCTTTTCAAAACCCTAAAACCCCAAAATTCTTGTATTAATTCCTTGATTTCTTCGATATCACTTGATCTTGTAAGAGTGTTTAGAAAACAATCAATGGCAAGTTCAAAGACCACCACTCACCACCCGGGGATTCTCCGTAGCCGTCGAGCGCTGCCAGTACAACAGCCGCAGCTGTTCCTCCGGTGACCACACCTCCACCACCACCAGTGTTTTCGTATCCATCTTCTGTAGCACCGCCTTTACTACCGCCACCTGTTCCACCTTCTTCGACCCCTCAACCAACAGTCGCCACCATTGAAGTTCTTTCCACTGCCGCCACTCCCACGCAAGTCACAAGTCAGGGAGAGCTTGATGAGGACACAGGTTCTGATCATGGAACTGGGTCTCAATCTGGCAATGAGTCTAATGACATTTCGGGAGAGTCTCCACATACTAAGCAACTTGAGGAAGAACAACAGAAATCAGGCTCAGATTTTGCAGAAGAAGAAAAGTCTACGAATGAGAAAGAGGACAACTTAAGTGCTGAAAAATATGTCCTTGTCAGGCTCTCACGCACACAAAAGGATAAACAGAAAATTGATGAAAGCTTGAATGTTGCTGATCTTCCTGCTCAACACCAGAACGTTGTCTTCAATTGTGATTGATGATGCACTTCTGATTGAAGATAGAGTTAATCTCTTACAAAATAGGTTGGGGATCTACACAATAAAATAAAGAGATTAATATTAGTAGTGGTGTTGAGCGAGTTTTAACGGGACAAACAAGCATTGACAAGCACATAAGCATCAACAAACCACCACAAGTAAGAGCAAAAAAGGTGGGAAAAGATTAAGATTTTCAAAATAGAAAGTAGTGAACAAAGAGATGTGTTATCATGGATGTGAACTTCGTGGCAAATCACACAATAAGCGAAATTGTCCAAAATTACTTGGAAGGTATTTTATAATTTATTAACTCCTTTACATGCTTTTGGTAATTTTATTATTAATAATAATGTCATTATTTTTCATTAGCATGCTAATTGTAACGCCACGTATCCATTTACATGATTATTATAGTTTATTATGATGCTCGTATTAATATTACAATTAATTCTTAATTAATGAATTTACATTTTGTAACTAACTATTGTTTTACAGTAGAATGTACCGTGGACGCTCTAGACGATCAATGTGCCTCTTAATTTAATAATAACATGCTTATAATCTTATTAATGTTAGGTTAAATTATATAATATTTTTATTTTATTATGTGCTTATATTTTTGGTATCAACGTAGTTATCGAATTGGAAGATTTTCTATTCTTATTATGTATATATTATGTAAATTAATATTATTAATAATTGGAAACTAATAAGCTAATGGAACTAATTTAATATAGGTAAATAAGGGACCTCATTATTTAATTAGCACAAATTATACCTAAATAAACGCAATTAGATTAGAAGTCAACATTTTGCCTATTTTATAAACATCATTGCAAGTTAAGTTAGGCATTGACCACAATTCCTCTCACGTCTTCCTCGCCCTCTCAAATTTGGTGCTTGCATTTCATCACAAGGTATTATAATTTTTCTATTATTTTACCAACATTGGTTGGATTGAATTTGAAATTCACATCATAAGCCCAATACATCCATTTGAATCTTAAAGAATAGTGGTGGATTTCTTCACTTGCATACTCGTGTGTGCATATAGTTATATTGTATATGTGTGTGTATATATATATATATGTGTGTGTGTATCAATTTTCATGATATTGTCCTTTTATTTATTTAGAACCCCATTACTCATATGTTGAAATTAAACAGTGCACATCACATCTTTGGTGTTTCACATATAGAGCAAGTCCTGCTAAATTCTTATTGTTAATTTGTGGCCTTGCTTATCTGGCCATTTTCATGCATCTTTTTTTTTTATATGAGTAATTGCTGTGATATTTTACTCTTCATAGATAAAAGAATAATTAATAAATAGGATTTTTTTTTAAATATATGTACTTATATACCAAGAGAAATTTAATTATTTGAGGCTAGCACTCTCATAATAGATTTACATAAACTTTTAGTTTAAAATAATATTGTTAATATGTGTAGGTACCTAAATTTTATTTATCAATATTATTATTTAGATCAAATATAGCTTATGTAAAATAGATCATAAGAATTTCTTGGCATAAATGCAATACTTGTCAAATTGGTTACTGTCTTGTATATAAATTTGTATGATTAGCCAAACCAGCCAAGGTCAAAAGTGATCAATTGTCTATTAATTCCATGGTTATCACCCATGTTAAAGCATGTGAATATAAGTTTCTCAACTTCTCAATGCAATAGTCCTTTTGTAATTTTCTTCATGTGTGTGTTACTTTGTAGGTGTTCATGTCTAACTGTAATCAAAACATGGAGACAAGAATTAATTTTAAGACATGAAATTTCAGTTCTTCTTCATTCATGAATGTTTAAAGCTATTTGACAGCTTTTGCCCATCAATTTATAATTCTAAAGTAGTACGACGACATAATATATAATCGAACTAATATAACAATAATAATAAATTATATGTAAAAATTTTTTTTTAATGGCGATGACTTAGGACTTTTGGCACATTGACTTTGTGGGTGGCCAAGGACAGTTCCACTTGCTTTTCTAAAAGTAAATTGCTACATATTCAGGTAAGTAAGCCTCTCATATAATTCATTTGTAGGGTGCAATGTTAAATGTCTAAATGTGTTGCACAAATAACTTTATGTGAACATGATATGCTTTGATATAGTTCTACATGCCATTAATGTTTCATGCGACATATTCTTGCATGTATATTCATGTTGATGCACCTACAAGCATACATGAAGTAGAGTTTCAAATAATAATGTTGAAAAGTATATTTTACTCAAGAAAGATATGTATCCCAATTTTATAAAAAAAAAATAGTGTATGCCTATGCCATGAAAGGTGTGAGTGGGAAATGGGGGCACGGGGGACCAGCGCACCCGACGAATGATAATGTTTAACCTCTTTACGGTACTACCGATAGATGGAACGTGTTTCAAATAATAATGGCCTACTACATCCTGATTGGATAGGCAATACGCAAAAGTGAGCTAACAGTGTTAAAATTTTTTAAAAAGATAAAAGAAGACGTGATACATATTTTGGAAAACTAATTTAAATCAATGCATATCATAAGCATACATTATCACGTGCATGATGTTTGTTTACTGGGCGTTAGCTCATCCCATATTCTCCACTTTTCAGATGATGAGAGTTAGATTATTCGAGACGATTGGGGCGAGATTGTTGTGAAAAATATTTATATTGCAAGTACACAATATCGTTAACAAGTAATAAAGTGGACCTTTTGAGTCTAGATTATCGTTCTCACGAAAACTATCTTATTTATATATTAGTTCAGTTAATCTTAATCCTAATTTACTGAAAACAATTTGAAATAACTTGATTTGAAGGTTTATTTGAACAATTAACTTATAACTATTAATTTAAGAAAACAATGTAATAAATTATGTGAATGCAAAAATCAAGAATTTATCAAGAATGATAGTTGAAGAATTTGGACTCACGAGTTCTCCATAGTTGTCATCTCTAATTTCTCTTTTCAAGATTTATTCTTAATATTGTATTCGGTCGAATTCACGAATTCAACCTAATTTACCTCTCTCAAGTTCAAATTAGTCATATCTAATTAAGTCAACTTATCAAGTCAGAATGATCCTTAATTAGATGCATTAAATCACATAGGAATTCAATTCAAGACCGCGACAATAATAATAGCGTATCTCTACCTTTTATCCAATTATCAAATTTTACTACGTGGTCTAGATTAATAATTTACTTCTCAGTTCATTACAATCTACAAATCAATGACAAATAATGGCCAATTATTTCAAGTACTATGAAAATAAGTAAAATCAAATACTTAATTAATTTATAATTCAAAATTTGAGAGTCAAAAATAAAAAATTAAACTAGGCTACATCGTTCATCCAAACTTTAAATTTAACTACTCATAATTCTAGAGAAAGAAAAGATGAAAACATTTGAATACATAACCGAGTCTTTAATAAAAGATGAGAAGAAATTGAATATCTTTCACCAAGAATTCTTCATCTTCACGTTCCAATCTTCAAGATCTTGGTCGTTCTTTGTGTTCTTCGCCATTATTTTCTCCAATCTCTTTTCTCATTTGATTATTGCATCTTGTAAATGGAATATGGAATATGATATATGGAATATGATATGTCCCTTTTATATGACCGCAAAATCCTAATATAGTGTAGAAATCTTGTCCTTCAAGAATTACCAAACTTGAGTTTGACTAAAATAAGGAAACTAAAATTTTGCGCTTAAGTCCTTGATTATTTGGATGATAAGTCCTTTAACTTTTAGATGTTTGCAAGTTGGTCTCCATGTCCAATTCTTCGTGCACTTTCAGTCCTTTTCGCCTATTTTACTTTGTTTTTCTCCAATTCCATCCGAGCTTGGATTTTGACCTAAAATAATCAAATCAACACACAATTAAGTAAAGATTCACTTAATAGTACATAAAATTGTCCACTTTTGATACTCCAGATAAGTGTAAATCGACACTTAACAAATACTCCCAAACTTGAATATTTGTTCGTCCTAGAATATGAATATTTACTTAAACAATCTAATAATTAATATTAAAATTTACTATAACAGATGCCGTATTTGCCTCAAGTTTTTAAAACAATCAAACAATTCATAAGAAACATCTAAATCATGCTACCAATATCAATTTTTACCCATCCGATGCTCGACTGACGCATGTGTGTGCACATAGTCAATCCAATCACTATAAACCTTTAGGTTGGTAATATTCTGCGTCTCAATGGTCAAATATTTCATTTCTCTCTTGTAAGAATACACACTTCCATATTAATATTCAATCTCTCACCCTGGGTGTTAACTCTAAAGTTGTCTTCAAAACATTTATTCTTTTACTGCTCAAAATTTGGTTAGGTCTAGCCAATACAGTAGTTATCTAGATCTGTGATGATTCTTCCTTTATTGAATGCTTCGACCATCAAGCTTCTATTAGGTGAGTCAAACCCAATAGTTATCTAAAT
The DNA here is from genome assembly GCA_030279155.1 of Forsythia viridissima. Lineage (NCBI taxonomy): Eukaryota > Viridiplantae > Streptophyta > Magnoliopsida > Lamiales > Oleaceae > Forsythia > Forsythia viridissima. Next base: position 33,307,031 of record CM059042.1, read on the forward strand.
CTCCAAGTTATGCGCACAAAGGCTCAATCTTGCTTTTGATTTTTATTTTTATTTTAAACCTCACTCCCTTAAGCTTTCTAGATGACCCTTGTACCGATTTTTAGGCCGATGGCTCCCAAGTCTGATAGACTTTAAGGCATCGAGTTTTGAGAACCCCTACGAAGAGAGGTATAAGATAATGCAAGTGCAATGCCTTTTTTTGTGCAAAATAAATAAGCGGAGATTAGATTCCTAGCATCCGGTCAATACCTAGATTCCACCTAGTAGACAAATACACTCCATATAAATATTACTCATGCACATAATCAACATCTATCTAAATACCTTCCGTATTGGTTTAACCATCTCTAAACTATCCTTTTAACTGGTTAGATAATTCAGTTGTCAATTGGTGGTCTTGGTTTTCACAACTTAGGTTCAATAATCTTTCATTGTATTCTATTCAATTAACCAACAAAAGGTAGTGATATTCATGATTATTGTGCTCACACTTAATCATATCTCACATGGATAAATATAGTATATAAAAAAGTATAAGTAGCATCATCTAGTCATAATTCATGAATCGATAACAGTTTCAAATAGATATTATCATTAGCCGGCAAAGCTATCCACATACAAGCACACAAATAAAAAAAAATTCACTCACATAATATTATTAACATCACACACAAACATAACGAAAATAATAAAGTCATCACCTCCAAGCTTAAAGTACACATTGTCCTCAATGTGAGCAAAAGAAAGTAAAATAAATAAAAAGGAAATAGTGTACTCGATTGCGAAGACGTAGAGAAACCATATGAATAGTTTTCGATCAATAAGTACCGAGAGTTGAGTCTTCAGGACACCTTTACTTTTGTGCATTCCTAATAGAGAAGATAAAAATGTAAGAAATGGACTATGAATTGTTACCATTATACAATAAAACTAACAATTTAGGATGAGTGTGAAATGATGGGATGAAAAAATTGTCTGTTGGGAAAAGAAAATGAAGTGAAAATTAAAAAAAAAATTATAAGACAACATTTTATTGTTGGTAAACAGTAATTTTTTTTCAAATAGCATTCTACTGTTTGCCACGGGGCAACTGTGTTTTGCAAACCGTGGTTGACCGCAGTCAACAGTAAAAAAAAATTAAATTTTTTTTCTAAATAGCAAGTTGCTGTTTGCCGCGAGTCAACCGTGGATTGCAAACTGCGATTGACCGCAGTCAACAGTATTTTTTATTTTTTTTGCGCAAAACTGAACGATGATGCTTAGCCTAAGTTTAGAAAATTTAAATTTGCTTAATTACTAAAAAATTGGAAAACGTGCTCTAATTTTTAATGCATTCCTAAATTTCTACATGTGATGCAATAAATATATAAAAGATAGAAAAATGGCTTGCCTCTCTTTAAGCACTCGATTTATAGTCTAGAGCTCGACTATTTGTAAGTATCATTTATGGAGGCTTGAATTGGACTTTGGAAGTCTTGCATTGATTGCAATTACCATCTTTGCACGATTTATCCTTTGCTCTCCATATTTAAATCAGCCATTTTCATCTTTAATTGTTGTAACTAGTCCACCTGTATCCGGTTTGCAGTTTTCTTGGTCAATTTTCCACTTTATCAACTCTAAAACACTCTTCAAGGTCGACCGGTTGATCAAGTATGATGTACATATTGAATACTGCTCATTCGTCATCCTATACCCACAAGATTAGCTCACATTTTTCAACATCAATAAGGGATCGACTCGTCGCTAAGAATGGTCGGCCCAATATGATTGGCATATCCCGGTCCTCTTCGATATCAAGGACAATGAAGTCAGTTGGAAAGAAAAACTTATCCACCTTGATGAGCACGTCCTCAACCACACCTCGTGGGTGCTTAATTGATCTATCAGCAAGCTGCAGAAATACAATTGTTGATTTTACCTCTCCCAAACCTAATCTCCTGTATATAGAAAGGAGTATAAAATTTACACTTGCACCTAAATCACACAAAGCATTAAAATTATAGAATTTTCTAATTGTGCAAGGTAATTTAAAACTCCCTGGATCTTTTAACTTCGGAGGTAACTTATTTAGCAGACATTTCCTTCATAAATTTTAAATACAATGGCATCTGGGCTAATACTTCGGCGAAAGAAATGTTGATGTCTAGTTTCTTGAAAACTTCAAAAAAAATTTCAAACTGCTTGTCGAGCTTGTGCTTCTGCAACCTCTGAGGAAATGGAATTGGTGGCACATAAGCTTTGATAAGAATTGGCTCCATTACTTTTGATGATTCAGCAGATTCTTTTAAAACTTCTTCTTTTGATTTCACATGTTGTTGTCCAGTTTCTTCTTTCTCAACTACCAACTCTTTGTCATTTTTCTCTGGTATGTTCACTTGAATTTCTGGCAGTTGTACCTTCCTATTAGTGATTGCATTTACCTGTTCTTTTGGATTTGTCACTGTATTGCTAGGCAAAGTGCCTGGTTTCCTATCTGACAATTATAGGCTAACTGGTCAATCTGAGTTTCTATGTTTTTGATAGACGCTTGTTGGTTTTGATAGTTCGTGTCCAGCTGCTCCAATACTTTATCAATTTTCTACATATACTGTTGAAACATCTCTCCCAAACTTGGTCCTCTTTCTTGCTAAACATTATAGGGATTGCCACTTTGTTGATTCTCAGACCACCTAAAATTTGGGTGTTGCTTCCAACCCAGATTGTATGTTTGTGAATATAGATTATACTGATGATGTGTATTATTCTGCACAAAATTGACCTATTTTAGAGAGGCCAATAACATACAATCTGATGTCGAGTGGTTAGTCCTATAGTTTTCGCACATGATAGTTGCTTGGATTGCATTCACTCTTTGCGTTTGTGTTCTGACCAAGAGCTCCACATGCTTTGTTAATGCAACAAGTTGTGCATTAGTAGCAGATTGACTGTCAATCTCATATATACCTGCTATTTTTCTTGGAGCGATACGATCAGATGAAAACATGGTATATGTGTTTGCAATTAGCTCATATAGATCTCATGCTTCGCTGACATTTTTATTCGCAGTGGACCCATTTGCAGAGGAGTCCACTGTCGATTTGGACTGAGGAGATAGCTCAGAGTAAAAATATTGAGCTTGTTGGCCCTTTTTAATGCCATAGTTTAGACATTTTCTGAGCAACTCTTTGAATCTGTCCCAAGCTTCATGATACTTTTTCCTATCCATTTGCTGAAAGGTAGAGATTTCCAACTTCATCTTGACTACTTTAGCTGGCGAAAAATATTTGTTACAAAATTTTCTAGCTAAGTCATCCCACGTGGTAATACTAGCATGTGGTTTTGAGTCCAGCCATTCTAGAACCCCATCCCTCAATGTATATGGAAATAATCGAAGTCTGACGGCATCTTCATTCACTCCTTGAAGCTGAAAGTTACGGCACATCCGTAGGAATTTGGAGAGATGTGTATTCAGGTTTTCATTCGCTTTTCCATAGAATTGCAGGTTTTTGCTGAAGAGATTAATCAGATCGACCCTTAATTGAAAATCATTCCGACCAAAAGCTAGATAGACTATGCTTGAACGATCAGAAGCTGCTGTCGAGTTAAGAACTGAGCCATTGGTATCTTTCCATCGTCATCTTCTTCTTCTTCTTCTTCATGTTGCTTAATTTGCTGAACTGCCAATCGGGCTGCTTCTACAACGGCTACTCTTGCAGCTTCTTGTTCAGCTTCTCTTCTTAATTGTGCATCTGCCATTTGAATTTGTTGATGATATTTCTGTTTTTAGTTATGTTCTCTGCATCTTCGTCTAAAAGCACGTTCAATCTCAGGAACGAAAGTCTCAAGATTACCACCTTGTGTATAAAGAATGCAACAAACACTCTTTTCTGTAGTAAGAAAACAAAGAAGAAAAATAAAAAGTATAATAATAAAATAAAATTAAACAATAATAAAATAAAAATTAAACTAACACTAACACTAACGATTAATCTAAACTAATATTAAATAAGAATAGTCACTGGCAACGGTGCCAAAAACTTGTTGTGAAAAATATTTATATTGCAAGTGCACAATATTGTTAAAAAGTAATAAAGTGGACTTTTTGAGTCTGGATTATCGTTCCCACGAAAATTATCTTATTTATATATTAGTTCAATTAATCTTAATCCTAATTTAGTGAACAATTTGAAATAACTTGATTTGAAGGTTTATTTGAACAATTAACTTATAACTATTAATTTAAGTGAACAATTTACTGAAAACAATGTAATAAATTATGTGAATGCAAAAATCAAGAATTTATCAAGAATGATAGTTGAAGAATTTGGATTCACGAGTTCACTATAGTTGTCATCTCTAATTTCTCTTCTCAAGATTTATTCCTAATGTTGTATTCGGTCGAATTCACGAATTTAACCTAATTTACCTCTCTCAAGTTCAAATTAGTCATATATAATTTAGTCAACTTATGAAGTCAGAATGATCCTTAATTAGATGCATTAAATCGCCTAAAAATTTAATTCAAGACCGCGACAATAATAAAAGCGTATCTCTATCTTTTATCCAATTGTCGAATTTTACTACATGGTCTAGATTAATAATTTACTTCTCAGTTCATTACAATCTACAAATCAATGACAAATAATGGCCAATTATTTCAAGTATTAAGAAAAGAAGTAAAATCAAATACTTAATTAATTTATAATTCAAAACTTGAATGTCGAAAATAAAAAATTAAACTAAGCTACATTATTCATCCAAACTTTAAATTTAGCTACTCATAATTCTAGAGGAAGAAAAGATGAAGAAATTTGAATACATAACCGGATCTTTAATAGAAGATAATATCTTGCACCAAAAATTCTTCGTCTTTACGTTCTAACCTTCAAGGTCTTTCTTCATGTTCTTTGCCGTTCTTTTCTCCAATCTCTTTTCTTCTTTGATTCTTGTATCTTGTATATGGAATATGGAATATAATATATCCCTTTTATATGACCCCAAAATATTAATAACTAGAAATCTTGTACTTCAATAATTACTAAACTTGAGTTTGACTAAAATGAGGAAACTAAAATTTTGCGCTTAAGTCTCCGATTATTTGCATGATAAATCCTTCAACTTTTGGATGTTTGCAAGTTGGTTCTCATGTCCAAGTCTTCGTGCACTTTCAATCCTTTCTTGCCTATTTTGCTTTATTTTTCTCCAATTCCATCCGATCTTGTGTTTTGACCTATAAGTAAATATCTACTTAATAGTTCATACAATTATCCACTTTTTATACTCCAGATAAGTGTAAATCGACACTTATCAGAGATGGACTCAGTATTGTTTAAATCAAAGTTTTATTTTTGTTATTATTTCAAAAATAAAATGCCTTAGGCCGATTAATGTAATTGGAATACTGTTCTTATTCTCATTTTAAATTAGTCAAACTATGAAGTTATCTGCAATTATTGTGTTCATTCAATAAAGAATTTGGACATAAAATTTATTATACAAATTATTGTTTTTAATTAATACTATTGAAAGCCATTTATATTTATTTCGTATTTCAAAATAAAATAAAATGGAATGAAAATTTTGTCCACTTTTCTGCATTTATATTTTGTTGTTTAATAGTAATTAAATAATAACACTTATAAGTCTAGAGTTTCTAGACTTAGAGTGTTACACTAATATTTGATTTCTTATTATTTTTTATTTTAAGAAGTATCATGACAAAAATACAACTTCATATGCTTAGAGTGATAAAGATTTTGATTCTCATACTGGTGGCTTTTAAGTTTATATTAATAGATACTATTTCTTTTTTCATTTAATGTTACTAATTTTCTTCTTATAATATTTTTTTTCATATTGCAGGATGATTCAATAAACTTTGGCAAGACGAGATTATCTGATGGTACAAATTTTGTGATTGTAGACTATAGTTACTACGTTTTGTGGTAATATATTTTGAATTTAATTAATTATTGTAGGGGTGGTGGCACTACGAATCTACAATTTTTTCTTGTTGCAAATTCTTCTCAAGAAATATATGAATATTTTGTACTTTATAATACAGTTAAATTTGTTCCATTTATATCAACGTGAGTTGTTATTTGATTTAATTGAACCATTCCTAGTTTTTTTTTTAATTACTGATAAAATTAGAACCATTACGAGTTTTGTTATGATTAGAGATCATTTTGTAAAGTTATAAGATTTTCTGTGGTGAGTGATCTCCTACTTCCAATAGACGATTGTTATCTTGTCCATATTTAATGTGATACTTACACATTAGATGAATTGCACACATAAATAAATGTTACATCAGCAATTTATTTTATATGTAAGTACCACTTTAGATGTGGACAAAATAACAATTACCCACTTGAAATAAGAGATCACTTCTCTTTATGTGGTTTCGTCAATTTTCATTTGTGATGCCACTTTTATTGCATTACAACATAAATGGGACATCTTTTAAGAGTTTCATCTCCCTAGAATTTTGATTGATGCTATTGTTATTCATTAGGCTAAAAAAATGCATGAATGGGATAATGGAGGGCCCAACTAGGCATGGCAATGGGCCGAGTCAAACCAGAGCTCGTCCCCAAAATGCTTGCTCGGTTCGGCCCACGAGCTCGACTCGGTCCTAAAAAAAAAAATTTAAATTTTGAAAATGAGAAAGAAATACATTATCGTGAATCCTTTATGTTGAAAATTAAAGATTGAAAATCCTCCTCATTTTTTCGAATATTAGATATTAGATACTATAACACTAATATTGAAAAAATGAAATTTAAGAATTGTTATTGAGTATATAATTGAATGAGAGATAATATATTGAAGTGTGAAAAAATGAGTTTAGAATATGAGTATATATAGAAAAATAATGAAATTAAAAAAAAAAATTGTGCGACCGTTGTATAAGTCACAAGCTGAGCCGGCTCATGGTTAGTGTCCACGAGTCCAACAAGCCAGCTCGTGGCTCGTGTCCACAAGTCCAACAAGTCGGCTGGTTTTTTGGCCAAGCCGAGCGAGCTTGACCATCTTTTTTTTGGGGGGCTCGGTCCTAGCTCGTGCTCGTGCTCTTTCTCGTTCTTCGACAAGCCCGAGTTCGAGCTGGGCCGAGCTTTTATGAGTCGAGCCGACGAATTTTTTTTCCACCCCTAAGACCAAAAAAGTTTAAAATATTTGATCTTCATTTATTAATTTGTCAAGTCAAACAACATTGCTTAGAATCTCAATTCTATGTGTGTATTAGGGGTTAAGGAATCAAAAATCATTACTAGGCACTTGGACAATTATAATTAATAGGTGTCTGAATTGCTATTTATAGAAATTCAAAATTCTCTAACCAAGTTACCTTAAAAATCAAAATTGATTTGATGAATGAAAAATGAAAGTTCTACTGTTCATATTAATTCAATTCCCAACAAGTCCCCTTGTCCCGTTCCTGGCCTAAAACTAGTTCAAATTTTGTTCCAAGAAAATTTATTGGCAGTGAGCTCGACCGTTGCTCAAAATGCAAAATTTAGTACTTATTTATAGAATTTAAAAATAGTCTTTTAAAATATTAAAAATTGGTAAAATGCATGATTGAAAAGTTGTTAATTCTATTAAAAATAAATTTAAAAAAATAGGGAAATGGGCACAAATAGTCCATAATCTTTGCCTTCAGTGCGGAAATGGTCCCTAACCTTTATTTTTTGGCACATAAATTCCTAACTTATGTATTTTGGTGCGCAATTGGTCATTATTTGATAAAAAGACAAATATGCCCTTATTTTAAATTAGAAAAATATTCAATTGGATTTTTAACCTTTGCAAAAAGTACAAATGGGTCCAATACTTTTATATTTTTTAAAAAAATTAAAAAAAAAAAACTAACAAATTGATAATATACTAAATTATTTTATATATTTTACAAATTATTATAAAATAACTAAAATTTAAGCTCATAATTATTAACAAACGTGTTAATTAAAATTATTTTATTATTGCTAAGTAATCATATTATTTAAAATTTTAATTTTAATTTTATCGTTACAATATATAAAAAAAAATAACTTTTTCACAAACTTGATATTCAAATATTTTTATTTAATTGAGCTATTCATTTATTAACTACAATTATCAGAGCTCAAATTGTATTCATATTTTAATTTATCGTTCAAAAATAAAGAACAAATAATGTGTACATTAACTTTTGTTAGTATTTTTTATGTTAAAAAAACATAATAAGATTGTTTAAATGTCTTAATATTATATACGCCACTTTTTTTTATTTATTTAACTTAATCTTTATTCATGATTTTCATATTACATAGTAATTACACATATCTAAAGTGTAATAATTTTTAGGAGTGGGCATCCAAACTGCCAAACCGCTCAAACCGATCGAACCGAACCAAATCGGGTCGGTTTGGTTCGGTTTTTCACACCCTGACGGTTTGGTTTGGTTTGGTTTACTAATTTAAAAAATATATTCGGTTTAGTTTGGTTTAGTTTGGTTTGGTTTCGGTTTGGGCAAAAAAACGGAACCAAACCGTCAAATAAACTGAACCGAGAAATGGGAGTTATATTTATAAATAACATGTCAAAAAACAGGTTGTAAATAATAGGTTATTTTTTTGTAAATTTTTGTTAATAACAGGTTGCATGTTGTAAAGAAAATTTGAAATGAGAATTATAAAATTAATTTTTTTTTTTGTGTATACAAACCCAAAACATTAAAGCCCAAACTGCCCAAACTGAACCAAACCAAACCAAGATTGGTCGGTTCGGTTTGGATCGGTTTCATCCAACGCGGCGGTTTGGTTCGATTTCAGATAATGGCCAAATCGAATTGGTCGGTTCGGTTTCGATTTGGGCCCAAAACCGAACCAAACCAACCCATGCCCAACCTTAATAATTTTTACATTTTTCTTTTATGAAAAATTTAATTGACACGAATATAATGATGTATATGTAATATACTAAATTAAATATTATTTAATAAATATATCAGACTTATTTGCAAATTTTACAAAAGATGAAAATTCAATTACAATTTTTTTTAATTAAAACTAAAGATATGTTTGTCTTTTTATCAAATAAGAACTAGTTGCGCGCCAAAATACATAGATTAAGAACTGCTGTGCCAAAAAAATAAATTGTTAAGAACCATTTCCACACTAAAAGCAAAAGTTAGGAATCATTTGCGCCAATTTCCATAAAAAAAATATGGTTCAAATTTAATTAAAAAAAAAGTTTAAAATAAAAAATACGCCAAACACACTCTAAGTATGAATCAAAAGAATAAACTATTCTACCTTGACAACTTCGAACTAAAAATTCAGATCCCGTCATTAACGGGAAAAATAAATCTTTGCACCATAGGCCCTCAGGTCGAATAAGCTAACTGCATGATTTGGGGAAAAAGTATAATCTTGTTTGTACAATATAACAAAGAAGATTTAAATTTATAGTACTATCCATGGCCAAATAGAGCAATTACCTCTCAACGGCTGGCTACACTCAAAAACATTCCATTCCACTTACACAGATTCAGGCAAATAGGGATCTGATTCAAGTTATCACCAGGTAGTAAACTTCCCTTCAATTTTCCTCTTCCCACAATAGATAAAAATAACCAAACTTGCACACCATTGCGAACGAAAACAAGAAACCAAATTTCTTTTAATCTACTGCAGCATATACATATATTCCATTTTCCCTACAGCAACATAAAACAGAACGTCCAAGGCTCGTTTACATCTGTCACTTAAAAACTCCCAAGTTAAATACATTAATGTTGAACGAATAAACGAAATTTGTGGAACAGATAACATACACGTGCCAAATAACAGAGTAACACTGTCGACCGAAAACATAATATCACAGAAAGCCTTTGATGAAGTTAACTCATTAATGACAACAGAAGAGAAGAGACCAAGTTTTTATTTGAGATCTATCCACACTTTAGGTTTTATCAGATCAGCATTGAAGAACGCAATAATTATTACCAAAATTTTGCACTAAATATAATTTATTCCGCCCTCTAACAATATTAGAAAAATCAATTTCTTGAGCCAGCAAGTTCTCTTAAGAGCAAACGAGTCATCAATATACTCGGGCCTTTGGGGGAAATGATTCAACCTCGTCGTCCAGAGTATTCAAGTGAACCGGTCTGTAGGCAAGCTTAACTTTCTCGTTCTCCCAAAATCTGCAGATAAGAATAAGAGCTTTATCAACAAAAAAGGGCTTCAACACAAGCAACTCATCAATAATAACAGCAATCAGTGTCGCAAGTTTATTGGACTTCAAGTTATGCAAGGCGATCAAGATAACAAAAGAAGGTGAAATAAACATATAACATGAGCATGCTGAAGGATATTATAGCGGAAGACATTTCCAATGTATCCACGACTCTGAACAATCTAGACCAGCCAACAACGAGTTATGAAGCTTGAAACGTTGGTTTGTCTACATCAAAAGCAAGCACAAGTGTTCCTTCAAGTTTAAAAACAAAACTGCATCAAATCCTGTTGGAAATCAAGGCTTGACAAATCTCAATGAGATCAGTGAGAACCATCAGTCTGGTATCCAGCATCAGAAGTGTATGTGTGACATGGACAGGTGGATTGACTAGTGCAGAAGAATGATAACCGCATGCAGGACTAAGCCTAAGTTCCACAGTGATAAAGAAATAGGTTCTTGTAGATGGAACTAGGGCAGAAGAATGATAACTACATGCAGGGCTAAGCCTAAATTCCACAGTGATAAAGAAATAGGTTCTTGTAGGAATGTGTTTGGGTACCAAAGTGCTTGCTTAAGTGTCTTATTTTCAAAGGGCTAATCACAGGCGAACAACATCATCGTATCTGCATCAAGTTTCACCAGGACCAGACATGACTAGCACGATTCCATGTAGAATCCATTAACTTTTAGTTGACCCTAAAAATTGTCCGTGAATCACTTTATAATAGACAAACAAGAAACTGAGGGAAAAAGCTTACCCCATAGTATGTTTCATCCAGTTTTCATCATCTCTTTTCTGAAACACCACACAAATTGATTCAGTTGTGTATGCCAAAGGAGAAAAATGAAAAATAAATGAACATTTAAGGGTTTAGATCTAACCGTAAAATCTTCACGCGCATGGGCTCCTCTACTTTCTTTCCTCGCTTCAGCAGAGTGCATGGTGATACATGCATTAATTAAAAGATTTTCCAGCTCAATAGTCTCTATCAAGTCTGAGTTCCTGTAAACATAGTATCTATTAGAAGGTTTTCCAACTCAGGTCGGAGTTCCTGGTTATACATGCATTAATTGAACATATTACACTAGGGAAAAATAAGCAATGAGAAATTATGGACTTCAGCATACGTCTTTCAACGATAGCAATCCTAGTAAATATATATACCATATCAAGCTCCTGTCCTTCAACTTGACATCATGAAAGCTCTCCCATGCTTTATCAATCAACTGACAACCTTCAAGAGGAAAAGAAATAATCAGTGAGGTAGACAGATTTAAATATAGTGATCAATGGGGTCAAAATAGTAAGCATATTTCAAAATCAGAGTCACTGCAAACTGGTCTGTGTAGATGCATTCCAATTCAGCAAGAAGATGAAGGATATCCACCTTGTTATCTAGTTCATCTCCAATGCAACAAACTGGAGAAGGGAGGTCCGTATTGCATACCTTCTTCTAATGTTTCCTGAGTGCGAAACACAGCAGCATTGCTTTGCATAATCCGTTGCATGTTCAACCGGATATTCGAGGTGGGAAGGGAACCATTTGAATTCCTAAGCTTGTCCAACCAAGCAATAGTCCTCTCTCCAGAATCCTTTTCAAGTGGTTTTTGACTCTCTCCTGCATGAGTGCATGGCATCTCAAAATTGTAATACATTGCCCATCAGACACCAAATCCCTAAAATAAACGAAACTTCTATTCACCTGGTCTACGGATCTCAGCAACCCTGTTTGCACAAGCCCGTCCAAACACAACAATGTCAAGAAGAGAATTTGCACCAAGTCGATTAGCACCATGAACAGATGCACAGGCAGCTTCCCCAGCAGCTAAAAGTCCAGGAATCACATAATCAGGATCATCACCTTTGATGGTAACCACCTGCGCAGCGACCATTATTTAAGGAGACGAATTCTATATTAATTGATCAAGAACTCAAAATGTCAGAGTCAATTCTTACCTCTCCATGGTGATTCGTTGGGACCCCACCCATGTTATAATGGACGGTAGGTAAAACAGGGATCGGCTCTTTTGTAACATCGACACCGGCAAAAATAGCAGCAGTTTCAGATATACCAGGAAGTCTCTCCTTAAGAACCTCAGGAGGTAAGTGATTTAAGTGGAGATAGATGTGATCTTTCAAGGGTCCTGTTAGGAGACAAGAATAACTTGTCACATTATGTTTAAGTGGCAACAGTCAATCCTAAGAACTCCCAGAGCTGCCACATCCTTTTCTCCATTAGATTTTTATTCATTTCTCTGAGCTACCAACCCCACACATATAACATAACTCTGAACTAATAACCATCCAAAATCGTGTATCATTTACTTCACAATATAAGGTACACATTTAAGCTTACTCGAGGAAAATGCTAACTGAAGGCATTCGCAAGATTTATTAATCATACTATGATAAGAATGATTTAAAAAGTATGATAACTGAATTCTTATATAATCATGAGTAGAGATTTGAAACTGAGGGAAACCACCGCCAACTTCTGGAGGCACTGGGAGAATAAGATTATGTGGAAGTAAATTTCTCCTTTCCTTTGATAAATTAAAATCAGTCCTTAGCAGGAATGAGTAGAAAGCGTGCATAAAACAGGCTTAAAAGAGGGAAAAACAAATACCAAAATTCCATCCAAGTGCAAAAGAACTAGAAATGGACTGATTATTCCAACTGAAAAGAAAGACAATAAGATACTCCTAGTTCTCCAGGAAGGATTTCTACATTTTGAAAGGCCCTCTGTGCTCTTTTCTCCCAAAACAACCAACACTAGACATGTGAAAGTGACTTTTTGGATTCCAAAATTTAAAATATTTAGATAAATCAAATTTTACTGTACACGAAAGATTGTGAATGCAGCCATACCTACACCACGCCCTTCTCGGATCTCCATTGTCATAGATCTTGAAACAACGTCTCTTGATGCAAGATCCTTAGCTGTTGGTGCATACCGTTCCATGAATCTTTCACCTTCACTATTCCTAAGAATACCACCTTCACCCCTAGATCCTGAACATGGAGAAACAAACATTGGAAATGAATGCATCTGTCAAATAGTAATCTAAGAGCAATAGGTTTAGATAGATCGAACCAAGATAGATAGGCACAGACCTTCAGTAATGAGACAACCTGCACCATATATGCCAGTTGGATGAAATTGGACGAACTCCAGATCCTGTAAAAAGAAAGTCATACCATTAATAGTTGGAGAAATAGCACTTGTTTATGAAACTCGCTTTAAAAATAGATTCTCCATCCCCCAATACTCATTATTTGAAGACATAAATAGTAGTCAACAATAAACACACCTCGAGAGGCAGCCCAGCACGAGCAACCATAGCATTGCCATCTCCAGTGCAAGTGTGAGCAGAGGTAGCAGAGAAGTATGCCCTACCATAACCCTGGCAGAAGCAGCAACAGAAGGAGCTTTTCAGGTGATAAAATCGAAAGAAGCATTTGACATGCAATGCAGTTCAATTCTAAATATGCTTCAAGAATGAATGGTTACCCCTGTAGCAAGAATTGTTGAGGCAGCACGGAACCTATGTAATGTCCCATCCTCCATATTTAAAGCAATTACACCTTGGCAGCTACCTGATAACGGAAAACAAAAATAAGTGACAGATTTACAGTTGTGTCCATGTTTATCCATTTGCGTGTGTGCACTACATGTCAATGTGTTTTTCTTTTCTTCCAGTTCAATAAGCATAAGTATATTAATGTACATATATTCAAATAGATATTACTCCACTTGCCTTTCAACCAACGGTTCGTATTCCATGCAAACAATTGCATTAGGGTAGGTAGTTAAAAGGACCACAATTAAACGTAAATAATAGAATAACAGTTTGTTGAGTTTGAAGATAATGTTCTTAACTTTGTAAATTCCATTTTTACCCTAATACATTTTTGGTTTTTCTCCCCACTTGTCTGCAGATACATTTTTCCCAGCCATAAACATTTTATTGACTACATTTTTCAGAGAATGAATTACTTAGACTAATGTTATCACAAGAATTTAAGAGATTTCCAATAATCTTTTGGGGGGAGGAAAAAGGAATATCACTAAGAATAAAAAATGATTGAACAGACTTCCAATGTACTTAGAATGAAGTTAGGGTAACCCTACCATCACTACCCATAAGTAAATCCAGGGCAAAGTATTCCACAAAAAATTGTGTATTGTGTTTCATAGCCTGGCCATAAAGAGTATGCAACAGAGCATGCCCAGTTCGATCTGCAGCACATGCACAACGATATGCTTGTCCACCTACAAGAAATAGAGGTTGAGCGAATCAAACAAGTTCTGTTCAAATCCTGTACTATTCTTCCACTGAAAAACATCTTAATACCTTTTCCAAAGTCTAGGCTTTGACCACCAAATGCACGTTGATAAATCTTCCCGTCTTCAGTCCGGGAGAATGGTAGCCCATAATTTTCAAGCTCTATAACTGCTTTTGGTGCTTCCCTACACATGTACTGAATGGCATCCTGATCACCTGTAGGGAACACAAAATGCCAGTTATACAGAGATAATATATCCCCTTTTTGACTTACCTTGGCCTTCACTTAGATATATGAACTAAATAAAAGATCGATACTACTGAAATTCTACAACAAATAGAAGTACAACTGTGCGAAGGCCTAATTTTGTGGGGTTGCAACTTTTTTCTCAATCAAAGACCAAAAGCAAACAACCTTATTTGGAGTGTAGGGTAGTCAACAGCTCAGACACGTCGGAGATTTTTAGAGATCCAGATCAAAAGCCAATAAAACCATTGATACTTGACCAGAATTTTAATATTTGGTGTCATATGAAAGAGCAAGTAACATCCTATTCTGAATCGAGAAAGAATTTTAAGCAGTATGTTTGAATGTGTAAGCTTGTACAGTGTAAATACATATCCAAGGAATTACTAATTGTGTCCATTAGACATAATATATATCATGTAATTCAACTTCAATTAGATAGGGAAACGAGTCACTTCAATCTACCTATATTACCCACACTACCCAATGTTCAGCGGTTATTATTAATAATAACAAAATAACAAAAAAATGGAAAGAAAAATTGATTTGAAGAGAACTATAAAAAAGCCTTTGCCTTAGTGAACAGCAAGACAAATCTTATCTCAGAAGCACTTACCTAGCCAATCGCTTCCCTTGACTGTATCATACATGTGCCACCTCCAATCATCTTCCGTCATATTTCCCAATGCAGCATTTATTCCACCCTACAAAAGAATTTACAGGGATGGGGTTAGAATGGTTAGATGCATATTGTACATTGGACTAAATTTTTTATCTTGCATTGGACATTATAGAACAGAAATCCGTCCAGTTAATAAACAAGTATAACAGATAATTGTCATTCATTTCTTGAACCACAACTTATAAGTTATAACCAAGAATTGAAACCCCTCAAATACATAATAGAATGAAAACTAGAGAGACAAACCACAGGCTGGTACATGTCAAGCCCCGCAAAAACAAAGAAAAAGTAAGAAAGTTGATTTCTACTAATGGAGAATAGCAAATTGCGGTTGTCTTTGCTAGAAATGAGTTCTTTGTACAGATAGCCATGGCAAAATCTGAAAATTGCACCTGGGAAATTGCTAAAAAATTTGAAATGAGTTCTTAGATTTCTACAACAAGATGACAATGCTCAAAATTTGGTTTTATCTATGGATGAAAACACTTGGAAAGGTGAAAATACCATAGAGAAGGTGTAATTAGAATCAATTTCAATTATTTATGAACTGGAACAAACAGACTATGCAAATATGATAAAACAAACTAAAGTGACTTAACTATTCCATTCTTTTTTCCTTTTTGGCAACTAACAAAATTATACCACAAGCCCCAAAACATTTAAATCAATGCCATGAAGTCAGCAATTACCCACTTAATGATAGCATCCAAGGAGATGGGAAAAATAGAAACAAAAGTGAATCATAATCTAAGGATTTCTATAGGAAGTGCAGGAATAATATTAAGAACCAAAATTTATATAAAAATTTATAACTTCATAGCATTCATTAAGTGATAACATCCAATACCATATATCTCAAATATAACAACAATAATCATTAAATTCTTTTATCACTAGAAATATACAATAAAATTGGCCATGTGAAACATAGGCAAAGGAGGAGAAAAGAAGAATTTGTATTCTGAGATATCGAGCATGCTTATTGAAATAGGAAACATTGGTCGTACCCACAGAGCTAAAATTACCGCACCTGAGCTGCAACTGTGTGGGACCGAGTAGGAAAGAGCTTGGTAATGCAAGCTGTGTTGAACCCATGCTCCGACAACCCTATCGCTGCTCTCAGGCCCGCGCCGCCTGCGCCCACCACAACAGCATCATAGGTATGATCTACCACTGTGTACGATGACCGTCCTACATTCTGTTCCAAACAAACAATTAAATTCCAAAAATGGATAAAAAAATTTAGCATACACTACTTCAAACCAACAATACATCACAATCTACTTTCTAGTATTAAAAAATTACATCAATCAAACAAACTAATTAGCTCAACCTAACCCTACAACCCATCAATTTAAAAGAGAGAAATAAAAACTAAATCCACAAAAGACTCAAATCACAAAATCACCCGAGATTCATCTCCAACGAAAAAGGAAAAAAAAAAAAAAAGAAGAAACTTTAATAGATAAATAAGCTGATTATAAATTAAAATTGAAAACATGGGAATCTTACGGATTGAGTTGAAAAGAGACGGTGAAGGGAGTCGCCGGCGGTAGATTTCTTCGACGGAATGCGGAGGCCACGCGACACGCACCGCCACATATCTGTTCACTTCTGTATAATGTATGCGAGGGTGTACGTATATGTGTATGAATATTAACTATATATCGATTTTGTTTGTAAATGTGCGTGTATATCCGGGGTTCGTTGTTATGGGAGAGGGTAAAAGGGAATAGGCATTGGAATTCGGGAAAGAGATTCTATATTTAACCAGAAATGCCGTTATATTTGCCACTGGATTTCAAGATATATACTTAAATGCCATTTTGAGAATGTTTTAAATTTTGACTATATATAATATAAAATTTGTTACGAAAGACTAGTTAATTAATAAATTAATGCTTATGAAAGTATTTAATCTTTTTACTGTAGTTTTTTTGGAACATGTATTTACTAACTTTTAATCAATTAAGGTATAAGGTATACATATATCCAATTAAAGATTTAAGATGTTTTTCATACATTGAATTAGACGAATTAAGATTAATTTGGTTTAGAATAGTATTTTGTGTAGAAAGTACAAATTAATCTGATCAATTTCGAATATATTATATCGACTTCATGTCTCTCGAATTATATCATCCTAATACAATTCTTTGTAGGACAAAAAACCATTATTATGCTTTACTAAACTAGTCCATTAAAAATGCTACTATCGACCAGAAATATATTTAATGAGTTGAGATCTGCTGTTTCAAATTTGTTATCTCTTCGATTATCCTCCCAAAATATTTTTGAAACTTAGCACGTCATCTCTCCTTAGCCAGACGCCAAGATAACATGCCAATGAGTCAAAATATATGTGAAGTTCAGGATAACATGACCACTTTCACATTTAACTAATCAAAACATAAATTATTAGTTTATTGTATTTGTTAGGTGAGCAAAATACTTAGTAATGTAGTTATCTACCATACGTTAATATTTCTTAATAAATTATTAGTGATAAAATTAGGACTGGACTCCCAAATCTTTTATATGGTGTTGTTATGAATCTCTAACTTTTTAAAGTAAAGTTTTGGAGTCCTTAACTTATTTAAATATGTGAATATAGTTTCATACGTGACGGAAACTATTTATATGAATGTTAAAATCACAAGTGATTTTCATGTAATTTAAACCAAGAACAACATAATCTTAAGTTGTTTGATGTTTTTGCATCCAAATTTAAATCAAGTGAAAGTTGTGTGTAATTTTAACGTCGACATTAACAGTTTTTTGTCATCTAAAGACTCAGATTAACAAGTTTAAATAAGTTAGGGATGCCTCATTTTTGAAGTCTAGAAACCTATAACTACACCACATCAAAAGTTGAGGAGCCAAACTCTAATTTTCCATTTATTAATTTATTTATGAAATGAGTGAGGCTAATTTCAGCAAAATTATTAATTTATCTTTTTCTATTCAAGTAGAGACCTACAAAGTTTATTTATAAAAAACTATTACTTTATATAGTTATATTTGTTGGAAATATGCTTTTAAAATCAAGTTTTTACCAATCTTTGACTAGATATTAAAGTGGGTTGACCAAATATTAATGTGGTTCCAGAGTCCGTTTTAAAAAAGACAATAGTTGAACACATGTTGGTAGTATATTTAGATGTTCAAAAATATTTTTTGGATGATTGAGAAATTAAAATTAAAAGTAAGATTTTGTACCTAAGAGGTATCACTAGTCCTTGAAAGGGGGCGAACTTGTATGATATTAGGTTTGGACCAAAGCCCACGCGCGCGTCGTCGGACCGGGCTCAAGCATGGGTCCACGTCGTAGGGCGTGGGTTCGGGTCATAAATGGTTGGCTTGGGGCAAGACTATGTATTCTTTTTTGATAAATATTTTATTTTATTTGTTAATCAATTATTTCGGATCTAATTATTTCGGATCTTCCAGATTGTGGCGTGTGCCTTTCTAGAATGTGACTGTCTTTAATAGAAATATATGTTTGTTTAGAACATATCTAGAAAGTTGTCTTTACCAGATAAATATGTCTATTTAGTACAGACATGTCTGTGCAAGACAAAACATATCCAGACAGAACATGTCTTTTCACACAAGATTTTTTTTTTAGTTGTGTATTTTCGGTCACAACTTTTGACTTATTATAAATAGACCCCACTTTCCTACAGAATTTACACTTTATCTTCTCTATTTTTCATATTCGCTCTGAACTTTATAGCATCTGTATTCAGTCGTCCTTGTATAAAAAAGTACAAAAAGATATCATTTTATCTTTGGAGACAATTTTCATTCAACCGTAGTCATTTGTGCGGGGCAAATTCGTCTTAAGGGTAAATATTCAAACTCTTTGCCTCAATCTAATTTGATTTTAGTTTCAATTTTCAATTCATTTTGTTATTTTAAGTTTCAACTTGCAGTAATAAAGAAAAGAATATTCAAAACATATTTTGTACCAACAACCTTAAGATGAATTTTCTATCTTTTTATATATTCTTCTAAATATTACTGTTAAAAAGTTGAAAAAACTTTATCCTTTCTTCGACTCTTCTAGTTTTCTTTTTGAAAACTCGGTTTATCTTGTCTTTTCTGTTACAGAAATGACAATCATTAATGGTTCAATCATTGTCCATTCGATTACTGTTTCTCCAATTTCTGTTCCACATGAAGAAAAGAGGAAAAACTCAATGATGTTGATTTCAAGAGATGGCAACAGAAAATACTATTCTATCTCACTACTCTGAATTTTGTTAAGTTCCTCACTGAAGACACACCCTACATTGCAAGAAGGAAAAAAATAAAATGGGCATCGTTGATTGCTCTAGATGCATAGAAACATTCAAATTTTATGTGTAAAAACTACGTTCTCGACGGGTTGGACAAGACACCATACAATGTGTATGGTGCCATGAATTATGCTTAAGAGTTGTGGGAGTCTTTGGAGAAGAAGTACAAAACTAAAGACGTCGATACAGAGAAGTTCATTATTGCCAAATTCTTAGACTACAAGATAATAGACTCTAAAAACAGTATTCAGTCATGTACAACAATTGCAAGTTCTTTTTTATAATATTAATGCTGAAAATATGACTCAGCAAAACCTTTCAAGCGGCTGCTATTATCAAAAAGTTACTACAAATGTGGAGAGATTTTAAGAATTGTCTCAAACACAAGCGCAAGGAGATGAATATTGAAAAATTCATTGTCTGGTTGAGGATTGAAGAAGACAAAAGAAAGTCTGACAAACACAAGCAAAAGCTAATGTGGTGGAAAATGGTTCAAAGAACAAAAAGAATAAGCATTCTGGAGATTTCTCTAAGTAAGGAAAACAAAAATGTGAAGAAGTTCAAAGACAACTGCTACAATTGTGGTAAAGCAGGACACCGCTCAAATGAATGTCGAAAGCCTAACCATGCAAATGTCACTGAATCAAATGTATTATGTAAAAGAATGTCAGATATAACTTGTCATCTGTTGATCAAAATGCAACAATGTTGAAAATCACAGGGAATGGTGAGTGGACACTAGTGCTACTCGTTACATTTGTGCTGATAAGGTAATGTTCTACTCCTAGTCAGTGGAGAAAAAAATTGTTTATAGAAAATTCTTCAAGTTCAAAGGTTGAGGGACAAGGTAACGGAGATGACTTCTGGCAAAGAACTAGTCATCAATAATGTGTTGCATATGCTTGACATTCGCAAAAACCTGGTGTTTGGATATTTACTTAGTGAGAATGGTTTCAAATTAGTCTTTGTATATGATAAATTTATACTTACAAAGAAGTATATGTATGTTGAGAAAGGTTATTTGAGTGATGACTACTCAAGATAAATGTCATTACTATTGTATCCAAAAATTATTAAGAACAATAAAGTATCTTCTTTTGCTTATATTTTTTAGTCGTCTAATTTATGTCATCATAGATTAGGACATGCAAACTTTAATTCTGTAAAAAATTTAATGAATTTAAGTTTATTGCCTTCTTTGCATTTTAATCCTAATCACAAGTGCGGGATATGTGTACATGCTAAGTTAATCAAAACGCCGTTTCATTCAGTTGAAAGAAATACAACGCCTTTAGAAGTAATTCACAGTTATATCTTGATTTAAAATCTGTACAAACTAGATGTGAAAAAAAGTACTTCATGTTATGAAACTAGAAAAGTAGAGTATAAAAGAGAAGATAATAGAGAGAGTCAAAACTCAAATGTGTAAATTTATTATAACAGTGACTCTTATTTATAGGATTCCAAAGAGAGTTACAACCTTATTAAAATACACTCTGCTGGAGTAAGTAGATAACTACATAGACATCTAGATACAACTAAATAGTTATTCATCATTATTTATAATTTTACAACACTCCTCCTTGAATGACTTATTACGCAATAACTGGTTCGTTAAAAATTTTATTTCATAAAAATCCAATGGGACAAAAATACCAATCAAATAAAAAAAATTATCAAAAATTTGGAGTAATCAAATACTGCCTTATTAAAGCCTTGTCAAAAAAATCCAGTGGGACAAAACCTGAGCGAATGAAAAAGAGTACAGCTACTCCTATTGATTCAATCAATGAAAAAAAAAAACTTGTATCGAGCTATACATATGTTGTGCGTCAATGTCTTCAATGTCGCAATCTTCTTAAAATTTGTATAAAACAATTTTGGTGAAATGTGCTCCATGTTATAACCTCCAAGCAATATCATCTTCATACACTATCTCTAGTTGATTGTAGTTAGCATGATGGTCTGATGTAATTATATTAAAAACAGATCTTGTTGTTGTTCCATTCAGAGGTCTCATATACATTTTATAATATACGGGAGTATAACCATAGAGTTATGATGAGGGTAAAATATTTTGTAAGTTATGGACATCCATAACTATAATATTTATACCACTTCCAATTGTATGTCATTTACAGAAAGAATATGCATTGTTAAAACCTTACTAGAAAAAACCCGATAGGAAAAAATCCCAGTGAAGGAAAAAGAGTACATAATTCTTTTAATACATCATTAAAATTGTCTCACTAAAAAATTTGCCAGGAAAATCCAATGGGACAAAACTTTGGTCAAGAAAAATAGTACAACGCGTATTTACTCCCCCTTATTATAATATCAATTCAGATCTGTACTTCGATCAATTAAGTTCTTGAAAAGTTGAACTATATGCTTCATGCATATTAAATCCCCCAGAAATTTATATACATAGTTTTATTAGTCATGCGATATGAGTTGGTTATAACAATATTCATTACATGCATATATGTCATGTATTGACAGGTTAACAAGGAATCAACTTGTGATTACTTTACATAAGCCTTTGTAAAATTCGTAATGTTAAAAGTCGTGCATTACATGTTACGACTTCATTATCTCATTTCTTTTTCGCATAAATATACACATTTAGGTGCTCGGATTATATGTCCAGAAACTTCAAGTTTCTCTAGTCAGTTCAATTTACTTGGATTGCATCTTTTTATTTGGCTAATTAATTCTTTGACAGATTTTTTCCAATATTCTCGCTACTTTTCATAATATGAAGCACTTATTTATATACAAAAGTGTTGTCAACAACATTTATTTTTGAATCCATTTATTTCTCATAACGACATAACTTAACGAGATCTTTTCGTTTTATTATTTCAGCTAGCTGAACCTCTTATGGGTTTTTATAATTAGTTATGTCTATATACACTCAAAGAGTATACACCTCATCAACATGACCATCTTTATACTTGGCTCCATTTTTAATTTGAAATTTTTTTTGAATCAAATGTCACCACGCTTCAGACATGTCATTAATTTACTTGATATAATGTTAATAGATTGTCCTTTGAGGACGTTAATATAAATTGGAGCATTTAGAGCTGGTATATGAGATTTGATATAATCTCTTTGGTCATTAAATACATATGTCAATTATATAACTTACAAATGAGTTATTTGCCGAAACTTCTGGTTCATATTGTCTTGTGCAAGGATCTAGAAAATATAATATGCTGCATTTTCATGTCTTGTGCAAGGGTCTACAAATATTCTTGTTCCACAATTAAGTGCAATAATCTGTAGATCAAATGTTGAACTAGAGTTGTCTCAATGCTGTAGTTTCTATATGGATGATTTGTTTGATGAATTTCTATAGGGATGATACTGGATTTTAGAAAATAGTATCATAACAAAACAGTATCATAGAATATAATATCATTATATTAGCTGTGACCATGATTTGCCGCTTGATATTGTATTATAGAAAACAGCTTGATGCTGTATTATAGAAAAGTAGCTTGATATTGTATTAAGTGGGCTATTAGATTATTTTTTTGTGTTGTTAATTAGTCGTGTGTGTTGTTTGATACTGTATTATACAAAATAGTATCACAATAGAAAGGGCATAGAATTCGCATACGTGCTCAAAATTTTTATTATAATATATTTTCGGAATAGTCTCGACGAGATGGTCAAGACTAGTAGATAAATGTATCTTAATATATTAGTATCATACATAAAAATATTTTAATAAAATAGTATTATAGGTTGAAACATTATTTTAATAAAACAATATCAAAGATAAAAGTATGGTATAAGTTTACCAATGTACATTATCTAAATAAAAACAGTATCATGAATTAAACAGTATCATGTATTAAACAGCATCAAAATATACTAATGCACATTACCTAAATAAAACAGTATAATGGATTAAAACAGTATCATAGACAAAAACTAAGAGATTGAAACAGTATCATAGGTTGAAACCTTGTCATAATTAAACAGTATCAAAGATAAAATCATGGTATCATAAATAAAACTCATTCCACATAGATTCAAACAGTACCAAAGATAAAACAATATCAAAGTATACTAATGCACATTACCTAAATAAAACAGTATGATAGACAAAACTAAGAGATTGAAACCTTGTCATAATTAAACAGTATCAAAGATAAAACTAAGAGATAGAAACAATATTATATGTTGAAACTTTGTCATAATATTTCACTATCATTAGAAACAAAGAAAAAATTTGGCAAATAGAAATAGTATCATAGATCGAAAGAGTATCAAACATTTTGCATTATACTCTTAGACAACCTTGTCATAATTAAACAATATCAAAGATGAAACTAAGAGATTAAAACAGTATCATAGGTTGAAACATTGTCATAATATTTCAGTATCATTCGAAACAAGGAAAAAATTCGACAAATAGAAACAGTATCATAGATCGAAAGAATATCAATCATTTTGTAATCATATGTTGAAATATTATCATAATAAATCAATATCAAAGATAAAAGTATGGTGTAAGTGTATCATAACACATTATCTATATTGAAATATTATCATAATAAATCAATATCAAAGATAAACGTATGGTGTAAGTGTATCATAACACATTATCTATATAAAACAGTATCACAACAAAACAGTATCACGACAAAACAGTATCACAACAAAACAGTATCATGACAAAACAGTATCACAAGTAGTATTTTTTTAATTAAGGGTATGATGGTCTTTTAGGTCTAAAATGTAACTTTAATTGAATTAAGTTTTGACCATATGACTTTAAAGCCCATAAGTGCCAAAACATTGACTGACTTTGAATTTACCCATATATTTTTCAAGAACAACACAATATCTCTAAGAATATTGGTATATATACGAAAGAATGTTTCGTCGAGAACATTAACCAAATATTATTCTAGAATATTGATGTATTTAAATTTGTGCCTTCTAATAGAAAACATCACAATATTCTATTAGAACATTAATTTATGCAGTAAAATTACGATTCGCAAAAGAAACAAAACAATATTATTCTAAAATATTGATTTGTACAAATTTAATGCTTCTTCAAGAGCAATCATTTAATACTCATATAATAAAATTGTGTTTCTTCAAGAGCAACAATACTACATTTTTCTAAAATATTCTATATTTTGTGTTTCTTCAAGAAAAACAATGTTATTTTCTTTTACAATATTGATATTAATAAAGTTATACTTCTTCACGAGTATTAATAAAATATTTGTATAAATATTAATATACAAATGATTATTCTTCTTTAAGATGAATTCAATATTTTTTCTAAAATATTGACATGTATAAATTTTATGTTTCTACGGAATAATAAAATAATATTCCTATAAAATATTAAAATGCTCATCGGGAGTAATAAGTTAATATTAAATCTTGCACAATTACGCTCTTCGAGAGCAAGTAATATTCTACTGAAATATTAATAAAATATTGTGTTATTTCAGGAGCAACAACAAAATGTTATTTAGGAATATTAGATTATGTAAGAATTTACTCATCAAGAGCAAAAACCTAATAAATGTTTAGATTTTATACAATTATGCTATTCGAAAGCAAGTTATATTTTGCCAGAATATTAACGTTGTGCTTCTTCAGGAGCGACAACAAATTATTTTAAAATATTAAGCTTTATAAAAATTTGCTCATCAGGAATAACATTTTAATAGTAAATCTAATTAATTATGATATTTGGTAGCAAGTAAATATTCTGTTAGAATATTAATATAATATTGTGCTTCTTTAAAAGCAACAACAAATTATTTTAAAATATGAAATTTTATAAAAATTTGCTCTTCTTCAGAAATATATAGTTTAATATTAAATTACATAAATTATACTCTTCGGGAGCAAGTTATATTCTGCCAGAATATGAATATAACCTTTTGCTTTTTCAGGAGCAACAACAAATTATTTTAAAATATTAAACTTTACTCTAAAGTAAAGATTTGATCTTCAAGAACAATATTATAATATTCTTATAGAATATTAAATCTTATAAAATTAGGCTCTTCAGAAGCAATTAATATTATACTGGAATATTAATGTAATATAAAGCTTTGCTTATTCTGAAGCAACAACAAAATATTCTTCTAGAATATTCTATCAAAATATTAACGTCGTATTTATTCAGGAACAATAACATGTCATTATGAATATATGCTCCTCACGAGCAATAGTATGATATATATCAATTTAAAATTTATACAAGAATATCGAAAAATAATTATTGAAGAAACACTTGTATATTACTTATCAATACAGAAAAATATATAATCAAAGATGATAGCAAAATAGAATACTAACATTTGTTCATAAACAGAAAATAAAGATCAATTTGTTAATTCAATTGGTTCATCTTCATATACACAATTTAAACTTTACTTCTGATCATGTAGAGATTTCTTATGAATGAACCGTGGGATCTTAATTATAGCCGTTGGATTTCAAGAACAATAAGGTTTGAACTTTTTGTCCAAAAATCACAACGATCAGACGATGAAGCATTAAAATATCAATGTTTGATCATGACTGTGCAGGTTGTCCAGATTCTGCGAATTTTCTAAATTATTGCTCTCAGATTTTCTCTCTATTTTGTGTGAACTTCTTCGTGCTGATAACGTGTTATAAAACTAGAAAAATAGAGAGAAAAAGAGAAGAGAATAGAAAAAGTCAAAACTCAAGTGTGTAAATTTATTATAACAGTGACCCTTATTTAAATGGTTCTAAAGAGAGTTACAACCTTATTATAATACACTATTCTGGAGTAAGTAGATAACTACATAGACATCTAAATACAACTAAATAGTCATTCATCATTATCTATAATTCTACAACACTTCATTACTTTTATTGATGATTGCATAATAAACTGTTACGTAAATTTGCTTAAAAGCAAAGATGAGCATTGGAAGTGTTTAAACACTACAATAATGTGTTGAAAATCAACTTATCAAATGAATAAAAATTATTCGTAGTGATCGAGAGGGGGAATATGTAGCACCCTGTAAGGAATTTTTCTTAGAATATGGCATTATACATCAAACTAGTGCTATATATTCACTTCAATCAAATGTCGTTGCTGAACGCAAGAATCGTACTATTAAAGAAATAATGAATGCTATGTTGATAAGTTCTGATTTACTTCAGAATTTTGAAGAAAAGAATCACTCATTTCAGCAAATCACATTCACAATTAACATTTTTCATCAAAAAACAACTTTTTTTTTTCTATTAAATTAGTTATCGCTAATACGCTGAATAAGATTAAACAGGACAGAAATATAGCACAGCGTAAAATATCTGCAACGAATAAAAATAAATAAGAAAAATCTATCAGTGATTGATCAAAAAATATAAAACCAAAATAAAGGATGTGGAAAAGTTAGGTTGTTTGGTCAACCGAGGGACTAAAATGACACTTATGGATGTAGTCACGGTCACGCATTAACAGGAAAAAAGCCGCGCGGACCGGCAATATTATTGGTGGAAGAATGGCCGCGCACAACGATGGAACCCTAGCCACGTGGCTTGTGCCTCCGCCATTGATATCTCAAAAGAGTCCCATGAAACGCAACTACTGGGGATCATAATTGGGAAAGTGACGGATAGCATGTTATTGCCCTTTGCTGTTGTCGAATACTACTTAATTGCCATTATTGATGTTTTTTTTTTTAATTATATAATTACATCTAGAAGTTAAAAATAAAAAATAAAAAAGAAAAAATTAAGTTTCAATTTATAAAGTGATCAAAATTATGTGACTAGGAGTCGTGTCTTTATTAACATTTATCTTAACTTTGGTAATAAAGATAATAATACATTAACGTGTATTAGACATGACCATGTAATATTTAATTTATCGTGACAATTACACGTGATTAAATATTATTCGATTGTCGAATGAGCATCTAAATTCTGAATGGATTATTAACATTAATTATTAGTTCGAGTTCTTTGAGATAATAGATATTAAGATTAATTATATTATCAATACATCGTTGCTCTGGGAATTAGGACAAACTAATTAACGAATATAAACTCGCAAATCAAAATTCATCTCCTATTCAATACGGACGATTAATACCACGAGCATTTTTTTAACGAGCAATTTAATCTGAGCTCATTAGTTTGACAATTATATTTTTGAACTCTTAATGGTGCTTTGATCACAATAAATTGTAAAATAAAAAATGAGACTCGTAAAATAAAAAAAAAATAATTACAGTGATTGATCGGTTAAATGAGTCACTTATAATTATTTTATGATCGGTAGAACAACTTGTTAGAACGACATGTCGGAAAAATTAATTGTTGATAATAAATTAAGTTTTAATAATTTTAATTGATTAATAAAATCTCGAAGCAGTACTGGAAAAAATCAAGAATAATTAATTGATTATAGAAATTATAATTACTTAAGGTAATTGCACAAAATTAATTGTAGCTTGAAAAAGAATTAGGCTATAATTAAGCAAAAGAAAAGGACAGTCAATTGGGACCAAATTTGGAAAAAGATGTACCATATATACCATATATGGTGGCGACTCTTTTTGAGGCCATGTAGCCATCGAAAAATTTACAAAATTTTAGGTGAAAATTTATTTTTAAATTTTAAAAATAAATTTAATTAGTTCGTCACATTGATGAAACTTTCTAAAATTTCAAAATTAAATTATTTAATTACAATAAAGCATTGCACGCACTTGTCTAATAAATTTCTTTTTAAATGAGAAATAAACTATTTTAATTAACAATTCATTTATTAATACAATTGTATTATTTTGTCAGCCACGTCAAAGTCTATAAGTTAAAGTTACAGTCCAATCCACTTTACGTTTTTTTAAACGATCTACTTTCTTATTCGTGTTTTTTTTTTTTTTTAAATTATCATAAATTTTGGTCAAATATTTTAGTATCGTAAGAGAGGATAAAAGTATATCGTTATTGAACTCATTTTGAATTGCATTAAATAATATAAGTTGGGCTCAAGAAAAAAATAATTTTGAACAAAATATGTCCAAGTTATCGTGAAAAAAAAAATTTATTTATCGTCTTGTATTTTAACAATTGTTTAGAGTTGAACATAAATATAAATCTACTTATTTCAATTCTTTTAATTGTCCAACCTATTGGAGCTTATTGACTTTGTGACAAATGTCGTATCCAATTGGTGAGACATATGTGGACACTTAACACATGTTTTGTAGTGCTAAAATTATTTTTAAGTGCTTATAAATTACAAGTTCTATTGAATGTATGAATAAGAAGTGAGTAGTAAATTGTAGGTCATACGAAATGTGTAGATAAAAAGTACGTTTGACCAGCTTAAATTATAATTTAAGGTCTGTTTGAGAGTTTTTTTTCACCGATTTTGTTTTAAGTGATACCGTTTACGAGAGGTTGAGAAAATTGGTGCTTGCTAGTTTTTTGGAACACTGAAATGACCCAAAACCGGTGTAGAATAATTTGTGGTGTATTTTTCAACCTCCAAATTCGGTGGTTTTTGGCAATTTTTCAAATTATTTTATGATTTTACCATCTTAAAAATATTTTTTTTTTTTAAATCTACCATAAACTTAAAATACATACTTCATTCTTTATCTTCTCTCCAAACAACATTTATTTTATGTGCTATTGAGTTATTTTTGAAAATTTGTGTAGTCGAAATATTTACATTTGAATTTTTACATACTTAGTATTGTTTACACATACCTACTTTTTTTTAATATATAGTTATATATGTAATTTTATTATTTTAGATAACGTTGACAACCGTTAGATAATAAACTTTCAAACATGAGTTCGATTTAAAAATTGTTACTAAAACCACCTAAAATTGGACCACTCATAAACACCTAAAATCAGTACTTTAAAAAACTCTCATAATCGTTACTCAAAAACTCCTAAGCAGGCCTTTAAGCTTTGCCAAACATGCTGTTAAGGAGAACTCATTTTTGTTACATGATTGTACGTGGTTGTATCTTTGATTTGGTTTTTTAAGTGCATAGATCAGCAATTGTTTTCGTCCACAAAGTGCGTGCATTTTGTGTGTTTGCCGAAATGCGAAATTGAAGGAAATTTGGTCAGACTTAAATTCTTTTCTCGACGTCCTTTACAGTCCCCTCACACACGATCACACATTCATATGCACATCTCCCTTACTCTCTCAGTCCCTCTCCCTATTGCCGTCCTCTTCTTATTCTTTTACAGCAGCATAAAAAAAACAACGGATACACATTCTCTTACATTAGAATTTCAGAATGGAATAATTACTAGACGAGGTGTGTAGAGAATTTTAAAAACTCGAAGTCACGCACACACTAACACTCAAAACTCGGATTTTAGCACTTTGAGGTAGGGGTTTTCTTCAATAACTGTTTAGTTAAGAAAATTTATTTCCTCCATTTTCATGTTAAATCGAGGTGCTATCCACGATGAATTTACAGGTGGCCGTAGATGATCATTAGAACAAAATAATTATTTTACTGGTGGTCGTTGAGGCTTATCAAAACTTTAGTAAATTGATTGATCACCGATTGGCATTATGTTGTTTTGATACATACAATTTGCATGTTTGCTGTTGGATTTAATTTTACACGGGTAGTCTTACTGAGTGTTTCATTGAGATACTCACCTCTATATTAACAAAATTTTAGATTAATAATAGGCGATGTAGTGAGTCAGTGTGAATGGCAAGTGCCCGGAGGACATAAAACTAGTCATTTAAATCTATTTATTATGTTCAAGTTGTATAATTTTTAATGAATATTTTGATGATACCTAAGGATATGTTTAAATGTTGATTATACTTAAATTTATGCATACTACACGTTCATAGGTTTCACCAAAATATTTGGACACGTTTATGATATTCTGCAGTTGGTGTCCATAAATTTTAGTTTCTGTCCTTTAGTTCAAAATGCTATAACTTTAGCTATACTTGGAGTTTTGATGTGAGATGAGTGAGGTTGAAAGCCCTATGAGTCTTTTTTCTAAAGAACTTGGAATTTTCCACATAGCGTGTTTGATAAATTTATTTATAACCATTTTACAAAACTGCAATATTGACTTCGGTTTCAGTTGACATTCAATTTCGTCGCGCCATTTGACATAGTAAACGAAATGGTTGAGTTTTGAAATTTAAGTATAATGTTCCTTAGATTGTTAAGTATCCAAAAGATAAAAATCATAATTTTACAAAAAAGTTACGTCCATTAAACAATTTATGGTGAAACTTCACATTTTCGACAACTTAACGCGTTTTAAGCCTCAACCTATTTAATCAACCGTTTCCACTATCAATTTATATAAAATGTTTTGAGAAGTGTTATTGAAAACAAAATCATAGTTTTTGAGAATAAAAAACTAGTTTTTGGTAACTCTCCGGTTTGAGAAAATCCAGGGAATTACAGCTAGTATGAGAGCACAATTTACCTTTCTGTAGACTGTCGTTAAAATTTTTATTTTAATTATTTTAAGTGTTTCGAGTCACAGTTTAAGTTAGTTGAATGTTTTAAAGATAGTTCGGAGCACATCGCCTGCCATTGCCGCACTATACCGAATTTGAGGAAAAAGTTGAGAAATTTATGTTTCAAACATGTCAATAGAAAGTTTTATGAGTGCTTGTATCTATTTGAGAAATTTTATGTTTAGACACATCATTACAAAAGTTATTATGATTGACTATATGTATTTATGTTTCAAGAATTACATATTTTGAAAAGATGAGTTTGAGTTTGAGTACGTGATGGGAAAATTTGATAGCGTGATCCAATTTCACAATATCTTATGTTTAGTCCTCGGAGTTTAACTATAAGACATTAGATACCCACTTAAATGGAATTTTCATAAATGGTAAGAAAGACATGATACAGACTAAGAGAACCTGCAAGAAAACGTGCATGATGAGGTCAATAGGCAGCAATAACATTTTCAGATGATATCAGTAATATTGGTAGAACCTGAGACACGACACGGGCTAGCATATTCGGGAGATACTGGCAATGTGGACGGAAGTAAGACGAATAACTGGGTTTCAATGTTAGTGGTCAACGGGATATGCGCCAGTTCATCAACATATTTCCAAAAGAGTGGCAAGATACGACCGATATGATTTATACCAGTTACGAGAGTCGGTTGCACCTATCCTGTAACGAGAGACTATTTACGAAGCCTTCTGCGCATAGTTGATTGCGCTGTGGGAAGAGGCACATAATGATAAACTTGAGTTTCTTAGGCTGGTGGTGTGCCAACATAGATGAACATCCACGAAGATGTACCACCTCTTTCCTTAGATGATGACAAAGCCCTACCTTCCAAGAAAGTTAGAGTTGAGGGTGGGAGAAAGGGGTGATGAAGGTAATAAAGATAACATTGAAGATATTAGTGAGGACAATACTATGATTTATATTTTAGTTGTAGCGCGGATAGTGGTAGTTGAATAGGATTTTCCTTTTTGAGTGCGTACGAGCGCAAGATGCTCTTTATTATATGTATTCCTCTTGAAGGGTTGAGTAAATAGTAAAATGTTATTTTTCTCATTTGTTGAGAGTTTTCCTTCATTGCCAAGTGTGATAGTTGTTTATTTGATGGCTTACAAATTGATGGTGTGCTTGATGTTAGTATGCCACCATGGGGACTATAGACACAAATAAGATAACTAAGGTTTTTGGAGATACATTTTGATGCGTTGGTATTATGAGCATACTTGTATGTGATAAAAATGAAAGATTTTGATATAATTTTGGGTATAGATTGGTTGATCAATGAACGTTCGACGATTGTGTGTTTTGAGAAAGAACTTGTGTTTCAGAGACCCAGAGGTGAAGAGTTTAGGTTTTTGGGTCAAAATTTAAAGCACTTCATTGTCTTATCTCGGCCATGCAGGCAAGAAGATTTTTAAAGAATGTTTATTGTCAAGGATATCATGTTAGTCTCACCAGCCCGTCGTCTGAAAAGATGATATTGGATAACGTGCTAGTGGTATAAGATTATGCCGATGTATTTTCCAATGATCTACCGGGTATTCCGCTTGATAGAATTGGAGTTCAGCATAGATGTGGTACTTAAAGTTTTGTACCAGATAGAACCTAAAGAACTTCAAGAGTTGAAAATGTAATTGGAAGAACTTCTAAACAAAGGGTTTATTAG
This sequence comes from Forsythia viridissima, assembly GCA_030279155.1. Lineage (NCBI taxonomy): Eukaryota > Viridiplantae > Streptophyta > Magnoliopsida > Lamiales > Oleaceae > Forsythia > Forsythia viridissima. Next base: position 33,339,951 of record CM059042.1, read on the forward strand.
ACCGAGTTTGTCTCCATAGGAGCTTTGGTACTCTTTGTGAAGAAGAAGGATGGGACGATGAGAATGTGCATCAACTACCAAAACTGAACAAGTTGACCATCAAGAACAATTATCCACTCCCTAGAATTGAGGATTCATTCTATTAGTTGAGGATGACATCATTATTCTCTAAGATTGATTTAAGGTCCGGTTATCATCAGTTGAAGATTAAACCGGGTGATATACCAAAGACGGCATTTAAGACATGAGCATTACCAATTTATTGTTATGCCCTTTGGCTTAACTAATGCCAACTAGGTGTTTCACCAGCATTTGGATAAGTTTTTCATAGCCAATGTTTGTCATATGATCAAACAGACTTTTTATCCATACATTTTGCAAGACTCACAACTTACTACCCACTTATTATCCACATATTTCATAACCCATAATTTATAAGCATTTAAAAAATAATTAGAGCACTACCAAACAAGCGCATAATATTTATTGATGATATATTGACGTAGGGTCGTCAAAAACATGAAAAACATTTGTGTACGGTTTTGGAAACTTTGCACGATGAAAGATTGTACGCCAAATTCAAAAAATGCAAATTGTGGATGGATTAAGTTGGATTCCTAAGTTATGTTACAACAGCTCGTGGCATTGAAGTGGATCCACATAATGTTGAAGCTGTAGCCAACTGGCCGATGCCTGCAAATTCGAGTGAAGTGAGAAGCTTTCTAGAATTAGTCAGCTATTATCGATGACTCATAGAAGGGTCTTCCAAGATAATAGGTCCTATGGCACCATACACTCGGAAGGGTGTCAAGGTTGTAAGTATGAGCAAAGTTTTCAGGAATTAAAGGACATGCTGGTATTGGCACTAGTGTTGGATATACTTGACTAGATATGGGAAAAGATTACAATGGATTTTTTGTAGGTCATGATGCCATCTAGGTGGTAGTAGGCCGAGTGAAGAAATATTTTCATTTCTGCCAGATCGGATTGTTGGAAACTGGCACGAGAATTAGCCAGAAAACAAAATTTTTCTTTAATTCATAAAACCAGGATCTTTGCTAGATGTTCACGTATTTATTATAATTAAATACTAATGGATTAGTATTATACCTGAATCGATAATCGATATTGATCTGGATCTGATTCACGAACTTGCTGCTTTTGATTCACGAACTTGGTGCTTCCAACGTTCAAGCCTTCTATGGTATTCTCCCAAGTCTGGATTACACCGGCGTGTGGGCACCTTTTAATTTTAACCAAAAACTAAAACTAATTTCTGGACTGGTCAGATCTAGAAAACTGAGAAACTTAATTTCTTCTCTTTTCTTGATTGAATCAATTAGAATCAATCGGAATCAATTGGCATTAATTTACATCACAAGCAATGTGATATAAATAACGGCAAGTGATCTGATTGCAAACAACGACAAGAGTCCTGATTGCATCCAAGTCCAATTAGTTTAGGATTGATTTAATTATACGTGTAATCCCTGAACTTATATTACAATTACAATTAAGTCTAAAACTTTTATAGTAACTGTGATTAAGTCCAAAACTTTATAGAGCTACCACAGGGACCTGATCGGACATATATTTTCCAAGCTCCAATAATTAGATTCCGTCTAGTCGACCCTAGACCCTTCAATCTAATTATTAGTCTTTTGCTTTTTCCACTAAAGGCAGGAGACTGCACTCTCAGAATATATAAAATTACAGAAGCTGTAATATTTTCCTCTGACCTACCGTATATATATTTCATCTCTGTCTGAGATCCGATAATTAGGTATGAGCATAAATGACCGTTTTGCCCCTCTAATTATTCTCACTAACTTTAAGTTACATTTTCTTCAACGGTCCTGTGAACTAATCACAGATGTCGAAGTTTAGCCGTCGCTAAACACTGAGCTCAGATTTATAACCGTTCAACAGAAAATACTTAAGTTGTCACTCGACCCATTTTTCAGGATGACAGTTCCCGACACGAATTCGTGTTCTCTACTTCGCCCATTCTCAAGCTCCCAACTCACCGAGATATTTGATCAATTAAATTGATCTCACCCATTGGTGAATCAAAGAACTATTAAACTAACGAAAAGATATACACAATCCTGTCATGGGATTTAGATGAAATACTCGGTGATCAAGTGGAATTTAATTATTCGCACGGTCATGCTATATAATTAAATTCGACACGTGGTCCGTTCAATACACTCTTAGTGTACTAGTGTCACCATTAATCTATTTCTGCGATAAGGACAAATCGCAAACCCGAATGATTAAATAGTCAACACTACAACCTTCCAGTACAAGGCGCCAACCCTTATACATTAGTTGTGAATAATTTTATTGATGATCAAAATATGAGTTGTATCACACTATACTTCTCATCGCAAGTATCCAACTTATATTATCGCAAGTGATCATTGACACTTTGTTTACATACTCAATATTAAACAAATGCAATAATAATAAATAAAAAAGAACAAACTTCTATTTATCATAAAATTGTTATTTTATTACAGCAAAAACTATACTATATGGGCATACTACCCAACAATTCTCCCACTTGCCCTAGAGTATATATGTCATGTCTTGCAACCCCATACCTTGCAGATGTCCCTCAAAACTTTTAGCTGGAAGGCTTTTAGTAAATGGGTCCGCGAGGTTATCCTCAGTAGCAATTTTGCTGACAATTACATCTCCACGACTAACAATCTCTCTTAAGAGATGATATTTCCGTTCTATATGTTTTCCCCTTTGATGACTCCTTGGTTCTTTAGCATTTGCCACTGCCCCACTATTGTCACAGTACAATGTTATGGGCTGTGATGATGCAGGCACCACCTCAATGTCCATTAGGAATTTCTTGAGCCATACGGCCTCTTTAGCAGCTTCACAAGATGCCACATACTCGGCTTCCATGGTGGAATCAGCAATGCATGATTGCTTGATACTTCTCCATATAATGGCTCCACCACCTAGTGTAAACAATGATCCTGATGTGGACTTACGAGAGTCTTTATCAGCTTGAAAATCGGAATCTGTATACCCAACTGGAACAATGTTTGGTGATGAGTAAACTAGCATATGGTTCCTTGTTCTCCGAAGATACTTAAAGATATGCTTTACAGCCACCCAATGTTCCGGTCCTGGGTTAGATTGATAACGACTGATCATACCAACAGCATAACAAATGTCAGGTCTAGTGCACAACATAGCATACATGAGACTACCCACTGCTGACGCATAAGGTATTCTACTCATGCGCTCTATCTCTTCAGGAGTTTTTGGAGATTGTTCCTTAGAGAGTTGAATTCCATGTCTGAAAGGCAAATTGCCTTTCTTGGAATCTTGCATGGCAAATCTGACAAGTATTTTGTCAATATATGTAGCTTGGGATAATGCTATCAGCTTGTTCTTTCGATCCCTCAAGATCTGAATGCCTAGAACATAACTAGCTTCACCCAAATCCTTCATATGAAACTGTTGGGCCAACCACGCTTTCGTAGATGATAACATACCTACATCATTTCCTATGAGTAGAATATCATCCACATAAAGCACCAAGAAAATTACCTTTTTGTCCTGTATCTTCTTATAGACACAGGGTTCGTCGAAGTTCTGATCAAAATCATATGTCTTAATCACCTCGTCGAACCTTTTGTTCCAAGATCTTGATGCCTGCTTCAGACCATAAATGGACCGTTGCAGCTTGCACACTTTAGATTCATGACCACGTTCTACGAACCCATCTGGTTGTACCATATAGATACACTCTTCAAGATGACCATTAAGAAAAGCCGTCTTGACATCCATTTGCCACACCTCATAATCATAATGAGCTGCAATGGATAAAAGAATCCGGATAGATTTGAGCATAGCTACAGGCGAGAAGGTCTCCTCGTAATCGATACCTTCTCTTTGGGTAAAACCCTTAGCCACTAGCCTTGCTTTGAAGGTTTCCACCTTCCCATCTACTCCTCTCTTTCTTTTGTAGACCCACTTGCACCCGATGGGTTTTATCCCTTTTGGTGCATCTACAAGTTCCCAGACTTGATTAGAATGCATAGATTCCATCTCAGTGTTCATAGCTAGTTTCCACAAATCTGCATCCACATCGTTTATAGCCTCCTTATATGAAATCGGATCATCTACTTGTTTTACAGAGATCGCCTGTTTGGATTCTCCGACAAACAAGTACCTAGATGGTTTTCTGATGACCCTTTGACTTTGCCTAAGGGGCGGTGGATCTTGAATTGTGGCTTCATTTGGAATTGTAACATTTTCATCAATGTTAGTATCACCTTGAGGTGATACAATTACCTCATCACTACCTTGAACATTTTCTTGATCTATGGGATTAGATGATGAATCATTTCTCCCACTCAGATAACGTTCCCTAGGTATTTGCGATACCATGGGTAGTCTGTCACTAGGTTGTGTTTCAGGAATTGATGAGTTGGGATTACTCCCACTCATTTCTTCCAAAACAACCTTACTTTTGGACTGACGTTCATTAATATATTTATCCTCTAGGAAGGTTGTATTTGTGCTAACAAAAACCTTCCTATCTAGAGGACTATAAAAATAGTATCCCCTGGTACCTTTAGGGTATCCCACAAACAGGCATATTTCTGATCTAGACTCCAACTTTTCTGTCTTTCCTTTCAGCACATGAGCCGGACATCCCTAAATTCGGATGTGACGCAAATTTGGTTTGCGCCCATTCCATATTTCTAGGGGAGTCTTGAGAACAGACTTAGATGGAACTAGGTTAAGAATATAAGCGGCTGTCTCCAGTGCATATCCCCAAAATGAGATAGGTAGAGTTGAAAAACTCATCATTGACCTAACCATATCTAACAATGTCCTGTTTCTTCTTTCTGAAACGCCGTTCTGTTGGGGTGTACCAGGCGCACTCAGTTGAGAAACTATACCATTTTCTGTCAAGTAGTCCCTAAATTCTCCCGAGAGATATTCGCCACCTCGATCTGATCGAAATGTCTTTATACTTTTACTCAAATGTTTCTTGACCTCAGTCCGATATGCTTTGAATTTCTCAAAAGCCTCCGACTTTCGAGTCATCAGGTAAATGTATCCGAATCTAGAGTAATCATCAGTAAAGGTGATAAAATACTCATATCCCCCTCTCGCTGGTGTATTCATAGGTCCACATACATCAGAATGAACTAGTTCTAATACTTCTTTGGCTCTATGTCCTTTTGCTAGAAAGGATCTTTTGGTCATCTTACCCTCCAAACAAGAATCACAGACCGGCAATGGTTCAACCTCAATTGAGTTGAGGGGACCATCCTTTGCCAGTCTCTGTATCCTGTTAAGGTTGATGTGTCCAAGTCTAAGATGCCATAAATAAGTATCACTAGTATGGTATGTATTTTGTTTATTATAGTTTGCAGAAGTATTATTAATTTCATTCGTGGAATAGTTTAATATATAAAGACCATTCATCAAATATCCGGCACAAATAGGAGCTTTATTCATCAAAATGTAAAGCGCTTTATTAGGCGCAAAATCAAGAGAATAACCCTGTCCTATTAAACAAGAAATGGAAATCAAATTCCGCTTCATTTGCGGGACATAATAACAGTCTTTAAGAATTAAACGCCTACCACTACTGAAATAAAAATAAACTACTCCTACAGCTCTCGCCGAAACTACTGCTCCTGTGCCGACTGTGATAGTGAACTGGCCTTCATTGAGTTTTCTGCTCTCCTGAAGCACCTGCATTGACATGCAAACATGATTAGTAGCTCCAGAATCTACAACCCAGGAATATGTAGAATCAACCACCAAACAAGACTCAGTTATGAAAAACTCACCCGCACTCTGCTTCTGTTTAGCTAGTGCTTTGGGACAGTCTTTCTTCCAGTGACCTTTCTCGCCGCAGCTGAAACACTTGCCTTTCGGCTTTCCATCTGCTTTGGTCTTTTTGTTGCTTACTGGCTTCTTGCTAGCTCTCTTCCTTTTCTTTCCGCCTTTGCCTTTCGGCTTGGAACCAGAGGAGCTACCAATTGCTGTATAAGCATTACCACCTTTGGCCTTCAGACCACTTTCCACATTTTGCAACTCATTCATTAGCTCAGTCAACGGCATATCCATCTTGTGTAAGTGATAGTCCACAGTAAACTGTGAAAACATATCAGGTAAAGAGTTCAATACCATATCAACCTGAGTATTTGCATCAATGGTTGCACCCAGATTCTCTGCCACATTGAAGTGTCCAATCATGGTTAACATATGGTCCTTCACTGGCGTTCCGGGTTTCATACGGATGTTCTGTAAGGTACGAATGACTTCGAACCGAGCTCTCCTACTTTGATGTGCAAACATGTCCTTGAGGCTTTTCATTATGTCATAAGAGGTCTCAAGACTGTCATGCTTCTGCTGTAACACATTTGACATTGATGCCAAAATGTAACAGCGAGCCAACTTGTCTGCAGCTACCCACTTATCATAAGCATCCCTCATGTCCTTGCTTGCAGTCTCAGTGGGTTGCTCAGGCCAATCTTCTTCAAGCACAAAATCAATTTTCTCAACGGTGAGAACAATCATTAGGTTACGTTTCCAATCCACATAATTTTCTCCGGTTAGTTGGTTTTGTTTTAGGATAACGGAAAATGGACTGAGAGACATTTTGCTGAAAATAACAAAAATATTGCATATTAAAATTAAGCAGTGAATTTAACATATGATACATGAATGCACATGTAGATCCATAAAACTACAATAATGTAACGACTACTTAATCCTTGTGATCCAACAGGCCTCTCTATAGGAAAGGTCACCGTGTCCATTGATTAAGCTGGGATCCTCCCACTAGACAAATCATATCTTGACAATAAATGTCCAGATAAATCCAGTATCGCTTTATTTGGTCACCAAGATTATAAACGAGAGCCTCTATAGGAGGTTCGTAGATAATCTCGATTTGAGTGTATAACCTTTGTCTAGATCTCTAAATACTTGAAAAATAATTCCGTCATCTATAGGATGATCTCAAATTATATTCTATCTAGACGATCTTACCAAAAAGGAATCCAATCAAACAACCCGAATTACGCAGCCCTCCTATAGGGAGTCCGTTGCGTTACCGGCACGAGGCCAACGCATTCTGTTGCTTATAGATTGACAAGAGGAGACCGTGGGTTTTTATTTAAATAAATACCCTCTCCCACTCAATATTTTAAAATAATGGATTTTAATTTTAAATAATTACCAACTGTTCACATTAATTAAATTAATATACAGTTTAATTATTACGGATTTCCCTTTCAAGAAAAATTTAATTTAAATTAAATTAATCAAGGGAAAACCAATGTTACAATGAAATGCATTCTATTCTAAGTATCACGAGCGATGCCAAAATTAATTCTATATAACATGATTTACAGAATAATAATATTTCAAACAAATATTTAAAACATTCATCAGCAATAAATTAACAATTATTTGTGGCCCAAAACAAGACTCAATAAATAAATTAAAAACTAATTGGATCCAAATCCAATATTTAATTTAAATCTTCATATCTAGTCCTTGCTCCAATTGCCAAACAAGCCCAGCTATTCCAGCAACCAAACATCCATTATTTCAGCAACCAAACAAGAGCAATCCCAACAACCAAACAGCAGCTATCCATGTAGCCAAACATAGATCTTCTTCTTCCTTGAGTTCTTAGGTCCCAAAGCAAACAACCACCATACCACCGGAATTCACCATGGCCGAATCCATCAGATCTGCATCGGAAGACCAGATCCGGCGAAATCGCGCCATGGTTCTCGCACCGGCGCGCTGCTGCTACGCGCGGATCCATCGCCGGATCAGCGCGCGGATCCACCGGCGACCAGATCTGCGCGAGTGCAGATCTCTGGCGCCACTGATCTGCGCTCGCGCAGATCATCTGGTGGCGCGCCTGTGGCGCGCTGCTGATCTGCGCGAACGCAGATCAGCGGTGCGCCTCCTGCTTGCCTCTGCGCGTGGTGTCTGCTTGCCTTTGCGTGTGGTGTCTGCTCGGCGGTCATCTGGTGCATCTCCGACAGTGCAATTGATCATCATCTCTCTCGCAGATCGACCCGGCTCACCCGATCTTGCTATCTGATTTTCCTTTTTCAATTGGTCCGATCTTCTTCAATTATTACAAAAATAGCCAGTCCCAATTTAGGGCTCACAATTTAATCTATTTTGCAATTAAAAATTAAATCAAGATGATGGAGTCGTAATCCACCGATCTTGTTACAGACTCAAAACAACGAATTACAATGATCAAGTGGGGGCCACAAAATAATTGGATCACAGTTTAAAATAATACCAATTATTCAATCAACATATAAACAGATAATCCTAGACATCGCTCGACTAGAACATGCAATTATCAGATCTAGATAATACAATAAACACGTGAACGATCTAGACCGCTCTGATACCACTTGTTGGAAACTGGCACGAGAATTAGCCAGAAAACAAAATTTTTCTTTAATTCATAAAACCAGGATCTTTGCTAGATGTTCACGTATTTATTATAATTAAATACTAATGGATTAGTATTATACCTGAATCGATAATCGATATTGATCTGGATCTGATTCACGAACTTGCTGCTTTTGATTCACGAACTTGGTGCTTCCAACGTTCAAGCCTTCTATGGTATTCTCCCAAGTCTGGATTACACCGGCGTGTGGGCACCTTTTAATTTTAACCAAAAACTAAAACTAATTTCTGGACTGGTCAGATCTAGAAAACTGAGAAACTTAATTTCTTCTCTTTTCTTGATTGAATCAATTAGAATCAATCGGAATCAATTGGCATTAATTTACATCACAAGCAATGTGATATAAATAACGGCAAGTGATCTGATTGCAAACAACGACAAGAGTCCTGATTGCATCCAAGTCCAATTAGTTTAGGATTGATTTAATTATACGTGTAATCCCTGAACTTATATTACAATTACAATTAAGTCTAAAACTTTTATAGTAACTGTGATTAAGTCCAAAACTTTATAGAGCTACCACAGGGACCTGATCGGACATATATTTTCCAAGCTCCAATAATTAGATTCCGTCTAGTCGACCCTAGACCCTTCAATCTAATTATTAGTCTTTTGCTTTTTCCACTAAAGGCAGGAGACTGCACTCTCAGAATATATAAAATTACAGAAGCTGTAATATTTTCCTCTGACCTACCGTATATATATTTCATCTCTGTCTGAGATCCGATAATTAGGTATGAGCATAAATGACCGTTTTGCCCCTCTAATTATTCTCACTAACTTTAAGTTACATTTTCTTCAACGGTCCTGTGAACTAATCACAGATGTCGAAGTTTAGCCGTCGCTAAACACTGAGCTCAGATTTATAACCGTTCAACAGAAAATACTTAAGTTGTCACTCGACCCATTTTTCAGGATGACAGTTCCCGACACGAATTCGTGTTCTCTACTTCGCCCATTCTCAAGCTCCCAACTCACCGAGATATTTGATCAATTAAATTGATCTCACCCATTGGTGAATCAAAGAACTATTAAACTAACGAAAAGATATACACAATCCTGTCATGGGATTTAGATGAAATACTCGGTGATCAAGTGGAATTTAATTATTCGCACGGTCATGCTATATAATTAAATTCGACACGTGGTCCGTTCAATACACTCTTAGTGTACTAGTGTCACCATTAATCTATTTCTGCGATAAGGACAAATCGCAAACCCGAATGATTAAATAGTCAACACTACAACCTTCCGGTACAAGGCGCCAACCCTTATACATTAGTTGTGAATAATTTTATTGATGATCAAAATATGAGTTGTATCACACTATACTTCTCATCGCAAGTATCCAACTTATATTATCGCAAGTGATCATTGGCACTTTGTTTACATACTCAATATTAAACAAATGCAATAATAATAAATAAAAAAGAACAAACTTCTATTTATCATAAAATTGTTATTTTATTACAGCAAAAACTATACTATATGGGCATACTACCCAACACGGATGACTTTTAGTTTAGAACAATTTACACATTTATATGTTAGAGAGATTGTTCAGCCTTATGGAGTACCAGTGTCTATTGTATCAGATAAATACCTTAGATTTACTTATACGTTTTGGAAATTCCTTCAGAAAGCTATGTGTACCAAGTTAATATTTAGTACTGCATATCGCTCTTAGACTAACAGGCAATTAGAATGAATTATCCAAGTTCTCGAAGATATATTGAGAGGATGTGTCCTAGACTTGGGTGGTAAATGGGAAACTCATTAGCCATTGATTGAGTTTGCATACAATAATAGTTTTCAAGCTACTAGTGGCATGGCGACGTATGAGGCTTTATATGGTCGACGGTGTCGTTCACCAATTTATTGAACTGATATTGGTGAAAGAATGATTTTGGGTCCAAAACTAGTTGAGAAGACCGTGGAAGCTATTGATAAGATCAAATCAAGGATTAAGATGACTTAAGATATACATTAAAAGTTATTCCGATTAGAAAAGGAAAAAACTGAAGTTTGAAGTTGGAAAGAAGGTCTTTCTTCAAAGTTGCCCCGATGAAATGAGTATTACAATTTGGAAAGAAAGATAAGTTGAGACCGAGGTTTATTGGGCCATTTGAAATTCTTGAACGGGTTGGAAGTGTGGCTTACTATTTGGCATTGTCGCCAGAACGTTTGACAGTGCACAACGTATTCTCTAATTCTATGTTAAGGGAATACGTTTATGATCCTAATCACGTGGTGAATATTCAGTCGTTAGGCATGTAGAGTGATATGACGTATGAAAAAACACATGTGGTTGTTCTAGGTTGAAAGGTTTTATGTTTTGAGAAGTTCTATTAGCTAAGTCCAGTGTGTAAGCATGGAAAAGATGAGGCCACTCAAGAAAAAAAGAAGAAGATATTTTAGTCAAGTACCCAGATCTCGTCAAGTGAGGTAGTTAAATTTCAAGGACAAATTTATTTTAAGTGGGAAAGCGACCGGAAATTTTGCACAATTTTATATGAAAAATTTCAATTATATTTCAAAAATAAATTTCATTAGTTTGCTATGTCGTTGCGACACTTTTTAAAATTCCAAATTAAATTACTTGGTTACGATAAAATGTTGCTTGTACTTATCTAGTAATTTTCTTTTTAATTGCATTATTTTGTCAATTGTGTCAAAGTTCATAAGTTAAGTCATAGCCCAGTTCACTTACGATTTTTTTTAAACAATTTACTTTCCTATTCATATATATTTTTAAAAATTATCATAAATTTTGGCCAAATATTTAAGTGTCGTAAGAGCGGATAAAATCATATTGATATTTGGCTTATTTTGAAGCTCGCATTAAATAATGTAAGTTGGACTCAAGAAAAAATAATTTTGAACAAAATATACCCAAGTTAACGCGACAAAAAAAAAAAAAAACATTTTTTACCGTCTAATATATTTTAATTATACTTATTTCAATTCTTTTGAGTGCCCAACCTATTTGAGCTTACTGACTTTGTAGCCAATGAGTAGGGCTGACAAATGGGCTGGCCTGGCTCGAGTCGTTTGGGCCACACTCAATTCAGGGCCAGTCCAACCTAGCCCAGTTTCTATACAGGCCAATAAAAAGCTGACCCAATCCAGCCCAATGTCGGGCCAGCTCGGCCGCATTTCTAATTTTTTTTAAAAAAAAATTTATACAGGTATATATCTATTTATCAATACTAAAAAATAATATAAAATAATAAATTACAATGATAAAAAGTTCCAGATCAAGAACATGTTTGTTAGTATTTATAAGTACTTATAAGCTAGTCAAACATAATTTTTATTCTAACATTTCATAGGACTTACAATTTTTATCTATTTTTTATCCACACATTTCATAGCATCCACTACTTATATTCTACAAATTTTTTTACCAAATATACACTAAATAGTATGTTTGGCCCATTTCAGGCCGATTGGGACAAGGCTATTTTGGCCCCGATACTACAATTTTTGAGGGAAACAAAATCTCCTTTTGATTGCAAGCCAATTCAACCCGATGGTGTCTGTTTCAATCTCAACATAGCCAAGGCTCGTGAATTCTATGCCATGAATGTTTACTATAAAAAAGAAGGCCGTAATGATTTCAACTGTGATTTCAGCAACACTATTGTTATTACACAGCTTCTGATCCAATTAATGGGCCATGCATTCATCTGTCTTGAATAAGCAATTAAGGAGTAAAAGAAGAAATTAGTTATTTACATTAATTAGGTTCTTATATCGTCAATAGTTTTGGGATAATAGTTATACAATTGATAAGTTTATTGTTTTTAGAAGATAATATTCTTATTATAGCAAACAATTACTTTTGACGAGCTTTGTTAACTAAGCCACTTTGTGGTTATTTGGTGCATGAAATTTATCGCTAATAAAGTTATAATGACTTTGGGCTGGAGCTAAAATTTAAGTGGGGAAAAAAAGTCAGACTAGCCCGATTTAGTGCAACCCAAGCCCACATGGCTAGGGTGGCTAGTCGGGCTTGGCCAAAACAGCCCCAATTTCTTCGAGTCAGCTTTTTTAAGTCCAGCCCGACCAATAATTGGGTTATGTGGGCCGACCCACTAGGCTCGGCCAATTTTTGCCAACTCTAACAATGAGGTATCTAATTGGTGGGACATCTAAGGACACTTGAGGGGAACTGATTTTTGTTACATGTACGTTGTTGTTTATATGATTTGGTTTTTTAGTGCATATATCAGCAACTGTTCTCGTCCATGAAGTGCTTGCATTTTGCACGTTAGCCGAAATATGGGATTTAGGAAAAGTTGGTCAGATTTATATTCTTTTCTCAATGTCCTTTTAACTCCCCTCACACACGATCACACATCCATCTACAGATCTCCCTCACCTCTCGGCCCCTTTACCTATTGCATTCCTTTTCTTATTCTTTTATTTTCTAACAACATAGAAAAAACAAAGGATAAATATTCTCTTACATTAAAATTTATAAAGAAATAATTACTAGACCAGACACGCGGAGAATTTTAAAATCTCGAGTCAAGCAACATAACAGTCAAACTCGAATTTTAACGCTTTAAATTTGGGTTTTTATGCACTAAGTGTTTAATTTAAGCGAATTTATTTGCTCTGTTTTCATGTTAAATTGATGTGTTATCTATGAAGAATTTACTGGTGGTCATATAGGCTCATCATGATAAAAGAATTATATTACTGATGGTTGTAAAGGCTCATCACAACTTTAGTAAATCGATTGATCACTGGTTTCTTTATGTTATTTTTGATACATACAATTTGCATGTTTACTGTTAGATTTAAATTTTTTTAACATGTGCAGCCTTATCGAGTGTTTCATCGAGATACTAATCTCTATATTAACTAAATTTTAGATTAAGCATAGGTGGTGTAGTGGCTCGGTGTGAATGGCAAGTGCTCGGACATAATGCTATTTATTTAAATTCAATTTTTTGTTCTAGTTGTGCAATTTTTAATGAATACTTTGATGACACTTAAGGATATGTTTAAATGCTGATTATGCTTAAATTAATGCATATTACACGTTCGTAGGTTTCACCAAAATGTTTGGACACGTAAATGAAATTCCGCGATTACTGTCCAAAAATTTCACTTTCTGTCCTTTAGTTCTAAATACTATAACTTGAGCTATACTTGGAGTTTTGACTTAAGATCAGTGGGGTTTGAAAGCTCTACAAGTCTTTTGTCTAAAGAACTTGGAATGTTTCTCATAGCCTGTTCGATGAGTTTACTATAAGAAATTTACCAAACTAGGACAGTGACTCCCAGTTTCAGTTGACAGTCAATTACGTTGCGCCATTTGACATACTATAAGAATTTTACCAAACTGCGACAGTGACTCCCGGTTTCAGTTGACAATCAATTACGTCGCGCCATATGACATACTAAAAGAAATGGTTAAGCTCTGAAATTTAAGTAATGTTCCTTAGATTGTTAAGTATCCACATGCTAAAAATCACGATTTTACAAGAAAGCTAAATCGATTAATCTATTTATTGCGATTCAGCAACTTAACACATTCTATGTCTCGACCTATTTAATTTGCTATTTCTTTCCAGTTTTCTACTATCATTTTATATAAAATGTTTTGAGAAGTCTTATTTGAAACAAAAACCATAGAGTCAAGAATAGAAAATGAGTTTTTGGTGTTTCTCCGAGTTGAGAAAATCTAGAGTATTACATTCAATCTTTGGAGATAGAATAATAATAATAATATTATATTATTTGATTTTCTGTAAAGCCATTTGTATACGAGTCTTTTGGTTTTTAACGAGCGCCCACACGCTAGTGCAATTGAATCTTATAAAAATATTATAGAAGGCATGGAGGTTAAGGCTTTCGGTTGTAGTGCAGATCAATTATTTTTTATTAAAGCACATTCAAAGGTAATCAATCCACTAAAACACATAGTTGATCTGGGTTTTAAAAATTTCAATTGTTTTCAATTTGCAATAGATCTGATTTTAATTTGATTCAGGCATCTCATATCAATATTTGGCAGGTAGTGTGAAGAATCAATTCCGACAAATGGTATCATAGTTGGTTTCTAATTATTTATTGACCGTATGAATTCATATTTGCAAGTAATAGTAAGAGCGGTATCAGGGTTTATATAATTTATTGTTATTATTGTGATTATATTGTTTTTGAATATCACTATAACAACGAGGGTCTATAGCGGCGACACTTATTGCGACGACACAAAGTCGTCTCTATTGATTCTACACAGTAGAGACGACAAAGAAATGTCGTCGCAATATACGCAAAACTTATTGCGACGACATATGTCGTCGCCATAGAGTATATGTCGTCGCTGTTACGTAGACCCTATAACGACGTCTTTCCATGGCGTCGCCACTAAGATTTGGAAACGGCGGGAACAAATGGCGGCATTTTGATGCATAAATAGCGACGACACATGTCGTCGCAATTGAGTTGCGGATGATGCTGTAAGTCACGTGAATCATGAATTTTCTCGTAAAGTGTGATGAGGTCTATAGCGACGACCTATGTCGTCACTATATATCTACATCAATTTAAGCGAGAAAATTGGCGCCCAATTGTTATCTATAGCGACGACATAAGTCGTCGCTATACTTATATGGATCATTTTTGCAGACACGTGACTTATTAATTTTCTCGTAAAATGGGAATGATCCTTTAGCGACGACCTTTATCTATAGCGACGACATTGTCGCCGCTATAGACTCTTCTTTATCTTCTTCCCATCTCCGCATTTCCGTATTGTAGACTACATCCAAAAAAATTTCTTCTCCATCTCCGCATCTCCCCGGTCATTTGCATTTCTATTATTTTCCTTCATAATCATCTTCTTTATAGTTCATTTCTTCATCTCCATTTATTATCAGTACTGTATTTGTAAGCATATAGTATTTTTCAAGTATGGATATTGATAAAAGTTGGACAACAATTAGAAATCGCACAAAATCTGCAGATTTTCGGAACGGTTTGCAAGCATTTATAAACATGGCGATGCCATATGTTAACGACAGAGGAAGGATTAAATGTCCGTGCAAAAAATGTTTAAACGGTCTCGCACATCCATTGGAAATTGTCGAGGCTCACATATTTCGTAATGGTTTTGTAGAGAGTTATGTCACTTGGATATATCATGGCGAGATCGATGTTCGTACTGAGAATGTGTATAGACAGAATGAGTGAGATGGTGTGGAAGATGAGATGATGGATGTAATAGACGACGTAGTTGGTGATGAGCATGCAGGTACAAGCACCGATGGTTACTATGACGAACTGTTTCAAGCTCTCCATTCAAAACTGTACCCGGGAGTTTCATCATTTTCATCTCTAAATTTTTTAGTCAAGTTGATACATATTAAAGTTATGAACAAATGGACGAACAAGTCTGTCGATGATCTTTTGAAATTGCTGAAGTTAGCATTCCCAAACATGAACCTGGTTGACTCTCACTACGAAGCTAAGAAGCTGATGACGAAGCTTGGTTTGGGTTACAAATCTATTCATGCCTGTAAGAACGACTGTGCACTGTTTTGAGGTGAACATGCTAATAGACAAACTTGCCCGATTTGCCAGGAAAGTCGTTGGGTGCACACTTCTGGGAAAGTGAACGGGAAGAATGTTCTGCATAAGGTGTTGCGATATTTTTCCTTGACCCCCAGACTAAAACGTATGTTCGCGACGAAGGATACTGCAAAATTTATGAGGTGGCACAGTATATGAAGGTCTATGGACGATGATGAAATGCAGCATCCCGTTGATGGAAAGGCATGGTGGGATTTTGACATGAAACATCCACTGTTAGCAAGTGAGATCAGGAATGTCAGGTTAGGTTTGGCTGTAGACGGATTCAATCCATTCGGTGACATGAGTCTGTCGTACAGCATGTGGCCAGTAGTTGTAACAGTTTACAACTTGCCACCATGGTTATGCACGAAGCCCGAATACTTCATGCTTACTCTGTTGATACCTGGTCCTAAAGCACCGGGTAAGGACATTGATGTATTTTTACGATTATTAGTGGACGAGTTGAAGGAGTTGTGGGCTGATGGGATTGACACGGGAGACGGTGGAACCAACAGCAAGTCGGAATTCAGACTGCGTGTAGCTTTGTTGTGGACTGTTAACGATTTCCTAGCGAGATGTAGTTTGTCGGGTTGGAGTGGTCAGGGGTACAAGGCATGTCCGACGTGCAACGAGGATACTCCTTTAGTCCGTGTGATAGGTAAGACAGCTTATTTGGGTCATCGTCGGTTCCTGTCATCTAGGCATCATTTTCGGAACAATTTAGACTTCGATGGGAGGACAGATAGGCGAACACCTCTGCGTCGGTTAACGCCTATAGACATTTTAGCACAGTTAAGTTGTGTCAGATATAGAAGTCCAGGAAAGCACCCAAATTACGATGGTGCTACAATTCGGAGAAGTGATGACGAGCTCAATTGGAGAAAAAAGAGCATTTTCTATGAGTTGCCGTATTGGACTTCTACATAGCTCAAACATAACATCGATGTCATGCACGTAGAGAAGAATGTTTGTGATAGCTTGCTCGGCACAATTATGGATGATCCATTCAAATCAAAAGACACAGTCAATGCGAGGCGCGATCTGATGCAATTAGAGGTCAAAAGGGAATTGCACTTGTATCAGAACGGGAATAGGTGGATGAAGCCTGCCGCATGTTACACCATGTCGTCTTCAAATCGTAAGAAATTTTGTAAATTTATCCGATCGGTTGAGTTTCCAGATAGCTTCGCTTCTAATCTTTGGAAGAATATTGCTCCAAATGACAGCCGTATTATCGGGTTGAAGTCACATGATTGCCATATTACCATGCAACGGTTATTACCAGTCGGATGTAGAGCGTTCTTGAATAAAAAAATTTCCACGGTAATTATTGAACTGTGCACGTTCTTCAGAAAGCTTTGTGCAAGAACACTAAAGGTTAGCGACATGATAGCATCCCACGATCACCTTGTACTCATTCTCTGTAAGTTGGAACGGATATTTCTGCCAACCTTCTTCGACATCATGATTCACCTCGTAATGCATTTACCAGAATAGGCAATCCCTGGAGGTCCGGTGCACAGAGATGGATGTATCCATTCAAGCGATACCTGAAGAAATTGAAGGGCTACGTCAGAAATCGAGCTCAGCCCGAGGGATCAATAGCTGAAGGGTATGTTGTGGACGAGGCATTGACTTTTTCTTCGAGGTACTTCGAGGACATAGGGACAAGGTTCGACCGACCAGACAGAAAGGAGGATGCTATTGTTCCACAGACACAACTTTCTATTTTTCAGTCATAGTGTCACCCACTTGGAAAGAAGTCACCAATGATGTTTCCTACTCAAGTTCGAAATCAAGCAATTTTTTAAGTCCTGAACAACTGTTATGAAGTTGAGCCATTCTTGCAGTAAGACGGCGTTAATTCTTGATTATTATTCCTTTATCTCGAATTAACTTTATCATTTGAAACAAACTAATGAACTTTGATCTTCAATACTTTGTTCAGAGAACATAGACAGGAACTACTGAACAATGGCTGTCCAAACATCGAACTAGTGCACAGAAGAGACTTTCACGGTTGGTTCTACAGAAAGGTAAACGAACATCGACTGAATAAAATTGCAAGTTTTCAACATAATTGCTTTCAATAACTGAGAATAATTCTCGTCATGCAGCTATATGCAATGCGCCAAAGCCACAACCATCAAGTTTCTCAAGAGTTATTTGTGTTGGCCAATAGATGTTACCAACAGGTTATGTCATACACGGCTTGTGTTGTCAATGGTTCGTGACATATGATTGTGATATTCGAAGAAAAACTCAAAATAGTGGTGTGTCCGTCCCAGGGATTGGGGGTGAGATTTACTACGGGCAGCTGCAAGATATACTGGAGCTACAATATGGACTGAAACTTTCAGTTTATCTGTTCCGATGCAAGTGGTTTAGGTGTGATGGAAGACGGATGGTAATTGAGAATAACGTTACCAGTATTGACATCAGTGCAGAGGCGTTCAAGGATGATCAGTTCATACTTGCTAGCCAAGCACAACAAGTGTCAACATTGAAGATCCATCTCGTGGTCCGAACTGGCGAGTAGTACAAATTATCCATCACAGGAGCACGTGGGACACAGTGAAAGCTAACATCACAGAGATTGACCTGCTCCACAATAACTACTCTTCTGATTTATCTCTAGTCGTTGATCTTGGCAACATAGAGCATGTATCCTTGCACCAGGATGATGATGAAGCTGATGAGATTGAAGCATCGGTTATCAGGAGAGCCTCGTCACATACTGCAGGAGAAACTTCGTTTATAAACGACGATGATGTTGAAGACGATACAAATGCAGAATACGAGGATGGCGAAACATCGAGTGAAATCAATAAGGACGTCAGTGATGATGATAAGGATCAATCGTATCATGATAGTGAATCAGATTGAAATATTATTGTGCGTCACTAAATTTTATGAAATTAATTTATAAAAATGCATGTTCAAATTGTTGTTACTGTTTTCGGCTTGAATGTTTGTCATTCATACTATCATTGCTATTGGTCAAAATGTAGGACAAAAAAGTTATTCAATTGTACAAAAACATGCTACTGGGGACCATTATATCTAACATTGTAAAACTTGAAGGACTTATGTTGCAAATAAATTGGATGAAATTGAACTAAAAGAAAAATTATGAGGACCCAAATAAAAAATGTTTAAAGTTGAATGACCTAACTGCAAAAGTGTTTAAAGTTGAATAACCCAAATAAATATTAAATATTACAAATTACAAATTAAATATTAAATATTAAAAATTATTATTGATAATTTTAAATATCAATAATATTAAATAATAAAAATTATTGATAATATGAAATATTAAAAATTATTGATAATATTAAATATTAAAAATTATTTCAATTTAAAAATTCCCTTCAAATGAGATATACCATTCAGTCATCTGTATAGTATCGTCAATAGCGGCGACATTTGTCGTCGCTATTACCTATAATAATTGTCGTCAGATTGTTGATCAATAGCGACGACATATGTCGTCGCTATTGTTCTAAAAAAATGGGCGCCACGTTTTAGGCGCGTTGTCTTAAAAGCTGAAAAAAATGTCGTCGCTTTAGAGATCAATAGCGACGACATATGTTGTCGCTATAGAGTCAGACGTTTTAATTCACGTAGAACTTTCTTCTTTTCCATTTTGCCTCTGCTTGTTCTCCTTCCAGCCGCCATTCGCCTGAGTTATATAGGCAATTTTTCAAATCTAAAAACTATTTTGAAGTAGAGTCGTCACAGCTGCGTCTGCCTCTTCGCTGTGCGTCCTCGCTGCCAGTCGCTGCGAATCCTCGCCTCGCCGCCATTCGCCCACTGGAGACAGTACCGCCAGAAACTTGGCTTGGACCAAGTACTTCATTCAACAAATTTAATTTCTGAACCAAGGTCTCATTTCTTCATTTGCCTGACATTCAACAAAATCAGTTCAAATTGCCATTGATGTAGCTTTCTCAATTTGATTTTACTTTTGTTTGGTAATTTTTGTTTTATTGTTGTTGAAAATGCCTACGGAACAACGGATTTCTGGTTGGGCTGTGATAGTTTCAACCTTGGATCATTAAAATAGATCACATGGGAGGATTAGAACATTTTAGAGGTTCAGTGTTTAGCTAGTTTTATTGGTGTTGGAACATGTTAATGTACTATGTAGTTTAATGTGAAAAATGTTTATATTATTTTGCATGTGTGTAGTACTGATTGCGGTTGAACTGATTTTGGATAATTACATATTAAAAAATTTGGATAATTACATATTTTGTTTGAATTTGTTGGCTGTCTGTTCTTGAGGTTTACTTTGAAGGTTGATAATTAAATGATTATTTCATTTTAGGTTAGATGATGGTTAAATGAAGGTTGTTTTTTAGGGATGAATGTTGGACGAAGGTTGAATTTTAGGTTGAATGAGGTTGAATTTTAGGGGCATAGTTGACATTATCTTATTCAAATTCAAATTTTGACATAAATTCAAAGTTTAGGGACTTATTTTACATAAAATAAGTTTAGGGACCAATTCATCAATCAAATTAAACTTATTCAAAATTTGACAAAAATTCATAGTTTAGGGACTTATTTTACATAAAATAAGTTTAGGGACCAATTCATCAATCAAATTAAACTTATTCAAATTTTCACATACATTCAAAGTTTAGGGACTTCTTTACAATAAAATAAGTTTAGTGACCAAAGTGAAATAAAATATAATAACTTCAAAATTTTCTCATAAATTTAAAGTTTAGGGACTTATTTGCAATAAAATATGTTTAGGGACTAATTTGAAATTAAATATAATAAATTCAAATTTTCCTATAAATTCAAAGTTTAGGGACTTATTTGAAATAAAATAAGTTTAGGGACTAATTTGAAATTAAATATAATAAATTCAAATTTTCCTATAAATTCAAAGTTTAGGGACTTATTTGAAATAAAATAAGTTTAGGGACTAATTTGAAATTAAATATAATAAATTCAAATTTTTCCATAAATTCAAAGTTCAGGTACTTATTTGAAATAAAATAAGTTTAGGGACTAATTTGAAATTAAATATAATAAATTCAAATTTTCCCATAAATTCAAAGTTTAGGGACTTATTTGCAATAAAATAATTTTAGGGGCCAATTTGAAATAAAATATAATAAATTCAAAATTTTCCATAAATTCAAAGTTTAGGGACTTATTTGCAATAAAATAATTTTAGGGACCAATTTGAAATAAAATATAATAAATTCAAATTTTCCTGTAAATTCAAATTTCAGGGACTTATGTGCAATAAAATAAGTTTAGGGACCAATTTGAAATTAAATATAATAAATTCAAACTTTTACATAAATTCAAAGTTCAGGGACTTATTTGCAATAAAATAAGTTTAGGGACCAATTTGAAATTAAATATAATAAATTCAAAGTTTAGGGACTTATTTACAATAAAATAAGTTTAGGGACCAAATTGAAATAAAATATAATACATTCAAATTTTTACATACATTCAAAGTTAGTATGACTGACGTGATGTTCGCAATTATGTCATGTGTTAGTATGACTGACGTGATGTCGCACGGAGGTGATGGTGTAGGAGATCCTCCACAGCAGCCATCTCACCGGCTCCCTTCGGCCTGCGAGTCTGGTAAGACTTTTCGTTCAAATTGTAATTATTTATTATTTTATACATATCGTTGAAAATCGTATGATCAATACAATTTACAATTTTTTCATTTTCAGCACCCTCGCCAAAGCGACGGGGTATCCCTCGAGGCATCAACCTTGAGATGGTTTGGCAGGCTAACGGGAAGATGCCACGCACAATGCAGCCGATCGAAAATAATGCGAAGTACTTCACGCGCTTGGTTGGGAACCAAGTGAGATTCACCGTGCCCCCGTGCTACCCTTTATGGACAGAGGTTCCAGAGGAGCAGCGGGCACGGTTACGTAGCATTATCGAGGTATGAACTTAATTAGTTTTGTTATTAGTACACTTAATAAATACTTGTTTCACGACTTCTACATTAACGTATTTTTTTTTCACTCTTGCAAAGCTACTTCGATATGCAGGGCGATCGGTCGCCCGACGAGTACCGGGCAGTATGTGCCGCAGTAGATCGTCTGGCGGCTGATCGTTATTGCGATTACAAACTCAAGGCGCATAATCACTTAAAAGCGCATTGACCGAGCCGACCATACGGCGAGATGTCCGCCGAGGACTGGCAGAAGTGTATTGACTTCTTCACCAGTCCTACTTTCGTGGTACGTATTGTTTATATATTGTTTACGATATTTTATATACTTTTTTAACTAATGTATTTTTTGCTAATCAATTATATGTTATACCTTCAGGAACGGTCCTCCAAAAATAAAGCCAATCTGGGTAAGGCTAAATACCCGAGCGTGCAGGGGTCGAAGAGCTTCTCTGCCACGCGTTACGATCAGGTACAACATATAAATTTTCAATATCATTATACATATCTTCACTACATTACGTAAAAATGTATACTAACTACATTTCACATTTAAATTGTCGTAGCGGGACCCCGAGACCCAGAAGTTGTTGGGGATTATTGATTTGTTCCGGACGTTTCACACCTTCCAGGATGGCAATTGGTGAACCCGCAGGCGGCTGGTGACTATGTGAGAATTTTTAAATTATGTTAATATAATTTTATCTGACATGCATGATATTATTATTTATTATTATTTTTTCACTGAACAGGATAAACTTGTTGAGTTGAGAAAGACTCAACATACACAAGTCGCCTCCAATAGCACGTCGTTAGACGACGTGCTATTGCAAAGGAGGTTTTCGGAGAACGACGAGGTCACGTCCGTGGGGTTGGCCGGGTTCCGAAGGGCACCTCTCCCTTACTAGATTCGACTGCTGCATTGTTTGCCTCACAAGGAACTTCCCATCAGTCCTCTGCAGACCCCCAGAATAACGATCTTCGGTTTGCCATGTACCAGGATCAGCTACGCCAAATGCAGCGTGAAATTGAGTTTCTGAAAAGTAAAATACCAGTTGTGCCTGCAGAGGAGGAGGAGAACGGGGACGAGGATGACGGTTTGGAGGGTCTGTAGATGTTTATAATTTTTTATATATTATTTATATTATTTGAAAATAAATTTTTTTTTTTTAAAAAAATTCAAAACATTTATAGCGGTGACACTGTCGTCCCTGTAGTAAATTAAAACAATTAGTAATAGCGACGACAGAGTCGTCGTTATATGAGAAGGACGTATGGCGACGAGATAATGGTCTCTATTATTTTGTATTATAGCGACGACTTTTGCGATGACTTTGTCGTCCCTTTATATCTGTTTTCGAGATATGGTCACGACACTGTTGCGAAGATATCGTCGTCGCTATAGATACAAATTTATATAGAGACGACATAATGTCGTCGCTATATCTCTAGAGACACTAACTTGTTGCGGCGACATTTAGCGATGACTTTGTCGTTTCTAAAAAATTAAAGAGACGACTTCTGAGTATTCAGCGACGACATATGTCACCGCTATTGACCTCATTTCTTGTAGTGTATATAGTTTATGACTTTAGAAACTTTTGGTGTTGAATCTGTATTAAGTTTTAGGGAGCCGCTATTTTCATCTACCATTCTTATATATTTATCTACTTTTTTGTTTTCTATATTACATATTTAAATTTATGTAAAATTATTTAAATAGACAAGAATAAAACGAAATAAAATCTATCATTCTAAATTCATTTACTAATATTTATCCTCATTAAATGCTTTTGGACTTTTTATTTTCTTTTAGACTTTACGTTTAACAAAAACCTTAATATTCATAAAACATCTTCTTCAACTAAAATAAAAAAAAAATAATGGAAGAGGCAATATTAGAGCAAATACATACACACATAGTAATATACGAAGAAGACTATGAAAATTTAAGGGTTTTCTTATTTCTAATCTCATCTCGTAGTTTTATTTTTTTGGTTTGATTGAAATGTGATTGTTGAGCAATTCCTCCATTCTTCCATTCTTTCTTGATGTTTTTACTTTTTTGGGTGAGATTTTTTTATGTGGTAGATTGTAGATATATGCTGATTGTGTTAAACAATTTACTCTTTGTAAGTTTTGTGATAATCTTTATAAGTGGTGAGCTTTATTGATGTAACGATGATAGATGTTTTGCCTTTCTTTTATTTTAACAAGGATAAATTTATAGTGTGGTAGATATATAAAAGTGGTGTGGATAAATAGTGTTTAAATGAATGAATTTAATAAAGATAATGTTGTAATGTAATGGAGATGAATATAGTACTTTTAAATTTTTTTAAAATTTTAATAATGATATATTTAGAGTGAGATAGGTATATAAGAACTTTGGATATAACTAACTACTCTCTAGTTTTATCGACTCTTGTATCTTTTAAAATGGATGAATTACGACTCAATAATTTCTCTTTTCTTCTGAATACCAAAGCAATAGAAAATTGTGACCATGAATGGGGATGTAGAATTTCGTAATTATTTTTCAATTATTTTTGATTTGATGAACGGAGGACATGATCAAATTGAACTAGGAACAAGGGGACTTTGTTTGCAAATAATTAAAATTAGTTGGAATATGTTGTAATATTGTTCAATATATAATGAGAAATGATTTGGATTAATCAAACATCTATGAGAAGATTTCAAATTGGTGGGAAAATACCCAGAGCAAAACATGGAAAAAACTAAAATGGAACAGCCATTTTTAAGCTTGGCAATTGCCCAGCCTTGTTTTAGGACTGCAAAAGCCTTTTTGACTGAACTAGGCGATCACCCAGTACAAATATTTGTGACCATTGCATTTAAATTTCTGACAGCGTTTTGAATGGTTTTGACACCTGTTGGCTTGGTTTTGGCACCTATTCGTGCATTAGAATTAATATTATATATTTATGGATAGTTTTCATGTTGGAAAATACACAAACTTACATTCAAATCAAAGATCATAACCCATATTTCTTAAAGTGTTCTTCAAGTTCTTAGTGCTTGATTTGAGCTTGGATTCAATGTTTGTTTACTCCTGAAAACTATTTGTCATTAAAGCCTTCAAGTACTCATCCCGGTGGCGGAAAATATCGTTTGAGGACAATGATTATACATTGTGTTCGAACCTTTCTTTTGGTGGATTTTCATTTGTTGTTTCGTGTTTGTTCTTTATCATCATATTTTTAACAACAATCTCAAACGATATTAGAGATGAAAAACGAGACTACCCTGACGACAATCAAAATGATGAATCAAGACCTTGTAAGGCTTGATAGATATGATGGGACTAACTTAACTAGATAGAAGGAC
This sequence comes from Forsythia viridissima, assembly GCA_030279155.1. Taxonomy (NCBI): domain Eukaryota; kingdom Viridiplantae; phylum Streptophyta; class Magnoliopsida; order Lamiales; family Oleaceae; genus Forsythia; species Forsythia viridissima. The sequence goes on from CM059042.1 coordinate 33,365,354, forward strand.
AAGTTGAAATTCCTCCTCACCACTTTGAAGATCTTCTATATTTTGGATCCGAATTTAGCACTATTATCAGAACCAAACCCAGGTGATACTGATGCAATAAGGTCATAAAGGAAGAACAGACAAGAATACGTGTTTATATGCAGATGACATATCTTGAATGCTCTCTCTGATCACCTTTATGATCTCTACACAAACACTACTTTGGCAAAAGAGATGTGGAATGCATTGAAAAATAAATACAAGGCTGAGGAGAAAGATACTAAAAAGTTTTTGATTTTAAATATCTTGATTTCAAGTTTTTGGATAACGTGCCATTGTTAGGACAAGTACATGAGTTGTAAATTATTGTTAATAAAATAAAGTCCGTGAAGATTGAAATTTCTGAAATTTTCTAAGTTGGTGCAATTACTGTTAAGTTGCCACCATCATGGAAAAGGTTATAGGAAGAAAATTCTTCACAGTTTCGAGGATTATTCTTTGGAAGAGATTCAAAAATATCTTCATATTGAAGAAGAGCCAAGGGCACAAGATGGGAATGAACATTCTCATGAGGACACTTCCAAAGCCCATGCCGTAGATCAAGTTGACAAATCAAATAAGGATTCTATGAAGAGAAAATCCTCAAACTCCAACAAAGATATCAAGAACAAGAAAATATCCAAGGTTTCTTGTTATGTGTGTGGCAAATTCGGACCATTATGCTTGGGAGTGTAGGAATCGCAAACAACCAAAACAAACAGGCAAAATGAACTCCATTGACACCGACAATATTGTTGCTACTGTAAGCATTGTCAATGCCGATAAAGAAAAAGTTCAAAGATGGTGGTATGATCCTTTTGCCACCATACATATTTGCTATGATAGGTCTCTCTTCAAAACCTATCAAGAGGTGGATGATGAACGCATTCAAATGGGTAATCAAGTTCAATCCAAAGATGTTGGCAAATGAAGTGTGGACTTACATTTCACATCCGACAAGAAGATCAAATTCATAAATATTTTATATGTACTAGATATAAATAGAAATCTTTAGCGTTGGCAATGGGACAGGTCGGGGCCGGGGCGGCCATCCCCGTCTCCGTCCCCGCCCCCGCCACGTTGGGGATTTCTTACCCCCATACCCGTCCTATTACCCGCTTAGGGCGGGGTCGGGGCGGGTCGGGGCTGGGTATTGCCCCGTTTACTGTCTCGATTTTTTTAATATTTTTTTTAACATTACTTTATAGAAAATTATGATTTATGAATGACATTCATGCGGTGACTGAAAAACATTTGTAAATCAAATTGGACGTCACAAAAATACAAAATTCACATTGTTATAAAAAAAATAAATTAATGAGATGGGTCGCCCCGTACCTGCCCCGGGGCGGTTTTATCTTCCCGTACCCGTCCCAAATGCCCGATTGTTGGGGCGGGTATATTTTTAACGGGGCGGGACGCGGGTCGGGGCGCGGGTCACGGGTAATTTTACCATCCCTAGAAATCTTGTAGTGGAGATTTGTTGAGAAAACTGAGAATTAAGTCTGTATATGAGGAAGACAAACTTATACTTTCTCTAAGTGGTGTATTTGTTGGAAAAGTCTATTCTAGTGATGGAATGGTCAAAATTTGTACTGTTGAAAATGATATTAAAAAAACTACAAATTTGAATTATGTTGTTGAGTCTATTTCTTTATGGTATGACAGATTATGACATATTGGTTATTCTACTTTAAAAAGAATGATAAAAACCAAATATGATTTCATGTAAAAACATAGAACATAATAAATGTAAATTATGTGATAAGTCTAAGATAATTAAGAAACATTTTCATAGTGTTGAAATGACCTCTAATTTATTAGACTTAATTCATTCTAATATATGTGAATTAACTTGAATGTTAACTAGATGATGTAATAAATACTTCATAACATTCATAGATGATCATCCTAGGTTTTGTCATATCTACTTGATGAAATATAATGATGAAGCTTTTAGTATGTTTAAGATATACAACACCGAATTAGAAAACCAATTAAATGAAAAGATAAATATTCTTAGAAGTGATAGATGAGGTGAATACTTCTACAAGGAATTTAACTTTTTGTGTGAATAATATGGCTTAATATATCAATGTAGTGTACCTAGAACTCCCGAACAAAATAGTTTGGTAGAGAGAAAGAATTGGATATTAATTGAGATGACAAATGCTATGTTATTAAGCGCTAAGTTGTCATTTGATTTATGAGGTGAAGATTTGTTAAGTGCGTGTCACATAGTTAATATGATTCCTTCTAAAATATTTAAGATTTTCTCCTATGAATTGTGGAAAGAAAGAAAACCAAACATTGGTTATTTCAAAGTGTAAGGGTGTCTTGCTTATTGCAAGAACACAGATCCTAAAAGGACTAAGTTGGGTCCTAGACGGATCAAGTGCGCTTTTGTAGGATATGCTCAAAACAACAAGATATATCGTTTATTAAACATGGAAACCAATGTCATAATTGAATCCCGAGACGTAGAGTTTTTTTTAAGAATTTGTTATCTTTGGATAATAATTCTCTAAGGGAATCTCAAGTGGAGACTCCTAGTTCTACAAGATCACAAGTAGAAACACCTTCCGATGTTGTTGATACAATTGAACATCGTAGATGCAAAAGAACTCGAAAGGATAAAGTATTAGGACCAGTTGAAATTGATTCTCAACTTATTTCGTTCTATTTTATTCAGAAAAAATGAGAAGAGTGTTACAAGAACTATTCCATATGTTCTTCGAGTGGAAACCGATCATAAAACTTATCGAGAAGCAATGTCATCGAGGGATTGTATCTTTTGGAAAGATGCTATAATTAATGAAATAGATTCAATAACGTCAAACAATACTTGGGAACTAGTTGATTTACCATCTGGCTAACAAACTATAGGTTGTAAATGGGTATTTAGGAAGAAGTACGATGCAGACGATACTCTTAATACTTTTAAAGCTAGTCAAGTGGCCAAAGCATATCAACAAAAATAAGGAATAGATTACTTTGACACGTATGCACCAGTTGCATGAATAACATTGATTATGATTTTATTGGCTTTAGCTTCTATTTATGATTTGCATATACATCAAATCGATCTTAAAACAGTGTTCTTCAATGAGGATCTCGATGAATATTTTTATATGGAACAACCGGAATGTTTTGTTCAACCTAGAAATGAACATAAAGTATGCAAATTAGTAAAATCATTATATGGATTAAAACAAGCACCAAAGAAATTGTACGAAAAATTTAAGTTATTTGGATTTAAACGTAATAGTGTTATATATTCAAAAGTTTGTGATAATTATATTATACTTATTTGTTTATACGTAGATGATATGTTGATTGTAAGCAATCAAATGCAAGGTATAAAAGAAGCAAAGATGTTTCTATTTTCCACGTTCAAAATGAAAGATCTTGGTGAAATAGATACTTTATTAGGTATCAAATGCAAGGTATAAAAGAAGCAAAGATGTTTCTATCTTCCACGTTCAAAATGAAAGATCTTGGTGAAATAGATACTTTATTAGGTATCAAGGTCACTAAGACTAGTGGGGGTTATATATTGAGCCAATCACATTATGTTGAGACTGTGATCAACAAGTTCAATTATTTGAACATCTAAGAGGTAAATACTCCATTTGATCCAAGTTTGAGACTTGTAAAGAATGATGAAAGAGTAATATCACAACTTGATTATGCAAGTGTCCTAGGGAGTCTTATGTATATGGTGCAATACACAAGACCCGACATAGCATTTGCAATTAGTAAACTTAGTAGGTTTACTAGCAATCCAAGTGAAGAACATTGGAAAACTATCTGAAGGGTTCTTGATTATTTGAAGAAGACCAAGGATCTAGGACTACAATATTCTAAATTTTCGACAATCCTAGAAGGATTTACCAATGCTAGTTGGATATCTAGCGTATGAAAGAATAAATCCACATTTGGTTGGGTGTTGACTTTTGGCGAAGGTGTGGCTTCTTGGAAATCCAAGAAACAAATGTGCATTACACACTCAAGTATGGAATTAGAATTTGTAGCATTGGCTGAAACCGGAAAAGAGGGAGCATGGCTTAGAGATTTAATGTATGAAATCCCTTTGGGAGAGAAGAATAATTCTTCTATATCTATATTGTGTGATAGCTAAGCCACGTTAGTTACAATGAAGTGTATAATGGTAAGTATAGACAAGTGAGTTTAAGACATGACTGTGAGAAAATTAGTTAAAGATGGAATAATTTAACTCATTTATGTGAAGTCAAATGAGAATTTGATTGATTTGCCTACTAAACCCCTCACAAGGGAGTTAGTGCGGACAACAACTAGTAGGATGGGGTTGAAACTCCGTAACTAAATCCACCAATGACGGCAACTACCTAACTATACTAACAAGTACACTTCAGGTTCAAAGGGTAACTAAAAGTCATTTGATAAGTGGATATGTTCATTGCTTATTCTTTTCTTAAACTCTATCCTATGTTATAAGTGCTGGTTGTCACGAAAAGGAGGGATATGTTTCTATAGCTCTTAATAAAGTTTAGATCATTGGAGCAAGATATCTCTAAAAGTGACAAAGATATTGTAAGAACTTTACCTATATGAACTTCGGGGTGGTGCACCACAAATTACAATTTTAATACATTGTTTATTAACATCTAACATGCAAGCTTATTTATTTGTTTTTGAATCAGATTAACAATGAGCACATATATTGAAGGGAATAATTCCGTAATAGTTATGTTAGATCATGTTTGGTTAAGTTCTTTTTTTTAACTTTTTTTTTCAAACTTTTTTCAACCACATATTTTGTGGGACCCACAACTTTTATTAACTTTTCAACTACATATTATATCAACTTTTATAAAAAACTCTTAAAAAACTACTTTTAAACTATACAAAACTAGCACTTAATTCACATACATGTGTTCCAATTACTTTAATTCAGTAACAATGTATTTAATTTAGTAACAATTACGTTAATTTCTAGAAATTGAAGGGAATAATTCAATAACAATTAAGTTAAAAATTACGTTAATTCAGTAACCATTATGTTAATATATTAATTGCACTATATAAATTTCTGTTGTGTCATTAACAATCAAAATGATAATATAATAAATATATTATACAATGAACACTTTGTTTGATCCACAAGCTAATCTATATTTTTATAATTGTTTTCGATAAATGATACTAATTGTAAATGATGTTACTAAAAGCATAACACATATTATTATCATGGACCATTTTCATTATAGTTTAGTGTGTAGTATCTAATCCAATTTCATTTCAGTAATGATTTAGCAACAATTTTGGATAATCGTATGAATATATCAGTGTTGTAGTGATTCATATAGTTTAATAGTTCAATTTGTTATTTTAATTTTTTAGATTTCATCAAAAATTCAAATAACCAAAACACTGAATACAAATTATATCAGATACCTACTTGATGAACTCTTCTTAATGTTAAAATTTTAGTTTCAACAATTAAGAAATTATCGTCAATGGTAAATGTTACGAATCTGACACGTCTATGAAAAACTTCTTGCCATGTAGTAACAAGTTATGAGTCACAACATTCATTTTATTCACAAGGGTTCAACCATGTTCTAGACAATAAATGACTGTAAATACTTGGAAAATGTTCCGATATAAGGATATATGATGTTGTAAATATATTTCCGGGTACAATCTTCTGTAATAGAGACGACGTACCCAGAAACCTAATTATAAAACTATCTTTTGTGAAGACGTCTAGAAATATGGTTTTTGAAATTTAAATTTGGAGATGATTATGGGATGATAGTCATCCATCTCCAAGGAAAGTAACGGCCGCACCAAAATAGATTTTGAAATACTATTTAGTATATTTTTTTTTATTTCTTGCATTTATGTTAATAACTCCATTTGTTAAACCACAATCAATTGGATGGCAATCTGGGCTTTAACATGGAACTGAAGTATTGGGCAAGAATGTGGCCAAATTGAAATTCTAGTTAATTTGTAATTATATTTTGGGATTTTTCCACAAATAAACTATTAATTAAAAACAATTATAGAAAACCTATATGTTTACTATATTATAAAAATACTGGTATTTAACATTTTTTTTATAATTATTACCGTTATTTTTAAATTACATTTAATACCATAAATAAAAGCTGACTAAACGACAATAATTTTTATCTAAGATTGCATGATTTTTGATTATGTGATTACTCATTATCTGCTTGAAAAAAAATTCTCTCTCCTGACAAAAAAACTTTGCACGGAAATTAATGAATTTTATTGAAAAAAAAAAATCCCTCATCCGAACTTCAGTATGCAACGACGGCTGCGTACAACACAATGTAAGTTTACTTTGAATCCATGTTTCGTTTTGATTATGCTCCGTGATTGTGAGTATATATATTCATATTATTATGTATATTGTTAGTGATTATGGAAGAAGAGGAATGCTAACTAATATGATTTTTGTTACTATTCTTTAATCAATGTTTAGCAATAGATATTATGTGTTATAAATTCATGTAGGATTATATCTTACAAATCCAGTTTTCGTGTATTTTCTTTACATTACGTGTTAAATGTTAAATTGTTACCTTGTATTGCATTGGCTGTTACATTCATTCTTTAGGAGTAATTCAATCTTTAGGAGTAGATGTTATGTGTTCAAAATTTATGTAGGATTATATGTTAAAGTGTATAAGTTACCTTGTGTTACAATGGTTGTTACATTCAATATTTAGAATTTGATGTTACATTCAAACTTTTTATTAGGGGTGAACACGGTTCGGTTTGGGTGGTTTGTGATAAATTTTCAAACCAAACTACTTAAAGCAAATCAAACCACTTCACTTTCGAAACCAAACCAAACCAAACCACTTTTTGCGATTTGGTTCGGTTTAAAACCACGATTTTGTAAACAAAACAAGAAAAAAAATCGAAAAAATTAAATCATAAATATAATTAGTTTTGTGGAAAATTTTCAAACTAAACCACTTCAAGCGGTTTGGAATTTTTCCAAACCAAACCATTTCACTTTCGAAACCAAACTAAACTAAACCACTTTTTGCGATTTGGTTCAGTTTAAAACCACGGTTTAGTAAACAAAAAATAAAAAATATTTATCAAACAAGTTAAATCATAAATATTAGTTTACAATCTCACAATACAACATAAATATTAGTATCAATACAAGACAAAAAATATATTAGCATCAATGCCAACAAAAACAAGATATTACATACCAAAGTTCTACACTTTCAGTTCTAATCCTTATAAGACAACAACATAATAACAATAGTTTAAAATAACCTCTTAGTTGATATTAATTGGCGCAACATCTCCAGTTGTAACACATGATCCATTCTTTGCATAAAAATAAGAATATAGCATATATATTCATTAATTATAATTAAATTATATAAAACTAGTAATAAAAGAAAATGAATAGAAATATTAAATACGATAATACCTTCAATATCTTTCTCTGAATCATTTAATGCTTCAACTTCATCCAAGTATTAACGAATCACTATAGGTTCTTTGTTACTACGCAACCAATTCTTAGTACAAATTACCGCCTCAATCATCTTTGCACTCAACGAACTCCTAAATGAATCAAGAATTTGACCACTAGTAGAGAATGCAGACTCAGAAGCAACTGTCAATATTTGAATGGCTAACACATCTTTGGAAATTTGGGAGACAATCTTGTACTTATTCGCATTCAATTTCTACCAAAGTAATATATCGAAAGGCTCATTGGTCAAATCTTCTCAACAATCATTTAAGTAATCCACCAAATCATTCTTCTAAGCCTGAGCTTCTCGTTCAAGTTTAGCTTGAAAAATTGATGGAATGGATTTGGAAATACCCAAAAGGAGTTTGCGAAGGACTTGAGCTACCAGATTGAGTACCCTCATGTGATGGAGCTAATGATGGATTCAACATTTCCTTATAGCGTCCATATAACATGTGAAGTGTGTTTTCAACTTTCTTGCACAACATGTTTGCAATTTGTACATCATAAATAAGTTCAAACCCAACTTTAAGAAATTCCAACTTGCACATGGGATCAAGAACTGTTGCAATGAACAACAATTGATTAAACTTTTCAAAATTACCCCAATACTTATCATATTTTCTTCTCATACTAATTGTCATGGATCCTATCAAACTATTTGGCTCTTGAGCTAATGTTTTTAACTCCCCATGAATTTCACATATTTCTTGAAAGAAAGTGTTGGACGTTACATATAAAGAGCCACTAATTTTCAAAGTCATATTATAGAAAGTTTTCAAAAATTTGACAAATACTTCTGCTTACTCCCAATCAGCATGCGTTGGTGGTTCATCTATATTTCTCTCATTAGATCTTTCTTTATCAAAGTATTTTGTATAATTTGCATCACTTTCCAAAACATCAAATGCATTTTTAAACTTTATTGCAACCTGTAGCATCATGTAGGTGGAATTCCATCTAGTTGACACATCCAAACACAACAAACCTCGAGACTCAATATTTGCATCCTTGTAACGTTCTCGGAATATTTTTAGTTGTGCTGGGGAAGATCTAGCATACCATACAGCATTACGGATAGATGAATTATCACGACTAATTTCTTTTAAACCACCACAAACTATAAGATCGGGAATGTGGGCACAATACCTCACATGAACCATTTCTTCACCAAGGACTAGACCATGGTTCTTATCCAAAAAACTACTCTTCAATTTCATTATTGCTACGTCATTGGATGTGGCATTATCAACAGTCACACATAAAATCTTATTAATTCTCCAATCATGAAGGCAAGAAATCAACTCCTTTCCTACCATATCACCCTTATGGCTAGGGACTTGGATGAAACTTATGATTCGTTTTTGAAGTCTCCAATCATCATCAACCCAATGAGCAGTCAAACACAAGTAACTAACATTTTGTATCGATGTCCAACAGTCAGTAGTCAAACAAACCCTATGTTTACTTTTCTTTCCTCAATTTATTCTTCTCATCAAGGAATAAACGATATATATTCCTCGCAACTGTCATCCTTGAAGGAAAATCAAAATTTGGGAAAAAATACCTTGTGTAACACTGAAAACCTTCATCTTCTACGTGTCGAAAAGGTAACTCAGACAATATGAAGTACATACTAATCTGTTCTCTCACCCCCTTTTGAGTAAACTTGACAAGTTGTCCACTACTGCCAACACCCTCTAAAACATCATCATTTTTAGAATTAACATAAGTCAATGTTTTTTGCCTTTTGTCTTGAAACCTCTATGGATACTTCTTGCACAAACCCTCAATATGATTTTGCATTGTACTAGTCCCACATTTAGATTGATGCTTATACACTTGTCCACAATAAATGAATTCTACATTCCCATCCATTTTTACATTAAAATGAGCCCACACATCAGACCTTTTATGTCCCTTCTGACCCTCTTCAATTTCTTTCATATTTACATTTTCACTCTCCATTGGAATTTCATCACTCGTCCCATGAGTACTTTTTTCTTTTAAATTTGGATCCATATGTGATTATTTGTAAACAAAAATGATGTAGTGAACTTTGAAATAAGCATATCAAGATAGACATTCTTAATTGTTGCAGGGCACTCATGAAAGTAATAAACCGATAAAGCACAAAAGAACAAATTTGATTCACATCACTTGCACATTGGTCATCAACAAAGCTTATATGCGTCTACAAACTAATTTAGATATGAATTATATTGAGTAAATTCTTATATTCTCTCAATTACTAAGTTAGATATGAATTCAATTCCATCAAATAAGCTAGAACTATGAATAATACATTAAAATCCAACCAAAAGAGGATAATAAACATACCAAAAGCGGAGATGTGATGCTATTTTCAACAGTAAGAACCACCACTTCCTTAGTTTTTATACCTATTGTTGTCGAACCCAACTGAACCGTACGTAACATCATCAATTTTAAGCAAAATCCACAAAAGATTCAACAACAAAAAGCAATTTGTAGAATTATTTAAGCTTCCATACGTACCTTGATGGCTTGAATGACATATTCGACGCAGCGGCTTGGCTTTCTGACTTCCAAGGGTTTTGAAATGATGGGTATTGGCCTATTGGTTGGGTAGGGTTTTATTGAGATGGGTAATTGGGTATTTGGGTTAATTGGGTTGGGTTTAATTGAGATGGGTATTGGTTTAATTGGGTTGAATAAATTTTAAATTAATGGGCATTGGCCTATTGGGTTGGATTTAATTGAGATGGGTATTGGTTTAATAGGGTTGAATATGGACAATTGATGGATTTAGTTTTAATTGGGTTGAATAAATTTTAAATTAATTTTTTTTAAACGGTTTGGCGGTTTGAAACGGTTTTGAAAAATTGAAACCTAAACCAAACCCCTTTGAAGCGGTTTGGTTTGGTTCAAAATCAAAACGTTGACGGATCTACGTGGACCCAAACCAACGGTTTTGAAAAAGCGATTTCTGTTTGATTCTACGGTTCGACGGTTTGACTAGTTCAACAATAAAAATTTTGTACGTCTTGTGCCAAAATTATCGGTCTCCCTAGAGGAAGACTTCACTGTTTTGGTTATTAGATTGGGACCTAATAAAGTAGTAATTTTAGGAGAAAGGTAAGATGATTAATTTATGTAACTTAAATATCATTAAACAAGAGTTGTACACTTCAATCAAGAACATGAGGGAAAATTCCTATAGAATGTTTAACGGTGCAATGGGCGGCCAAAATTAAAAACGATGGGAATTTTACAATATAACATGAGATTTTATGATAGTAAATTTAGTAAGACGGTCTCACCCTAACCAGTTTACAGCTACTAATCCTAAAGAACGCCGTGTGTAAAATTACAGGCTTTTAGGTCTTCATTGTGTCATTGTAATCATGGGTCTACACATGCATTCATGAATAACACATATTATTGCTGCTCATTTTACTGATGCATGTTGTTTTAATTTTCAAAAAATGATGCTTAATTCGCTATTTGTCATACTTAACTAATACCAACTAGTTGAGAAAAATTACGTAGACTAGAAATGTGATTTAAACATCGTTCTCAATGCGAAGAAATGCAATTTTGTTCTAGATGAGACTTGTCATGATGCTCCAATTGATGAGTATACTCTAAGGCTATATATGACAAGTGGTGTCACTCTGATGAGATGGCCCACTACTACATTTTAGCATCCATGTTGAATTTTCTGTAGTAGATACATCAGAGTATGGAAACCGCTTGGGAAATGACAGAGAGCCTTCAGGAGATATTTTGACATCAAGGCCGTCAAGATAGACAGTCTGCTATCAAATCTATAATGACATTACAAGAAAGGAGATCTATAGTGACGACTAAAGTCGCCACTAGAAAATCATTTGTCGTCATTTTTTTTTATGTATAGTGATGACAATGTCGTCGCTGTAGATCGTCTCAATAGATTAGTGCCTCTAGGTAATTAGAGACGACAATATGTCGTCGCTATATACATTTGAATCTATACCGACGACAATGTCGCCATTATATTGTCATATTCAATTATTCGAAATTAGAGAAATTGTAACGACATAGTAGGCGCAAAAAATTATCGCTAATAGCGTGAACAATAGCGACGGATATATCGTTACTATTTCCTTTAGGTATCCTAATTAGCAGCGATGACTTTGTGGTCGCTAATATGCAAGATTTTTTTATTGTAGTCGCCGCTATAAACATACTATTTTTTTTTTTTAAAATAAAAACAATTCTATTGTACATAAAATCTACAAATCTCCCAAACCCCTATTGTCGTTCTCGTTCTTGTCCTTATCATCCTCTGGCACAACCCCCAGTATTGTCTACTGCAGATTTGTCGTAAGACGTGCAATTGTCCTCTCCATTCGGCGCAGCTGGGCCTCATACATGACGAACCGAGGATCGTCATTCCGAGGGTCTTTAGAGAACTGATTGGATGTTCTTCATGGGGCGTTCAATGCAGCGGTCGAATCTAGAGAGGGAGAAGAACCCTTTGGAACATGTCCAACCCTATGGACGTGTCCTCGTCGTTCTCTGAGAACTTCCTTTACAATAGCATGCTCTTCAACTGACGCACCACTAGAGGCGACTTGAGTCTATTGAGTCTCTCCCACCTCAACAAGTTTATCATGTTTAATGAGAAAAAACAAACAATAATTAATAATATAATGTCTAATAAAATTAACAACATTAAAAAATAGAAATTTGTCCTCACGTAGTCACCAGCCGCCTTTGGGTTCATCCAATTGCCATCACGGAAGGTGTGAAAAGTTTGGAACGACTCAATAATGCCCTGCCACAGCTAGGTCTAGGGGTCCCGCTAAAACAATTGCAAGTGTGAAAATTAGTTAAAAAACATGCATATGTAATGCATTGAAGATTTGTAAAATGATATCGAAAAATTTACTTGTACCTAATCGTAACGCGTGGCAGAGAAGCTCTTCGACCCCTGCACGCTCGAGTATTTAGCCTTACCCTGATTGGCCTTATTTTTTGTTGACTGTTCCTGAAGACATAAAAAATAATTGATTACGTAACATTTTATAGTTATAAAAATATTAACATAAAAACGTAAAAAGTAAATGATAGTATGTACCACGAAAGTATGACTTGTGAAGAAGTCAATGCACTACTGCCATTCCTCGGCAGACAGCTCGCCGTTTAGACGGCTCAGCCCGTGGTCTTTCAAGTGATTATGCGCCTTAAGTTTGTAATCGCGTTAACGATTGGCTGCCAGACGATCTACAGCGGCATAGACTGCCCGGTACTCGTCGGGCAACTGATTGCCCTTAAGATCAAAGTAGCTCTGCAACATTGGAAAAATATTTGTTAATGTATATTAGAAGGAGCAATATGTTTAGAGAATGTGCTAATATAAAAACTATTGTAAGACATTACCTCAATGATGCTACGTAACCGTGCCCGCTACTCCTCTGGAATCTCTGTCCATAAAGGGTAGCAAGAGGGCACGGTGAACCTGACTTGGTTCCCAACCAAGGGTGTGAAATACTTCGCGTTATTCTCGATCAGCTGCATTGTATGTTCGACATTGTCGAACGTGATGGGAAGTGGTCTCTTCACATTCGCTTGCTAAACCTTCTCAAGGTTAATGCCTCGAGAGATACCCCGTCGCTTAGACGGAGGCGCTGAAAAAGAACAAATACGATATGTTTGATACGAAATTCAACAATAATGAAACACTGTAAAAAATCGCAAAATAAAAAATATTGAAACAAAAATTCTTATCGAACTCACAGGACGAATCGAGCCGGCAGGGTGGCTGAGGTGGAGGATCGCCTACACCATCACCTCCGTGCGACATGACGTCAGCCATACTAGCAACTAATAAAAGAGAACATCAATTAGTGCGAAAATGGTCCCTAAACTTTATTTTTTTAGAACATCAGTCCCTAAATTATGTATTTTTGTGCAAATGATCCATAATTTTTCTTTTTAGTGCAGAAATGGTCCCTAAACTTAGTTTTTGCACAACAGTCCCTAAATTATGTGTTTTTATGCAAATGATCCCTAATATTTATTTTTAGTGCAAAAATGGTCCCTAAACTTTTTTTTGCACAACAACTCCTAAATAATGTGTTGTTCTGCAAATAGTCCATAATCTTTGTTTTCAGTGCTGTAATGGTCCCTAAATTTTGTTTTTTGCACATTAGTCCCTAAATTATGTGTTCTTGTTCAAATGGTCCATAATCTTTCTTTTTAGTGCTGAAATGATCCCTAAATTTTTTTTGCACATCCGTCCCTAAATTATGTGTTTTTCTACAAATAGTCCCTAATCTTTGTTTTTAGTGCTGAAATGGTTCCTAATTTTTATTTGCACATCAGTCCCTAAATTATGTATTTTTCTGTAAATAGTCCATAATCTTTATTTTTAGTGCTGAAATGGTCCCTAAACTTTGTTTAGTTTCACATCAGTCCCTAAATTATGTAATTTTGTGCAAATGGTCCCTAATCTATGTTTTAAGTTCGTAAATGGTCCCTAATGTTTGTTTTGCACAGCAGCCTCTGAATTTTGTATTTTTTGCAAATGGTCCCTCAACTTTGTTTTTTGACAAATCAATCTCTAACGTTTGTGTTTTTGTGCAATTGGTCCCTAATCATGCCTATAAGAACAAGACTATTATATCAAATCAACAACGAGATCTAATTATTGAAACCAACAAAACATAGATTCAAAAAACAGAACAACAATTGGAAAACATAATTGCAAAAATTGAAAAAAATGAACATAGATTCAAAAAATAGAACAAAATAGCCGAAAAAACAGAATAAATTGTTGGGTAGCAAGTTCAGGGAATATTTCACATTAATCTTTAACTGCATGGACCAAATCGAAAAATTATGAAAATTGAAGAACTAAATTCAGGGACCATTACCCAGCTCACATATAATTCAGGGGTACATTCAGAATACCCAAATTTAAGGCCTGGTTTGACAATTCAGAAACTTCAAATACCATTTTTCACCAAACAGAAACAAAATCAACTCATACTAACACAAATAAAAAATTGAAAAATAGCGTGTATGTCCCAAAATCAAACACAAACTATCAAAAGTCAAGATTCAAATAAACTTAAATAAAGAAATGGGGAGGCGGTAGACTATCCAAGATTTAAAAAAACTTAAAAAATAAACCTGATTGCAGCAGTTGGACGATGAACGGCAAAATGGAGGAAATAACCAGCCAAGAGGAAAAAAAAATGAGGAAGAAAAGGGTTTCTGTATGTTATAAAATGCAGAACTGTGTAGCGTTGACAATTTAATTTTAATTTTTTGGTGCTCGCGTTAAAAATGTACCGCAAAAAATGAATGATATATACGACGACTTGTCGTCATAAATGTATCGTCGCTGTAACAATAAACATTGGTTATTTGCACTCAGGTCTCCCATCTATAAAAATTATCGATTTTGGTCCTTATATTTCCTCTTTTATTTCAATTTCATCCTCTTATTTTGCAATGTTAGTCCTTCAACTTTTACTAGATTACATATAGGTCCCCCATTCCATATTTTTGTACAATTGCAGTCCTTGTTTGCCTATTTTCCGTGACTAATAGCAACATTCAATCTGATTCCATAACAACAACAACGAAATTTTTATAAATTTATTTTATAAATTTTAGTGACGAACAACAACATTCAATCTGATTCACTTACATCAACAACAACGAAATTTTAATAAATTTTAATGACAAACAACAATATTCAATCTGATTTACTATCATGATACGATTGATCCTCATTATCGTCATTGTCGTCCTCATTGCTTTCATTGTATGTTTCATCATCCTCGTATTCTTCACGTGTGTTGTCTTCCACATCCTCGTCATTAATGAACGAAGTATCTTTTGCAGTATTATACGAGACTCCACTAATAAATGGGGCTCCTATTTCATCAGCTTCACTATCATCCCGGTGCAAGGATATGTGCTCTAAGTTGCCAAGATCAACTACTAGAGAAAAATGAGAAGAGTTGCTATTGTGGTGAAAGTCTATCTTTGTGATGTTAGATCCCATAATATCCCATGTGATGGACTATTTGTACAATTCGCTAGTTCAGACATGAGAAGAATCTTCAATGTAGAATACTTGTTGTACTTGGCTAGCAAGTATGAACTGATCATCCTTGTACGTTTCTACTTCTGCACTGATGTCAATACTGATAACGTCATTCTCAGTTACCTTCTTCTCCCATCACACCTAAACCAATTGCATCGGAACATAAAAATTAAAAGTTCGGGTCAGAACCATAGCTCCAGTATCTCTTGCAGTTGCCTGTAGTAAACCTCACCCTCAAACCCTAGGATAGAAACGACACTATAATAGCGTTTTCCTTCGAATATCATGATCATATGTTAGGAAGCAAAATCCTTTTACAACATAGGCCGTGTAAGACATAACTTGCTGGTAACATCTACTGACTAACGAAAACAACTCATGCAAAACTTGAAGATCGTGGCTTTGGCGCAATGCATATACCTGGATGAAGTAGAAGTTGGTTTTAGTCAATGTTACAGAAAAGAATAATGTGGACATATTTGAAATGTATTTGGTCATTGTTCGTTTACCTTCTTGTAAAACCAACCGTGAAAGTCTTTTCTATACACCTGGTCGACGTTTAGGCAGCCATTATGCAATAGCTCCTGCCTATGTTTCCTTTACAAGGCATATAAGATCAACTAATTAGTTCATTTAAAATGACAAAGCTTATTCAAGATAGTTGAATAATATTTAAGAATGCGGTCTTACTACAAGAATATGTCAATTTTAGTACAGTTGTTGAGGACGTAAAACATCGTTTGACTTCGAACATCTGCAGGAAACGTTGTTGGTGTAATCTTTCCAATTGGGTGACACTGTGACTGAAAAATAGAAAGTTGTCTTCGTGGAACACTTACATCATCGTTTCTGTCCTGTCAGTTGAACATTGTTTCTATGTCCTCGAAATACCTTGAACAAAAAGTCAATGCCTCGTCAACAACATACCCTTTAGCTATTAAACCTTCAGACCAAGCTCAATTTCTGACGTAGTCTTTAAGTTTCTTTAGGTATCGCTCAAACGGATACATCCATCTCATGTGCACCAGACCTTCAAGGATTGCCTCTTCTGGTAGATGCATTACGAGGTGAATCATGGTGTCAAAGAAGGCTGGCAGAAAGATTAATTCCAACTTGTAGAGGATGAGTATCAAGTGATCGTGGACAGTCATCATGTTGCTAACCTTTATTGTTCTTGTACAAAGCTGCTTAAAGAACGTGCACAGTTCAATAATTGTAGTGGAAATAGTTTTGTTCAAGAACGCATGACATCCGACTAGCAATAACCGTTGCATGATAATGTGGCAATCGTGTGACTTCGACTTAATAATGTGGCTGTCGTTAAGAGCAATATTCTTACAATATTCTTTCAAAGATTAGAAGCGAAGCTATCTGGAAACTTAACCGATCAGACGAAGTTGTAAAACCTCTAACAGTTTGCAATGGACATGGTGTGACATGCGAAAGGCTTCATACACATGTTCCCGTTCTGATACAAGTGCAACTCTCTTTTTATCCCTAATTGCATCAAATCGCGCCTGACATTGACCGTGTCCTTTGATTTAAATGGATCATCCAGAATTGAGCCGATCAAGCTGTCACAAACATTATTCTCTACATGCATGACATCGATGTTATGTTTTAGCTTAGTAGAAGACTAATACGGCAATTCATAGAAAATACTCATTTTTCTCCAATTTAGCTCGTCATCACTTCTTCTCTTTCTAGCACCTCCGTACTTAGGGTGCTTTTCTAGAATACTAAATCTCACACGGCTTGACTGTGCTAAAATGTCTGCAGGCATTAACCGATGCAGAGGTGGTCGCCTCTATGTCCTTCCGTCAAAGTCTAAATTGCTCCTAAAATAATGCCTAGATAGCAGGAACCGTCGATGACCCACGTAAGTTGTCTTACCTATCACACGAACTGAAGGAGTCTTCTCGTTGCACGTAAGACATGCCATGTATTCCTGACCGCTCTAACCTGACAAATTACTTCTCGCTGAAAAATCGTTAACTGTCTACAACAACGGTGAATGTATTCTGAATACCCACATATTATTGGTTCCAGTGTCTTGCGTGTCAATCCCATTGGCCTACAACTCCTTCAACTCGTCTACTAATAGGCGTAAGAATATATCAATGTCCTTACCCGTTGCTCTAAGGCCATGTATCAACAGAATAAGCATGAGATATTCAAGTTTCATGCTTAACCAAGGTGGCAGGTTGTAAACGGTCACAACTACTGGCCACATGCTGTACGCCATACTCATGTAACTAAATGGATTGAATCTGTCTGTGGCTAAACCTAATCGAACATTCCAGATCTCACTTGCGAACAATAGATGTTTCCTATCAAAATCCCACCATGCCTTCCCGTTAACGGGATGCTGCATTTCATCTTTATCCTTGACCTTCCTATACTGTGCCACATCATGAGTTTTGCAGTATCCTTCGTTGTGAACATGTGTTTTAGTTTGGTTGCCAAAGAAAAATATCGCAACACCTTGTACAGAATATTCTTCCCATTCACCCTCCTAGAAGTGTGCACCCAACGAATTTCTTAGCAGATCAGACAAGTTTGTCTATCAGCATGGTCACTCCAAAATAGTGCATTGTCATTCTTGTAGGTGTGAATGAATTTGTAACCCAAACTAAGCTTCGTCATCATCTTGTTAGCTTCGTAGTGGGTGTCCACCAGGTTCATGTTTGGGAAAGCTAACTTCAGCATCTTCAAAAGATAATTGACAGACTTGTTTGTCTATTTGTTCACAACCTTAATATGCATCAACTTCACTAAGAAATTTAAGGACGAAAATGATGAAACTCCTGGGTATAGTTCCGAATGCAGAGCCTCAAATAATTCGTCACAGTAACCATCGGTGCCGTACCAGCATGCTCATCATTGACTACGTCGTCCATGACATCCATCATCTCATATTCCATACTTGCTCTCTCATTTTGTATATACACATTCACATTCTGAACCTCGATCTCGCCATGGTATATCCAGGTTACATAACTCTCCATAAAACCATGACAAAATATACGAGCCTCGATAGTTTCCAATGGATGTGTGAGACCGTTTAAATATCTTGTGCACAGACATTTAAACATTCTCTTGTTATTTACGTATGGCCTAGCCATATTTATAAATGCTTTCAAACAGTTCCGAAAATTTGACCATTTTGTGCGATTTCTAATTTTTGTACAACTTTTATCAATATCCATACCTGCAAAATACTATTTTTTGACAAATGAAATGGAAACAAGATAGAGATGGAGAAATGAAATGTATACAAGATGAATATGGAGAAAAAAGATGCAGATGAAGAAAAATGATAGAGATGGAGATAGAGATGGAAAAATTTCATAAATACAGTAAAAAAATGCAGAGATAGAGAGCTAAAAAATGAGATTCTATAGCGCCGACATACTCGTCTCTATAAATTAAAAATGTCGTCGCTATAGATAAGAAATTGACGCCAATTTTCTTCGCTAATTTTGACAACTCTATAGCGACGACAAATATCGTCTTAATAGACTTCATTACAAATTACGATGAGGATCATGTTTCATATGACTAACAACAACGTCTATAACTATATTGCAACGACTTTTGTCGTATCTATATGTACACAAAAATGGCACGAATTATTTTCGCCATTTGGAATATATGTAGCGACGACATAATTTGTCATCGCTATTTATGCAAAGTAATAGCGACAACTTTTTAAATATAAAGACGACTTATGTCGTCGCTATAGACTTGTAACTTATAACAATGATATTTCTATATCATCCCTATTATACAGTACAAGTAGGGACGACAGCTAATGGTGTCATCGCTATAGCTACATTTTATTATAGTGTGAACCTATACATGAAACCTAAGACGCCTGTTAGAGATCCTAAGACGCCTGTTAGAGATCACATGTTAGTCTGACTGTTTAACATGTTTGAGGTTCTAGGGGTTGAAATTGACTCAAAGACTCAGGTAGACATGGTTCTGGAGACTCCTTCGATATGTTATCCCGATTCAAAGTGGATTATAATCTCCACAAGATGGACATATCCCTGATTAAGTTAATGAATGAGCTTCAAAGTGCTGAGAATGTTCTCAAGGTTAGAGGTGGTGAGACCCTAGTTGTTCATACTGGTAGAAACTCTAATCCTAAGCTGAAACGGAAATGAGGAAAAAAGAGAAAGAAGCCAGCTTAGAGAGGACAATAACGAGAAGAAGACTAAGATCGATGGAAAACTCAAAGAGAAATGTTTTCACAGTGGACAAAAAGGGCATTGCAATAGGAATCGCTCAGACTACCTAGCTTCCAAAAAGCAGGGTAAGGACGAGTCCTTTAATGTTGAGACTTGTTTAGTGATTGATTCTACTAATACTTGGATTTTAGATTCTGTAGCTACTAAACATGTTTGTAATTCTTTGTAGGGTTTTAAGTAACTAGATAGCTTAGTGAGGGCGAGTACACTCACAGGGTTGGCACATGAACGTTGTTGTCTGCAAGAGCCATTTGAATTGTTTATCTTATTTTGACAATATTAGACATTTATTTTTGAATAATTGTTATTTGTCCCAGATATTGCATGAAACTTAATTTCCATTCCTTTATTATTTGGACAAGGATATTCAGTTAATTTTTTGCGTTTTGATGTGGATATTAAATTGGATAATGCCTTTATATGAATGTGAAATTGGTTAATGATTTTATTGCATCACACTACTAAAAACCATACAAGACATGTTATTTCACACTAATAGACTCTTTTATGGACTCTTTGACTAGGTTATATTAATCCAAATAGAATTCAAAGACTAGTAAATGGCGGATCTTTAAGTAACTTAAAGGTCGAACCTTTCCCAGTTTAAGAATCTTGTTTCGAGGGTAAGATGATCAAGTTGTCATTTTCTAATAAAGGACATAGAGCCAAAGAGATCTTGGAATGAGTACATTCTAACGTTTGTGGGCCCATTAGCACACAAGCTCGGAGAGTTTATTGGTACTTCATCACTTTTTTTGATGATTACTCTATATTTGGTTATGTTTACCTAAAGGCTCACAAGTTTGAAGATTTTGAAAAGTTCAAAGAGTTTTGGACTGAAAAGGAGAATCAATTGTGTAAGAACATAAAAACACTTACGATCAAATCGAGTTGGAGAATATCTCTTCCATGAAATTTGGACCTACTTATCAGATTATTGGATTTTATCCCAACTGAGTGCACCGGAGACTCTTCATTAGAACATATATGTCAGAAAGGAGAAACATAATTCTTGTAGACATGGTTAAATCAATGGTTAGTTTTTCTAATTTACCAATTTCTTTCTAGGGGCATGCCTTAGGAACAACTATATTTGTCAATCTTGTATATATAAATGAGTTCCAAAGAAACCTCTAGAACTATGGAATGAACGTGAACCTAACTTACGCGCCACATTTGCATAAGAGAATGTCCATCACATGTGCTAAAAGGAAACATGGATAAGATGGAGGCAATATCATAATCTTGTGTATTTATATGTGATCCAAAATGGACCAGGGGTTATCTCAGTCCACAAAACAAAAAAGTATTTGTTAGACAAATGAAACCTTCTTAGAAGATAAATGTATTAGAGATAAGGAGTCTAGAAATGAGATTCTACTAGAGAAGATGAAGAGAAATGTTCTCCAGAGATTCGCATAGAACTTACAATGTAGAATTATGTGCCACTTATATCCATTGGATTTGAGAAGATGAAGAGAAATGTTCTCCAGAGATTCGCATAGAACTTACAATGTAGAATTATGTGCCACTTATATCCATTGGATTTATGAGAGCTGCTCCCAGTGGGAAGAATGTACAAGTAATACCATAGCCTATTATTTTCACTAATAAGGCAAGCCTGGAAATAATAGAGGAACAAATTCTTGTTATTGGATAGTCACCAATATCTGATGGTGATGAGACTAGAGCTGTAACGACCACGGACTTTTTCATACGACCTTTCGCCTAGGGGCTATTCTATGTGTCGTTAATTTACGTACTGCCCACTAGAGGTTGGACTTCAAACTGGATTTATTTCGCGTCCCCAGCAATGCGACCCCTTGACTTTCTCTCTTAAGGGAAACTTAAGTGGAATGCTGGTACCAATTGAGCAACGTGACACAATTGGTTGGGTAAAGCCTATATCAAAAAAATCTTAAAGTTGAGACTTTAGTTCTTGTAATTCTTTTCGTGCCATTCTATAAGGTACTTTAGACATCGGTGCAGCTCTAGGAACTAAGTTAATCGTGAACTCCAGTTGCCTGGTGGAATTCCTGGTAGATCTTCAGGAAACACGTTGAGAAACTCCCGTATCACTTCTGCGTCTTCAACAGTTACCTCTGGTTGTGATTTACCCAAGGAACTGAATTACCTGATGCACTGAAAGATTTTCCATTACCTGACCTTTTCGTCCCTAAGAAACAAAACTTTTCTTCTCCTGGTTTCTGAAGTACTATCTCCTTTTCGTGGCATTGGATAGATGCATGGTTATGTTCGAACCAATCCATGCCTAGGATTACATCAAAGTCTTTCATTTCTAAGATATACAAATATGCTTTTAGTACATTTCCTCCAATTTCTATCTTAACTGATTTAGCTAGTTGATTCATCAAAAGCAACTTGCTTGAAGGGATGCTAACCTCTAGTGTACTAGCTGATTTATCACACGTAAGCCTAGACTTAGTGATAAAAGATGTAGAGATAAAAGAATGCATTGCTCCAGAATAAAAAAGTACGTAAGCAAGAAAATGTGACAATAGAAGGGTATCTGCTATCACATTGGGATTCTCGTCTGCTTTTTGCTGGGTAAGGGCAAATACTCGCCCTTTTCCATTCTTATTCTTGTTTCTATATCTCTCTTTCTCTTTTCCATATCTTTTTTGGGTAATTCTGAACAATTCATGATCATGTAGCCCAGTTTTGCACATCGATAACTTAAGTTTTTCTAAACAAGCACTCTCCTAGGTAAGCCTTGTTACATTTTGGGCACGGAAGAGTGTACACTTCTGGCTTAACGTTGTTGGATCTGGTATTTGGCTTTATTTCTTTCTATTTTCCTTTTCCTTTTCCTTTGTCTTGGCCACTCTACTTTCTCTCCCAATAAATCCTTATTTTGAGAGACAGACTGGTCTAAACTAGCTTTACGGTACCAAAATGTCTTGGCCGAGCTAGCATTTCCCTGTAAGAAGTGAAGCTATGGGATAGGAAAATTAAGCTTATATTCGTGCTCAATCTTTGCTCCAAACTTTTGATCTTTTTAGCTTCACTATCAACAATGTGAGGTACATACTTAGATAATTGTTCAAATATCTACTCATATTTTGGTAGTGACATGCTGCCATGCCTTAGCTGTAAGAATTCAGTTTCTTTACTGTCCCTTAGTGCCTACGGGAAAAATTTATCCATCAGCTCTTTCTTGAACTGGCTCCAAGTTAGAGCGTCCTGCTCTGTCTCACTCCTATTGCAGGACATAGATTTTCACCAGTGACTGGCATCACTGGCGAACATGAATTCCATGCACTTAACTTTCTGCACATCAGCACTTGTCAGGAATTGGAAGATGCGCTCCAACTTACGTAACTACTCCTCTGCTGCTAGTGGTTCTGAAGAGCCATCAAACGTATGGGGTTTGTGCCTACGAAACTATTCTATCATGGCAGCATGATTGACAATAATTGGAGTTGAAGATTGGGTAGGAGGTGGATGGGAAAGATCCTGACTTTGTCTGGACAGGTCTTGCACTGCTCTTAGGAGATATCTGATCAGGTTGTTTTGAGTTGTAGGTGCCATTTCCTTTAGATAAAATAAAGATTGTCCATCAGGCAACAATAATACCACTATCTCAAATGACACAAGGAAAGTTGGAATTTTTATTAGAATAATCTTCGACAAAATATTAGAAAACTGCAATTGTTTGGAAAGAAATAATAATACGAAAAGTAGTACGAGCAAAATTAGATTACAACTGTAAATCTAGCAAGTACTCTCAAGGAAAGTTTGAAGGAGAATAACACAATGGCAATTAAGAAAATGACGCCTAATCTGAATCTTCTTCCCGATTGGGTGTTGGTTGATTGACAGAAGTCTTTGATTTCGTATCTAAGTCTTCTTTGTTACTTGGAAATTTACAATTCATATAATCTTCGTGACAGTGATTTAGGATGTAGCAAAATATCTTGACATCGATATGTTTTGGGTCTTCTTTCAACAATTTGTTCTTGATCATATTACCCATCTCTATCCCAGATGGGGTAAAGGTACTTAAAATATGATCGATAGCTTCAACATTACTAATTCTATTCCCATGACTCGTTGCATTTCGCCACAATTGAAGGAATCTCTCAGTGTGTTGAGGCGTGGACATGTAGGAATTGAAATTCTCATAGGCTCATTTTTCTAAGGCTTTTGGTCTTAGGTGACGTAGTAAACCGGTAGACTTTCTGGCGGTATGTCTTACCTTAGCCATCTTATCCTAAGTCCAGTCCAACATAAGTCCAAAGAAATTTAAGAAACTTTCAATCAAAATAAATAACATTCTATTATTTGCAAAAATTATAACTTTATGCAATTCAACTTAGCAAAATTCAATGGTAGAAGACTTTGAAATAATTCTTTTATGTCCCAAATAAATCATACTTGAGGGTTTGAGGATGATAGCCGTCAGATAAAATAGGATAGCCATGGGGAGCCTTTACATTTTCAACTTTCTCAATTACCAATAGATTACAAACTTTAATGTAATCATGTAACATATTTTGGTAAAAACATGAAATCATCATACATTTCATTAAATACCTATTAGGAGAAAAACAATTTTTTTTACAGTGAATAGTCTTCCCTAGAGTGTTAATTTTTTTTTGACTTGATTCGTTCTCTATTGGTTCCTGAACTTTTCGTAATCTACATAACTGATTTAAAACTCTGGACTGTGATACCAAGTTGTGACACCCCAAAACCTCCTCTACGAGGCTCTGACACATCTCTCATATTCTTACATTTTAAAAGTCCAAAAGTGAACTAAAAATGCGAAATTCTAGATGTTATTCTAAAAGCTTACAAATGTGACTTATCAACTATAAAGACTTTAAAGTTGATGATAAGAAACATTAATAGTTTTTCCTCAAAGTCAAAACTTCTAGTTAACTTAATTGTAACATAAGTTTACTGTCCATTTGATTGCTTATGCATAAAACGATCAACTCAACAGTCACAAAAACTTATGAATCTTTAACCAAATAACCATAACTTATCCTTCTAACACATACTAAAATTTCACAATTTTATGGAATGGTTAAAGTCATCTAAAGGGGATACAAAGTACATAAAAAACAGAAACTAGATAGCTTTCAATACTTATTTTTAACCCCGATTTTTACCTATCAAAAGACCTTGAAAAATTCTTATATTTTCAGAGATAAAACATCACATAATGTATTAACTCATATTCAAAATTCAGAATTTAATAAAATTTGTAAGGTCTCCAGATTTCTAAGTAGAACTGTCCATCATTATCAAAATTTGTATATCTTACTCTACAGACATCCAAACGAGGTGATTCAAAGTTTCAAAGGACCAAAATTGATAGATCATCAATCTCATCAAATTTTATCCCAAAACTTGAAGTCTACCATTCTAGACGTTTGTTTGAAACTGGACTTGCATGCTGGATATTCTGGACAGTTTTCATCTCTGTTAACATCAAACCATTTAAGCATCCTCTAATACTCAACAAGATTAAAATTATCATTTCATAAAGTCCCGAGCAAGTTTATGACAATTTAATAATTAACATTCATATCAAAAATCATCTCATAACATATAAAATTTAGAATTCATAACATCATAAAGCAACTACCATTTATTCATCTTCTTGACCGAAGTCTCTTATCCCATGGCTCAATCCCTTAATCATCGAGCCTCCATCCAACCCTACAATCAATCTATGAATGGGAGAAGGGTGATTTTAGAAAAACTCAATAGGAATATCATCATTTATAAATGGGTAATTTGTACTTTTGGTCCATAACCTTTCAAATATGTAACAAATCTATCCCTAACCAATATTTTTAGCACTAGGTATTCCCAACTTTTGAATTAATTACAAATCAGGTCTCCAATCACAGTTTCCGTTAAAATCTGCCGTTATGTCACTAGCGTGTATCCCACGTGCTTTTATCCATCAACTAAAGCGTCTGAGAACTTAAGGGCAAATTGGTCCATTCACAAAAATCCTCACACACACACACACACACACATTTTTAGCTTGTGTAGACTTTAATTCATCCTAAATTTGCTTCTGTGTTCTTCTTCATGTTCTTCCACTCTCAAATATAGAATGAAGGGTATATGTAGATGTGGAAATTACATGGATATGAAGACATCATGGATGGATGCAAATTCAGGTAGAAGATTTTTTGTCTGTGAGGAATAGTGCTTCATACTTTGAATTTCTCATGATTTAAGCACTTGAAATCCTAAATTTTTTTGTTTAGAAAAATCATTGTAGTTTATTTGCGTGGTATGACCCTCATATTTGTCATTGGGCAAAGCAATTTATACTTAGGTTGTTGAATTCTAGGCAAAAAGATGAAACAAAAATAAATTAGTTAGAAGCACATGTTAAGAGACTGGAAGCAGAGATGAAGAAGCTCGAAACACATATCAAATGCCTGAAAGGAGAAAAGATAGAACAAGAAGCAATAACAAATTGTAAAGTATTGGTCGAAGAAAGAAAATCCCAAATGAGTTATTCTTAGATTTACTTAGTTGTAATTGAGATTATTCTATCTTGGATTTCATGGTAGAGCTGTGGTCAAAATTTTAAACCTATTGTAATTATTGTATTTAGTGGATTATTTTCAAGATTGTTGGTTTATTATGTTGGTTTTTGTATATCAAGTTATTTCGTCAATGTCTTTCTTTAACATCCAATCCAAACATGTATGGTACGTGATATACTACTACTAGTGAATGTTGATGACCTATTTTGCAACAATATTTTAAACGTTGAGGACGTCAATTGCAAAAATTCTTCAATTTTGGGGACGAAGAATGGAACTATTCGTAAATGTTGGGGACGTATCATGCAACAATGTGTAAATGCTGGAGATCTAATTTGCCAAACGTTTGTTTCACGAATTATGTGTATATACTCTTCTTCTCACTACATCAGATTTGCAAAACAAATAGAAGCATTTTGATTCAACACTTCTCACTACATCAGATTTCCAATCAGATTTTGATTCAACACTTTCAAACAAATGGAAGCAATGAAGACATTCATCACATTCATTCAAAACATGACAATATCATTAAAATCATTCATTACATTCCAAACATTTGTACATTTAAAAATATTTTTACTAGATTTGCAAAACAACTTCACACCATCCCAAGACTCCAAAATTCCAAAACAATCCCCTTTGATCATCATCCCAGCCAAAAGAACAACCCCCGTACCATATCCAACCTTATTTCTTGGCTCTAATGGCCTGCTGATGATGTCATCAAAAGCCAGAAAAAGCGAGAGGTGGGAACCTTTGAAGATGAGTTTTTTTTTTGTTGAGAGAGTAATAAAGCTTCATTCTTGGCTTTTTGGGTGTCGAATTGAACCATTCCATGACCTCTGGATTTGTAGTTATTGTACTCTCCTCCATGGCTATGGCGATTAAAATATTAAGAGAGAGAGGAGAAGAGAGAAGGGTTTAGAGATTTTGGGAAACACAAGTAAATTTGTGAGGAATTAAATGTATGTATTAAAGTCAGACGCATTGGTTGATGGATAAAGTGCGTGAGATTCACGCTAGTGACATAACGGCAGATTTTAACGAAAACTGTGATTGGGGACCTGATTTGCAATTATTTCAAAGGCTAGTGCTAAAAAAAATGTTAGGGGATAGATTTGTTACAGATTTGAAAGGTTGAGGACCAAAAGTGAAAATTACCCTTTATAAATATAAAAATCTCAATTTATGTATTGCAATTAATATAAATAAATCATGCATACTTTAATTTTTGGTAAGCTCAAGGGTCGAAACCCCAAATTTATTCTTAGGTTTAATCCTGAAGGATTTAAAACCATAAACATTCATTCTTATACATTCAAATTAGGATGAACGTCATTTCTTGTTTATTCCAAAGGAATAAACTACATTCATATCCGGATGACCACAACATTCATTTCTTTAGCATAGATTATGCATAAAATTTCAATATACAAATAGAGATTAAATCAACTTGCATATAGATATTTCTACCTTGCTTCATTGATAAAAAATGAAAAGCTTTTGAAAAACCTCTCTTCTTTGAATCTTCTTCTTTTATTTTTTTGTAAAATATGCTTAAGTATGCGTACGGGAAAGGAGAAAGGGGAAAGCGGAAAGGGGAAAGGGGAAAGGGGAAAGGGGAGGGCCGATTTTGGATGGGGGGAGGGGGAAGAAAGGGATGAATTTGAAGATTTTGGATTCTTTCCATTCTTTAGTATGCATATCAAGGAACTTACCTATTTGAAATTTGGTAAGCCTTTGATATGGTGCAATTACCATGAATTAAAATATCTTACAATTCTTGCCATTTTTAGAAAATAACTATAATTAATTAATTAATTAAAAAATATAAAAAATTGTTGGATATTTTCTCTAGTGGACTTGGGTCGTTTATTATTATTGGACCCCGTTTGGACTTTGGATAGACATGTGCCCACAATACTTGCTAAGAATTTTACTTAGCTCGAATTAAAATTGTAAAATTTCAGGAAATTACATTTTCTACTCATAAAAATTTCGTCCTCGAAATTTACCTTATGATGGAAATAGCGAGGGGTAGTTGGCTTTGATCTCTTCCTTTTTCACCCAAGTGGCTTCGTCCACTCCATGATTTTGCTATTGAACTTCTCGGTTTCTCAAAGCATGAACTTTTCTGTCTGAAATATAGATTGGGGTCTCCTCATAGGTTAGATCTTTTTGCATTTCTAAAGACTGGTAGTCTACCATGAGTCCGGGGTCATGAACATATATTTGATCATAGATACATGGAAGACATTATGCACCGTTCAAAGTTCTAGAGGCAAAGCGAGGCAATAAGTGACATTATCAATTTTCTCAAGTATTTCAAAAGGTCCGATGAACCTAGGTCTTAACTTTTCTTTCTTACCGAAACGGAGTACGCCTTTCATTGGTGCTACTTTGAGAAAAATCTTTTCTCCAACTTTGAATTCCAAAACTTTCATTCTTTTATTTGCATAACATTTCTGTCGGTCCTGGGCAGATCTTATTCTAGCTCTTAATGTATCGGTAGCCTGAACTGTTCGTTCAATGATTTCAGGGCCTAACACTCTCTTTTCTCCAAATTCATCCCAATGTACTAGAGATCTACATTTTCTGCAATAAAGTACCTTGTAAGGAGCCATCCCTAACGTAGCTTAAAAACTGTAGTTGTAAGCAAACTCCACTAACAGCAAGTGGGACTCCCAGTTGTCGTCTAAGTCCAAAACACATGCCCGAAGCATGTCTTCTATAATTTGAATAGTTCGCTCAGACTGTCCATCTGTCTGAGGATGGTATGCAGTACTAAAGTTAAGCTTGGTGCCTAAGGTTGTCTGTAAACTCTTCCAAAATTTTGATGTAAACCTCAGATCTCTATCCAATACTATTGATAAGGGGTTCCATGCAACCTGACAACCTCTTTAAGATATAGTTACGCTAATTGATCCATGTTGAAAGTCAACTTTAGTGGTAAGAAATGGGCCGACTTGGTCAATCGGTCTAGTATTACCCAAATGGCATTGTGACCTCTTCTGAGTTTGGAAAACCTACTACGAAGTCCATGTTTAGGTGTTCCCACTTCCATTCTGGTATTTCTAATGGATTCAACAGCCTTGATGGCCTTTGATGTTCTGCTTTGACTTGTTGACAAACTAAACATTTTTTCACAAACAATCTTATACCTCTCTTCATATTTCTCCACCAAAAGGTGTCTCGGAGGTCACGATACATCTTCGTTCCTCTAGGATGTGCTGTGTAAGGAGTGGAGTGAGCTTCTTACGAAATTTCTTTTCTTAATTTTTCATCATTGGGTACACATAATCTTTCTTTGAACACTGTCTGTATTCAAACTAAAATCCATGCATTTATCAGTACCAACTGCGGCCTTGATCTTTTGCAATAAAGGGTCCTTATCTTGTGTCTCTCAAATTCAATCTCTGAGAGTAGGTCGAATCATCAAGGAAGTTATTCTTGTAGTAATTTTAATCGAAGGTGCTAAAACTTCTAGTTGTAGTCTCTCGAAGTCCCTTACTAGTTGTTCATTATCGATGTCAACTGCCCCACCGTCTTTCTGCTTAAGGCATCAGCCACGACGTTGGCTTTACCTGGGTGATAATGGATTGCACAGTCGTAGTCCTTCACTAACTCAAACCATCTTCGTTGTCTCATATTTAACTCCTTCTGGGTAAAGAAATACTTGAGACTCTTATGGTCCATATAAATATCACACTTGCCACAATACAAATAGTGATGCCATATCTTCAAGGCGTGAGCTACTGTAGCCAATTCTAGGTCATGCATTGGATAATTTTGTTCATACGATTTTAGTTGTCTTGAAGCATAGGCGATCACTCTCCCATGCTGCATAAGCACACATCCCAAACCCAGTTTGGATGCATCACTATAAATGACAACCTTTTGATCCTTCTGGTACACTAAACATTGTTTAAGTTCTTGAAAACTTTGTTCATATTTGTCATCATTTTGAAACTTTACTCCTTTCCTGGTTAACTGTGTCAATGATCTAGCAATTTTAGAGAAACCTTCTATAAATCTTCGGTAATAACTGGTTAATCCTAAGAAACTGTGCACTTCTACAGCATTGGTTGGTCGGTTCTAATTCGTTACTACTTCCACTTTTGACTGGGTCAACTTCAATCTCTTGGACTGTAACTACGTGCCCAAGAAAACCTACTCGATCTAGCCAAAATTTGCACTTCTTGAATTTGGCGTACAAGTTCTCCTTTCTTAATATCTCCAACACTATTGTGAGGCGTTCTTCATGTTGTTTACGATTCTCAGAGTATACCAAGATGTCATCGATGAAACTATGACGTACTTGTCCAAGAATTCATGAAACACTCTGTTCATTAGGTCCATGAACACTGCTGGTGCATTGGTTAAGCCGAAAGGCATAATAAACTCGTAATGCCCATAACGAGTTCGAAAAGTTGTTTTCGGTATGTCGCTAACCTTAATCTTCAATTGATGGTACCTGGATTTCAAGTCAATCTTAGAGAACACTTTTGATCCTCTCAGTTGATCAAACAAATCTTCAATCCTTGGAAGATGGTACTCATTGTTTATCGTCAACTGATTTAATTTCTGATAGTCAATGTACATTTTCATCAATCCATCATTCTTCTTCACAAAAAGAACTGGTACACCCCACGGTTACACACTTGGTCGGATAAAGCATGTATCCAACAATTCTTGAAGTTGAGACTTTAGTTCTTATAATTCCTTTGGTACCATTACATAAGGTGCTTTAGACATTGGTGCCGATCCAGGAACTAAGTCAATCATGAACTCCAGTTGTCTATCTGACAGAATTACTGGTAGATTTTTGTAAAACACATTGAGAAATTCCTGTATCACCTCTACATCTCCAAGATTTACATATGTTTGTGATTTATCTAAGGCACTGAAAGATTTTCTTTTACCTGACCTTTTCGTTCTTGAGAAACAAAATTTGTCTTCTCCTGGTTTCTGAAGTACTACCTCCTTTATGTGGTATTGGATAGACGCATGGTTATGTCCCAACCTATCCATGCATTGGATTATGTCAAAGTCTCTCATTTCTAAGATATACAAGTCTGCTTCTAATACATTTCCTCTAATTTCTATCTTAACTGATTTAGCTAGTTGATTCGTAAAAAGTGACTTGCCTGAAGGGATGTTAACCTCTAGTGTACAAGCCGATATATCACATGCAAGCCTACCCTTAGTGATAAAAGATGTATAGATAAAAGAATGCATTGCTCCAGAATCAAAAAGCACATAAGCAAGAAAATGTGACAACAGAAGAGTATCTGCTATTACATTGGGATTCTCGTCCACTTCCTCCTGGGTAAGGGCAAACACTCGTCCTTTTCCATTCTTATTCTTGTTTCTATCTCCTTTTTTCTCCTTACAATCTCTTCTTTTGGGTGATACTGGACAATTCATGATCATGTAGCCCAATTTTCCACACTGATAACTTACGTATCTCCCAAACAAGCACTCTCCTAGGTGAGTCTTGTTATATTTTGGGCATAGATGAGTGTACGCTCCTGGCTTGATCTTCTTCTTCCCAATTGGGTGTTGGTTGATTGACAGAAGTCTCTGATTCTGTATCTGAGTCTTCTTCGTTACTTGGAAATTTCCAATTCATATAATCTTCGTGACAGTGATTTAGGATTTAGCAAATTATCTCGACATCGATATGGTTTGGGTATTCTTTCAACATTTCGTTCTTGATCAACTCCAGATGGGAGAAAGGTACACAAAAGGTGATCGATAGCTTCAACATTACTAATTCTATTCCCATGACTCGTCGCATTTCGCCATAATTGAAGGAATCTCTCAGTGTGTTGAGGCATGGGCATGTAGGAATTGAAATTCTCATAGGCTCGTTTTGCTAAGGCTTTTGGTCGTAGGTGACGTGGTAAACCGGTAGAATTTCTTGCGGTATGTCTCACCTTAGCCATCTTATCCTAAGTCCAATCCAACATAAGTCCAAAGAAATTTAAGAAACTTTCAATCAAAATAAATATCATTCTATTATTTGCAAAAATTATAACTTTATGCAATTCAACTTAGAAAAAAATCAATGTTAGAAGACTTTGAAATAATTCTTTCATGTCCTAAATAAAATCATACCTGAGGGTTTGAGGATGGTAGCTGTCAGATGAAATAGGATAGCCATGAAGAACCTTTACATTTCAACTTTCTCAATTACCGATAGATTACAAACATGTAACATATTTCGATAAAACATGAAATCATCATACATTCATTAAATACACATTAGGAGAAAAATAATTTTTTTTACAGTGAATAGTGTTTGGTCTAGCAGATAGAGATGAAATTCTGTCAGCTCGAGTGGATAGAGGCCTGCTCGAGGGTTATTTCGACAGCTAGGGTTATTATTTTAGTGGACTTGGGGTCGTCTCAAATAATCTAGCTCTTATAATCTAAAAAGTGGAGATTATGGGATGAGCTGACGCCCAATAAGCAAACCTCATGCACGTGATAATAAATGCTTATGCTATGCATTGATTTTACTTAGTTTTCTAGAATATGTATCCCATCTTTTCTTATCATTTTTAAAAACTTTTAACACTGTGAGCTCACTTTCGTGTATCGCCTGTCCAATCAAGATGCAGCGGGCCATTATTTTTTAGAACCCGTTCCATCTGCTGGTAGTACCACAATGCGGTTAAACATTCAACATTATCATTTGTCGGGTACACCGGTCTCCCAAGCCCCATTTCCTACTCACACCTTTCATGACATAGGCATACACCATTTCTTTTATAAAGTGGTGTATGCATATTTTTCTTGTGTAAAATATACTTTTCAACATTATCATTTGAAAATATACTTTATGCATGATTGTGGATGCATTAACTTGAATATACATGAAAGAATATATCGCGTGAAACATTAATGGCATATAAAACTATATCAAAGTATATCATGTTCACATAATAGCTATTTATGTAACACATTTAGACATTTAACATTGCACTCTACAAATGAATTAGGAGACGTTTACTTATCTTGAATACGTAGAAATTTACTTTTGAAATAACAAGTGGAGCTATCCTTGGCCACCTACGAAGTCAACATGCCAAAAGTCCTATCGAGAACTGAAGAAGGTTACAATTGAGAACAAGTATCCATTCCCAAGAATTGAGGATTTGTTTGATTAACTCCAAGGAGCTAGCTATTTTTCCAAAATTGATATGCGGTCGAGATATCATCAACTAAGAATCAGATAAGAAGACACTCCAAAAAATGCATTTCGCACTCGATATGGGCATTATGAATTTCTAGTAATGCCTTCTGGTTTGTCAAATGTTCTTACAACTTTCATGGATCTAATGAATTGAGTTTTTAAAGAGTACTTAGACCAGTTTGTTATAGTTTTCATTGATGACATCTTGATCTACTCATGATCTAAACAAGAACATGAGCAACATCTGCGATTAGTTCTTGAGATACTTCGAGATAACAAACTCTTTGCTAAATTTAAGTAGTGCGAGTTCTGGCTGGATAGGGTGCCATTTTTGGGACATATTGTATCAAAGGAAGGGATTGCCGTGGATCCTAGCAAGCTTGAGGCTGTTCAGAACTGGCCAACGCCATCAAATGTTGGAGAAGTTCATAGTTTCCTTGGGTTAGCTGGCAATTATCGAATGTTTGTCAAGGGATTTTCTAGAATTTCCTTAGTATTAACCCAGTTAACCAAGAGGAATGTGAAGTTTCAATAGACTCCAAACTGTGAACAATGTTTCCAAGAGTTAAAGAAATGCTTGACTTCAGCGCCTATCCTAACGATTCTATGAGATAATGAAGGGTATGTCATCTACAGTGATGATTCGAAAAAAGGGCTTGGTTGCGTTCTTATGCAACATGATAAGGTAATTTCTTATGCCTCAAGACGGTTGAGAGTATGAAAAGAACTATCCAACTCATGATCTCGAGTTGGTAGCTGTCATCTTTGCATTGAAGATTTGGAGACATTATCTATATGGGGCTAGATGTGAGATCTATACTGATTATAAAAGTCTAAAGTATTTTTTCACTCAGAAGGAGCTAAACATGAGACAACGTCGATGGTTGGAACTTGTAAAAGACTATGACTGTGTGATCAACTACCACCCAGGTAAGGCCAATGTTGTGGCAGATGTGCTAAGTAGAAAGACTCATGTATCAATAGCTACATTGCAAGCCATTCAGAAACCATTGTTGGTATAAATTAAAGGTTTGAGTTGGAGATAGTACCTCAAGATAATTCTGGCTATTTTTCCAATATGACCATCAAACCAATCCTACCCGAGAGGATTAAAGCTTTGCAATATGAATATCTTCGAATATTAAAATTTCAGACTGAAGTTATTGATGGAAAGTGCACTGATTTTATTATCACTACTTATGGTGCACTTCGATATGGCAGTAGGCTTGTGGTTCATGATGACAAAGGGTTGAAACTAGAAATCATGAGAGAAACTCATAATACCCATTACTCAATTTACCCTGGAAGCACGAAGATGTTTCTAGATTTGACAGAACATTTCTAGTGGATTGGAATGAGTCGGGATGTGGAAGCATATGTTCAACACTGCCTCACTTGTCAACAAGTTAAGGCTGAGCATCAACGACCTTTAGGCCTCTTACAACCACTTATGATACCAAAATGAAAATGGGAAAGAGTTGGTATGGACTTCGTTGTTGGCCTGCCTAAGACCAAGAAGGGCTATAATTCTATTTAGGTAATTGTAGACCGTCTTACTAAGTCATCACACTTCTTACCGGTCAGGACTACGTATAATATGGAACGATATGCTGAACTATATATGGAAGAGATAGTCAGATTGCATGGAGTCTCATTATCCATTGTATCTGATCGTGACCCTAAGTTCACTTCTTCTTTTTGGAAGAGCCTACACAAGGCTATGAGCACACTGTTAATGTTTAGTTAGGCTTTCCACCCACAAACAGATGGATAGTCAGAAAGAACAATTCAAATTTTTGAAGACATGTTGTGAGCTTGTATTATTGACTTTCAAGGCACTTGAGATAAGTATCTTCCATTAGTTGAGTTTTCCTACAATAACAGCTTCCAATCTACTATTGGTAAGGCACCTTATGAGACATTATATGAAAGAAAATGTCGATCACTTGTACATTGGGACAAGATTGGAGAAAGAAAGTTATTAGGCCCAGAGATTGTCCAACAAACAGCTGAGATTGTTGAACAGATTAAAAAATGGATGAAGACTGCTTAAAGTAGATAAAAGCTATGCAGACAAAAGAAGAAAGCCCTTAGAATTTGTTGTCGGTGACATGGTCTTTTTGAGAGTGGCACCTATGAAGGTGTAATGAGATTTGGGATAAAAAGGAAGCTGAGTCTTTGTTTTGTGGGACCTTTTGAAATTTTGGAAAGAGTAGGTGAGTTATCTTATCAGATCACATTACCACCAGCATTGTCAGGGGTGCACAATGTATTTCATGTTTCTATGCTGAGAAAATATATCTCAGACACCTCTCACATCCTAAGCTATGAGTCGTTGGATCTCCGTGAGGATTTTACTTATGAAGAGATGCTAGTAAAGATCTTAGAGAGAGTAGACAAAAAACTTAGAAGGAAGACGACAACGCTAGTCAGGAGGAACTATGCTGTGAAAGAGGCGACTTGGGAGCACGAAGATGAGATGTGCGCAAAGTACTCTCATCTATTTGGTAAGTGTTAATTTCGATGATAAAATTTATTTTTAAGGAGGTAAGGAATTGTAACGCTGCATGTCCACTTACATGATTATTATAGGTTATGACAATGCTAGTCATAATATTACATTTAATCTTTAATTAATAAATTATCATTTTTGTGACTAACTATGATTTTGCAGTGGAATGTTCCGTGGACGCCCTAGACGATTAATGTGCCTATTAATTTAAATTACAAGACGCTTATAATTGTATTTGAACTTGAATTAAAGTATATAATATTTTTAATTATTATGTGCCTATGTCAATCTTATATAGATTAATGAACCTAGACATTTCCTTTGAACATATCCATTTTCTTTCATATGAATTAAAATTTATTTAAATTAATTTACTATTTACAGCATGAATTGGGCCTCAAAAAACGTGGATGAAACCAATCCTATTCACATGATCTGGATAATTGATTTTTAAATGGGTATCCCAAAATTGGAAATAAGAGATTATCCTATTTGAGCACTTGTCTTTATCGAATAAAAAATCACACCCTTCATCCATTTCATTTTTTTGAAGCATCTTATCGGCTTTTGGTTATAGAAAGGTAGTCAACTTTATATTATTTTATTGTTTGATTTATATATCATTACTTAATATCTTTGTGCATTGTTAGTTGATTTATGGGAATAGTAGTGTCATTCAAATCCAAATATATACACACGTTAACATATATGTATATATGTGTTTATGATTTCATATTTTTTGTATAGATTTAAACTCATATAAAGATAACTGCATCACTTCTTGAATTTTATAAAAAAAGTGTTAAATTTTATTAATTTATTACTTCTATTTACTTGCTTGTTTAATTTACTCATTCTATTAAAATTTTAGCCCCTTGAAGAATAATGAATAATTAAATAAATAAAAGTTTCATATTTATATATCAATCTATATCTTATGCTTATACCTATATATAAGAGAAATTTAATTAATTTTTTTATTTGTGTTACAAATATTGAGACTAGTGTCCTTTTAATTGATTTATGTAAATTGTTATTTTAAGACTCACTAATATAAGTTTTATGTCCTTTAATTTATAATGTTAAAGTGGTAACTCACGATAAGACAGTATATAGTTGGACTGTTATAACAATAAAAATAAATGATATACATAGATTTTCTTTTAATTAATGGAAATGACTTAGGACTTTTGGCACGTTGACTTCGTGGATGGCCAATGACAGCTCCACTTGCTATTCCAAAGTAAATTTTTACGTATTCAAGATAAGTAAACTCTCCTAGTATTCATTTGTAGATTGCACTATTAATTGTCTAAATGTGTTATATAAAATGTTATTATGTGAACATATCATTTTGTAATCGCTATATATCATTAATATTCATGTGACATATTCTTGCATGTGTAATTATGTTAATGCAACCATAAGCATGCATGAAGTAAAGTTTTAAATATTGTAGAGTATATTTTATTCAAAACTGATATGTATCCCAAATTTTATAAAATAAATGGTGTGTATGCCTATGCCTATAGGGGAAAGTCAGTGGCCATTACAAAAAACGCGCGTTTTTTTGGTCGTCGACCACGGACTTTCTTCTACGACCTTTCGCCTAGGGAATTTTCGTATGCCGTTAACTTACGTAATGTCCACTAGAGATTGGGCTCTATCTAGTTGGGCTCTAAAATGAATTTCTTTCGTGTCCCTAGTGACTCGAACTCTTGACCTTCCTCTTAAGGGGAACTTAAGTAGAATGCTGGTACAAATTGGGTGAGTTCGAAGTCCAAACGGAGTCCAATAATAATAAACGACCCAAGTCCATTAGAGAAAATATCCAACGATTTTAGATTAATTAATTAAATTAATTATAATTATTTTCTAAAAAGGGGAAGAATTGTAAGATATTTTAATTTATGAAAATTGCACCATATCAAAGACTTACCAAATTTCAAATAGGTAAGTTCCTTGTTATGCATGCAAGAGGATGGAAAGAGCCCAAAATCCTCAAATTCATCACTTTCTTCTCCTCCCTCCTCCTCCAAAAATTGGTCCTCTCCCTTCCCTTTTCCTTACACAGACTTAAGCATATTTTACAAAGAAAGAAAAGAAGAAGAAAAAAAAGAAGAAGAAGGAAATAAGAGAGGTTTTTCAAAAGCTTTTTATTTTTTTATAACGACCACGAACCTTTCCCTACGACCTTTCACCTAGGGGCTATTCCGTGCGCTGATAGCTTACATAATGTCCACTAGAGGTTGGACTCCAAAATAGATTTCTTTTGCGTCTCCAGCAATTCGAACATTTGACCTCCTACCTTAAGAGGAACTTATGATGAATGCTGGTAAAAATTGGGCCCAATTGGTACTAGCATTCGCCATAAGTTCCTCTTAAGGGGGAAGGTCAAGGGTTCGAATCACTATACCAACATTCACCATAAGTTATCCTTAAGAGGAGAGGTCAATGGTTCGAATCACTGAGAATACGAAAGAAATGCAACGCACAGAATAGCCCCTAGGCGAAAGGTCATAGGAGAAAGTCCGTGGTCATTACAAAAAAAAACTTGTTTTTTGTAACGACCACATACTTTTCCCTATGAACTTTTGCATATGGGCTATTCCGTGCACCATTAACTTACGTAGTATCCACTGAGAGTTCCATCCCAAACTGGATTTCTTTCGTTTCCTTAGCGATTGAAACCCCTAACCTCTCTCTTAAGGAGAACTTAAGTGGAATGCTGGTACCTTAAGAGGGAGGTCAGGGGTTCGAATTACTGGGAACGCGAAAAAAATCGAGTTTGATGAAATCGCCAATGAACAGTACGTAAGTTAACGGCACACGAAATTGCCTCTAGGTGAAAGGTCATAAAGAAAAATCCATGGTTGTTATAGGAGCAATTGATCAAGGATAAAATAAAATAGTGTGAGAGCTAAATTCACCCCCAATTGAATAAAATCACCAAGAACCTCTACAACTTATATGAAGTGAAAGGGTCATTAGACCACCTTCTATATATTTATTCTATGATGTGACTTTCAAGCCAGTTTCCTTTGATAAAGAAGAGGATCCCACATCGTTTAAGAAAGCTATGGAGGATAAAAACTCCAAATTATGGAAAGTTTCCATGAACCCTGAATAGATTCAATGTACTCTAAAAAAAGTTTAAGAACTTGTAGATGCACTTCAAGGGGTCAAACTCATAGTGTGTTGTCGATCTACAAGATAAGAGGAGTCGATGTGAACATTGAACCTTCAAGGTTAGGCTTGTGGCTAAGAGTTCACCCAAAGAAAAGATATGAACTATGATGAAACCTTCTTGCCAGTAGCCATGTTTAAATCTAGTCGAATTCTCTTATCAATTTCAGCTCATTATGACTTTGAGGTGTGACAAATGGATGTTAAAACTACTTTTTCTAAATGGCCACCTCAACGAGAGCATTTGTATGATGAAACCAAACAAGTTTGTGACAAAGGGCCAAAGATCAAAGTGTACAAGCTAGAAATGTCTATTTATGGGCTTAAACAAGCATCTAGATATTGGAATATCAGAATTGATCAAACCATTAAGGCTTATGATTTGGATCAAATCTAGATGAGCTTTGTGTCTACAAGCGCATCAAAGTAATTTTTCTCTCACTTTATGTTAATGAAATATTACTCAATGGGAATCATGTAGATGCATTATCATCAGTAAAATAGTGGTTGACTCAACAGTTTGATATGAAGCATTTAGGAGAGGCTAGCTATGTTTTAGGTATCCAAATCCTAATGGATTAGAAGAATAGGCGTATAGCATTCTCTAAAACTTCATATATTGACAAAGTGTTGGTCAAATTTTCTATGCAAGATTCCAAATAAAAGAATTTACACTTCATACATGGAATACACCTTTCGAATGAACACTTCCCTACGATTCCTAGTGAGGTGGAGCATATGAGGCAGATCTTTTATGTATCTGCAGTATGGAGCCTTATGTATGCTATGATGTGCACTGGACTAGATATTTGTTATGCTATTGGAATTGTTAGTTGATACCAGTCTAATCTTGGACCAGAGTACTGGATTGTAAAATTCTCAAGTATCTTCAGATAACGAGAGAATATATGCTTATTTATTCAAGTGCAGATTTGGTTCTAGTAAGTTATACTGATTTAGACTTCCAGTCTCATAAGGATAGTCCACATCAGGATTAGTAGTCACGTTAAGAGGCGAGACTGTCGTTTGGAGGAGTTTAAAACAATTTGATTTTTTGATTCAACCACGAAGGTAAAATATATAGTATCTTGTAAAGCAGCCAAAGAAACCGTTTGGCTCATATAGTTCTTTTAAGGATCTTGAAGTGTTTTCTCAGCATCACAACCTATGGCGATGTATTGTGACAATAATGGGTTGTGACAAATGCTAGCCAAAGAATGACTGCATTTGTTGACCTCCAAAAATGACTGCAAACAGGATCGTCAAACCTCCTCTACCTACGTGTGTTTTACCAATACACGTTGATGACCTGTTAGTGTACTGATATCAACTATATACTGGAAGAGAGTAGAATAGATATTTGAGTGTAGGTGAGATACGTAAAGGCTGAAGAATAGGCTTGAGGGCCTCTGAACCACCGACTACCTAAGTGAGTTGAAGAACACTTAAGTTAATCAATGTAGGACTTTGTTTAATGTGGTTTAGCTATCTGGAATTTCTCTTTTCTCTTGTAGAGATGGCTATGGTATTTATAGGCCAAAGCCAATTAGCCAGGCCCCTCTGATTCGTGCTAAGTGGCACAATCTGAAAGATCCCTGTATCACATCCTAGGTGTCATGTTAGTGGTTTAATGTAGAGGTCCATTTTAGTCGTATGCTAGGGACTATGACCGTGACAAATCGCACTGGCAGGCTATCCCATCAGTCTTTTCAGGTCTGATCTGCAGAGTGTCAAAGAAGGTTTGCTCAACACACCACCAAGGTCTTCAACCTTCTCAAAATTAAAGGAATAACCTCAGTGGTGATGTCTTCGCTTTCTGTCAGACAAGAGTTGCTCAACACATCACCATGATAAGCTACACTAGCAGGCTATCTCATCAGTCTTTCAGTCCATAGAGTGTCATAGTAGGCTTGCTTAACACACGTTGGTCATGACCACCTCGGTCTAATCCTACTCAAAATTAAAAGAATAGCTTCGGTGGTGATGTCTTCGTATCTTGTCAGAGAAGACCTGCTCAACACACACCACTGGTGTTAGTCTTGACCACCTCAATCTTTCAACCTCATCTTCCCTCTTCAGAATTAATAGAATAGCCTCGGTGGTGATGTACTCGCCTCCACTAGGCAACTTTGACCAGGCAACGTGGAGTGCCATGTGGTACTGAGGCATAACAATAGTCCTCCAAGTTGAAGACACGTGTCATTTATATAGTGTGCTGGACTTGGTGTGGAGGCCTCCAAACATTCTGTTAAGGCCGAAGCGATGATGTAGTGTAGTGTGAGTCATCTTTATAATCTTGATAATAGTCCCCAAATTCATACACTACTTATTTATATTAGGGCATGAATTTTAATTTTGTGCACATGGAGCATTGTCGAGGCATGTGGCGCGTCTATCAAAACTAAGTCCCAATTAAGAGAGAAACTTTTTCCAATTGGGAATAGGCTTGTTTGTAGAGGCCCTTACAATATCAGGTGAGACTTGATATTGGACTTTGCTAAATTTGAAATTTGCTAAGTTCTAGCTGCTGCCATGCCTTACTCAAGAGGTGAGGCCTTTGTATGGGTATGGTGCATTTGCAAAAACTAAGTCCCAATTAAGGAGATGCTTTCTCTTGTTGGGAAGAGGCTTATTTGCAGAGGTCTTTCTAATATCAGACGAGGGATGATATTTGGCTTTGCAAAATATGAAATTTGTTAAGTCCCAATCGGTGCCATGCTTTACTGAAGAGGCGAGGCCCTTGTGTGGTTATGATGCGTCTGTAAACATTAAGACCCAATTAAGGGATGAGCGTTTCCTAGTTGGGAAGAGGCTTGTTTGCAGATGCTCTTCTAATATTAGGCGAGGATTAATATCGGACTTCGCTAAATTTGAAATTTGATAAGTCCCAACTATTGCCATGCCTTACTAAAGAGGTGAGGCCATTGTGTGGGTATGGCGCGTCTGCAAAAACTAAGTCCCTATTAAGCGAAGAGATTTTCCTTGTTGGTAAGAGGCATGTTTGAAGAGGCTCTTCCAATATCAGGCGAGGCATGATATTGGATTTTGTTAAATTTGAAATTTGATAAGTCCCATATGGTGCCCTTATCTTACTGAAGAGGAAAGGCTATTTTTTGGGTATGGGTCATTGGCAAAAACTAAGTCCCAATTAAAGGATGAACTTTCTCTTGTTGGGAAGAGACCTGTTTGAATAGGCTCATCCAATATGAGGTGAGGCATGATATTGGGTTTTACTAAATTTGAAATTTGGTATGTCCCAACTGGTGCCATACCTTAGTGAAGAGGCAAGGCCCATGTTTGGGAATGGCGCATCTGTAAAAATTAAGTCCCAATTAAGGGAGGAGTTTTACCTTGTTAGGGGGCTCTTCCAATATCAGGCGAGACATGATATTGGGGTTTGCTTGAAATTTGCTAAGTCCTAGCTGGCACCATTCCTTACTTAAGAGGCGAGGTCCTTGTGTGGGTATGATGCGTCTATAAAAACTAAGTCCCAACTAATGGATGAGTTTTTCCTTATTGGTAATATGCTTGTTTGTAGAGGCCCTTCCAATATTAGACGAGGTATGATATTGGGCTTTGCTACTACTAAATGAGGAAAACAAGTGGTTGAGGGAAGAAGCCTTCTCTAGGCAGATGGAAGTGGTGAGGCTGAAAGAGAGGATGGTGGATAGCAAGGCGGAGATAACCAAGATAAGATTAGACTTAGAAATTAATGAGAAGGGTAGTTGGATGTTGAGGTGGCAAGTCCCAAACTCTTGGTAGAGAATAAGAGTTTGGAAGAGAAGTTGGAGAACGCCGATGCAAATTTTACTGCGCCAACTTTCATAATACTGAGTCTTACTCCAAATTTTCCAACTACTTTGTTGTAAGAATTAATGTCCATTGTCTAATTAGTTGCGTCAGACTTAATTACTTATTGGACCAAATTAATTAATTAGATTCGTTAGTTGTGGGCGAACAAAGTTCTAGTTGAAGTAGAACTAGAGTTAGGTTTAGTGCCACCTATAAATATAAAGGCCACACCATATTAAAAAAAATTGGTCTTCATTACTTGCTAGCACAAGCAAAAGACAACCTAATACAATTACTCCAAAAAATTTGCTTTCATATGTTCTTGATCGTGGAAGTCCAGATCTGTTCTTACTGTGTGGATTACCATTGGAGGCTGGATAATTTGATAGTTGTGGTCTTGAAGATCGTACCTCCAGCTAATAAGATAATCAGATTTCACAGTATTCATCAAAGTAAACTTCTATCACGAATTCTATCTAAATACATGGTTGATCCGGCTTATAGGATTTGCAGATTTAATTTTCGCTATACGTCAATTTTTTACAGTGGTATCAGAGCCTACCTTGTTACTTGTTAGAATTTGTTAGACTGCTTTGATTAATCGAGCAATAGTTGTTATTGACATATTAATTTGATTTGAGTTTTGATATTAAAATAAAAACTCTGAAATTGTTTTGGATTTGTTTGGAAAGGATTAATCAGCCGGAAAATGGATCAATAACTGGCGACTGTGCTTTTGAAGCCACTACTGCCGGTAGGTGGAGGCCAAAAGATGGCGGATCCAATTCCTTGCGAAAGAAGCAGATTGCCGCCACAAAATCAGCGATCGTCATAGTTGATTTTGCGGCAGCACACACCATGCGACGCTGCTAGAATTAGCAGCGGTGATGGTAGCAGTGGCTGTTCGACCTTAAAAGGAGGTGGCCGCCGGTATTAGACATCAGTGCTGCCACTTCCAGCGATCTGGCAGCGACGACTGAAGGTTGAAACGTGTTTCAGAGTGTTTTTGTTATTGGGAAAGAGGCTTCTCATGCAATTTTGGAAATTGAATGGGAAGCCTCATAATTTCATAATGAGTTGAAGGGACCTCTTATGCAATTTTTAAAATTGCGTAAGAAGGATCACTATTTTAAATTTAAAAAGAGACCTTATATGCAATTTTAGAAATTGCATAAGAAGGCCACTGATTTTAAGATCAAGGGAATGTTTATGCATTAAGTCCTCATGTTTTGAAAAGAAAAATAGGGTTCAAATGTAATTTTAAATTTCTTGGAAAAATTATAATTTTTAATTTTTAATGTTGGCCAAATATTCCATATTGAATAAAAAAATTTTAAAACCATAATTTGAATTTTTTACTGGATTAAATTTTGACTTCACTTTACAAAATTACAATTTTGACCCTATACAAATTTTGTCTTCAATTTAGGGTATGACTTTAATTGGGAGATAAAAAATAATTTTTGAAAAACCCCCTTTACTAATAAAATTAATTGATTATTATTTATTTAACTCTAGATAGTCCGTTTTGAAATGTCTAAATATTTAGACTTACACTGTCAAAGCTATAAATTTAGAAATTAATATATTTTTAATATTAGATATTAAAATGGATGTTTAGTGGATGATTATGGACTCGGCGTGATTGATTGTATGATTAATTATTCTTGTTGATTGTTGGTTGGACCTGCGAGCCTATTACTTATTTAATTAAATGGGATTGAGAGCTCTTTATTT
Source organism: Forsythia viridissima (assembly GCA_030279155.1). NCBI lineage: Eukaryota > Viridiplantae > Streptophyta > Magnoliopsida > Lamiales > Oleaceae > Forsythia > Forsythia viridissima. The sequence goes on from CM059042.1 coordinate 33,410,209, forward strand.
ATTATGGGCCTGCATGTCCATTTATCTGGGCTTGCGTATCAACTAGCATTGGATACAAGTTAAAGATAGGCTATAAGGAAGCAATTAGTATAAGATACAGGTTGCAGTAGGAGATGAAGATGATTACATTTAGCATTCGATGATCGAATGCAACATTTCTTTATGAATTAACCAACTAGTCTTTCTTTTAGCTCAGAAAGACTAGATAGATAAAGTCTGTAATCATCTACAGTTATTATTATGTATGATTGATTGGATGTTGGATGTTAGTTAATATGCATAAATGTGATGAAACAACTCTTCTTTATTAAAATATTAAATTCGTATTAAATGCTTAATACAATGTGCCTTCTATTGTTATAGTGAAAAATTAGAGTATATTATTGATATCAGTTTGTTGTGTCGCTCAAGGCTGCTCGCTCATAAATATGTTTATCACTATGAAACATTCGATATTTCTGAACAATGCGTCGAATTTAACTAGAATTTTATTTTTTTGTTGAATTGCTCAAAGAAATAAATTTTAGGGGCACAATCAAGTAAAACACATAAGATGTGTACGACAATAAGTTGTCTACTTGATGATCTAGGAGTTACATAGAAATGTGATTGATAGAGTATGTACCTGGATGTTTTATTAGGGCTTGTTGAGTCGCTCAAGGTTCTAATAAAATAAAATGGATCATAGCCCACTAGAAATCCAACTGGTTCTATTGATTAATGTTTGAGGGTCATTGATTCAATTTAAACAGTAGGAGTATAATTAATTTAATTTAAGTCCATGTTAAATTAATTTTCTGCATTTAATTAATTTTTCTATCTTGTTATTTAATAGTTTAATCATGAGTAACCATATGAGTTTAAGATGAATATTGGATGCCAACAAATACACCGGACCAAATTTTCTGGACTGGCACCGCCATCTGAAAATTGTTCTCAAGCATAAAAAGGAAAAATTGGATATGTTATTGAGTAGCCAATGTCGAAAGGTCCTATTGAAGAGGCTACGTCAGAGAACGTGCATGCTTATAATAAATACAGTGATGATAGTAACAATGCAACATGTGAAGCTTGTATTATGTCACATGAGTTAGAAAAGTTGAACGAGTGTATGGATGCCTATACTAATATATATCATTTCAAGTAGTTGAATGATGAACAGTCACGAACTCAACAGTATGAGACATCTAAAAAGGTTATACAAAGGTATAATGGTAAAAGGATCTTTAGTCAGTGCTCATGCACTGAAGATAATTGGTTATAGTGAAAAAATTAAACCAATTGAGTTTCACCATAGACCACGAGTCGAGTGTTAACTTAGTTATGCAGTCCCAACCTAATAGCTTTTCGTAGTTCATTATGAACTTCAACATGAATAAGATTCAGTGTACCCTACTCGAAATGCTAAACATGCTGAAAACTGTTGAACCCAAGGGAATGGGAAAACTTTGGCCATTGACACCTCTATGGGAAGTAAGAGGAAATCTAAAAGGATTTTTCAGAAAAGATCAAAGACCAAATATACTGAAAAACAGTTCAAGTAGACAAAGGCAAATCAAAGTTTGATGATCCATGTTTTCAATGTGGAAACAAATGGCATTAAAAGATGAACTGCAATGCATAAAAGAGATAAAACTAAGAACTCATATCTTTGGTAATGCATACTGGTCATATAAATGTAAGCGCATTACCAAGTTACATAAGGATGAATACTTGAATTCAAATGATTATGAATCATTTGGTAAGTGTGAATCATGTCCGTTGGACAAAATAACCTAGAACTTCTTTTATGAAAATGGAGTTAGAGTTGAAGACAATTTAGGTCTTTGTACATACTGATGTATATAGACAAATGTCTATGGATGATATAGGTGGCTTTTCTTACTTCGTCACATTTATAGACGACCATTCTAGATATGGTTTTATTTACTTGATGAAATTCAAGCGTTAAGCCCTTGAAAAGTTCAAGAAATTCAAGCAAGAAGTAGAAAGGCAAACTGGGAAAAATATTCTAACACTTAGATCTGATTGAGGTGGAGAATATTTGAAGGGTGAGTTTTTAGACTATCTAAAAAAGAATGAGATTCTCTCGCAGTAGACTCCATCGTGTCCACCACAACTAAATAGTGTATCCGAAAGGAGAAACCGCACCTTACTAGATATGGTGCGATTAATGATTATTTGCGCAGTTCTTAATCATTTTGGGGATATACACTTAACACTCTATGTCACACACAACCGTGTCCCATCTAAATCGGCCGATAAAACTCCATACGAGTTATGGAAAGGAAAAAGACCTGACCTTTCATACATGAAGGTTTGGAGTTGCGACGCTTATGTAAAGTGCGTAGAATCGGACAAGCTATGAGCTAAATATGATTAATGCTTATTTGTGGGGTATCCAAAGAAAACTACTGGATACTATTTTTACAATCCCATCGAGATGAAAGTCGTTGTATCGAAACATGCTGTGTTCTTAGAGAAAAAATTCATTCTAAGAGAGGCCAGTGGGAGCAAAGTAGATCTTGAAAAGGTTTAAAAAACCACAAATGAAAAAGACCAATTAGATGAGCCAATAGTTGAGCCTGCATTTGATGAGGCACATATTAGAAATGGAGAACCATCAATCCTCGAGGACACAACAGTTCTCCGTAAGTCAAGCAGGGTCATTCGTCCTCTTCGGAGATACGATCTCCTGTTACCAATGATGCATTGCTAATCTAGGAAGATGAACCCACTACTTATGCAAAACCGAAGTCAAATGTTGACTCAAAAAGATGGCAGGAAGCCATGGAATCTGAAATGAACTCCATGTATGAAAACAAAGTTTGGACCTTTATTGACCCATTTGAAGGGGTAAAACCAATATGCTATAAATGGGTTTACAAGAAAAAGGTCAACATGAATGGTAATATTCATACTTACAAGGAAAGATTGGTTGAGAAGGGTTACAAGCATAGACAATGAATTGACTTTGACGAAACTTTCTCACCAGTAGCCATGTCTAAATCAATTCAGATTCTGCTTGCAAAAGCAGCATACCATGACTATGAGATCTGGCAAATGAATGTCAAAACTGCATTCTTTAATGTGAATCTTAGTGGGGATGTGTACATGACACAACTCGAAGATTTTGAAGCACAAAGTCAAACAAGTTATGCAAACTACTGAAATTCATATATAGATTAAAGCAAGCCTCTCGGAGCTAGAATTTTTGTTTTGATGTGACAATCAAAATATTTTGATTTTATCAAGAATGAAGACGAACCATGTGTTTATAAAAAGGTAAGTGAGAGTAGAGTCATGTTTCTAATTTTTTATGTGGATGGCATACTATTATTAGGAAACGATGTCCCGATACTAAAACAAGTAAAATTCTGGTTATCCAAATTTTCTAAGAGAGGCAGCGTACATTCTAGGTATAAAGATCTATAGAGATAGATCTAATATAATGCTTGGCCTATCTCAATCTATGTATATAAATAAAATCTAGAGAAGATTTAACGTGGAAGAGTCCAAGAGAGTATTCTATCCCATCAGGCATATAATCTATCTCTCAAAAGAGATGTGTCCAAAGACACGAATTGAAAGAGATCGCATGGATAGAATTCTTTATGCATAAGCGATAGGATCTATCATGTATGTCATGCTATGTACTCGACCAGATGTTTCATGCTTTGAGTGTCACAAGTAGGTTCCAAGCGAACTCTGACGAGAAATATTGGATCGCAGTCAAGAACATCCTTAAATACATAAGAAGAACTAAAGACATGATCTTGGTGTATGGAAGAAATGAACTTAGCGTTCAAGGTTATGCCGATGCCAGCTTTCAATCTGATAAAGACGATAGCAAATCCTAACCCGAATATGTATTTACTCTAAATGTTGATGCAGTCAGTTGGAAAAGTTCTAAACAAGAAACGACTGCTGATTTAACTACAAAAGCTGAATATAAGGCTACTTCACAAGCAGCAAAGAAAACGGTCTAGATCAAGAAGTTCATTATTGAACTAGATCCAATATCTTGTATTGTGATAACAATGGATCCATCACACAAGTGAAGGAACCCAAGTCTCATCAATGATCCAAATATATATTGAGGCAGTATCATCTCATCAGGGAGATAATCTTAAGAAATGACATAAAGATAGAAATGGTCCTAACATACGATAATGTAGCAGATCCTTTGACAAAGTTGTTGTTCTAGCACAAGCATGATGGTCATGCTAAATCTGATGGTATTAAAATACCTAAGTGATTGGATCTAGTTTGTATGAGACATTTTGTGATATACTCTTTGTTAGACATTGATATGTATGAACAAATTGATTGACTAAATACTTGTCTACATTTTAATGGCAGATTTGTTATTTTTAAATTTTATTATTTAAAATAATAGAGTCCGAAGAAAAGCTCATTGTAACTTGTTAATCACAAGGTGTTGTGATTATGAGTTATAAGTTACAAACAACTTATTCTTGAAATATCCATAGTCATAGTAATAATGAGATACATATATCATTATTGTGGATAGACTAGTATGTGTTACGTTTCTTTTGAAGAAAGCAGCTGATCTCATGAGCTAAGATGTAGAGGGACATCTGAATGAACACATGAATGCTTTGTTATGAGAACATGACATTGGATGATCCACCTAGAGATTCTACATGGATAACTATCCAAATATCAGTGGTAAATCTCTAATGCGCGGTAATGGATTTGGTCCTTTGATTTGAGGACATCATAGAATCTTATATGAGGACCGTTATACTTTGGTGAGTGTTTGATATGACTAAAAAATTATGAGTCACTAGGAAGACGTTGTACAGTTTAGTAAGAATCATATGAAGGTTGTGAATGTCCAATATGAGGATTTGTCACTCCTGAAAAGTATGAGATTATAACTTGATTTTTCCACACTTAAGTTGATATAAATTTCCTCGGTTGGGGGTGGAGTTATGTGTTGAAAATGTTTCAATTATAACTAGATTAAATCAACGAAAAGTTGAGGTGAATAATATAATTGGTTGAAATGAGATTGACGCTGATCCATATCTCTTAACCAATTGGGTTATAATGATGAATGGATTATATTTCCACGGTAACTGCACATATATTGGTTCTGTCATACCACATGACATTTTCCTTTACATGGATTGCCTTGACACATTGCTAGATGTCAATCTTGGATGGCGACGTGAATTGATCGGGTGAATTGATGAGAATATCACTACGTTTGCCATCGTGAATGAGAACATAATGGGTCACACACAAAAGGCAAGAATTGAGTATATAGAGTTGGACCTTGTCCAAGTGGGAGTTTATAAGAATTAATGTCCAATGTCCAATTAGTTGGGTTGGACTTAATTACTTATTGGACCAAATTAATTAATTAGATTAATTAATTAGATTTGTTGTTATGGCTAACAAAGTTCTAGTTGGACTTAGAGTTAGGGTTAGTGCTGCCTATAAATACAAAGGCCACAACAGATTAAAAAAAAAATTGGTCTTCATTACTTGCTAGTACAAGAAAAAGACAACCTAATACAATTACTCTCAAAGTTCTACTTTCATCTATTCTTGATCATGGAAGTCTAGAACTGTTCTTGCTGTGTGGATTACCATTGAAGGCTGGACAATTGGACAGCTGTGGTCTTGAATATCGTACCTCCAGCTAATAAGATAATTAGATTCCACAGTATTCATCAAGGTAAACTTCTATCAAGAATTCTATCTAAGTACAAGGTTGATCTAGCTTATAGGAATTTCATATTTAATTTCCGATATGCATGTATACGTCAATTCCTTACATTTGCAAGTATTGGTTAGAAAGAGATGCTTAGTGCTCTCCAATCAAAGTTCCTTGAGCTGGACCTCGATTCATTGGAAGCTAAGTTCCCCTCTATGGAGCTAGGAGAGGAGGAGGATCAAGTACTTGCGCTCTTCACTGTTACGTTTCTAGTGCCTATCCTCAGGGCCTTCCACACAAACTTTATAAAGAAACTCAACTAATAATAAACCGCGAGTGACTCATCACAGAGGTATACGAGAAGGTTTTAACCTAAACTTGATTATGTACTAGTGCCTCTTTTTAGAGATTGTATTTGCAAATCAAATGACTGAACGATAGACATGGCACTTCTATAATGCCAGTGCCTCTTCTCAGTGGCCTCAAACAAACAAACAACCAAAATTTGATTTATAAATAATGAAATTTTGGTGCCTCTTCTTAGAAGTGTCACCTAGGCTCCAACTAGATACAAGCAATGCCTTAGAAATGTTAAATCATTAATCAAGTTGGATAAGCTCGTATGTATAGTTCTCCAGCACCTCTTCTTCGAAGGACCTACACTAGCCTCAATGGCAGTATTTGATTCTTTTGTTCAAGGAGGTCTAGGCTTTTGATCATGTTCTACTCGTGGTTGTATGTGTTGTTTTCCATAGACAACGCTAATCTGCTGACATCTAAAAATGGATGCCAACAGGATTCTCAAGCCTCTTCTACCTATGTGTGTTTTACCAACACACTTGGATGGCCATGTTAGTGCACATATCTCAACTATATACTGGACAATGGGACTGGGTGGCAACCTTCTCCCAAAATCCACCCACATGTTTGATGATTTTTCTAAGCAGTTTGCTGCATACTTTGCTAGCAGCAAGCATGCTAAGAAGACAACTATCAGACTGATGCAATTGACTTAGGACAAAGACGAGTTGCTAAAAGATTTCATTGTTCGGTTCAATAGGGCCACCCTAGGAATGAAGGATCTGTAAATATGTGCTGTAGTCACTGCCATGATGAGTGGAACTCGAAGTCGCCCTTTCAAGATGTCACTCTCCAAGAACCTGCCGGATACGATGTATGAGTTATTAAGGAGAGGTGGTGAATATGTGGATGCTGAGGAAGCATATTTCATTACCAAAGATATGAAAGATCGAAAAGAACTTGATTCTAACAAAAGAAAGACTCGGGACGAGAAAGAACCCAGAGATAACAAAGACAAGCAAAAATGAATCATCTAAGACAGATAAATGATTAGGGTGCTAATGTAGGATCATGCTAGCTAGGATGGCCTGATACATCTTCTGGACCCGACCTGCGACAACTTCTTATTCTCACTACAATCTTTATTATAGGTAAGCCAAGCGAAACAAACATTCTTAACTACTACGATGGTCAAACAAGGCGACAAGCATTGGTTTAAAAAAAAAAGAGGAGAGAGGGGGAAGGGGGCGGGGGGCGACGAGCCTTGGTTTAAAAACAAAACGACGAGTCTTATTTAAAAACATGGCAACGAGCTTTCGCTTAAAAACCAGACAACGAGCCTTCGCTTAAAAACATGGCAATGAACTTTAGTCAAAACAAACAAAATTCCAATGGAACGAAAATACAAAATAAAATGGGAGACCCACGCCTAGGGGCAGGCGTGCACCAAAAGGGACGAGAGAACGCCCGTCTTGACCAACTGACCCGTCCCACCAAAAGGGATAGGCGAACACCAACCTAGCCCAAGGCACCCACCCCGACCAACCGAGGGGCAGACGTACGCCCTACCCTACCAAAATGGACAGGTGAACGCCGCCTCGCCCCACTAAAAGATACGGGCGAACGCCTACCCTGCCCAACCAAAGAGTGGACGCAAGCCCCATTTTACCAATAGATGACGGGCGAATGGCCACCTTACCGTACTGAGGTGTTGGCACATGCTCACGCCACTACTCATCCGCCCTACTTGTACCTATTTTTACGAACTACTTCACCGTCACAATATTGGCCTGGGGCTATATGCATTTATAGCACACAATATACAAACAATTATTTGTCTCACTAGAAAAGCGAAAAATTTAGACAGAAGTAGGTGCGAAAGATTATTTATACTTCACATTAATAATAGTCTATGAAAAGTAGAGGGACTTATGATGATATAAACAATGACAATTGCTATATGCTGTCTGCCAATGGTGGTTTTCCCACCTCATTGGCTTGCCCGTCTCGATGGTCTCATAGCTCGCCTCTTATATCTGGTTAGCGGTGGTCCAATCGTTGTTGACTCACTCAAACCCACAACCCACGGAGTGACAGTTACTGCTGTCGATTAAGAAGCTGTAACGTCCTTCATTAACTCTGAGTAATGAAGGATATTAAAGGATACATGTCAGTAAAGACAGTTAAAGAGATGAAAGGACACATGTCATTAAATACAGTTAAAACCATTAAAGATAGTGACTCTTGATCACCCCTATAAATAGAGGATAATCCCCTAGTTAAAGCACGACCCCTATATTTTACATTGTTGTTCTGCGTATTCAATTCAATCATCTACTGATTATTACACCGAAGTGGGGCACGGGGGATAGAAATCCTGCCGCTTTTTGCAGGTCTCCACAACTGTCACCATCACGTTCGGAGGAGGAGAAAAACGTTTATCATCACACATATTGACCTAGAATTTTTGTAGAAATACTTGTCTCACTAACTTGAAAAATGATATAATTTGAGTGATGAAATAAGTTTCTAAAATAACTTCTCGTTCTAAGTCTTTTATTAATAAAAATATATTTTTGAAGCGAAATCCTTCACTACATATATGTGATGTAGTTAACTTCTATATTATAGTTAGCTTTTGGTTGTTAATGTCAAAACGTCTTTATATTGTTTTCTCAAAATTTTTTGTAGGAACAATTCCCCCTCGAATATAATTTTGATGTGAACTACATTCAGTTAATAACTTAGAATTTATTATAAATTCGCCGTTTATTATTATTTACCATATATTACCATTTTTGTAACTGTATTTTATTAATGATATTTAAGTATTCTTCATGACTTTTTGAAGAAGATAGCCCTAACGATGGTTCTCTTTCTTTTTCTTTTAAAGGTTTAGAATGTTCCATTTGCTTCAAGAATATCTGTTTTTATATTATTATTTTCTCTTCTTAAATCTTGTATTTGTACTTTTAATTGTTAATTTCCATTTGCAACTCTTGAATTATAGTTGAAAAGTTTTTATGTCCATACATGAGAATATTTTGTTTAAACTATAAGGTTCTAAGGTTTCTAGATTTTCTCTGTAACTATATCTCTTAATTTTGTAACTATAATGTCTTGTCTGTTTGCATTTCCAACATACATATTGGGGACTTTTCTTTTAAATTTTCTTTTCTTTTTTGGTTTAAATTTCTTTTGATTTTTATAAAAAAAATTATTTCGATAAAAAAAGTCTTGCCTAGATATATTTTTCTTATAATATTATATTTTATTCTTTTGTATTTTGAAGATGGTCTTGTAGTTTTTCAAAGCCATATTGAGCATAGAAAGACCCTAATTCTCTACAACTTTCATGTAATTCATTTTTCATTTTGGCCGCAAGCTTCATAAGTGTACATATAGATTATCGTTCAGTATTGATAAAATTAATGAATTCTACATTCGATAATATGAATCTTTTTTTTTTTTTTTTTTTTTGTCCAAAAAGAGTTATTACATTCTGTCCTAGTAAAAACCTTATTTAGAAACATATCTTCATACTGACAAATTCATGTAATTTTAGACAAGTTAAATTGACAAGTATTTTTGAAGATATTTCTTGAATTTTTTGAGGTTGTCTTATAAAGTATTTTGTAATAGCATAAACTAAAGTATTGACTACATCTTAGATGTCTATTTGTATTCTATTTTGTTACTTAGGATATAAGAGCTTGCTTCTTCTATTGGATAATTAACCCACCAACTTTTTAACTGGCTAGTAAAACCCGCTACTAAAAGTTTTGCTATTTGATGGTCATCATTATTAGACCTAGTTTTAAATATGTAATAAATTTAAAATTTGATGTTTAATACAACCATCTATATTCCATTCATAAAATATGTTTCTAGTATATTGGGCTTGAATAAGATATGGTCTTTCTTCATGTTGTATATCTGGAAGATAATGTCTAGGATAAACATTTTTTTCCCCCTGGAAATTGTGGTTGTGGAATTCGTATTTTATATATTGTTAATTAATAAGTGTCGATTTATACTTATCTGGAGTATCAAAAGTAGACAATTGTATGTACTCTTAAGCAAATTTTTATTTAATTGTGTGTTGATTTGATTGTTTTAGATCAAAACTCAAGTTCAGATGGAATTGGAGAAAAACAAAGTAAATTAGGTGAAAATGGACTGAAAGTGCACGAAGATTTTAGAATTTGGACCAACTTGTAAACATCCAAAAGATGAAGGACTTATCATGTAAGTAAATTGGGGTTTAAGCGCAATTCATGACCAAAATTTTAGTTAAACTTAAGTTTGGTAATTCTTGGAGGACAAGATTTCTACACTATATAAGGATTTTTGGGACATATAAATAAGGAGGAGGATTACAGATACCATATTCAAGAATCAAAAGGGAGAAAATAGAGAGCAAAAAGGAGAAAAAGAGGAAGAACGACCAAGATCTTGAAGATAGGAATGTGAAAACGAAGAATTCTTGGTGCAAGATATTCAACTTCTTCTCATTTTTTATTCAAGATCCGGTTATGTATTCCAAATTTTTCATATTTTCTTTCTCGAATTATGAGTAACTAAATAAATATTTTGGATGAACGATGTAACTTAGTTTAGATTCTTTATTTTCGACTCTCAAGTTTTGAATTGTAAATTAATTAAGTATTTGATTTTACTTCTTTTCTTAATGCTTGAAATAATTGGCCATTATTTGTCATGGAATTGTGGATTTTAATGAACTGATAAGTAAATTATTAATCTAGAACACGTCGTAAATTTCGGCAATTCGATAAAAAGTAGAGAGTCGCGGTCTGAATTGAATTCTTAGGAGATTTAATGCATCTAATTAAGGATCATTTAGCCTTCACAAGTTGACTTAATTAGATAGGACTAATTTGAACTCGAGAGAGGTAAATTATGTTAAATTCGTGGAATCGACCGAACACAACATTAAGAAGAAATTTTGAGAGGAGAAATTATAGATAACAACTATGGTGAACTCGAGAATCCAAAACTTTTAACCATCAATCTTGATAAATTCTTGATATTTGTGTTCACATACGTTATTCTATTGAGATTAATTGAGTTAATATCTAAATAAAATAGTCTTTGTGGGAACAATAATCCGGACTCAATAGATCCACTTTATTACTTGTTTGCGATATTTTACACTTACAATTACATAGTTTTCACAACAATTTTTTGGCGTCGTTGCCGTGACTATTCTTATTTGATATTAATTAGATTAATCATTAGTGTTAGTTTTATTTTTATTTTTTATTATTATAATTTATAGTTTATTTCAGTATTTGATTTGTCTCTTTTCAAACCACAACACAAGATGGAAGACTCTGAAAATGGTGAGGACAACATGAATTTTGGAGATTTCATCGCAATGCACCAAGCTAATATAGTGAGATATGATGCGACTTCTGAAATTGATGAGGACAACATGAATTTTAGAGATTTCATCATAATGCACCAAGCTAATATAGCGAGATATGATGCGACTTTTGAAATTGATGAGGATAACATGAATTTTGAAGATTTCATCGCAATGCACCAATCTAATACAACAAGATATGATGAAACTTGTGAAATTGATGAGGATAACATGAATTTTGGAGATTTCATCGCAATGTATCAGGCAAATACAGCAAGATATGATGAAACTTCTGAAATTGATGAGTATGACTTAATCTTGGGAGATATATGGAAACTATCGGTCACACAAAATTTTTGTCTCTAGTCCTACACATTCTCAAGTGACGTTGAAGCCAACCTAATAGAACACATGCCAAACATTACAACAATGAGTGAGGAGCAACTGTATGAGATTTTGGATAATAGACCTGTCATCCAATATTCAATCTGATGAAGCACCAACTAAAGAAGAAGAGTATGTAAAAAAAGAGAAGTTGATCCTTAATAAGCAAAATAAAAAAGTGACATTTAATGATGTTGCACTTATCAAGCAATTCTCCGACTCCCTTCTTTCTTCTAAAATTGATTTTGTGATTAAGGCCGATGAGAAAGTTGAAGTTTTCGTAGTGGTGTTCGAGCAAGGTGCTAAATTACAATATTATTTTTATGATAAGTGGAAATTAAAATGTCTGAGGATAAACAAAAAATAGTGCAAAGTCAATAGATGCAAGCAAAGCAAGTCCTTCAAAGTACTATTTAAAGTGTCGTAAAGCAACTAGATAATAAGTCGAGCTCTAGACTATAAATCGAACGTTTAATGGGAGGCAATCCATTTTTCTATCCCTTATTTATTTATTGCTTTGCACGTATAATTTTAGGATTGCATTAGGAATTTAAAGTACGTTTTTCAATTTTTAGTAATTAAGCAAATTTAAATTTTCTGAATTTAGGCTAATCATCGTCGTTCAAAAAAAAATTTGACTGTTGACCACGGTCAACTGTGGTTTGCAATCCGCGGTTGACTCGCGGCATACAGTAATTTGCTTATTAAAAAAATATTATTTTACGGTTGACGCGGGGCAAACAGTACTTTGCCTTAAAAAGGAATTACACTTCATTTTCTTTTTTCCATTTCTTACATTTTCATCTTTCCTATTAGGATTGCACAAAGGTAAAGGTGTCATGAAGACTTAGCTCCTGATGCTTATTGATCGAAAACCATTCGTATGGTTTCTTCACGCCTTCAGAATCAAGTACACTCTTTTCTTTTTTATTTATTTTGATTTCTTTTATCACATTGAGGACAAGGTGTACTTTAAGCTTGGGGTGACTTTGACTTTATTATTATCGTTATGTTTGTGTGTGTTGTTGATAATATTATGTGAGTAAAAAAAATCTTTTTATTTGTGTGCTTGTATCTTGGATAGCATTGCCGGCTAATGATGATATCTATTTGAAACTGTTATCGATTGACAAATTATGATTAGGTGATGTCACTTATGCCTTTTTATATACTATACTTATCTATGTGAGATATAACTAAGTGTGAGCACAAGAGTCATGAATATCACTACCTTTGGTTGGTTTATTGAATAAAATACAAGGAAAGAATATTGAACATAAGTTGTGAAAACCAAAACCACCAATTAACACTCAATTACTAAACCAGTTGAAATGATAGTTTGGGGGTGGTTAATCTAATACAGAAAGTATTTAGATATGTATTGATTCTTTGCATGAGTAATATTTGTATGGAGTATATTTGGCTACCAGGTAGAATTTAAGTATTGACCGGATGCTAGGAATCTAATCCCCACTTATCTATCTTGCACAAAAAAATGAAAGGCATTGTACTTGTATTATCGTATACCTCTCTTTGTAGCCTAACTGACTCGAGTGATAAAACTCGTTGGAGTTTTCAAAACTAGTTGCCCTAAGGTCTATCAGACCTAGGAGCCATCTGCCTAAAACTCGCTACAAAGGTCATCTAGAAAGCTTAAAGGAGTGAGGTCACACACACACACACACACACACACACACATGTAAAAGAGAAGCAAAAGCAAGATTGAGCCTTTGTGCGCATAACTTAGAGATTTAGATAACTAGTGGGTTTGACTTACCTATTGGAAGCTTGATGGTCGAAGCACTCAATAAAGGAAGAATCATCACAGATCTAGATAGCTACTGTATCTGTTAGAACTAACCAAATTTTGAGCGGTAAAAGAATAAGTGTTTTAAAGGCAACTTTAGAGTTAACACCCAGGGTGAGAGATTGAATATCAATAAGGGAGTGTGTATTGTTACGAGAGAGAAAGGAAATATTTGATCATTGAGAGGTGGAATATTACTAACCTAAAGGTTTATAATGATTGGATTGACTATGTACACATGCACGCGTCGATCGAGCATCAGATGAGTCAAAAATTTATTTTGGTAGCATGATTTAGATGTTTCTTATGAATTGTTTGATTGTTTCAAAAACCTGAAGCAAATATGGCAAGCTATCTGTTATAGTAAATTTTAATAGTAATTGTTTGATTGTTTAAGTAAATAGTCATGTTTGAGGACAAATAAATGTTCAAGTTTGGAGATATTTGATAAGTGTCAATTTACACTTATCTAGAGTATCAAAAGTAGACAATTGTATATACTCTTAAGTGAATCTTTACTTAATTGTGTATTGATTTGATTGTTTTAGGTTAAAATCCAAGTTCGGCTGGAGTTGGAGAAAAATAAAGCAAATTAGGCAAAAAATAACTGAAAGTGTACGAAGACTTGAGAATGGGGACCAACTTGGAAACATTCAAAAGATAAAGGACTTATCATGCAAATAAACAGGGACTTAAGCACAATTCATGACCAGAATTTTAGTTTCCTTATTTTAATCAAACTCAAGTTTGGTAATTCTTGGACGACAAAATTTCTACACTACATTAGGATTTTTGGGATATATAAATAAGGAGGAGGATTCCAGATACCATATTCAAGAATCAAATAAGAGAAAATAGAGAGCAAAAAGGAGAAAAAGAGGAAGAAAGACCAAGAACTTGAAGATTGGAACGTGAAGACGAAGAATTCTTGGTGCAAAATATTCAACTTCTTCTCATCTTTTATTCAAGATCTTGTTATATATTCCAAACTTTTCATATTTTCTTTCTCCCGAATTATGAGTAACTAAATAAATATTTTGAATGAACGATGTAACATAGTTTAGATTTTTTAATTTCGACCCTCAAGTTTTGAATTATACATTAATTAAGTATTTGATTTCACTTCTTTTCTTAATACTTGAAATAATTGGCCATTATTTGTCATTGAATTGTGGATTATAATGAACTGAGAAGTAAATTATTAATTTAGACCACGTAGTAAATTTCGACAATTGGGTAAAAGGTAGATATACGCTTTTATTATTGTCAGATCTGAATTGAATTCTTAGGAGATTTAATGCATTTAATTAAGGATTATTTTGACTTCATAAGTTGACTTAATTAGATAGGACTAATTTGAACTCGAGAGAAGTAAATTATGTTATATTCGTAGAATCGACCGAATACAACATTAGGAAGAAATCTTGAGAGGAGAAATTAGAGATGACAACTATGGTGAACTCGTGAATCCAAATCTTTTAACCATCATTCTTGATAAATTCTTGATATCTGTATTCACATACGTTATTCTATTGTTTTCTTAAATTGATAGTTACAGGTTAATTGTTAAAATAAACAATTCCAAATTATTTTCAATAGATTAGAATTGAGATTAATTGAGCTAATATCTAAATAAAATAGTTTTCGTGGGAACGATAATTCAAACTCAATAAGTTCACTCTATTACTTGTTTACGATATTTAACACTTGCAATACATAATTTTCACAACATTAATTGTTCGAACTGTTTTTGTAGTTATTCCATTTTACACATTTGCTGAAAATTTATTAAAGAACTAAGTTAACATCTAAAGAACTAAGCAGTTTTAATTCTTCAAGTTTTTGAGTAATTTCTTCTAGTAGTTCAGATTGGTTACTGTTGAATTTAACATAATACTTTTTTTAATGTCAAAATGTTTAAAAAGAGATTGTGTTTTATCTAGCCCTATTATCCCTACCCCGAGGGTTTTTGGAGACGAAGTCGATGGTGTTGGAATAGTGATATTTCAATTTTTGTTAATTGTTATGGCACATTTTAACAAGGTATTAGTATAATTATTTTGTAACCGAATATTTTTTTTGTCTTTTAATGTTGGAGGTTAGATTCTTCATTTTTTTTCTATATACTTAAAGGGAGAAACAATTATTTCTTTGTTTTGTACTTTTATTTTTATTTCTTCTAAGGGAGGATGTATTGATTGAATTTGATTATTATTTGTTGTTACCCAAACTTGTTGATTTTTAGTTACAGTATAAATTGTTTGGTTTTCTTTATTTTTTTCTACTCATAAACCAATTGAAAAACTTAATTTTATTTTATATTTTTCTAATACTGAAAATATTCATCCCAAAAATCTTCTTGCTCATCTTTATTAAACATTCCTAAGAATATTTGTATAAAGAGTGAATCTTTTTATTTCTTCTTTATTTATTATAAATTTTTGACGTTAACACATTTAGAGCTTGTTTGGTAAGGATTTTAATGGATTTTTTGATTTCTATTTTTTGACTTTTAAGAGAAAATGATCAAAATAACTTTTTGTTTTCCAATGTAGCCGCAATGTTTGACTAGAAAATGGGGTTATTTTGGTCATTTTTTCCCTAAAAGTCAAAAAATGAAAAATTAAAAACCCATTAAAATCTATACCAAACAAGCACTTAATTGACTATTATTACACATGTCAGTATAGGTTGGAGAAATATTCCATTGTAAGACATTTTCTTCGTCATTATTGTAAATTGGTCGAGGAATATTGAAAGTAAAATTAACTCCTTTTAATTTAGTTGATGGCCTTGAACATTACCATTTGGGTTTTTAATGATTTGTGATAGTTTTGGTGGATTTTTATTGTTATTGTTTAGAGGAACAGCTTGATCAAGTTCCCACAGTGGATCTGGTAATTTGATCCCATGAAATTCTTTTAGTGATAATCGTATTTATATTTTTAGTATTGACTTCTAAGAGAGAAGCTTCTCTTTTGACAGAAGATCTTAAAACTGTTGGATTTAAAGTTGTACTTTACTTTATACTAAAAATAGAGTTAATTGTTTAAAAAATCAATGTGCTTTGTTACGCGTCACGGATACTTTACTGAACTTAAAAATATAAGTATTAATTCCTCACTCTACAATCTAAATATTATCGCCATCCATCACTCTTCACAAAATCGTTTGATTACCTTAACGGAGGCGACGACGTGGCAAATGGACGTCCTACGTGGCACGTTTAATCCAACTCAGCAATGTGTTAATTATTTCAAAAATCACTGTACTTTGTTACGCGTCACGGATACCTCAGTACTTAAAAATAGTACTAATTCCTCACTCTACAATCTAAATGTTATCTCCATCCATCACTCTTCCCATAATCGTTTGATTACCTTAACGGAGGCGACGACGTGGCAAATGAACGTCCTACGTGGCATGTTTAATTTAACCCAGCAATATAATTTAAGTTTGTTGCTGTCAATCACAATAATGCTGTGAATTAATTTAATTATATTGCTGTGAATGTCAATAGGATTTTATATTTTTTAAAATGACAAACTGTTGTGAATTATTGGAAGTATAAAGTGAATGACAGAGTGTGTAAATATTTTTTTCATCTCATCATTGTAGGATTTATTTCAAGTTGTTGTAGTTCGTCCACCATTGATGAGATGTTAACATCTTGTGTTATCACTGAAGCGGCTACATCAGTAGGCATAAAATGAAAATTTTTGTTACAAAAGATTAAATTTTTTCTGTCACTACATTATTTGTTTGTATCTAACATTAGTGATGATAATATTTTTGTATCAAATAATGATACTAGAAAACATTTAAAGTATAAGTGATCTCTTTCTAAATTTGATTCTAAGATTGATCACACAGATTAGTAAATCTTTTATTTCTTTAGTCTCTTAATATGAGTAATAATGAAATATCTAATCCTAGTCTAATAAGGGTTTGACTGCTACTTGAACAAATCCTATGTGCAAATACTCGTATTTTTCTTTAGCTTATTTATAGCTTTTGAGAGAATAAATTGAAGATTTTCTATATTTTGGTTAATATATACTGTTTGTTAAGTTGTCTTAATTGAATAATCTTAAATAAAATTAAACCTTCTTACTTGATAGATTGTTTTGAGATTTACTTTAGGTATTGACCAATTGTGTAACTTTTGTTATATTTTGGCTATATTAACCTCTAAATTATTCATTATAGTTTTTTTTTTCTAGAGTATTATTTTCTCTGCATGATTTAGATGATAAAAACATAGACATCTAAAATCAAGAATTTAATTAGTAGCTTAACAAAAATAAAATATTTCTAATCTTGAATTAGACTGGGAACACCCTACACCTAACGGACTTACCAACACAATATAGGCTGACCAACACCCTATATCAGTTTTAGAAAATTTTCTAGTTTTTTAAACTCTAAAGTAAACCTTCAATTTTAATGCCTTATCTAATTAAATTAATCTCATAAAAAGATTACTAAAATTTTGTACTTTATTATCTTTATATTATCTTGCACTTCTTTTTTATAAGCAGCAAGTCTATTATAAGAATTTTGATCTATTTCACCTTTATTTAATACTTTCTGTATGTGCTATGAGAGCCTCTTCCATACTTAAATCTAGAACATCCTTACAATATATAAGAGCCACTTATGAGATTTACTATTCATATTTTCACCAAAAACAACGCTATTTTTTTTTTTCGCTTGTAAAATCAAAGCCGTTTTTATTAGGGTATAAAAGGAACACGGAATTGTTTCAACTTTAGAAACCCTACCTGCTTTGTTTCCTTTGTTTTCTACACATAATCGACGATTCCCTTCATCCCTCATTATTTTCATGCCTGGTTGATCTTATTTCTTTCTTTAAGATATGGTTTCTGTCCATATTTCGAATGCCTAAATCCTAGAAACGTACTTCCTCTGTTGCGATTTTGGGTATTTGTGTGGATTACAGAAAAAAATTCATTGTAGACCTATTCAGAAATTTCCAATTTCTCGACTGTTTAGTGGAATCGGTATTTGTGGACTTCTGAGTTTCATTTGGTTGATTTATTTTAGGTCAGTTGCATTGTTCTGGTTGTCACCTCCATTTACAGGTTCGCTGCTTTTAATCTTGGTTTTATTGCGTCGATTGTAGTATGTTAGTAGACTCTGGTTTTATTTTTTTGGATATGACATGTTGATTGTATTATTTCGTCACCAAACAATATGTACTTGAATTTCAATATTACCTAATGCTTGGTTTATTTTTGTTTTTCAACTATCTAAGCATAAGTGTTTACTAGAAAAAATATTAAATTACATAGGCATGTGGAAAGTACATAAGTAGTTACCTCAAGAACCTACGATAAGAGAGATGATATGTTTTAAGGACACTGTGTTTACATATGCCTCAGTTTAAATAAATTTCGTTCTCTTTTAAATTGTTCTTTCTTTCCTATTTGCAGCAGTTGTTACTGTTTTGATTTTTCATTGTAATAAATAAATATTTTATTATCTTTTCATATTTTGTCTAACAATCTTAAAACATATTCCAGAAAATCAAACAGGTTGTATTTTGCCTGTAGTTTGTTTGAAATTATTAATATTTTATTTGCTGTTTTAGAAATGGCAACTGATACTACAACTGGAGTTGTGGCTATTGTGTCAAGTCCCTATGTGAACCAGACTTTGGCTCAGGTGCCAAATCTTGCTATAACCCAAACTATATCTCTAACTGGTCATGTGACTGTTTTGGTTAATTATGGAGAAAAACAAGAGAAATTCAATGGATCGAATTTCAAAAGGTGGCAGCAGAAAATACTGTTTTATATGACCACCTTGAATCTAGCGAGATTCTTGACTAAGAATGCTCCTAAACTCAAATAGGGCAAGGGAGATATACAAGTTGTCAGTGAGGTTGAAGCTTTGAAACATTCTAATTTTCTGAGCCAGAATTATGTCATGAACGGTTTAGCAAATTTTCTATACAACATGTATAAATTTATAAAAATGGCGAAGGAATTGTGGAAGTCTTTAGACCGAAAATATAAAAATAAAGATATGGAGGCTAAAAAATTCATTGTTGACTATTTCTTAGATTATAAAATGGTGGACTAAAAATGGTGATCAGTCAAATACAACAACTCCAAGTAATATTGTATGAGATTCATGCTGAGAGGATGATTTTGAGCGAAACTTTTCAAGTGGCAGCAATAATTGAGAAGCTACCTCCAGCTTGGAAAGATTTAAAGAATTACCTAAAGCACAAACAAAAGGCAATGAACATTGAAGAACAGATTGTTAGACTTCGAATTGAAGAACACAACAGAAGTTCTGAAAAGAAGAGGTTTAATCCGCCTGTGGCTAAAGAAAATATTATGGAGCATGGTCAAAGTTCTAAGACCAACAATAGCAGGTTTGGACTATATGGGAAAGGCACTAAACTGATATTAAAATGTGGAGTTTCCAAAAAGAAATTTTCAAGAAAATACTACAATTGTGACAAAGTAGGTCATAAATCTTCAGAGTACAGATCGTCAAGAAAAAATAATAAAAGATAAGCAAATGTGGTTGACGACATCTCACACGATGTGTCTAAAATGAACATTGTTGTAATAATTTCTTAAATGAATCTCGTGGGATCAAACCCAAGAGAATAGCAGGTTGACATCGATGTTACCAGACATGTTTGCTCGGATAAAGAGTTATTAAGTTTTTTTGAAGCAACTGAGAATGGGAAGAAGTTGTTTATGGAAAATTCAACTACATCTGAAATCAAGGGCCAGTGCAAGGTGGTTCTGAAGATAACATTTGTGAAAGAGTTGACTATTAACAATGTGTTGTATGTGCTGTATATTCACAAAAACCTAGTGTTCGGGTTGCTGCTGAACAAGCACATGTTTCATATGGTGTTTGAGTTAGATGAAAATATTTTATCTAAGAGTGGAATATTTGTAGGAAATGGTTATGTGTTTGATGGGATTTTTAAGCTCAATGTAATGACTTTTAAGCCAAAAATGAATAAATTGAGTAATTCTTCTGCTTATTTGCTTGAGTCTTCCAATTTGTGGCATGGTAGACTAGGTCATGTTAATTATGATACTTTATGTAGATTAATTAACTTGAATTCCATACCTGCATTACATATTGATTCTAAGCACAAATGTGAAACGTGTGTTGAGGCAAAATTGACAACTTCATCATTTCAATCTATTGAAAGAAATACAGAACCACTTGACGTATGTGATTTAAAATTTGTACAAATAAGATTTGTTAACAAGTACTTCATTACTTTTGTTGTTGATAACACAAAATATTGTTATGTATATCTGTTTAAAGTAAAGACGAAGCTATAGAAAAATTTGTTCCCTATAAAAATTAAGAAGTGACCTAGGTGGTGAGTACGAATCACCATTTGCTGAATTCTCTTCACAACATGAAATCACACATTAAACCACAACACCTTATTCACCCTAGCAAAATGGTGTTGGTGAACAAAAAAATTGTACCTTAAAAGAAATGATGAATGCAATGTTGTTAAGTTTTGGTTTGCTGCAAAATATGTGGGGGAAAGTTGTGTTGTCAGCCAATTATCTTTTAAATAAGGTAACCCTGAAAGAAAGAGAAAAATAGCTACTATGAGTTATGAAAAGGAATGAAGTCTTCCTACAAATACTTACGAGTGTGGAGTTACTTTCCAAAATGGTCGTACGTACCAAAGAAGATGAAAATAGGTCTGAAAAGTGTTGATTGCATTTTTTTTTGCTATGCACATAATAATAGTGCTTTTCGATTTCTTGTGCATTAGTCTAAAATCCAAGACATACACAAAAATACGATAATGGAATCGAGAAATGCTTCGTTTTTTTAAAATATAATTCTGTACTGATCTAAAGAGGAAGCGAGCTCCTCTAAACGAACACATGAAATGAGGGACCAAGAATAAGAAGAAGAATATGGGGTTGAACCAAGACATATCAAAAGAGTTGGGACAAAAAAAATATTTTGATCCAAATTTTGACTTATATGCTAGAGAAAGTAAACCTCAAAATTTTAAAGAAGTTGTGAACTCTTCAGAATAGACCTCAATGGAAAGAAGTAATTAAAAGTGAAATATATTCTAGTATGCAAAACCATACATGGTAGCTAGTGGATCTTCCTCTAGGATGCAAACCACTAGGATACAAATGGATTTTCAATAAAAATCGATATAAGGCTAGAGTTGTGATTAAATGTTACAGACAACGAGAATGCCTTGATTACTTTGATACATATTCTCATGTAATGACAATAACCTCCATTAGGATGATACTAGCGATTGAAGCTTTGCGAAATCTTGAAATAAATCAAATGAATGTGAAAATTTCTTTTATAAATGGAGATTTAGATAAAGAAATATACATGGAACAACCTGAGGAATTTTTTTTTTTTTTTTTTTTTTGCACCAGGATAAGAAAATAAAATCCGTAAATTGGTAGAGTCAATGTATGACTTGAAACAAGTATCAAAACAATGACATGAAAAATTTGATAATGTCATGATGGAACGTGGACCTAAAATCAATTAATGTGACAAATGTGTTTATGTAAAAGACACATAAAATGGCTATGTCATGTTATGTCTTTACGTTGATGTTATGCTCATTGTTGGTAGTGTTGTTAAGATGATTAAATTCACTAAAAATATGTTGTCTTCAAGAATCGACATGAAAGATATGGGTTTATCTGATGTGATACATGGTATTAAAATTTCAAGAACATCAGATGAACTTGTTCTAAGTCAGTCACATTATGTGAACAAAATTCTTGGGAAATTTAACAAATATGATTCTGGCATGGCTAGAACACTGATAGATACAAGTCAGCATCTATCAAAAAATATAGGGAAGAGTGTCTCTCACGTAGAGTATTCCAAAATTATCAAAAATATAATGTACTTAATGAGTTGTACTAGACCATACATAGCCTACATAGTTAGTAAATTGAATAGATACACGAGTAATCCAGGAAGTGATCATTGGAAATGAATAGTAAAAATATCAATGTACTTGAGATATACTCGTGATTATGTGCTGCATTATAATTGATATCCCATAGTTATTAACAGAACAGTTGATGGTTATCACGTCAATCCACCACCTCTCTATGAAATTCATTACTGCTACTGTGAAAGGCAATCAGGAATCAGCACAAGAATGTTACTTCAATGCCTTGATGAATGAGGCCCCGCGAGCCCACATCACTAATGCGGTCAAGATGGTTGATATAGCATTTCGTGATGCATAATAGGAGGATTAGATTTGTATGGATGATTGCCTCAACCCTTAGATCATTGAGTCTAGCTCTAAGGCTGCTGCAGTAGAAGAACTCGAAGGATTCTCAATAAGCGAAGATGACCAGTCTAAGCAGCTGCGGATAGGGTATGGGTTGGAGCTAGGGCTGAAGAAAATCTTGAAGGTATTCTTAAAGGCAAACGTTGATGTTTTCACATGGAAACATTCCAACATGGTTAGGATATATCCAAGTGTGTCATGTCATGCATTAAAAATCCCCAGGCCAAACCAAGGGTTCAAAAGTGAATGCAGAAGGGTAAGAAGAAGTATGAGGCACAAAAGGAAGAGGTCAAAAAATTACTAGCAAATGGGTTCATCCACGAGGAACAAACCCTAGTCTGGGTGTGCAACCTTGTCCTAGTTCCGAATAATGGAAGACTTTGGAGGACCTGCCAAGACTTTACGGATTTGAACAAGACCTACCCAAAGGACAGTTTCTCTACACCAAGGATCGACCAGCTTTGTGGACGCCACGATGGGACATAAATTATTGAGTTTCATGGATCCATACTCAGGATACAATTAGATACCCAAGTTCAGCCTGGATGAGGAACACACCTCGTTCATCACCAATCGAGGCCTCTACTGTTACAAAGTAATGCATTTTGGTTTACAAAATACTGGTGCTACTTACCAAAGACATGTTAATAAAATGTTTGCTGATCAAATTGGGAAAACCATGGATATATATGTTGATGACAAGTTAGTCAAAAGCCTCAGAGTTGTTGACTGCCTTAAATACCTAGACCAAATGTTTTTTATCCTTCGAAAGTATAGAATGAAGCTAAATCCTTTGAAGTGTGCTTTTGGGGTCATATCGGGCAAATTCTTGGGTTACATGGTGAACCAGTGAGGTATAGAGGCTAATCCGGAAAAAAAATCAAGCTTTTCTTGACATGCGACTCCCTAGCAAGCCTAAGGTATTCCAAAGCCTCACAGGCAAGGTCGCCGCCCTAAGTCGATATGTCTCAAGGGCTACTGAAAATGTTTCTTTTTTTTCAAATCATTAAATCCGAAAAGATGTTTGAACGAACGAATAAATGTGATGCTGTCTTTGATGAGTTGAAAAACCATCTTGGGAAAGCTCTCCTTCTCTCCAACGAAACCCAGGCGAAACATTGCTCTTATACCTTGCAATCTTAGAGGTAGCTATGAGCTCGGTGCTAGTGAGGGAAGAGGGCACCAAAAGCTACCAATACATTATGTAAGTGAGGCATTTCAGGACGTAGAGACTAAGTACCAAAAAATGGAGAAGCCAACTCTTGCCCTGATAATAGCTTTTAGAAAGCTTCGCTCTTGCTTCTAGTTTCATAAAATCATGTACTAACGAACTATCCACTGAAATAGGTAATGCAGAAGCCCAAAACTTTAGGTCGTCTGATGAAGTGGGCTATTGAGTTTGGCCAATTTCATATAACCTTTAAGCCCAGAGCAGCCATCAAAGGACAGACACTGGAAGACTTCGTCGCAGAGTTTGCAAAAAGGACCACAATTAGTCCAACGTCAATCCTACCAAAAATACCATCATGGAAGCTCTATGTATATGGATCATTCGGAAAAGCTGGGTCCGGGGTAGGTATCATACTAATAAGTCCCGAGGGGTATCAACTCAACTGCGCCATTCGCTTTGGTTTTAAAGCAACAAAAAATGTGGTAGAGTACGAAGCCCTTATCACCAGCCTTCGCCTGGCAAAAGAAGTGAACGTCGGTATGGTTGGGATCCATAGCAACTCTCAGCTTGTGGTAAGTCAAGTAACTGATAAATTTACATCTAGAGATAAAAAAAAAAATATGGCTGGTTATCTCTTGAAAGCCAAAAACCAGCTATTAAACTTTGAAAAATGTGAACTAACGCATATACCAAGAGCTAACAACTTATTCGCTAATGTCCTTTGTGTTGACCTATGGTTAACTTTAAACCTTAATGTTTTGATTATTACAAACAAATTGGTTATGTTTTCTAACATTCTATTTTCAAGCAAAATTCAAAGCGCTACAAATCAAACTCCCATGCAATGACAAGTTCAAAGTCAAAATCAATACAAGAGTTCAAGAATTACAAGATCCATCGAAATTCAAGATTCGAAGATCAAGATTGAAGAATAGATTTTTAGATAAAATTGTAAAGTTATTAACTCTTTAATCCTTAGCAATTAAATGAACGAAAGCTCAAAAATATGTTTTATCACTTGCATAAAAAAAATTAGTTTGATCAAAACCAAAAATCAGATTTTTCAAAACTGTGGGAACGGACAATCCGTTTGGCAAACCGGTTGATCCGGTCGACCGTTTACCTTGAACCGGTCGACTGTTTGAAACGTTTTTTTTTTCAAAAAGTGTCCGTTCTTATTTTTTGCAGTTCAACGGCTGGTTCTGACCAATCTGACCGGTCGACCGTTTGGTCATCCGTTTGGTCAGAAAGTGACGAAAATTCATCTCTATAAATACCACTTCATTTACTATTATTCAACAACACTTACAAGAGCATTTATAGAGAGAATCATATTGAAAAACATCATTCAAAGCTTCATTGTATTTATATCTTCAATATCTCTATTTGAAAAATTTTGTTTGATTAAATCAAACTTTTGGTTCATCTTTCTCAACAAAGTTTTCTTCTAACACTTGAGCTTTCCTCATCCATTGCTATTCATTAAAGTGTTAGTCTCTCTTAGAACTAAACTTGTATCTATCATTCATCTGGAGAGAAATACTCAAATGAATCTCCTTACTTATTTAGGTCATATTGAGGTCTCTTGAAAAGCTCAATATTGTATAAGAATCGGTGCTCCTTGCTTGTAAGTCACCGGATACATTGTAAGGGTTTGGATTGTACCATAAGTTAATCAAAATAGTGGAAAGGCCGTGCTCGTGTTGGAGAGCTTGGTAACGGGAGACGTAGATCATTGGTTGGATCGAACCTCCATAAAAATCGTTTGCACTCTCTCTTCTCTTTTATTTACTTATATTGTGCTTATATTTTTGTGAATCTATTTTTATCTCTTAAATATCATTTTTGAAAATATTTTTTGAAAAAGTTTGAGAAAACCAATTCACCTCCCTCTTGGTGAGTTATTCTTGGGCTATCAATTGGTATTAGAGCAAGGTGCTCATTTTTTTTTAGATTACACAATCTTGTGTAATGGCTAACCAAAATTTTCAAAACCTTGAGGGTCACTTTACAAATCGTCCTCCCTTCTTTAATGGCTCCCACTACAATTATTGAAAAACTAGAATGATGATTTATATTCAATCAATTGATTATAACATTTGGGAAGTCATCGAGTTTGGTCCATATGTGCCTACAAAAATTGTCAAAGTTGATGATAAACCGGACCAAACTATGTCTAAGCCTAGAGAAGAATATGATGAAGAGGACAAAAGAAAATTGTCTTTAAATGCTAGAGCAAAAAATTTACTTTATTGTGCTTTAGACAAAAATGAGTTTAATCGTATTAGCACATGTGATTCCGCATATGATATTTGGCATGCATTAGAGATAACTCACTTAGGTACCAACAAGGTTAAAAAAACCAAAATAAATCTTTTGACAAAAGATTTCGAAAATTTCTTTATGAAACAAGATGAACCTATTGTTGATATGATTACTCGTTTCACCGATATTATTAATGGCCTTAAGGGCTTTGATCGAAAATTTACTAACGGTGAACTTGTGAGCAAAATGCTTAGGTCTTTATCGGAAGATTGGAACTCCTTGAGAATGTTGATGGAGAATACAAAAGATATCAACACTTATCCATTGGAGGAGCTATATGGAACATTGATGACATATGAGCTCAATAATGCCGAAACAAAGGAGAAAACAAGGAGAAGCAAAGAAGAGATGAAGGAGCTTCCCAAGAAGCAAATTGCTTTGAAATCAACAAATGATGAAGGATCATCCAACACAAACATGAGTGATGAAGAACTTGATGACTTAGTTCTTCTTGTCAAGAAATGGAGAAGATTTCGAAACAATAGGCGATTTCAAAAGAAAGAAGACAAAAGTGAAGAAAAGAACAAAAAGATCATATGCTATGATTGTGACAAACCCGGTCATAAGAGGACCGAATGCCCAAACAAGAAGAAGTTCAACAAAAAGAAGGCACTTCAAGCTACATGGAATGATAGTGATGAAGATGATCAAGAAGATGATGAAATTCAAGAGGAAATCGCTAATATGTGCTTCATGGCTATTGAGGATGAGGTAAGTACAAACAACAATGACTCTTACATTGACTTATCTACCTCTTATGATGAAATTCTTGAAGAATTTGAGAAACTTATGTCAAAATACTCTATTCTTAACAATAAACACTCTTTGTTGAAAAAGGTAGTCAAGAAGCTTTTTATTGCACAAAAGGACTTTGAAAAAGAAAAAGATGATCATAAGTCCTTGATTAAAGAAAATGTTTTATTGAAAGAAAAAGTAGTTGATTTAACAAGCATTATTCACAAATTTACCCAAGGAAAGAAAAACTTTGAATTAATGCTTGGTGAGCAAAAATGTGTGTTTAACAAAGGGGGAATTGGATATAAACCTCTCTTGAAACAAAAATCCCTTGAAACCATTTTTGTAAAATCATCCAACTTTTCTCAACAAAACATCACATGTAGTTTTTGCAAGAAAGATGATCATGTTGCTTACAATTGTTTGACTAAAAAGAAACTATACTTTGAAAAGAAACACAAGTAGATAAAAGAATCCACAAGCACTAACTATCAAGGACCCAAACTTATGTGGGTACCAAAAATCAAAAATTAAAATTATTTTTGTAGGTACCACAAAAGGTCAAGAGCAATTGGTTCTTGGATAGTGGTTGTTCGAAACATATGACGGGAGATCGATCATTACTATCAAATTTCAAAAGAAAAGATGGAGGTCATGTGACTTTTGGAGACAATGCCAAAGGAAAAATCATAGGCATTGGAAATATTGGTAATCGTTCTTCTCCCTCCATTGAAAATGTTTTATTAGTTGATAACCTCAAACATAACTTACTTAGTATAAGTCAATTGTGT
This sequence comes from Forsythia viridissima, assembly GCA_030279155.1. NCBI lineage: Eukaryota > Viridiplantae > Streptophyta > Magnoliopsida > Lamiales > Oleaceae > Forsythia > Forsythia viridissima. Next base: position 33,438,119 of record CM059042.1, read on the forward strand.
GATAAAAGTTATCTCATTAAATTTGATTCTTCCAATTGCCTCATTGAGGATGTTATATCTAAAGAGGTATTGTTCATGGGGAGCCGATGCAAAGATGTTTACATCATATCTATTGAATTTGAACTTGAAAAGGAAATAAAATGTTTTTCAAGTATAAAGGATGATTCTTGGCTATGGCATAGGAGATTAGGTCATGTTAGCATGGACTTACTTTCAAAAATCTCCAAAAATAACTTTGTGAAAGGGTTGCCAAATATAAAGTTTGAAAAAGATAAAATTTGTGATGCTTGTCAATTTGGAAAACAAGTAAAGAGTTCTTTCAAACTTAAACAACACTCATCTACTTCAAGACCTTTACAACTTCTCCACATGGACTTATTTGGACTCTCTAGAACCGCTAGTTTAAGTGGAAAACATTATGCATTTGTTATTGTTGATGATTTTTCAAGATTTACTTGGGTCATTTTCTTGAATTTAAAAGATGAAGCCTTAAATGTATTTAAACATTTTTGCAAAAGAGTCCAAAATGAAAAAGGATACACCATTACCACAATTAGGAGTGATCATGGTGGAGAATTTGAAAATATAGCCTTTGATGAGTTTTGCAAATCCAATGGATATGAACATAATTTTTCAGCTCCTAAAACTCCTCAACAAAATGGTGTAGTAGAAAGGAAGAATCGAACATTGCAAGAAATGGCTCGGACCATGTTGAATGAAAAAAATTTACCAAAATACTTTTGGGCCGAAGCCGTAAACACTTCATGTTATATCTTAAATAGAGTTTTGGTAAGTCGAAAGAAAACCAAAACTCCATATGAGCTTTGGAAAAATAGAATTCCCAATATCGGATATTTTAAAGTTTTTGGTTGCAAGTGCTTTATTTTAAACACAATAGAAAATTTGGAAAATTGGATCCAAAATCCGATATTGGAATTTTTCTTGGATATTCATCTACTAGTAAAGCTTTTAGAGTTTTCAACAAAAGAACTTTAGTAGTTGAAGAATCTATGCATGTTGTTTTTGATGAAACTAACTCCTCTATACAAGAAAAAGTTATTGATGATGAAGATTTGGAAATCCCATTTGAACAACTAAGTGTTCAAAATGAAGACAAAGGGAATCCAAATAACATTAAAAGTCAACATGAGGAGGAAACAAGTATGCAACAAAATGATGAAGAACCTCATGAAGATCTCAACACTTCATCATTACCAAAAGAATGGAAGTTTGTCCCATCTCACCCAAAAGATCTAATCATTGGTGATCCATCAAAAGGGGTAAGCACAAGAAATTCTTCTAGAAATTTTCATAACAATTGTGCATTTTTTCACAAATTGAGCCAAAGAACTTTAAAGAAGCCGAGTTTGATGAATTTTGGATCCTAGCTATGCAAGATGAACTAAATCAATTTGAAAGAAATCATGTTTGGGATTTAGTTGCTAGACCAAATTCACAAACCGTAATTGGTACAAAATGGGTTTTTCGAAACAAACGAGATGAAAATGGTATAATTGTGCGTAACAAAGCAAGATTAGTGGCTCAAGGTTACAATCAAGAAGAAGGCATTGATTTCGAAGAAACTTTTGCCCCGGTTGCTAGATTAGAATCAATTCGCATGCTTCTTGCTTTTGCTTGTCATAAGAATTTTACTTTATTTCAAATGGATGTCAAAAGTGCATTTTTGAATGGAGTCATTCAAGAAGAAGTTTTTGTTGAGCAACCACTCGGTTTTAAAAATCATAAGTATCCGGACAAAGTTTTCAAACTTAGAAAAGCTCTTTACGGTTTAAAACAAGCTCCTAGAGCATGGTATGAGAGATTGAGTAAATTTCTCTTATCAAATGGTTTTTTAATGGGTAAAACGGATACTACATTATTTATAAAAACCAAAAAGAATGATATGATAGTTGTTCAAATTTATGTTGACGATATCATTTTTGGTGCTACTAACATTTCCATATGTGAAGAATTTTCTAAGTGCATGAGTAGGGATTTTGAGATGAGCATGATGGGTGAACTCAAGTTCTTTCTTGGTCTCCAAATCAAACAAACCAATGATAGAATATTCATTAGTCAAACTAAGTATATCTTGGATATGCTCAAAAAGTTTGAAATGGAAGATTTGAAGCCAATGAACACTCCAATGAGCTCATCAATCAAACTAGATAAAGACGAGCAAGGTACTTCTGTTGATGTAACAAAATATCGAGGTATGATAGGATCCCTTCTTTATTTAACTGCTAGTAGACCCGATATTATGTTTAGTGTATGCTTATGTGCTAGATATCAATCTAATCCTAAGAATTCCCATCTTAGTGCCGTAAAACGTATTTTCCGTTATCTTAGTGGAACTAGATCTTTAGGTCTTTGGTATCCCAAAGAAACTCATTTTGATTTACTTAGCTATTCGGATGCCGATTGGGCCGGTTGCACAATTGATTGTAAAAGTACTAGTGGAACGTGCCATTTTCTAGGCTTTGCTTTAGTTTCATGGTTTAGTAAGAAACAAAATTCCGTTGCCTTGTCAACCGCCGAAGCCGAGTATATCTCGGCCGCTAGTTGTTGTGCTCAAATCCTACGGATGAAGCAAACTCTAAATGATTATCACATTTCATTTGAAAAAGTTCCTATTATGTGTGATAATACAAGTGCGATCAACTTATCTAAAAATCCTGTTTTGCATTCTCGTACCAAACACATTGAAATTAGACATCACTTTTTACAAGACCATGTACAAAAGGGAGATATAACTTTGGAGTTTGTAAACACCGAAAAACAATTGGCCGATATTCTCACAAAACCTTTAGCACTCGAAAGATTTTCTTACATTCGACGAAGTTTAGGTATAATTGATGATTGTGAAATATGTGGCTAAATCTTTATGTTTCCTATGATTGATTGCATTTTATATGACAAAAATGTTTTAAAATCATTTGTCAAAGGATCAAATCAATGATTTTTATAAAAATTTTGACAAACCTGTCCAAACGGACGACCGTTTATTAAAACGGACATCCGTTTCATGTCAAACGGATGAACAATTGTTCAAATCCGTTTGATCATCCGTCTAACCAGAGATTTTTACAAAAATTAAAAATTTTAAACGGTCAACCGTTTCATTTGAACGGACGTCCGTATTATTTTAAACGGACGACCGTATATCATCTGTCTGATCATCCGTCTGAACAGAGAATTTGAACATCAAAAATCCAGTCCAAACGGTCGACCGTCTCAGTGTTCCGGTCGTCCGTCTTAGCGGAAATCAGGGTTTTAAGTTGGAAATTTTTCAAATTTCTTCATTCCAACTTCGCGCGAACTTACGGTTTTTCACTCCCAATCTCTTCCCATTCATCAAATCTCTCTAAAATTCTTCAAATTAGTGCTTAAAATCAAAAACCCATATCAAATCCATGCTCAAAACCGCAAAATCCCCAAATTTTATCCACGAATTCGTGAAAATCTACCTAAACGGACGAACTCAAGCCCTAGATTCAACTCATCCGTTTTCAACACAATGCCACGGGTCAAAATGGCTGCCAAACGTCCTAGGAGGGAAAGGCAACCAGCTCCATCTTCCTCCTCCTCCGAAGAAGATCCTCAATCCAAGCGAATAGAACGAAGTCCCGTCCTCATGGGTAAGAACGTCGATCTTGCCTCTTTCACACACGATGCACCATCTTTCAATGTTGAAAATCTTTTCATGGGTATGGGGTGGGTTCCTATTCTTATTCTCAATGAAAATGTCTACCCCCCATTGTCAAAGAATTTTACAAAAACATGGTTTATTCTCCGACGTCGGGTATTTCTTCCTTTGTTCGAAACAAACGAGATCACTCAAGATCTTATTCGTTCCATTCTTCATCTTGAGGATGGTGGTATGCGTCCATATACCACCAAAACAATTTCTCACACCGCCGAGTACGATCCGGTCGACGCATGTTGTAACGTCACCGGCAAGCATTTGAGGCTGCCGTACGTCTTGGCACTAATCAACTCACTCTTCCATGTTGTGTCCTCCATAATATCATCGCCCACATTATTGTCCCTCGAGAGGGTCATTTGGATGAAGTTAACCATTTCGATGTTTTTGTGCTCGACACTATCCTCCGAGGGCGTAAGCTCGATTTTTCATATATTATGATCCAACACATGCACTACGTTCTTAGCGGGAATAGATCTAAGGCGCTTCCCTACGGCATGATTCTCACTAAAATTTTTCAACACTTCGACATCTCACTCCGTGATACGGTGACCCTCCTTCCTAAAGCCACCGACACTATCAATGTTCTTACGCTCAAACAAATGAGGATTTTCAAAGAGAATAGTCAGTGGGTGGCAAAGTCAAAGGGGTTTGATGAAGAGTCGGGACCCTCCACTCTACCTTTCGAGGGGGAAGATATTGACGAAGATGCTCCTCCGTCCCCTCCGCGTCAAAGATCACAAAGGCCGTCGTCTTCCACCTCCGGCCACAACGAGGACCAATTCACTTTACTACATGGACGGATCGACTCACTTACTTCTTCGGTCGAGGGTCTACACCATACCATGGGGACTCTCTAGCACTCGGTTGCCGACATGACGACATTGCTCCGAGATCTTCATTCCCGTCTGGATGCCGTGCTTCCTCCGCAGCCACCCCCGGAGCCTTAGTTTATTTCCTTTATTTTTGTTGTTTTTGTATCTATGTTTTGGAAACGAATTCTATGTTCTAGCTTTCCTTTATGGAACTATGCTTGTTTTTTAACTTTTAAGTTTATCAATGAATGGCATATGTTGTTTCATTTAGGGGGAATGTGTTTTTTAAACCTTAATGTTTTATCTTTTGTCTTTTTGTTTATGCCAAAAGGGGGAAAATAAATATGTGATGAAATATGTGATGTATGTGGAATTTGAAAATATATGTGATGTGTATGTATGTAGAATTTGAAAATATATGTGATGTGACAATTGGCAAATCAAATGAAATTGATATCATGTAATACAAATTCATCAAATCATGTTTACTTGAATTTGGAAATGGGGAATATACATGATTAATTCTATTTCATTATTCTATATTCTCACATTGTTTGTCATAATCAAAAAGGGGGAAATTGTTGACCTATGGTTAACTTTAAACCTTAATGTTTTGATTATTACAAACAAATTGGTTATGTTTTCTAACATTCTATTTTCAAGCAAAATTCAAAACGTTAAAAATCAAACTCCCATGCAATGACAAGTTCAAAGTCAAAATCAATACAAGAGTTCAAGAATCTCAAGATCCACCGAAATTCAAGATTCGAAGATCAAGATTGAAGAATATATTTTTAGATAAAATTGTAAAGGTATTAACTCTTTAATCCTTAGCAATTAAATGAACGAAAACTCAAAAATATGTTTTATCACTTGCATAAAAAAATTTAGTTTGATCAAAGCCAAAAATCAGATTTTTCAAAACTGTGGAAACGGACAATCCGTTTGGCAAACCGATTGATCCGGTCGACCGTTTACCTTGAACCGGTCGACCGTTTGAAACGTTTTTTTTTTCAAAAAGTGTCCGTTCTGATTTTTTGTAGTTCAACGGCTAGTTCTGACCAATCTGACCGGTCGACCGTTTGGTCATCTGTTTGGTCATCCGTTTGGTCAGAAAGTGACGAAAATTCATCTCTATAAATACCACTTCATTTACTATCATTCAACAATACTTACAAGAGCATTTATAGAGAGAATCATATTGAAAAACATCATTCAAAGCTTCATTGCATTTATATCTTCAATATCTCTATTTGAAAAACTTTGTTTGATTAAATCAAACTTTTGGTTCATCTTTCTCAACAAAGTTTTCTTCTAACACTTGAGCTTTCTTCATCCATTGCTATTCATTAAAGTGTTAGTCTCTCTTAGAACTAAACTTGTATCTATCATTCATCTAGAGAGAAATACTCAAATCAATCTCCTTACTTATTTGGGTCATATTGAGGTCCCTTGAAAAGCTCAATATTGTATAAGGATCGGTGCTCCTTGCTTGTAAGTCACCGGATACGTTGTAAGGGTTTGGATTGCACCATAAGTCAATCAAAATAGTAGAAAGGCCATGCTCGTGTTGGAGAGCTTGGTAACGGGGGACGTAGATCATTGGTTGGATCGAACCTCCATAAAAATCGTTTGCACTCTCTCTTCTCTTTTATTTACTTATATTGTGCTTATATTTTTGTGAATCTATTTTTATCTCTTAAATATCATTTTTGAGAATATTTTTCGAAAAAGTTTGAGAAAACCAATTCACCTCCCTCTTGGTTAATTATTCTTGGGCTATCACTTTCGAAGCTCGCAAGCTCGCATGATGCTGAGCTATTCAAAATTGTCCCAGTTGAGTTGCTCCCCAATCCCTCCATCTTAGAGAAGGCCGGCGAAACCTTATGGGTCGAATAAGTGACTTTTTGGATACAAGAAATAGTGGATTACTTCAACAAGCATAAGCTCTCCACTGAGAAAGGTGAAGCAAGAAAGATCTGGTAGGTATGTTCTTATTGAAAAAGTATTACACAAACAATAATATATCTCACCCCAATTAAGGTGTATTAGAGAAAATGAAGCTAAATATGTAATTCAAAAAATTCATGAGGGCATCTGTAGTAATCATGGCGGGGTCACTCACTCGCACAAAAGGCACCAAAACAAGGTTACTATTGGCCTACCATGTGAAAAGACTCTTTTGAGTTCGTTCAAAAATATGACAAATGTCAAAAGTTCGCCACTGTACCGAGGCAACTTGCGCAAGAAATTACCACAGTTTCTAGCCTGGCCTTTCACCAAATGGATAATTGATTTCATTGGTCCATTGCCTCGAAGCAGGGCGAACACTAAATTCACCATAGTAGCAATTGATTATTTCACCAAATGGGTTGAGGCAGAACCATTGTCTTAGATCACCGAAGCTAACACCTACAAATTTGTGTAGAAAAATATCATATGCAGGTTTGGACTACCACAGTCGCTTGTGTCAGACAATGGCACATAATTCAAAGGTAGGAACCTACAAAAGATATGTGACGAGTTGGGCATCCACAAACACTTCTCTACTTCCTATTATCTGCAGGACAATGGCCAAGTGAAAGCTATGAATAAAACTCTTAAGAACATTTTGAGGGAAAGCTAGACAGTGCGAAGGAAACATGGGAAGATGATTTACCACAAATCTTATGGGCAAACCACATAACTATCCGAACTTTAACTAGAGAAATACCTTTCTTGATGGCCTATGGTGCCGAAGCTATGATCCCAGTGGAAGTTGGTCTACATTCTTCCTAAAAGTTATACTTCAATAAGAACAAAACAATGATGCTATGAGAATGTATAAAGATCTACTAGAACAAAAGCGGGAATCTTCCCAATTGAAACTAGTAGCCTATCAAAATACGATAGCCAAGTATTACAACTCAAAGGTTCGCATAAAATCTTTTAGTAATGATTGGAAGATACAATGCGAGAAGAAATACTTGGAAAGAAACTTTTATTGAACCAAAAGCCATTAAAAAAAAACTTTTGCAAGTCTTGAAGATTCTCGAATATAGAAGGATCTGAGGCCGGAGTTGGAGAAATTGGAGAAATAGTCTCAACAACAACGAAAAGAACACCCTCGCTGGCCTGATGAGGGTGAGGATGAGCATCTCTAGCCATTTCGTCTCTATTTTCTTTGAAAAGGAAATCGAAGCTAATGTTTGGATATTCATCCTGGATGAAGATAAGAGCTATTTGCCTTCAGCTTGCTTGCCTTATTCATAAAGCCCTTATTCCTCATCAGAGCTTTTGAAATCCTCCAGTGTATGTTGAAGAGCCCCCACTTGGATAGATAGCTCCGAAGCTTTGGACTTCAACGAAGATATTACATTCTCAGCTGTCTTCGGCTTCTTTTGGTACTCACCCAGCTTAGCGTCTTTTGTGGCTAGACCCTCTTTCCATGACTGTTTCTGGACGTAAAAGACACCCAACTCACTCCACTTTCTCCAATTCTTGCTCTCAAGTTTCTCCTCGCGTTCTTTGAAGCCTTTTCTCGAAGCCTCTAGACTAGTAATAAAGTGTCGGATGGTCTGACCTTAATCTGTCAGCTTTGGGATCTTTCTTTGAGGCTTTCAACTCCCTCTTCACCTTGTCCATCTTCTCTGTTAATTTCTAGACCTGAATATTCAAGGCCGCACATTCGTCATTTTGGTCCTGGAGAAGGAAGGGATGCTCTCTAGTAAACGATCACAGTCTCCAACCAAGATTTCCAAGCCTGATTGAAGGCCTTGTAGATGGAAGTACAAACCTTTGCCAAGAAGCCCAGAAAGGAAGCTGTCGCTGAACTCCCAAACCCTCGGGACAGTGGCGATAAAGATCCTCTTCCCAGAAGGCTCAATAAAATCGTCTTCCAGGGGTCTCTTCACCCTCCTGAATAAGCCTCAGCTCTAGACTGAACTGATGTGAGGGGTCGTGATGAATTTTTCTTAGCTGATAGCTCTACGGGGGCCTTTTCTATACCCACCACCTCCTACAGGGCGAGCTGGAAAGATTGGCGATCAGAGGGTTTGTTTATGACCACCCCTTTCAGTTGAGTGGTTGGGGCATTGGTCCTGGAGGCCTTACTGGGCCCAACAACAACGGTGTTGAAGATTTTCATTCTCCGGTTGAAGTTGATGTTGGCTGCAAAGTAAGAAGACAAGAGAAGTTAAAAAGAAATTGAAGAAGAAAAAAAATGAATAGGCAAGAAAAATACTCACGAAGAGTAATTTCTAAGCCTGCATTGTAAAGTTCCGAGCCTCTCGGTTCAAGGATTGTCCTCGTCTCCTTGCACAACCGCTTGTATTCCAAGATTGGACCTCAGATATGAAGAAAGAGATTGGCAACTTTGTCTTCAAAAAAATGAGGTCCTCAATCCTTACCTAACCATTGTAAAATGCAAACCTTTAGAATCACCACAAGAACAAAAAAAAAACAAGTAAAGCAGAAACACCCTAAAATACAGCGAAGGGACTCACGAAGCTCGCCAAAGAAGCGAGGCATAAATGTTTAAGGGTTAGGATCAGCAGGTTGGAACTCCCAATTTCCCTTCACAAAGAAAATGGACTCTTTTCAGTCCTTAACCTTGTTGGGGGTCTCCACTAATTTAGAGGTCAATTTCGACCTATAAGTTAGATAATAATACCCATGCTGGGAATTTTTTGTGTTCCTAGCCTGAACCGGGTGTAGAAGAAGCGAAAGCTTTAGGATGACATTTTTTCCTCCAACCTCGCCTTTTTCCATATCAAAAAGTAGGGCATCATAACAGCCCAGCTATTCGGTGCTAGTTGGGTTGGGGTTAACCTATACTTACTAAGGAGCTCTAAGAAGAAATGATGGAATGGTAGGAGAAGCCCGGACTCCATGGAAAGGGCATGGATAGCCATACATTCCTTTGGAGGCCTATAAGCTATCTGGTATGGGCCAGGAAGGACTAACTTTATATCGGCCAGAATATTATATAACGTTCTGATGTTGGCGAGTTCTTTGTTCAATTTAATAGAAGAAAAGATATCACCATCTTGGTACTTGCTGAGGTTCGGACCGTCTACCTTTTCATCCTTATCCTCCATATCTTTGTTCCCCTGTTGAGAAAAAGGTTCATCTATTAAATAAAATCCAGAGTTGCTAACACTCTCCGCAGCCCTCGTACGGTCTGAGTCCTCTCACATAAGGACTTCGCCAGAAGGACCTACGCCTATATTAGATAGAACATTGAGCGCTACCAACTCTGTGGAAGAGGAGGAAGACTCAACATGGACCTCAGGCTCGCTCAAACCACCACCTGCCCTAGATGAAGGATTTTGAGAATCTGATTGTGTTGACATTTTTAGAAGAAATTAAGAACACAAATTAGAAATATACCTAGAAGTATAAGGAGAACGGAAGAAAATACTTCAAGGAAAGCACCACTGAGAATTGAAAGGAAAGTGAGAAAAAATTAGAACAAAGTGATATTTTTTGCACCAAGAAAAAATTATGGCATCAAAATAAAGCAAGTAAGAAAGAGTTACAAGCTAAGGAGCCCTCTATTTATAGCTTTTACCAAGTAAATCAAGTCGTTAGATCAACCAAGATGTGATCTAAGCCTTTAAAAGTCTTAGCCTATCCTGGCTATTGAAACTTAAAGGACGGCAAAATGTGTTTCAAATGAACGCTCTAGATGCAATACACGCAATGCACGCACCCTCAGACGCGTAAGGAGTAAGCATCGATCAGATAAATAATGACTGCAATCATGATAGATGACCCTTCCCAATACACACGCCAAACTTATGCATTAAAGGCAGAAATCATGTCGTGCCCTTAAAGTCTACACTACAGCTCTATAGGAGATGTAGACACGTGTCCCACTAACTTGACAAGAAGAGCAAGTGAATATTAAGTCAAAAGCTTCGCCTTCACCAAAGTATATGTTCCAATATGAATAGTTAGACTCGAACTTCAGGGACTAATGTTATACCTATACATATGGAGTATGAAGTGTGAAGTTTTTGCGAAGCTAGGACTTCAAAAGCTTCGCCTTAAACAAAGTCCGAGATCCAATATGAATATTTAGACTTGGACTTCGGGAACTATTATTGTACCTCGCAAAATATAATCTTTCAGGATAAATCAGTCAAAACCAAAACAAAAAAGTTCGCCTAGCCTATTACATTCTACTAAGACAAAGGAGAAAAAGGTAGGAACTCACAAACAATTAGATGAGGAAAATTGGACGAAGCCTCATCAACTACCTAACCAAAACCTTCGCATATCCCTCAGATAGACGAAGGCATAGTATTTAAAAGCTAACCAGCTAACTACTCAAGTCCAACTCTGGCATATCCACTTTACCTTCGTCATCTAAAGAAACATGTTCGGTAGGATACGAAGATAGCCGTCACACCACCTGCCTAATTCAGATAACAGAATATCTTGGGGACTACATAGTGAATCTCCACGTGGCAAAGTCAGTTTCAAAAAGGCCATGTGAGGATAACAACCACCTAATCTAGATAAATAGATGACTGGAGCAATATCTTTCTGCCATGTGTCGTAGAATCTTCCAGAATTATGAACCTCCCAATAAGAGAGCGACACGGGGCAAAAAAAAGAAAAAAAGACTGAAAAGCCCAAAGGCCTGCAACATCTAAAAATCGTCCAAATTAAATCAAAGAAGGGCAGGGAACAATTATAAACCTTAACCAAATTATTGCTCCTTGAATTCTCAATCTTTAGACGAAAAATTATTGAGGGTTGAGTTATTCATTCAAGCAAGAAGATGGACAAAGATTTGTTAGCTTTGATTTTAGTGGTCAACAAAAAGAAAGGGCTTCAAGGAAAGGAAAATGAATAATTGAACACGGTAAAATTTATCTGTCATCAAAATAGGAATACTTTAAGAATGTTGTTGCATTGATGAACCAGATTGGAGAAAAATCCATAGCTTCGACGAAACTTCCAGCACTAATCCATGAACTTCCGACGTAGGTCGTGCCTTTAACCACCATCTCCTCCACCACAGGTTTGGTGGATTTTTCCTTCGAAGAAATAGATTTGGTGGATTTACCATCGGTAGAAGCCTTTCTAGTTGGACCTACGAAGTAATTTGAAGAGGAATTGAAGTTGGAAATATTGGGGAAGAGGAATAAAATGAGCGACAGAGAGAGAGAAAGAAAGAATTTGTGGTAAAAAAAAATTTTAAGACATGATTGGACCCAATAGTTATGAACCTCTTTTTTTGTCAAGAAAATGTTAAAGACTAATTTTGGTAACCACACTTTTGTACTTAAGTGGTTTCATTGGTGTAAAATGTATAAATAAGAAATCGAAACGTAATGATTTTTCATGAGATATTTGAAGAAAAGTTTTATATTAGAGACGTCTCAAGTTTTTATTTAAGTCCTTGCTAGATAGACGGGAAAGTGTGCTTTGTTTAAGTTGCTTTAGAAGATGTTATAATGGACCGATCTATCTTGTCTTTTGTATCGAACGTGAAATTAATAAAGAGATAGGGTTTAGTTATTGCATTCTTCTGCTATGCTCATATATATATATATATATATATTTGTGTGTGTGTGTGTACTAGTTCTGGCACGTGCTTTGCACGTTTGGTAGTTCATTTGGTAGTTGTAATGGAATAGCTCTTAGTGGAAAAATTTATTAGTGAAAAAATTAAATAAAAGAAATGTAATCTTTTCGTACTGTTGTAAAAAAAGGTTGTAAAATGGGCAAATGGGCCAAGCCCATTTGCTGACATGAAAATTGGGAACCAATTTTTTGTTTCCAATTGTGTCAAAATTTTCAATACAATTGGAGAAAAAAAATTATAAAATGTGCAAATGGGCTGGGACTAGGCCCATTTGCATGCATGAGAATTGGGAACCAATTTTTAGATCCCACTGGTTCCCATAATTTGTCGAGAATGTCCATAATCATATTTTGTCGACATTGTCGATATTTTAAAATAGGACATAATCGAACTCAGTTATATACTGAATAAAAAAAAGAAAAAAATTCTAAATGTATAATTCGTAAATAATAAATATAAAAAACATATTTTTAAACATACTGTTTAATACGTTGTAAATTAACTCTTAAATCAATGTAACCAGAAATGCTTATAAGCTTTGAATAAGAAGATTTTAGAAGTACAATGTTGAAATTCAAACTAGCTATTAAGAAAAAAAGAACCCGTGATAGTATGAATTACATAAATCAAATAAACACATAACTCATACAAAAATTAAAAAAATTAAATACATGCTTCACAAAAATTTAAAACTAAGATTCATAAATATTAATATGTTACAAATCTTTGGCCGTAATCCTTGTTAGCAAAGTGGTGTGTGGCGTTTGAACAATCCATTTTATTGAATTGGACTAAATTCTCAAGAATTTGAACTCAGGACTCCAACTTTTTCTAGAAGAAATGACCCAACTATTAAAGCCAAGTAATAATGAATTGTGTAGAAAATTTGCTTGTTACAAAAAAAAAATGGTAAAAAAAATTGAATGAAGGAGCTATAAAAAACAAAGCTTGCAAAATGGGCAAATGCGACAAAAGTTCATTTGCTAACATGAGAAATGTGAACCAAAAAGTAGGAGGAAATAAAAAAAAAAAAAAATTAAAGCTGGAGGAAAAAAATTTGCAAGCCCATTTTACTGGCATGAAAATTGGTTCTATTCTCGACACAATTGGAGAAAAAAAGTTGTAAAATTGGCAAATGGGCTTGGCATAAAGGTTTCCATCATTTGTCGACAATGTCAACAATCCAATTTTTTCGATATTGTCGATATTTTAACATGGAAAAAAATCGAACTCAATTATACACTGAAAAAAAGGAAAAAAATCTAAATGTATAATCCACAAATAATAAATATAAAAATCATATTTTTAAACATATCATTTAATTCGTTGTAAATTAATCTTAAATAAAAAAATACCTATAAGATTTAAATAAGAATATAGAAGTACAATGTTGAAATTCAAACTTGCTATTATGAAAAGCAGAACCCACGACAGTATGGATTACATAAACAAATAAACACATAACTCATACAAAAATAAAATAAAAAATTTAAAAAACTAAATACATGCTTAACAAAAATTTAAAACTAAGATTAGACATTTGACTCGAATCCTCGGCTATGATGTGTGGCGCTTGAACAACACATTTTATTGAGTTAGACAAAACCGTCAAGAATTTGAACTCAGGACTCAACTTTTTTAGGAAAAAATGACCCAACTCTCAAAGGCCAAGTATGAGCAGCTTGAATTATAATATAAGTAAACAAACGAAAGAAAAATAAAAAAGCAACTAATTTTATTATAAATCAGAAGGATGTTTAAAATTTTGAATTCCACAACAGAATTGTCCAGGCAATACAAGCAAGCATTACATGCATACTGGGGCAATTTTACACTATCTTGAACACACAAGCCTTCCAACAAGTTCAAAAGACAAATTTATATTTGGTAGGAATTTTTTTTTTTTGAGAAAGCATGGTGAATGAGAGAGATATGTTAACCCACAGCATATGTGCAGAACAACGATGCAGCATGTAATCAAAAAATAATAGATAAATCGAAAAAAAATTTGGATGCAAGAATGACCTCAGAAGTCGTGCTTCGAATTGAATCTCGTCGCCCAAAACCTGAAGAAGACAACAGAGCAAAAATAAAAATTGTAAGCACAAATAGAGAAATGGAAAAAATTAGGAAAAAATGATTTCACACAAATCTGAATGACATACTGCAGAAATTGAACGAAGAAACAGGAAAAATCAGCTTACCGAATGAAGCCCACTAAAATTTCCAGACGGGAAATGGTCGATCACGTTAAAGATTCACTGTGGCGGCATCTATGTTTTCGAAAGAGACGGGAATGAAAAGGGATGAATGTGAAAGAGGGTAAAACAGAAAATAGGGAAAATCATCTTATCTATCGAAGCCCAGTGTAAATTCTGGCCGGCAAAATGGTCTAACACGTTGAACATCCACAGTCGTGATATCTAGAGTTTGGGAAGGGAAGCGAATGAGAAGTGAAACATGTGAAAGCGGGCCGCATGAAGAAGGAAAGAAGAAGAAAGAATTAAAAAAAATAAAAATTTGAAGTCCAAACGACGCCGTTTTAGGCGATGTTGTGAATAGTGAAAGGCTCATCCATCCTTTTAAGAAAATAAAATTAAAGGTTGATTTTATTTTGTTACGTTTACCCGTTTAAATAAGCATAATTAAATCAAAACTCCTAAAGTAAAAAAGGGCAACTAATATATGTACATTCAGATTTTGTCTTAATGGGGACGTAATTAAGACTAGATTATAAAAGGAGATAACTCCGGCTAAAAATAAATCAAGGACTAAAATTGCATTTAAAAATAAATCAATGACTAAAATTGCATTCTGTGTATCAGGGTATTAATGTCCTCTTAATCTGGTCATCAAATCCTCTTGGACAGAATAATACTTTCAAAAAATAAAAATTTAGACAAAATTTTGGAGTCACCACAGTGGTGATCGGGTTTTCCAAGAATTTGCGGAATCGCTTCGGTACATTCTGAGAAGAAATGATTCAATAGGCCACAAAGTCAATAGAACACCGGGAGTGTTTCCTATTTCAGGTCTAATTTTGTCATTGAGCCATCACTTTCCAGTTTAAGATTTAGGAAACGAAGCAGCTTTTAGCAACATCAAATTCAACTTGGATTGGAAGGAAATTTCCCCAGCACAATCCATCTCCGTCACTGTCAATTTCCAGAAATTTCCCCACATGATTCCCTATAATTTTTGCCATATCTACTCGCATATGAATGATTGGGATGTTGTAAATTTGAATCACGAAGGGAACCGAACAGAAATTTGGTTTAGATGGTGTCTTCATTTCGGCCACTAGATTGAAATCTAATATACCGCTTTTCTTTACGGTGGAATCCGACGGTAGAGGATTTTAATGAATTGAGAAATTGAAAAGAATGAAAGAGAGAGAGAGAGAGTGAGAGTTTTGTTTGAGGGGATTTTGATTTTGATGAATATGGAGAAGAATATGGAGAAATGGAAGAATTGAGAGAGAGATGTGAATTTTGGTTTGAGAAGATAAAAACGTAGTGACAGACAAAGAATTACTTTTTTTTTTTTTTGGTGCTTGTAGCGGAGTAAAACTCCCTACGGTCAGTGACTAGTATCGCCCAATTAAAGTTCCCAAGCTGAGTTTGCTACATTCCATGTTTATCCTTTTGAATGGCAATGGAGGGAGGCGAGGCTTTAACCCACCAACCGTACCAGTTATGTTTTTTTTTTTTTTTGTAAAATAAAAAAAAAATAATTTAAAAAATGAAATATGAATGTTTTATATATATGTAGGAAATAAAACAAAAAAAAAAAAAATACAAATTTAGAGTTGTAGTGTACTGGTTAAGAGTTATAATTTCATAACTTTAACGTAGGTTCGATTCTTATTCAATCTATTTTTTTAACAAAAAAAAAAAAGTGATTTGTAAATTGTAATTCTATTTTATGATTTTCTATAAAAAAAAATTTAAAGTGGGGTGGGTCTATTATCCTGTTGACATACGAAATAACAAGGGCCTAAAAAGAGACTTAAGAAAAAATTGTACATATAGGCCCATAAAAAGTACCCAAGCATGTAGGCGTAGAAATATATGTCGTCCAGGCCCAATGGATGCCCAGGTAAATTTGTATATAGGCCCAATGGAAATTATCCAGGCCAGATAGGGCCCAAAATGGATATCGCCCAGATCAGAAACGCCCAGGGCGTTGGGCGATTAGAACGGTCAATCACTGCATAAGAGTAACCGTTCTTAAACAGTTTTTCCTTCTTCTCTTATCATTTCTCCCACATTTCAGGAGTTACAAACAGATGAATCATCATGGAGGAGTTACAAACAGTTGAATCATCATGGAGGAGTTACAAACAGTTGAATCATCATGGGGGAGTTACAAACAGTTGAATCATTGTGGAGGAAATGGGTAGTTATTGGGCGACGAAGTAGTTATTGGGCGATGAGGTAGCTACTGGGAGACGAGAAGTTTTTACGCAAGATTGAAGGAAAACGTGTGGTAAAACCGTTTGGTAAAGTATAAAAGAAAGAAGATTGAATGACAAAAAAAAGAAGACAACTCTCAAAAAACAGAGAAATGTAATTTCATTCCATTTCAGTCTTAAATATTTCTTTACAGTGAATTCTAGTGTGCTTGTGCCCCTTAGAGGCATTTCGTTTTACTCTTTCATCCTTTGTCACTATTGTAATCTTCGTAAATCAAACACCCCTTGTTGGGACTTTGTCTCAAGAGGTTTGGCGTCCCTTACACATCGTCTGAATCTTTTAATTGTTAGCGAAGGACACACTTTCTGCGTGAAACAATTTGGCACGCCCAGTGGGACCCTTTTGGTGTTAGAAGATACAAGAAAGTGGAACAATATGCCTCACAAGAACTCAGATAAGGAACCAGCAAGCCAGCGAATTCAATCCGTGATCGAGCGATATGAAGAACAGCAAAATACACCAGCAACGGAGGGACAAAATCAAAGCCGTTATGAACCGATGACGGAATTGAGTCCACGCACCATGCGCACATTACTTGGCGAACTCACACAAGATGTCGTGGGACAGGTAAGCCTGCAAAATGTTCATGATATGGAAAAATTTGTTCAAACTGAAAATGTGCATTATGATAACATGGCCAAACAATTAAGTACTTTAAATGAACTTATGAATAGGTTAGTAGGCCAAACATGTCAACCAAATTTGCCAAATATAGGGAATCATTTCCAAGCCAGGACGGTTGTGGGGCACAATTCACCAACGATGAACCCTATGAATCCTAGTCAGGGAATAGAAACGCCTTTTTTACCATCGACGTCAAATGTGGGTGGAGGCGGCATGGCCAATTTGAGTGGTCATAATGTGGGATCGTCCAACTTGGGAGGTAGCCCAAACGCAAGAGAAAATATACCAAATATAGGACAAAACGCAACACGCGTTAGCGAAGGGGCAAATGTCCAAATAAATGGCAATAATACCTTGAATAATGGTAATCTGGCCACAAACCCAGGGTTAAACAATAGACCTCAGATGATCCCACCTGTGAATCAACCTATAGGAGTCCCATACGATCCTAACGTGGCCTTAAGAAACCAAATCACCGAAATAATGCAAGATCAGATGGCTTTTGGAATGCGTCCTTTCATTAGGCCGACCTATAGGAAGCCATATCCCGATTGGATAGACCAAGCGTATCCGTGGCCTAGAGGATATAAAGTGCCGGAATTTTTACTATTCACAGGTTTGGGAGAAGTCTCAACATTGGAACATGTAGGGCGATTTACACTGCAATGTGGTGAAGTAAGTTATTATCATAAAATAAGGTTGTTTCCTAGTTCGCTAACAGGGGTAGCCTTTTCATGGTTCATTACCAGCGAACTCTGTTCAGACATGGCAACAATTAGAGCAGTTGTTCCATGCTCAATTCTATAAAACCGAATCTGAAGTTACCTTGGCCGATTTGGCGAATTTACGTCAAATGCCAACTGAATAGGCGGAAGTTTTCCTTCAAAGATTTAAAACTGCTAGGAGTAAATGCTTCGTGCCCTTACCTGAAAAGGAATTTGTTAAGATCGCTCAGAGTTGTTTAAGTTTCGATTTGAAAAAGAAATTTCAGGATAGGGAGTTTCCTGATCTCTTCCAATTAACGGCCAATGTGATTAGATATGAGCGCTTGATAAGGGAAGAAGAACAAATGAAAAATTCTAGCAAAGGGACTTACTATAGAGACCCAAACTTCGACGTTCATATTGTAGATGAATATTATGATCAAACCGAAATATGTCTGGCCGAATTGGTTAAAGGAGATGCTTATGCATGCCCGTTAGTGATTAACTCAGGGACGACAGCAAAAAATGAGCCTCTAAGAGATACAAGCAAAAAGGCTAGAGCGTTTTCGTTCAATATAACCAAAGCAGATACTATATTTGATAGATTGTATAAAGACAAACAAATAAAATTGAGCGATAAGCACAAACTGCCAAATCCTGAGCAAATTAAGGATAAAAAATATTGTAAGTGGCATAATGCATGGTCTCATACAACTAATAATTGTTTGGTTTTTCGTCATGTATTACATGATGCCATTGAATCAGGGCGAATCACTTTTGAAGCTAAAAAGAAGATGGCAGTGGATGAGAATCCTTTTCCGCAGCCACTAGGAGTAAATGTGTTATCAGCAGGTTTCAAAAGTGGTTTACCTAAATTCAAATTGGTAGTTGATAATGGAGACGAGGATGAACAGCATCCTAGTGTGTTTGAACGTCTCAAAGGTAAAGAAGTCGAAAGGAACAAAAAAATGTTGTGTGCCAGATGTAGTAGAGAAATAAATGAAGATGAGGAGAAAATGGAAGTATGGAGGCGTCACAATCATCTAAACATGACCCCAAATTTCCAGCCTATTCAAGAGCGAAAGGTATCAAGGTCTCCTTTTGAAAGACAGGTCAGGCCGATGCATGATGGCAGGCCGATGTACAACAGCAGGCCGATGTTCAATAGCAGAACGTTCAGGCCACAGCCCCATCGATCGAATGTATGGCACTCATTCCAATACAGTGCGAGAAGGGTGATACCCTTTGATCAAATGACCAGGACGCAGCAAAGACGTCATCAGAGAAATTATAGACGAATGATGAGGCAGCAACAGGAGACGATACGTCCCAAATTGCCCAATTTCTCCAATGCCGTTGCTAAGGAAAATCTCGAAGATGAGAAGGAACATGATGTGAATGATTCAACAGAAGAATTACCAGAAGATTCTTCTGGTAGGTCGAGATTTGAAAGACGCAGCAAAGACGAAGATGAAGATGATCCAGGACGATCCATCACTATTCAATTTGGTTCGAGTTTAAAAGTAAAGGAGATGAGGAGACACGAGACGATGAGGAGGAAGGAGCATGCACGTTGGAATGTGAGGGAGAGATCAGGCAAACCTCTGGAGGTATATGTGAAGAAGAAGAAGAAGATGATGGTTTGACCGATGTTGAAGAAGAGATTGACCTAGAATCAGAAAGAAGAAAAAGAGGAGTTTCATATAACAATCTGCTAAAGCAGCTATATCATGAAGACGTCCGAGAAGTAGATTTGTTGGGCGATCTTTTGATTATTACGTATTATACAGAACGCCTAAGAGAAAAATGAGGGTACCACGCTCTGAAAAGTATGGACCACCTCCAATGATATTGCCACCCCCTACAGGTTGGCAAGAAGTGAGCGACATAGAAACTCAGAAGCCCGGCACGGAAGATCAGTGCGAAATGTTGCACGTGAACTTGACACAGCGATTTGATCCAAAATATGATGGGAAGCAGCAATTTGATCTAAAAGATGATGGGAAACAAGAGGTAGAGGTAGAGATAGAGGCAACTGAAAAAGTAATTTTTAAGAAGCCAACGGCCAATTTAACCAAACATTTGAGACCATTATATGTAAAGGCTTTAGTCAATGGCAACCCAGTAGCCAAAGTTCTCATCGACAATGGGGCCGCTATTAATACCATTCCATCCAGAATGATAAAGAAATTTGCAAAGACGGAGAGCGATTTGATCCCTACTAAAGTTATTCTTACGAGCTTCAATGGAGGGGCGACTTCGGCCAGATGAGTAATGCCGTTAGACGTGACGGTAGGAACTATCACCAAAACCACAGTATTCTTTGTAATAGACGGGCCAACTAGCTATAATGTGTTGTTAGGAAGAGATTGGATTCATGGAAATCGTTGTATACCTTCGTCGCTCCATCAATGTCTGGTTTTTTGGAACGATGAAGGTGAGGCAGAGGTGGTGCAAGCAGATCACAGGTCTTTTGTTACAGAAGCGAACTCAATCGAGAAGTTCATGTATGAGGGAAATTATGGACCTGTGAGAGTAGTCCAAGATGGCGAAGAAACTCGAATCATCGCGCAGAGCGATGAGTCATTATCAGTAGATGCATTTACTGAAATGTTTGATCAAATGAGGCCAAACATAGTGGCCCTTAAAGAGCCAATGATTGGCAGAAAAGATATTCAATAAATGTTGAAAAAGGTGTTTAGCTTTCAGGATGTCAAAGCCAAGTCAGTGGCTTTCAGGAAGAGGTGCGAAGAAGAAATAAAAAAGGAAACGGCTTTAAAAATTTTAAAGAACAAGTTAACAGTGTTCGAATTAGAACAGAATATTGGCCGAGAAGTTTATAAGGTGGATTGTTTGGATGCAGAAGACATCACCACAAGGAACCTGGACGATGATGTGATAGGAGTTATGAAGACCGGGCACGCTCAAGCACAAGATCATTTGGTAAAAGTGAATATTGGGGATGAACGAGAAGATTGCCCAACGTTTATCAGTCAGATGCTTAGCAAAGAGGTAAGTAACCATTTAATCGCTTTGTTAAAAGAGTACAAGGATTGTTTTGCTTGGGAATATGAACATATGTCGGGGTTAGATAAAGATTTGGTAGAACATAGGCTGCCAACCAAACCACATTTTAAACCGCATAAGCAGCCCCCCAGACGCTTTGCTCCTAATGTATTGCCCGAAGTAAAGAAAGAAATATAACGATTGTTAAAGGCAGGTTTTATTAAGACGGCCAGATATGTTGAATGGTTATCCAATATTGTGCCTGTATCAAAGAAAAATGGTAGTATTAGGGTTTGTATAGATTTCAGAAATTTGAATTTGGCAACGCCCAAAGATGAGTATCCAATGCCAAAGGTAGATTCCTTAGTAGATTCAACTGTCGGACACGTGATGTACTCCTTTATGGATGGTAATTCAGGATACGACCAAATTTATATAGCTGAAGAAGATGTACATAAAACTGCATTCAGATGCCCAGATGCTCTAGGATGTTTTGAATGGGTAGTCATGCCTTTTGGTTTAAAAAATGCAAGAACCACTTATCAAAGGGCAATGAATTTAATTTTTCATGATATGATAGGAGAATTCGTTGAAGTTTATGTTGATGATATAGTGATTAAATCGTTAAAAGAAGAAGACCATTTCCAACAATTGAAATGTTCATTTGAACGGATGAGACAGTATAAATTAAAATTGAACCCATTGAAGTGTGCATTTGGTGTTAATGCAGGAAAATTCCTAGGGTTCCTAGTACATGAAAGAGGAATTGAACTTGATAAAAACAAAGCAAAAGCCATTTTAGAAGCTAAACCACCTAAGAACAAAAAGGAATTGCAGAAATTCCTGGGACAAGTGAACTTTTTACGAAGTTTCATCTCTAATTGTGCAGGGTGAACGAAAGCTTTTTCACCTTTTTTGAAGTTGAAAAATCAGGACGACTTCGTCTGGAAGGAAGAGCATCAAGAGGCTTTTCATAGCCTGAAGACATATCTGTCAAATCTGCCAGTGTTAGTTTCACCTATCCAAAGACAGCCAATGAAAGTTTGCATATCGGCCGAGCAGGAATCAATAGCTGGACTAGTCGCCCAAGACGATCAATTTGGAGAAGAAAGGGCGATATATTACCTTAGTAGATGATTAACTGCATGTGAATGTAATTATTCTGCTATTGAAAAATTATGTCTTGCTTTATATTTTACATGTACTAAATTAAGGGCTTATTTGCGGCCTGTAACTATTTACTTAATTTCTAAAGTAAATCTAGTTAAGTACTTGTTCTCTCGTCCTGTTTTGCATCAAAGGATTGGTCTTTGGACTTTAGCACTATCAGAATTTGAAATACAGTTCATACCCCAAAAGGCTGTCAAAAATCAAGCGTTGGCTAACTTTTTGGCCGATCATCCGTGCTTAGACGTGCCTAAAGAAATTGAAGTAGAAGTCAATTTGCTCGAGCTGAAACCCTGGATTTTATACTTTGACGGCTCAAAAACTGCTAGGGGTGCAAGAGTAGGGGTAGTGCTAATAAACCCACTAGGGGTTTGTTACAAGTTTGCTTTCGCCCTGACTGAAATGTGTACTAATAATCAAGCCGAATACGAAGCATTGATTGTCGGTTTAGAGCTATTATTAGATTTAGGGACGAAAAATGTGCTTATCAGAGGTGATTCTCAATTAGTAATTTATCAATTGAATGGCGATTTCAAATGCCAAAGTGATTCTGTCATAAGTCAATATGGCATCGCTCAAGAGCTCTTGGACGAATTCGACCAAGTGGAGCTTCAATACGTTAATAGAATGTATAACGATTTGGCAAATGAGCTGGCCCAAATGGCATCGGGTTATTCAAAAATGTTAAATAACTATTCTGCTTGTGAGTATGGAACGATATTGCTTGTAGCTCAACGAAGGGCGAAAGAGTTTAATGTGCATTGTATACAAAACGGAGACGCAATGGATTAAAGAGAAGACATACAAAAATTCTTAGAAGAACCCGATAAGAAGAGCGATAGGAAGTTAAATTACGCTCAATGAACTATTTTCTGGTTGAGGGAGAATTATATAAGAAACGCTCAGATGGTGTGCTTCTAAGATGCATAACTTTACAAGAAGCTAAAGTGGTTATGGCCGAAGCGCATGAAAAAGTGTGTGGAGCACATCAAACCGGCCAAAAGATGGGGTGGTTGATCATTAGGAGTGGGTATTATTGGCCTAAAATGGGCGAGTTATGCGTTCAGTATGCTAAAAGTTGTTTGGAGTGTCAAAAACATGGCCCAATCCAAAGAATGCCAATAAGGGAAATGGTACCTATTATTAAACCATGGCCATTCAAGTGTTGGACGATAGATCTGATAGGAAAGATTTACCCACCATCGTCCAAACAGCACACCTTTGTAATAGTCGCTACGGATTTTTTCACTAAATGGGTAGAAGCGATACCTTTAAAAGAAATCTCTCAAGGAAGTGTCATAGGGTTCATTCGTGATCACATCGTATATAGATTTGGGATACCTCAAACTGTAGTGATGGATCATGGAACTTCTTTAAATGGGAGTCAAGTGAAAGAATTTCTGAGCGAGTTTGGAATTAAGTTGGCAAACTCTACACCTTATTACGCCCAATCCAACGGCCAAGCAGATTCGTCAAATAAAGTTTTAAAGAGTATCATAAGGAAAATGATAGGCGAAAATGCCAGAAGTTGGCATGAGTGTTTGAATAGAGCGTTATGGGCTTATAGAACTTCTCCGCGATCTAGTACTAAAGTAACTCCTTTCCAGTTAACTTATGGGCAAGAAGCAGTGCTGCCTATGGAAATTAATGTGCAATCGATCAGAGTACGTTTGCAAAATAGTATAGATGAAAATGAGCATACTGAGCTACTCGTTCAGAATTTATTAGAATTAGACGAATTAAAGTTGAGCGTTTTAAATAGATTGCAAATTCAAAAAGGACAAGTGGCTTCATATTATAATAAAAGGGTTATAGCCAAATGTTTTAGCACGAAGGATTTGGTCTAGAAAACAATACTCCCATTGGATAGTAGTAATCCAAAGTTTGGGAAATGGTCGCCAAATTGGGAAGGACCATACAGAGTTAAAGAGGTGTTACCAAATGGGGCATATCATTTAGAAAATTTGGATGGTATGAGGCACATGAGGTCTATTAATGGCAAATATTTAAAGAAGTACGTTCCGTCAGTTTGGGATTTTGAACGATTAGAAGTTTAACATTAAAGGACACAATTATATAAACG
The DNA here is from genome assembly GCA_030279155.1 of Forsythia viridissima. Taxonomy (NCBI): domain Eukaryota; kingdom Viridiplantae; phylum Streptophyta; class Magnoliopsida; order Lamiales; family Oleaceae; genus Forsythia; species Forsythia viridissima. The sequence continues at coordinate 33,462,275 of CM059042.1, forward strand.
AATAAAACTATTCATTTCATCGGATGATTTGGTTGCCATGATTGGCTACCATTACAAAAGGGAAATTGAATAAAACAAAAGAAAAGTTGTCCTTAAAACGTTAGAATCTTAATTACAGCCTTCCCCAAATAGAGCGCATCTGCTCTCTAAGTTTTTCCCACTCATCGCGCTGTTCAACAGAAGCGGTGGATAGTTCAGCCATAATTCCTTCGTCCACTTCTAGACCTGAATAACGCTCAAGCAAGGATCTAGCCCGTTCAACTTCCTGAGAAGCATTGCGCTTCTTGGCGGCCAGCCTGGCCTTACAGTCGTCCATCTTTTTTTAAATTTCTTTCATCTGAGCAGCCAAACTCATCATCAAAGAATCCTCAACCATGACCTCGGAAGAAATCTCGTTCAGATTGTTTTTAGCTTGATCGATTTCCTGGTGAAGAGATTCCTTTTCGGTCACAGCATTGACGTATTGAGTTTTCTTGGCTTTGAGTTCCACATTTTTGGCCAACAGCGCGCTTATCTCCTGATGGTTGATTTTCAAAGATAACTTGAGATCCGTGGAGAGTTTGAGTGAAGGAAGCTCAAGTGCTTGGGCCATTTGGCGGCTTAAACGCTCAAATTTATCTTGGTGGTTGGCAGCACTGGCGTGTGAGATATCCATGTCCATGAAAGAAGTGTATTCAAGTACTGCCTGTTTAAGAATGTTCATGTTTTCTACGGAAAAAGCACCAGAGGCAGAAGAAGGACGACTGGCCGAAGATGAACGAGCGGTCTGACTAGCCTTCACTTGTTCCCATGACGTAAACAAGTCCTAAATAGAGCGCAAGATGGTATCAGCGTCCTGTAAAGGTAAAAATGATTACTTAGTGTCTTTATGGCAATAAGCAATATAAAGTAAATCGAAAGAAAATTACCTCATGGATTGACTCATCAGTGGTTTTGGAGGAAGAAGGGGGAAGTGTGCCACTGGGCGATTTGACTGCCTGCGAAGATTCACCCTTATCCGGGCGTGCTGGCTCTGGTACAACCGGCAAATCAATTGGTCTTTCTGCAAAGGGACGAATGATGATAAGTGCTTCAAGAGTAACGCCATGACAAATGGTGAAATTAGGAAAATGTCATAACTATGTGCACATATTACCGTCTGGTTCAACACCTGGAGGGGAAACGCCCTGAAATGATGGAGATTCTTCAACTGGTTGGGCGATCGAAACAGCTGGGTCCCCGAATCCCTTTTCAGGCAAATCCACTTCGATGGATGGCTCGAAAGATCGAGGAATTGAAGGGTCGGGCGACGTAGAATCTTTCAAAGGAGAAGTGACCCCTTTCTGGTTTAGAGTACAAAAAGAATATCAATATTTATATTAAAGTGTTCTTTAAATAAAGAAAAATCATAATACCTTTCTCCTGGTCAGAGGAGGAGCACCATCATCGTCATCACTGTCATCAAGTGGTTGATCTGATGGGTCCAATGTTGGCCATTTACAGCTGGATACACCTCTCGCAACTCCAGTTTGGGCGGGAGGAGAACTGGATTGAGTGGAAATTGCAGCAGAACGTCTAGTACGCACTGTCGGAGATTTTGAAGGAGAAGACGAAGGAGCAGGATGTTTAACGGATATGGGCACTGCAGGGATAGGAATCGGAGTAGAAGAAATGGAAGTTCTGGAAGACCCTGATCCCTCGAGTATATGGAATGCATGGTTGACGTTAGTAGTGAAGAATCTACGTTTCACCGAAGGCCAAAATTGTTCAAAAAGAGGATGAACGGCCAAAATGGGATTGAAAGGAGCCAAAGAGAACCCATTCATCAGAGAAGCATTACGCTCATCTATAGCCTGTGCTTCTACTTTGGTGATGGTATAGAAGCGTTCTTGAAAACTTTTTGAGTAACAAGGAGGAAGGGGCCAAGTTTGGCCAAAACCAAGCTGTCGGGCAAAGAAATGGGGAGCATAGACCTCAACCCCAGCCTTGGCATTGGTGCCCGTGAGAATGTCATGAAACAATTCTCGCCCAGTCAAGTATTGGACCTAAACGGGCAAGACATTACTCACCTCGTTCAGAGTAAGAGGGGGTTGGACATAGACTGGGACTTGATGAACAGAGAAAGGAAAGAAAGAGGGAATTGAGTTTAAGTTATAAAAAAATGTGAAGACATCCCGGTTAGACATATCAACGGGAACTAATTGGTTGATAACTAGCCTGTAACAACTCACCGGCCTAGGAGGTATTCAAGGAACACCAAGCTGTGGAAAATATGCTCTCAACCACAATTGAGCGAGCCAAAGAGGCCCACTTCCAGTAGGAGAAGCATTGGTCCTAAGTTGATGTTGAAGGTAGGCCATACCTCTATAGAATACGGTTAGAAACAGAGAGCAGAGATTTAAAGACCTACCAAGGGCCAACTCATGGACGATGGGCAAATAGGCCATAGAAGGTTTAAGACTAGGAACGCAAAGAATATACCTACACAACCAAACCTGGAGGAAGGCTACGCGCTCTGCATGAGTAGGGTCTTTGCCAGTGTTGTCATAAAGCTCCTGCATGCCTGAATAGGAATCCGTATACTTCTTATCAAATTTTGGAGCAAGGGAGGATATCAGCATGGCAGGAGAAATGGTATCGCCCAGAGGATGAAGATTGACCAAAGCACCAACGTCCCTTAGAGTAACCGACATTGGGCCAAGAGGAAAAATGAAGGTGTTGTACTCGGAAGACCAGAAACTTAGGGCGATTGGAAAAAGAACAGGGTCATAGAGCGGGGGACGTGTGGCAATTTCCAGAAGATCATAGATCCTGGCACGATCAAAAAGTACCTTCGTGGGGCCATGCTTCATCATACGCGCATGCTAGAGGCAGAAAGTGGTATCAGATTTAGGCCATGTGCGAATGCTCTTCTCGCGGACTAGCTTCAAAGAGAAAGGGTCCAAGAAAGGAGGTTCTTGGGTGCAAGGAAAAAATTGGGCCATAGCCAGTCACCTAATGGAGTCTACATCCCTGAACGACGGGCCCAAATAGAACTCATTCATATCAGGCCTAGAGGGTAGAAGATTCGATGGGCTTACATAAGGTTTAGTTAGGAGGTCCCAGAAATCTTCGAAAGTAATACTATTGTTTGAAGAAGCTTTAGACGTAGACATTGTTTTCAGCAAATGGACAAGAGGATTGCAAAAGAGATGACCAGCTTGGGAAGGTAAGTGAGAAGTTAAGGAAAAGATGAATAGTGTCCTTTTTATAGAGGGAGAAAAAAGGCGGCGACGTGATGGGGGCCGGACGTGGTTATTGGTAATGGCGCCTTTTTTGGGTTTATATAAATCGTGCTCTTAGGATTTCGGAATTAAGGCGCCAAACTTACTTTTTTAGAAGAAGGAATGCCACCAAGTGAATATGGCTAATTAATAAGTGATTATATTAATTAAGCCATATTGGAGGGTAACTGTTGACATACGAAATAACAAGGGCCTAAAAAGAGACTTAAGAAAAAATTGTACATATAGGCCCATAAAAAGTACCCAAGCATGTAGGCCTAGAAATATATGTTGTCCAGGCCCAATGGATGCCCAAGTAAATTTGTATATAGGCCCAATGAAAATTATCCAGGCCAGATAGGGCCCAAAATGGATATCGCCCAGATCAGAAACGCACAGGGCGTTGGGCGATTAGAACGGTCAATCACTGCATAAGAGTAACCGTTCTTAAACAGTTTTTACTTCTTCTCTTATCATTTTTCCCATGTTTCAGGAGTTACAAACAGATGAATCATTATGGAGGAGTTACAAACAGTTGAATCATCATGGGGGAGTTACAAACAGTTGAATCATTATGGAGGAAATGGGTAGTTATTGAGCGACGAAGTAGTTATTGGGCGATGAGGTAGCTACTGGGAGACGAGAAGTTTTTACGCAAGATTGAAGGAAAACGTGTGGTAAAACCGTTTGGTAAAGTATAAAAGAAAGAAGATTGAATGACGAAAAAAAAGAAGACAACTCTCAAAAAATAGAGAAATGTAATTTCATTCCATTTTAGTCTTAAATATTTCTTTACAGTGAATTCTAGTGTGCTTGTGCCCCTTAGAGGCATTTCGTTTTGCTCTTTCATCCTTTGTCACTATTGTAATCTTCGTAAATCAAACACCCCTTGTTGGGACTTTGTCTCAAGAGGTTTGGCGTCCCTTACACATCGTCTGAATCTTTTAATTGTTAGCGAAGAACACACTTTCTACGCGAAACATATCCTAATAGTTGGAGTGGGGCAGCACAGGACAGGGCGAGATGGGTTACGACTGTTTTTTGCCATTCTTATTTATCTTTTGAGCTACCAAACGCTAAGTAAGAAGACACCACCCTCGAGAAATTTTATTCGCATTGTATTGTCTGGTTTCTAGAGATTGCTTATTTTTGCCATTCTTATTTATCTTTTGAGCTACCAAACGCTAAGTAAGAAGACACCACCCTCGAGAAATTTTATTCGCATTGTATTGTCTGGTTTCTAGAGATTCCTTATTATTTGTTTGAAAGCCTCACGGTGATAGTTGTCTGGTTTCTAGAGATTCCTTATTATTTGTTTTTTCTAGAGATTCCTTATTATTTGTTTGAAAGCCTCAAGGTGATAGTTGTCATTTATGCATTTGTTATCTCTACATGAAATGAAATTATTCTTATTATAAACATATTGTTAAGGCCATTCACCGACACTGTGTAAAACCCGACAAAATATGATATTACAACAACTATAATCATTAATCACACATGTAAGGTCACGTGAGTCGAGTGTGTGTGAATGCCATTGGTGTGGACAATTGTTAATAATAATAAGATTCCTTATTATTTGTTTGAAAGCCTCACGGTGATAGTTGTCTTGAGGTGAGAATTTTTCCAAATAGACCATACGTCACTTATTGAATATGTTTATTAACAATTGATCAACAATTCAAGAATCAACTTGGAATTATCTAATTAGAATAGATTCGTATTTGTCAATTCCACTTAGAATAGAATTTTTAGTTTCCTACTTGTAATGGTATTGTTTAGAATTCCACATTGTATACAAACTAAAATCTCATCCTTTTGTATCCCTATTTCTCCTAGAGCCCGCTTGGGAGTTTTTTTTCCACCAATTTTGACTGTTTTTAAGTAGTACCGTCTATAAAATGTTAAGAAAATCAGTGCTTGTTAATTTTATAGAGAACTAGTGTCGTATAATTTGAAACATATCTTTCAACCCCCCCAAATCGATGGTTGTTAGTCGTTCTTCAAAAAAATTTCTTCTAATTTTACTCAATTTCAAACAATTATTTTCAAAATTATCCTAAACTTAATATTCGTAAAAATAAAAGAACATATACAAAAGAAAAAAACACATGCAAGAACATAAATTTAATTTTATATTTTCAATGATAGATGATTATAAAAAAAATTTGAAATCTAGTTTAATTTTTTATATATATATGGGCATATACGTAATTTGATTCTCTTAAAAAAATTTACAACCGCTAGATAATAAACTCCCAAGTATGAGTTGGATCATTTAAAAAATTACTACTAAAAACCATCCAAAGTCGCTCCACTTATAAATACTCAAAATCAGTACTTTAAAAAACCATCATAACCGGTACTCTAGAACTCCCAAGTAGACCCTTAGTGCTTTATTTTTTCCAATTTATGAGATAGTTATGGGCTATCTTGGGATCGAGACTTGTGGATCCTTTTGAGTCTCACCAGATACGTACTAAGTGGAGGTTTCTTTTAGTATGTAGATTTTTGGGTGTACTTGGTAATTGGTGTGTGTGAGAGAGTTATTGTGTGTTTGTAACAAATTTTCACACAGTAGAATTCCTTTTACGGCCTGTGATTTTTCTTCAAATTTAGAGTTTTTATTTTTATCTTTTTGTTCGTATTATTATTGTTGTTCTCTATTTATATTTCTCTGTTGTTCTTGATATTTTCTCATATGAGGATCCTTGGGTGGGGGGTGCGAATCTGGAAATTGGTCAAGAACCAACACCAAATATTGATATTGGAATAATAATAAAGTAGTAAAAAAACGAATGCAAAAGAAATGAAGAAAAAATAGAACACAAGACCTACGAAGTTCGGAAAACTTCGGTCTCCGGGTACCATAAAACCATTTCACTAACTTCAAAAGAGGAATATTACAAACTTTAGGGCAATAACAAATTTATCCACAACTAGAAAATCTTGGAGGCAAGACCTTTCTAAATCAATATGAACTAAAACAGGAAACGTTATCTAAGAGTGCTCTTTGTTTACTAAAGAGCTCTACTACTCAGTTTATTAATTGTGTTTAATACAAAGGGTGAGGGGTTTCTTTTATAGTTTCAATAGGAGATCCATCTTTATTAAACTTTCGATGTTGGATTCAACAACATAGACTAATAAGCCAAATTCCTACAAATCTCTACCTTGGCGAGTTAGCCAATCCCATGCAACTCCCTTGATCTCACATATCATTTGACAAACGAAGTTAATTCTATAGTGCCTACAAATGCACCGATAGGACTAAGCAATTCCTATAAATCTTTAGGATTCACAGTAGTCCCAATCATTTGAAGCAGTATCTTTTCTTTTTCAATAATTTCTCGGACAAAGTGATAACAAACATCCATATGCTTTATCCATGCATGGTAGACTTGGTTCTTTGTCTAATCAACTTCACTCTAACTATCACAATGCAAAATGATGTGATGTTGTGCAACTCCCAAGTTTTTCATCAACCCATTAAGCCAAATAGATTTCTTAACAATTTCTATAATTGCCATGTACTATGGCTCTATAGTAGGCAAATACATCATAGACTACAAGGTAGTCCTCCAGTTGCCTAGAGAACCAACAATAGTAGGCACACATATCCAGAAGTTGATCAATGTTTATCCAAATCACTAGTATATTCTGAGTCAAGTTAACAAATTACACGCTAACCAAGTTTATCATCTCTCTATAAAACTAAACCAACATCTACGATGTTCAGAATAAACCGTAGAATCCATACCACAGGCTCGGTGATTGTTTCAATCCATATAGCAATTTCTTTAATTTACAAATCCAATTTTCTTTTCCAGGAATTTTGAATACCTCTGGTTAAGTCATATATTTTTTCTCTTCCAAATCACCATGTAAAAATGTAGTATCCACACCAAGTTGAACTCGTTCATGATCAAATTGTGCTATCAAGGCCAACAAAAATGTTAATGGAAGAATGCTTTACAACTAGAGAATACCTCGTTGGAATCGATACATTCCTTTTGAAAATAACTCTTAGCTACTAACCTTGCATTGAATCTCACCATACTTTTATCAGGAAATCTGTTTTTTTTCACATATACCCATTTACTTTCAATTGTCTTCTTTCCCTTGGGTAATTGAGCTAACTCCTAAGTTCTATTTTTGTGAAGATACTGCATTTCTTTACCTATTGGATGTAAGACATTCCTAAACTAATATCAACTAAAAAGAAAACAATATCTAGGAATGCTCTTTGTTTACTTAAGTGCTCCACTACCCATTTTCTTAATTGTGTTTAATACGAAGAGTGAGAAGTTCATTTTACAATTCCAATAGGAGACCGATCTTTGTTAAACTTTCGATGTGGGATTCAACAACATAGGCTAATAAGCCAAATTCCTACATTCCTCAACTGATTTAGCAAAAGAGATCTCGAGAGATCATCAATGTCCTCCTTTGATCGTCCATTTGAGATGAGATTGAAAAACGATAAACCCTATGAAAAACCTAGGAAAGAGCTGGTCTATCTAGGATGCCAGAGAGAGAAAGTAATTAGAACAAAAAAAATTACTTTAATAAAACTAACTTGTAAATTAAAATGTAATAAAACGGAATATAAATTACATACCAAACAAATTAAAGTTATAGTAAAGTTTTAAAACTTTTAAAACATAGGTTTTGCTGAGCTTGAGACCCTAAATTGTATGCAAGTTATTCAAGTTGTAAGATTAATGTCCAAGATCCAAATTATCGGGTCGGACTTAATAACTTATTGGGCTAAATTAATTAATTAGATTAATTAAATGGGTCCGTTAGTTGTAAGATAACACAGTTCTAGTAAGGCTAGAACTAGAGTTAGCGCCACCTATATATACTAAGTCAACAACAGTTTATATGGAAAAATATTAAAAGAATCTGCTGTTTATTACTTGCTAGCACAAGCAATAGACATAACAATTACTCCCAAAATTCTGCTTTTATCTGTTCTTGATCGTAGAAGTCTAGATTTGTTCGAACTGTATAGATTACCATTAGAAAATAGACAATTAGATAGCTGTGGTATTGAAAATTATACCTCCATCTAATCAGATAATCAGATTTTATGGTGTTCATCGAGATAAACTTCTATCACGAATTCTATCTAATACAAAGTTGATTCGTCTTATAAGAATTCAATATTTAATTTCTGATGTGCTGTATACGTCAAATTCCTAACAATGGCAATAGCCAGCGTAGCTGTTCTTTTGTTTGGCCCGTCTAACACAACACTCCCCAGCGGCAGTGACTATAGGTGTTGGACATTGGCAGTGTTGGACATTGGACATTGGCAGTGCCACTACTGCCACTGGTGGCACCGAGCTGTGCCGGCGCCCGCTATGTCTTGGCAGGTCATAAACTCTAATGGGTTTCGAATTGTTGTGATTTTGGAAAAGGGGGCTTCCCTTGAAATTTTTAAAATTGTATGGGAACCTCCCTAATTTCAAAAAGATTTAATTGGCCATCCTATGCAATTTTAGAAATTGCATAGGAAAGGCCCACTATTTCAAAATTAAAAGCGGCTGACTATGCAATTTTAAAACTTGCACAGTAAGTCATCAAAAATTGAATTTTTGACCAGATTAAATTTTGACTTTTACTTTATAAAATTGTAATTTTGACCATATACTTATTTTATCTTCAATTTAGGTATGACTTTAAATTGTGAGATAAACAAATTTTGAAAATCCCATTTATTAATAAACTTAATTGATTAATTGATTAATTGCCTAATTTTATTGTTGAAAAATTAATTAAATAATTAGATTAATTATTTAATTGCAACTACTTCGTTCTCAAATATTAAATGTTTAAACTTACACTGTCAAAGCTTCAAATTTAGAAATTAATATATTTGTTATAATTATGGACTGGACCATGTGAATGGTTGTATGATTAGTTTATTTCTGTTAATTATTGGTTGGGCCTACGAGCTTATTATGTAATTAAATGGGCTTGCGAGCCTATTATTTATTTAACCAAGTGTTTGAGATCTTCAATTATTGTGGACCTGCGATTTCGTTTACATGGGCTACGTGCAAACTAGTATAGGATACATGTTGCAGTTGGGCCATAAGGAAGCAACTAGTTTAAGATACATGTTGTAGCTGGAAATGGAGATGATTGCAATAGCATTCTATGATTGAATGCAATGTACCCTAGGAAATTGGCCGACTCGTCTTCTTTTTGGCTCAAAGAGGCTAGATAGATAAAATCCACAATCACCTACAGTTATGGTTGATTACACATTGGATATTAGTTAATATACATAAATATAATGAGGCAAATCTCTCTTTATCAAAATATTAAATTCGTATTAAATAGTTAATGCAATGCGTCTTCCATTGTTATAGTAAAAAACTAGAATCCATTATCGATGTCATTTTATTGAGTCACTCAAAGATGCTTACTCATGGATATGTTTATTACTATGAAACATTTAATGTTTCTGAACAATGAGTTTAATTTAACTAAAATTTTATTTTTTGTTGAGTCACTTAAGGAAATAAAATTTTAAGAGTATAATCAAGTAAACATTTAAGATGTGTACGATAATATGTTGTCTACTTGATGATCTAGGAGTAACATAAAGATGTGATTGATAGGAGTATCTACATTGATATTTTATTAGGACTTGTTGAGTCACTCAAGGTTCTAATAAAACAAAAAAGATCCTATCCCACTTAAAATATAACTGATTCTATTGATTAATGTTTGAGAGTAATTAATTCAATTGAAATAGTGGGAGTATTATAAGTTTAATATAAGTCCATGTTAAATTACTTTTCTGCATTTAATTAATATTCTATCTTGTTATTTCAGTATTGAATCATGAGTAACCACATGAGTTTGAGAGGCATATTGGATGCCAACAAACTTACCGAACTAAATTTTCTAGAATGGCACTGCAATCTGAGAATTGTTTTCAAACATGAAACAATTGCATATGTCATTTAATATCCAATTCTTAAAGCTCTTACCGGGTAAGTTATGCCAGAGAAAGTGCATGCTTATAATAAACACAACGATGACGATGACGATAATACTGCAACATGTGTGATGCTTGCAACTATGTCAACTAAGTTACAAAAGTTGTACGAGGATGTGGGTGCTCATACGATTATAATTCATCTTAATGAGTTGGATGATGAATAGCAGCACACTGAATGGTATGAGACATCTAAAAAGTTATACAGATGTATAATGGTAGAAAGATCTTCAGTCGGTACTCATGTGTTGAAGATGCTTTTTTATATTGAGAAAATTAAACCAATTGGGTTTTATCATAGACCACAAGCTAAGTATTGACTTAGTTCTACAATCCCTGCCTGATAGCTTCTCTCAGTTCATTATGAACTTCAACATTGAATAAGATTCAATGTACCCTGCATGAGCTGTTGAATATGCTGAAAACTATTAAGCCCAATATAAACAAAGAAAAGGGGAAAATTTTGACTATTGACACCTTTAAGGACATTAAGAAGAAATATAAAATGACATTTCAGAAAGGATCCAAGAAGGCTAAATTTGCTAGAAAATAGTTAAAGTAGACAAAGACAAATTCAAGTCTGATGATCAATGTTTTTACTGTGGAAAAAAAGGCATTAGAAGAAGAACTGCAAAGTATGAAAGAGATAAAACTAATAACTCATATATTTGGTATTTCTTACTCGGTCTTATAAATGAAAAATGCATCACCAAATTATATAAAGATGGATACTTGGATTCAAATGATTATGAATCATTTCATAAGTGTGAATCATGCCCATTGGGCAAAATGACCTAAACCTTTTTTTTTTTTTTTGGGAAAGAGAGTAAAAGTTACGTACATTTTGGGTCTTGTACGTACTGATGTATATGAACAAATGTCTACTACACATGCAAGATGTGGCTTTTTTTACTTCATCACATTTACATATGACCATTCTAGATATGATTTTATCTACCTGATAAAATTGAAGCGTGAAGCACTTGAAAAGTTCTAGGAATTCAAGCAAGAAGTAAAAATGTAAATTGAGAAAAATATTTTAACACTTAGATCTGATCGAGGTGACAAATATTCGAGGGGTGATTTTTTAGACTATCTAACAGAGAATGAGATTCTCTCGCGGTGGACTCCACCGTATACACCACAACACAATGGTGTATCTGAAAAAAGAGAATTTACTCCTTACTTGATATGATGCGATCAATGATGACCCGCACAGTTCTCCTAATTTTTTTTTTTGGAAATATGCACGTAACACTGCAAGCACACACTAAATTGTGTCCTATCTAAATTATTCAATAAAACTCCATGAGTTATGGAAAGGAAAAAGAATCGATCTTTCATACATGAAGGTTTGGGGTTGCAACGCTTATGTGAACTACGTTGAATCGGACGAGCTAGGAGCAAAATATGATAAATTTTTATTTGTGGGGTATCCAAAGAAAACTGCAGGATACTATTTCTACAATTCCATTGAGACGAAGGTCATCGTATCGAAACATACTGTATTTTTAAAGAAAAAATTCATTATTAGAAAAGAAAATGGGAATAAATTAGATTTTGAAGAAGTTCAAGAAACCACAAAAGGAAATTGACCAATTAGATGAGCCAATGGTTGAGCCTGCATATGATAAAGCACATATTGGCAATGAGGAACTGTCAGTCTCTGTGGACACGCCAGCTTCGCATAAGTCAAACAAGGTCATTCATCTTCTTTGGAGATATGATCTCCTAATTATCAATGATGCATTTCTAATCGATGAAGATGGACTTACTATTTATGTAGATTCGAAGTCAAGTATTGACTCCAAGAGATAGCAGGAAGCCATAGAATCCGAGATGAACTCTATGTACAAAAACAAAGTTTGGAACTTAGTTAACCCGCTTGTAGGGGTAAAACCCATAGGTTGTAAATGAGTTTACAAGAAAAATATCAATATGAATAGTAATGTTTATACTTACAAAGAAAGACTGGTAGCGAAAAGTTACAAGAAAAGACAATGAATTGACTTTGACAAAACTTTCTCACTAGTAGCCATGTCTAAATCAATTTAGATTCTGCTTACGATAGCAGCATATCATAACTATGAGATTTTACAAATGGATGTCAAAACCGCATCCCTTAACAGGAATTTTAGTGAAGATGTGTACATGACACAACCCGAAGATTTTGAATCCATAGAGCCATATTAAGTATGCAAACTACAAAGATCCATATATGGATTAAAGCAAGCCTCTTGGAGCTAGAATCTTCATTTTGATGAGACAATCAAAATATTTTATTTTATCAAAAATAAAGATGAACTACGTGTGTATAAGAAGTTTAGTAGAGTAGTCGTGTTTTTAATTTTGTATGTGGATAACATACTATTATTAGGAAACGATGTCCTCATGTTAAAATCAGTAAAATTGTGGTTATCCAAAAATTTCTCCATGAAGGATATGGGAGATGCATCATACATTCTCAAGATAATGATTTATAGAGCCTATCTCAATCTATGTACATAGACAAAATCTTGAGAAGATTTAGTATGGAAGAGTCCAAGAGAGGACTCCGTTCTATTAGGCATATGATCTATCTATCAAAAGAGTGGTGTCCAAAAATACAGATTGAGAGAGATCGCATAGATAGAATTCAATGCATCAGCAATAGAATATATCATTTATGCCATGCTATGTACTCGAACGGATGTTTCATATGCTTTGAGTGTCACAAGCAGGTTCTAAGCGAACTCTGGCAAGAAACATTGGATCATAGTCAAGAACATCTTTAAGTACTTAAGAAGGACTAAAGACATGTTCTTGGTGTATGGAGAAAATGAACTTATAGATCAAGGATATGCCAATGCCAGCTTTCAGTTTGATAAAGACGATAGCAAAGGAGTTCATTACTGAACTTGGAATAGTTCCTAGAATTATTCATTAAATACCGCTGTATTGTGATAACAATAGAGCCCCAGGTCTCATCAATGATCTAGATATGTATTGAGGCAGTATCATCACATCAGAGAGATAATCTTAAGAAATTATATAAAGTAGAACAAATCTTGACAGACGATAATGTAGTAGATCCTCTGACAAATTCGTTGTTCAAGCACAAGCTTAATGGTCATACTAAATTTGATGGTATTAAGATACCTGAGTGATTGGATCTAGTTTGTATAAGATATTTTTTGACATACTCTTTGTTAGACATTGATGTGTATGAACAAATTGATTAATTAAATGATTGTGATTGTGAGAAATACGTTATTTATTTGAAATATCCCTAGTTATAGTAATTATGATATAGGAATATCATTATTGCGGATATACTAGCATGTGTTGCATTTCATCTGATCTCAAAAACTAAGATGTAGAGGAACATCTGAATGAACACATGAATGCATTGTTATGAAAATATTACATTGGATGGCCCGCCTAGAGATTTCACATGGATTACTATACAAGCGTCAGTGGTAAATCTCTAATGTGCGATAGTGGATTTGGTCTGTTGACTTGAGGACATCATAGAATCTTATTTGAGGACCACTATATTTTTACGAGCGTTTGATGAGGCCCTAAGATTATGAGTCACCAGACCTCGTATGGGTATAGTGAGAATCATATGAAAATTATGAATATCCAATATGAGGGTTCATCATTCTTGGAAAGTAGGAGAGTATAACTTGTATTTTGCCCACTTAAGTTGATATAAATTTATTTGGTCGGAGTGGAGTTATGAGTTGAAAATGGTTCAATCATAACTAGATTAGATCGACGAAGAGTTGAACTGAATAATATAATTGGTTGAAATGAGATTGACGTTGATCTATATCTCTTAACCAATTGGGTTATATTGATGAATATATTATATTTTCACGGTAACCGCATATATATTTGTTCTGTTATACCATTTGACATTTTTCTTCACATAGATTGACTTGACACATTGCTAGATGTCAATCTTAGACAGCGACGTGAATTGTTAGATCTAGGTACTTAGATGAGAATATCACTGCATTTGCCATCGTGAACGAGAACCTAATGGGTCATACACAAAAGGTGAGAATTGCGTATCTAGAATTGGACCTTGTCCAAGTGGGAGATTGTAAGATTAATGTCCAAGATCCAGATTATCGGGTCAGACTTAACAACTTATCGGGCCAGCTTAATTAATTCGGTCTGTTAATTGTGAGCTAACACAACTAGGATATGGTTAGCACCGCCTATATAAACTAAGGTCCCAATGGTTTATGTGAAAAAAACCAAGAGAACATGTCTTCATTATTTGCTAGCACAAACAAGAGACACAACAAATACAATTACTTCCAAATTTTTGCTTTCATCTGTTCTTGATCGTAGAAGTCCTGATCTGTTCTTACTGTTTGGATTACCATTAGATGCTGGACAATTATACAGATGTAGTATTGATGATTGTATCTTCAACTAATCAGATAATCATATTTTACGGTGTTCATCGAGGTAAACTTCTACCACGAATTCTATGTAAGTACAAGGTTGATCCAATTTATAAAAATAAAAAATTTAATTTCTATTGTGCATGTATACGTCAATTTTTAACACACGTATCTTGAGCAGAAATGGACAGATGGGAAAAGTTGAAACACTTTTGCCACTTCATTTTGAATGTGATCCATAGGTACAAATGGGCATGGCAATGGGCCGGGCCGAGCCGAGCCCTCTCGGCCCATAAAATATGAGCTCGACTCGTCTCCAAAATGCTTGCTTGGTTCGACCCACGAGCTCGGATCAATCTTCAATTTTTTTTTTACATTTTGAAAATGAGAAAGAAATACAATATCGGATAATCTTTATGTTGAAAATTAAAGATTGAAAACCCTCCTCTTTTATCCGAGCTTGGGACCGGCTACTTTGAAAGTAGGCGGAGTTAAAATTGTACATGAACAAGATGTTACGTGTACAATTTTTTATTAAAATAAGAAAAACTATCAAATACTAAGGAAAAATAATAATTACTACGAATTTGATTAATCCATATTCAAAATTTCAAGTTCTTCAGACATTATTCTGTCTACTTTGTCTTGGATTCGAAGTTCAGCGTCATCCCAATCTTTTAGACACAGTAAGTTTTCTAAAATATCGACTTTGAGTCTTGATCTGATATTAGACAAAATTTTGCCACTTGTACTAAATAAGCCTCTGATGCTACAGTTGAAACCAGATGTGTTAGTAGATCACGTGCTATTTTTGAAAGAATTGAATAACTACGTTGATGTTGTCTCTACCATCGTAGTATATGAAAAAAATTTCTCTCTTCGTTATCTAACATACTAAGCACGTCATGCATAAAATACCTAACTAACTCTACATGTGTATCATTAGATCGAAGAAGGGGAGAACTAGAAGAAAAACCAACTGATTGTTAAATTTGACCACTCCTATGTGTACTCACGTAACTCCATAAGTCAATGTCATCAGTTGATAACGATGTACATGTTGGAACAGGGGGTCGTACAACGTTCATACCGACCTTTTCAGCATAGACCTCATACATAAAACATAAAATTTGTTCTAAATTACCACACGTTAATGTCTGTAAGTTAATTTTTGTTAAATTGCTATTATTATTACTTTCGTATCATCTAAGTTAAGTGTAAGATCTATAATACATGCTAATGGAAATAACATAGGTAATTTTTCTCAATATTTTCTAAATTTAGCTTCCATTACATGTATAATACTAGAAAAAAAAGCAAAATTCTTATACCTATTCAAATGGTTAGCAATATAATAAAAATAATTTAAAACAAGTGGAGTAGTTGGATAATACACACCAGAACATACAGTTGTTGAGTAGTAAAAAACTTATAAAATATTTTCTAACATGATCATATATTTTCCAGTCATATAATTCTAAATCATATTATGAACCGTGTGAGTGTTGGCCATTATAATATACAGAAATATAATCTTCGTTACCTTCACAAGATTCAAGCATAAGACATGTTGAATTCCATCTATTGGCAACATCAGTTGCAAAAGATTTTGATTGCAGCCCATTTTCTATACATAGAGCAGTAAAAACTTATTTTCTTGATGGTGAGACCGAAATATAATTAATAGCATATCTAATTTTTTCTAATTGGGGTTGTATAAATTTTAATTCATCTTGTACAATTAAATTAAATACATAACATACACAACGAATGTGAAATAAAATACCATCAAATTCTGGATTACAATATTGAATTAATTTCTCAATTATTATATTGTTTGAACCTGCATTATCAAATGTAAAACTACGAGCCTTAGAATCACATTTAAATTCATGTAACACATCTAATAAAACATGATAAATATTATTTCCATTATGATGATAATCTATTTGTTTAAATGCTATTACTTTTGCGGCGTATGAATTTTTGTGAATATATCAAGTTGTTGAGATTGGGACTACTGGACCCGGCTCCTGAAGATACAAACTAGAGTTGTGCTTGATTTGTATCCAAACATCTATGTTTGTATTGACACTTTTTGAAGTATATGTTTAGATGAGTTGTGCCTATCTCCTTGTGCCAAGCTAACTTCTATTGACAGTGTATACACTGTGCTTTGAACTCAAGGACTCTGTCCACTAGTTTACCAATCAGAACCAACTCAAAATACTACCAGTACTTAGCCTTTTGTTTGGTGGCTTTTCATTTAGTGATATAGCTGATGGTAGTTTGTATATCGGCATCTTCTTCAACGTCTTCCAAATCAATTGGATCAGTGCTACCATCAAATTGATCAAAAAAATCATTTGAATTTTAATATCATTAAGACCACTAAAATCAACAACATTTCGATTGTATGCCATTTGGAATAATACAATAAAGAGAATATGAGAAGATGAAGATGTAGTAGAAACTAGAAACTAGAAACTAGAAACTAAAAACTAGAAAATAGAAATGTAGAGAATTAATAGAATTAGAAAATCACAACTTAAAATTATAGAGTAATATCTAGATAATGAGATATTAGATACTAATTATAACACTAATATTGAAAGAATGAAATTTGAGAATTATTAATAGATTGAATATTTAATTGAATGAGAGATAAGGGATTGAAGTGTGAAAAAAATGAGTTTAAAATATGAGTATTTTAGGAAAATAATGAAAATAAATAAAAAAAAATTAAAAAAATAGTGTGACAGTTGGATGATCATCCAACAGTCACGATTAAGTGACCGTTGTACTAGCCCACGAGCCAGCTCGATTTTTGGTCGAGTTGAGCGAGCTCGCCCTCTCTTTTTTTTTTTTTTTTTTTTTTTTTTGGGACTCTACCCTAGCTCATGCTTGTCTCTCGACGAGTTCGAACTCGAGCTGGGCTGAGCTTTCATGGATCGAGCCGACGAGAATTTTTGCCACCCTTAGGTACGAAGAAATGGAATCCCGATTGTGATTCAATGTAGTAAAATAAACAATAAAATATATGTGGAGCAAGAAAAGAAAATTGCTCCAAGTCAACACATGGAAATAAGAACTTTAGCCTTCTTTTTGGAAATTTTCTTCAATGCTGATGTTTTGTCCTTCCAAATATTTCCTTTGATCAAAATATAGTTCCTTTCAATTATTGTTCTGCTTCCCGTGTCTTATCTGAGTTTTTTGTTGATCCTAGTATTACAGAAAGTGGAGTAGAAATGGCTCTCTCTTTCGAATATCTGTCAGAAATTTTGGGAAGCCCAGATCTTGTTTCGCATCTTGGTCGAAAACCACAAATCGGAAGATTTCAATGGAACGGACCTCACTTTTTAGCCATTCTTCGCTATTCGGTAACACTGTGCTCCAACTCAGAGCATGACAGATTTAGTGATCAACTGAGGCGTCTTGAGGATTTAGCCTATGCTTGCTTCCTCGGTAAAAGGAGTACATATTACATAAGATTTTTAGAAGTGCTTGTCTCTTTCATGCCAGAGCTTCGGCAATTTTTTGAAGTTCCAAAGTTGCAGCATTATTTGTTTGACGCTACTCTTAAGAAAAATGAACTTGTAGCAAGCTTTATAGACTTTCTGATTGAATCTCTAGGAGAAATACTGAATAGTGGGACGAATTCGGGTGTTCTGGTTAGTGATCAAATCAAACTTCTTTTGAAGGAACTGAAATTTCTGCTCACCTTTCTTGGGGATACACTGATACAATCTACTGAGCCAGAAGAAAACAATATCTTGACAGAAATCGAAGCTGTGGCTAACCAAGCAGGAAACTTTTTATGTTTGTTCTTTTTCACGACAGATCGAGTCACACTGACCAAAATGGATATGGTACTTTCAGATTTGTTACAAAGGATTGAGGTGGTGAAAACTGAGATCAAAGACCAATGCATCACAGTCTCGAAGCTGCCAAGTTTTACGACTTCAAACACTTCCGTGATTTCAGTATTCATTGTTGATTCTCTCCTTGATGATATCGATGATCTAATAAATCACAAGTCTGATCTCATTGTTGACGTGAAGGATCAAATTACAACATTCCATGAGGAACTAATTTTCTCGAGATCCTTCCTTAGGGATATAGAAGTGAAGCAGAATAAAGAAATGATTGAATGTGTAATGCTACTTAGAGACTTAGCATATGAGGCTGAATATATCATTAACTCTTTTGTAGTTGGAGAGGTTCCTTTTTGGTATTTCACTCTGAGGCTTTCTTCTGTGATCCTGAAGAACAAAGTCATCGGGACTAAACTCTCAGAAATCAAACTGAATTTTGGTATTGGAAGACTGGAAGTTGCAGAAAGTCCCAGAGAAGTATCATCCCAAGCTAAAATCATTCCCATGGTTGATGAGATCATTGTGGGCTTCGAAGACGAGAGAATACAAATTGCAAGCCAGCTTGTTGGGGGACCAGACTACCTTCAAATTATTTCCATCATTGGTATGCCTGGACTTGGTAAGACAACATTAGCAAAGAAATTGTACAATGATTCCTCTGTTGTCTACCATTTCGATAAGCGTTCTTGGTGTGTTGTTTCTCAAACTTATCAAAGGAGAAAGCAGTTGATTGAAATTTTGAGTTCTATAACTGACCTTAGCCAGGACACAATCTTGAATATGGACAACGAAAGTCTGGCTGAAAATCTTTATAAAAATTTAAAAGGGAGAAGATACCTAATTATTATGGATGATATATGGAATAAAGAAGCATGGGATGATCTGAAAAGGTGCTTTCCAAATGACAGAAACGGAAGCAGAATACTGTTCACTACTCGACTAAAAGATGTGGCTTTGCAAACTTCATCTGATGGCATTATTAATGAACTTCCTTTCCTTTCGGTAGATGAATGTTGGGATTTACTACAGATGAAGGTGTTCCAGAGAGAAGGCTGCCCTACAAAACTGCTTGACATTGGAAAGCAAATTGCAACAAATTGTCAAGGACTGCCGCTTGCAGTCGTTGTAATAGCTGCTGTTCTTGCAAATATGGAGATGAAAGAAAGCTTATGGCAAGAAGTTGCCAGCAGTTTAAGTTCATACATTTTTGAAAACCCCAACAAGAACATACTGGACCTCAGTTACAAGCATTTACCGATTCATTTGAAACCATGTTTCCTTTACTTTGGCGCATTCGAGGAAGACAGGGATATTCCAGTCAGGAAGTTGTTGTCCCTATGGATTGCGGAAGGATTTATACAGAAAAAGGAGTATAAGAGCTTAGAAGTAGTAGCAGAAGAATATCTAATGGACCTTATTAACAGGAGCTTGGTACAAGTTTCCAAAAGAAGATCTGACAGTGGAGTTAAAACTTGTACTATTCATGATCTAATACATGATATGTGCTTGAGAATAGCTAAAGAAGAAAACTTTCTCAAAGTGATCAAAGAGTAAGTTTACTCACCCTCTATCTCGTTTTCCTTTTCATTTTGTTTTTGTTTTCCATTTTAGTCTACTGATAATGTTACTGTCAATATTATGCTGCTGCTCGTGACAATGATGGCTGATGTGGTTTTCGTGTTACCATCGATGATGATCCATTTTGGCTCTTATGATTCTACTTCTGTAGTCAAATTTCAATATATGAGCAACACCATCACGTGTGTGTCCACTCTTATTTGAGTCATTCGAAGTCAAGACTGTTTGGCCTACATATCCGTTCTTTGCTGGGCTATTTTGTCAGTCCCTTATTCATTATTCCCAGTTTGAAACTTCTAAGGGTCTTGGAGTTGTTAACCGCATATGCAATTAAGTCTCATCTAGTAATGGGAATTGAATTCCTCGTTCACTTGAGGTACTTGGCAATTCCATGGTTACCTTCATCAATAGGCAGACTTGAGAGCCTAGAATTTCTTCTTCTTGGACGTGCAGATGCTCTACCACCAATCCTTCTCAGTATGCCTAAGTTGAGGCACCTACATGTCGGAACCCTCGTAAGTTTCAGTAAAACTTTTCAGATCTCCCAAATGAATAGCCTACAAACTCTTTCTTTTGTTCATATTGTTCATTTGAAGGATGAAGAAGTCTTGAGATGCTTTCCCAATCTTCGTAGCCTAAAATGCACATATAACCAATCCTGGAATCGCTGTCTAGATCTCAGTTTCCTTACTCAGCTTGAATCACTCAGATTGGTGTTCTCTGGTAGCTCCAAATTGATTAAACTGCCCATGAATATCAAAAAGCTTACTCTATCTAAAATCCGTTTGCCTTTCGAAAAGATGTCATTAATTGGGACATTGCCCAACCTTGAGATACTCAAATTAGAATGTGATGCCTTTGAGGGAGGAAGCTGGAACACAAAGGATGATGAGTTCCAGAAACTCAAATTCTTGAAACTAGAGAGGTTAAAACTTGCTCAATGGAATGCCTCAAGCTGTCATTTCCCCAGACTTGAACGACTGGTGTTGCAAAATTGCTACAATCTGAAGAAGATCCCTTCTGAATTAAGCGATATTTCAACGCTGCAGATGATTGAGGTACATTGTTGTGACATATATGTACGAGATTCTGTTATGAAAATTCAGCAAGAACAACTGGACAATGGCAATGAAGAGCTCAAGGTTATCATATCTGGCACTGACTGGTAAACAAATATTATCATCAATCACTCAAAAACTTTATTGAAATATAGTCATAATGCCTACGGCCCTTCAATCACTCAACTAGCAGCTACTTGTTTTCCCCTTCCCTTGAACAGGAACTTCATCTTAAACAGGACCTTCAGCTTAAGTAGTCGATGGTGGCGAAGAACTGCAGGATCTCTTGTAGATGCCGGAGCTAGTATACACAAAAGTAAGTCAAAACTCATCTAATTCTATCCTTTCTCATTTGACAAAAGCAATCTACTTTTCTGTTTATTTGATATGTTTTCAACAATGTTTTTTGTCCTGGCAGAAGATCCCTGAGGGCCAATACTGCTCATTGCTTTGTAATATGGCAAGTATTAGATTAGGTCACATCTTATGACCTCCTCCTTGGTGATTTTTTTTTTTTTTTTTGGTGAATTTCTCTCTTTATATATTTGGCCGAGTTCAAGTACCTTAGCCCTCCATAGAAAATATTGCGTTTAAGTGTGAAACAAAATTCAGTTGCTTTCTACTCTATTCATACATTTCACACGTTTTTTTGCGTCTTTCACTGTACAGCTTACTAACTTTTAACTCAGAAAATTTCAAGAAAGCATTAATGAAAAATATTGTTTGATACGTCCAAAGTGCTACTCCAAAAGTCTAAAGGCTCAATTCAAGACGCGTAACCTTTGTTCTAACGTCTCAAAGAAAATAATAAAAATATTTATGTCCCATGGAAGAAAAACTTCAAAAGTCCAATGCGTGAATTAAATATCCATAGATATCAATGTGTTGGTCCCTGATTTAAAAACGATCAGAAATTAATGATGAACACTAATTAAGATTTTTCATGCAAAGTCTCCAGCAAAGGCCAACTCACCTGTTTAGCATCCACATATGTGGTTAACGCTCTAAAATCCACTAGTACAACTCAAAATGTTACAAGTTTGTGAATATGCCGAGTATTCCATAGAAGCAATTTGAAGAACATGGAACTCACCAGAAATCATATTGCACCAAGAACCCAAGATTTCAACCAAATTACTTCGAGTACCTTTAAGTTTACGGCACTTGAGGGCAGGGGCGGAGGTGGGGGGGTCCTGGTCAACTTTTTGGAATTTTTTTTTTTTAAGTATTGTGTTTGATTCTCTATTTAATAATTAGATACACACAAGAAAGGTAAAATTGAAATTACAAATTTATTGAATAGAATGTGGGCCAAAATTTGTTTAGGAAAAATCTATTTTTTTTCCAAAATAGTAGAATCAAACATGCTTTTAAGATCACTTATTCTTCCTAATAATCAACCAAAACAAAAAATAGTAAAGTCCAAATCCAATAATAAATGAACTAAATAAATGAAGTCCAATATAACTCGGATTAAATTGGAATCATTCAATAACTAAGAAGAAAGTATTGAAGTTAGTCTTTTCAAGCAATCAGAACAAACACGAAGTGAGTATCGAATACGTCTAATTGCATGAATCAATTGTATTCAATATTTTCTTGTAAACTTCTTAAAGATTATGACATAAAAAAATATTAGATTCTCATAAAAATTGACTCAGTAATCATGGTTTAAGAAAAAAAAATCGGGGGCGCTGCCCCCGAACCCCCAAAAAACCTCCCGACCCACCACTATTTGAGAACCCCCCAATATTAAATTCCTGGCTCCTCAAGTTGAGGGGACCTATTAATCAAATAGGTTGTTGTCTTAGTACATGTTTGTCATTGATTGAATTATAATTTCAGTTGTTCAAACTAGTCAAACATACTTTTTATCCATACATTTCATTGGACCCACAACTTACAACTCACTTTTTATCCACACATTTACTCACAACTTAAAAGATAAGCACTTAAAAAATAATTTCAGCATTACCAAACATATGCTTAACAGCTTCTACCCATAACAGTTTGGGCAAGCCAGAACTGACCAACATGTGCTAACCTTGTTAAGTATGTTTCTGTCATTCTTTTTGCAGTTCAATTTTGTTATGGTGTGTATGTTACTGTCCCATGCCTAAGAATACCATTCTCTTTACAAAAACTATCAAATTTTTCATTACAGAATTTCAACCCATTATGTGATCTTAAGGTTTTTATTCTTTTATCAGTTTGATTTTTCTATAAGTATTTTTCAGCTTTTAAAATTCAATAATGTGCCAAACTTATTTCTTGATTATCCAAGATCAAAGCCTTTCTTGATCATCCAAGATTCCCAAAGATTCTTTCCAAGTTAGGGACATATATGATTTTCTCTCTAAAATCAGATAATGTCAATTTTCAAGTTTCAAGACCACTCTACCAATTCCTTTTATTCTGCAACGAATGTTATTTCCCATTGCTACTTGACCACCATTAATTTCAAGAAATTCAGTAAACCATTATTTGGCAAGATAAGTACATAATGTACACCCTAAATCAACTATCCATTCACAATTCTCAATGGTTGATTCACATAGACATCACCATTGTTTGTAGCTACTTTTTCATAAGCAACTACAATCCCACCCTCTACATTTTGCTTATCTTTAAGTTCAGCAATTCTTTTATGAAAATCTTTTTATGAAGTGTTCTATCTTTCCACATAAATAGCACATCTTACCCTTTGCCTTAGCTTTATTTTAATACTTATTCTTGCCCTTAGCCTTTTTAGATGAGTCTTTGTTTTTGTTACTATGCACTATAACAAATGAGAGTTACATTGACAATATTATGTCTTCACTACTGGTGTAGCAATGCAGCGATGACATTTCAATTTCGTCTTATATAGAAGCGACAATTGTCAACGTATTAGTCGATTAGTCGTAGCTAATTTTTGTGATCTACAGTGACGACATTAGTTGTCGTTTCTATTGAGTTTGCAGATGGCAAGAAGTATGCGCACTTTTTTTCTGTATATAGAGACGATGGTTGTCGCTGCAATAGGTGTTGAGCCATAGCAATTAGTCAAAATATAAAGTGGTGACTTGTTTTGTCCTCGCTATACTACTAAGACATCGTATCACGGGGTGCCTTTTTTTCTAGTTCAGAAAGGGGCACCGTGCGATAGTAGTCTACTCTGCTAGACTACCTTCCGCTTGTTCTCGATCGATTCAGTAATGAAGACAATTTAAAGAAAGTTTTGCAACAGAAGATTTGAATGCAACAAAAATTACTTGTTCGATTGATTAACGAAAGCAGAAAATTACAATGGCTGGTGCAGGGGGTGAACACTAGTAAGCTTGACAAGACTTCGAATACCAACTACTCCCTATACTAGCTTAAGTAACAAAAATCTAAGTTACATAAGTAGACATTAAAAAGCAGAAGAATCATAGCGGAAAATAAACTATTACAAACTAATAGAAATAACAACTGAATGTAATATTTACAAAGTGCGGCCGAAATTGGACAATTGCGGCTGCAAATGCTGTCAGGGGGCTAAGGATAGCTGCGGGCCTTAACATTCTCCCCCATTTGATTTGGCAACGTCCTCGGTGCCATCTTTGCGTGATATTCTTCAAGTAGAGGTTTGAAGGCTCCGAGGTCTTTAATCTTTCCCAAGTATTCTCCTCGCTGTTGCATCCACTCCATTTAACTAAGTACTCCAGATGATCTTTCTTGGAAGCTCGAGTAACTCGATGATCAATAATAGCTTCATCAATCGTCTTACCTATTTTCTTTAATTCAAATATAGGTCGCATTGGCTTATTTCTGGATGCATTCTCTTTATCTGCAAAATATGGCTTGAGTGCACTAACATGAAGGACATTGTGGGTTTTGCACCATGAAGGAAGTTCAATTCTGTAAGTAACTCTTCCAATCCGCTTCATGATGGCCCGATATATTTTGGCATCAATCGAGAATCTGTCCTTTTTATTACCTTATAATGGCATTTGTCGGGGAGTTTAACCATCACCAGATCTCTTACGTTGAATTCTAGAAAACAACATTTCTGATCAGCAGCCTTTTTGTACCGTTTCTGTGCTTTATCAACATAACTCGGAGCAATTTCAATATTTTGTTTCCACTCTTGAGAGAAGCCCTTAGCTTGAGGAGACTTGGTACTTTGATCAATGTTCACAATATGAGGGAGTAACGGTTGCTGGCTAGTAACAATCTCAAAAGGTTGGTGGAAGAGCTCTTTGGGCATTGAAGTAAATCTGAGCCGCATCCAAGAGTTTCACCCAGTTTTTCTGCGAAGTAGAGATAAAGTACCGAAGATATTCTTCCAGCATAGAATTGAACCGCTCCGTCTGTCCGTCAGATTGTGGGTGAAAACAAGAACTCATGCTCAAAGTTGAACCAAGGAGTTTGAACAACTCGATCCAAAATGTGCCAGTGAATCGAGAGTCTCGATCACTGACTATATCTTTAGGCAGTCCCCAGTATTTGACAATGTACTTGAAGAAGAGGCGAGCGGTCTCTTCAGCAGATACATACCTAGGTGCTGCGATAAATGTTACATATTTTGATAAACGGTCCACCACGACGATGATAGTGCCAAGATCTCCAACCTTCGACAAGCTAACAATGTAGTCCATCGATAAACTCTCGAAAGGTCTAGTTGGAACGGGAAGGGGCTCCAGTAAGCCCACCTTTTTTTGATGATCTGGCTTATTCTATTGACAAACCAAACAAGTTTTCACATAAGTTACAACATCATCCTTCATTTGCAGCCAGTAGTATGCACGTTGCAACAATGCAGAAGTGCGTTCCTCTCCCTGATGTCCCGCCCAAAGCATGTCGTGGCATTCCATGATTAAGGATTTTCTCAAATCTCCACCCTTTGGAACATAGAGGCGATTTCCTTTAGTCTTCAATAAATCCTCATCAAGCCAAAACTGTCGAGTTTTTTCCTGCTTGATGAGGTTGACCAAATAATGTATTGTGGGGTCCTTCTCTAGAAGTGCCCGTATTCGGTCCTTTGTGGTTATAGTAACATTGTTCCCTGAAAGAGAGGCTATTGAGCAGATAGCAGCCAAGTCAGCCCGCCGACTGAGTGCATCTACTACGTGATTGCTAGATCCAGCCCGATACTCCAATACAAAGTTGAACTCTGAAAGAAGTTCCTGCCAACGAGACTACTTGCTCGAAAGTTTCGATTGTGACATGAAGTGACTTACAACAGTATTGTTTGTCTTCACAATGAAAGGAGACCCAAGCAGATAGTGACGCCATACTCTGAGACAATGGACTACTGCCAGTAACTCCTTTTCATGCGCCGAGTAACGGCATTCTGCATTATTAAGCTTTCGACTCTAATATGCCACCGAATGCCCCTCTTGCATTAGGACTCCTCCAAGAGAAAAATCTGATGCATCGGTCTGCACTTCAAAAGCTTTAGCCATATCTGGTAAGGCCAAAACTGGATCAGTCCACATAGACTCTTTTAGTTTCTCAGAAGCAGCTTGGCATTATGCCGACCACTCCCAAGCTTTCTCTTTTTTGGTTAATTTGATTAGCAGCAGTGTAATTTCTGAATACTCCTTCACAAATCTTTGATAGTAGTTGGCCAACCTGTGGAATGAGCGTACATCGTGTACGTGCCTTGGCAGTTGCCAATCTTTGATTGCCTTAACCTTTTTAGCATCCATGCAGACTTTTCCTTGCTCAATAATGTGACCCAAAAAGCTGATCGAGGTCTGGGTGAATGAACATTTCGATAGTTTTGCATAAAGTTCATTCTCCCGTAGTCGAATAAGAACTGTTCTCACATGTTGAACATGCTCCTCCAGAGTCTCACTATAAATTACGATGTCGTCCAAGTACACCACCATAAAATCATCTAGAAATTCGTGAAGTACCTAATTTATCATCGTGCAAAATGTTACTGGAGCATTTGTCAAACCAAAAGGCTTAACTTTGAATTCGAATGCTCCATATCTAGTAACTACTGTAGTCTTCGCTTCGTCCCCTTCTTTGATTTGAATTTGCCAGTATTCGGACTTTAGATCAATTTTTATGTATTACTTCGCCATGCTCAAACGATCGAAGCAATCTACCACTAACAGAATCGGATAACTATTTTTTACCGTGATTTTGTTCAAGGCACGATAGTCACAGCACATCCGAAGAGAACCATCAGACTTTTTCTGAAATAGGACTGGAGCTCCATATGGCGATTTTGCAGGCACAAAAATCCCACTGTCCAACATTTCAACAAATTGCTTCCTAAGCTCTTCTAACTCAGGTTGAGCCAAGTGCTAAGGCCCCTAGCAGGAGGCTTGACACATAAGCTCAATTTCGTGATCAATAGCCCTCCTTGGCAGTAATCTCCTTGGCAATTCCTTTGACATGACATCGTCAAATTCCTGTAGAAGTCTCCTAACAGGTTTTGGGATAGGGCCAGTTGCTTCCTCAATCTCTTCCAGTCGAAGAGTACACAAAAACGAGGGTTCGTTCCGCTTGAAGCCCTTACTAAACTGCATGGCTGAGATGTTTTTCTCACCCGTTTTCCCAACTAGCGTGGGAATGACACAATGCTTGTTCCCCATCATCATCAATGAATCAGAAAATGGCGACACTGCTGTCTTTGTATCCTGAAGAAACTCCAATCCTAAAATCAGTTTGAAGTCATCCATTTAGACTGTAGACAAATTAGTCCTTCCTTCAAAAGGACCAACTTTAATGAGTACGAACTTGGCTACTCCAGCAATCGATTGAGCAACTGAGTTGATTGCCTTGACCTTCCCACTACCTTTCTCCAACACAAGCCCGAGGCGCTCTACTTTAGGACTTGCAAGGTAGTTGTGAGTAGCACCAGTATCTACCATGGACTTGATTGGTTTTCCATTGATCTTCACATCAATGTACATCAAGCCTTTAGCCTTACAAACACGAGATTTCGGCACTTTTTTTTCCACATTTTTCTGGGATACATCACCCCTTTCAATCACTCGATGTGATATTGTGCTGCATTGATGCGAGAATGCCCCCAACGACAACCTTATCCTCCTCAGAATTGGCTTCGCAATGACTGCTGGCCTACGAAACGTGTTGCTTCAAACCTGATGCTCCACTTGTCCGTTGGCTCAATGCATTCACAAACTGTTTCTAAGGGCAATCCTTCACCCTGTGAGGTCCACTGCATAAGAAGCATCCATCCTTTCTAGGAGTAGTACTAGATTTGCTCTCCGGAGCCTTTATTTTGTTCCAGTTGCTACTCTGATGGTTATCCTTATGGTGAGAGTAGCGTTTTCCCCTATTTGAGTTTGATGTAGGCTTGAAGGATCTATTTCCTCACCTTCGGGATTGGCTATTTACTTGCAGCCTTTCTTTTCTAGGTTCTGATTGATAGTCCATCAAGCATTCAGCAGCTCCCAATGCCGAGCTTACATCAGCAATCTTCTGTCTTTGGAGTTCAGTTCTAGCACATGGTTTCAGCCCTTCCATGAAAGTAAAGAGTTTGTCCTTTTCAGACATGTCTCGGATATCCATCATATGCCCTAAAAAGGTTTTCACATAGTCTCGAATAGATCCAGTATGTTTCAATTCTCGTAGTGCTCGTCGGGCCTGATATTCTACATTTTCTTGGAAAAACTGTGTTGTGATCGCTTCCTTAAGGAGTTCCCATGTGTCTATCTGAGCCATGTTGGCCTGAATATCAGCATATTTTGTCTACCACCATAGTTTTACATCTCCACCCAGATACATGGTAGCTGTCGTAACCTTTATTGCCTCATCTTCAATATTGGCGGCAAAAAAGTATTGTTCCATGTCAAACAAGAAGTTCTCGACTTCTTTCGCGTCGCGTGCCCCACCATAGGTACGCGGTTCTGGAATTCTATGCATAGGTGCATACTTTTGTGCAGGGGCTTGCCCATTACCAACTACACGTTGAAGTATTCGCAACTGAAGTCTCATGGCTTCCATTTCTTCTCGCAGATCAGAAAGGTTTGCAACAGCATCAGTTATCGCTGTGCATATCATCTGACTCTCATCCAGCTGGATGTTTAGTTCACGGTTGTCTGCCTCTACAGTCTCGACCTTTTTCTCAAGGGTCTCGATAGCGTTATATAACCTAGTACTTTAGCCATCGAGCGCATCCAAGCGCTGTTTATTATTCTTTTTGTGATCCACCACCTCAGTGGTGTGTGATGCATTCAGATCCATCGCTTTCTTCTCGAGGGTCGTGAGCCGAAGCTTTGATACCAACTATCATAGAGTGCCTTTCTTTCTAGCACAGAAAGGGACACTGTACGGTAGTAGTCTACTCTGCTAGACTACCTTCTGCCTGTTCTCGATCAATTCAGTAATGAAGACAATTTAAAGAAAGCTTTGCAACAAAAGATTTGAATGCAATGAAAATTGCTTGTTGATTGATTAACGAAAGTAGAAAATTACAATGGTTGGTGTAGGGGTTGAACACCAGTAAGATTGACAAGACTTCGAATACCAATTACTCCCTATAATAGCTTAAGTAACAAATACCTAAGTTACATGAGTAGACATTAAAAAGTTGAAGAATCATAACAGAAAATAAACTATTACAAGCTAACAGAAATAACAACTGAATGTAGTATTTACAAAGTACGGTCGAAGTTGGGCAATTGCAGCTGCAAATGCTGTCAGGGGGCTAAGGATAGCTGCGGGCCCTGACACATCTTCTCTTACGAGTTAGCCGATGGCGAGAAATAATGGCACCATTTTCTATAAAATTTAGGTTGGAGACACAATCAGTGGGGAAAACTTATTATTTCTGTAAAATTTAGGTTGGTGAGCTACTTTCACATATTTCCAATATTTTCTTCATTACATCTTATTATAGTGTATTTTTGATACGTGTTGTTGGGATTTTGTTTATGTGTTTGATTAAGTTGGTTGCGGGAATTTGATTATTTGAGATATTCAACATATACACTTGCATAAACCTTCGAAAATTGTTTGAAAATTAGTTTGTAAATCAAAAACTGTCCACTTCTTATGCAGTTTGTGATTTATAAATTCATCTTCGAATTCTCCATTTTTGAAGAGTTTGTCATGGATCAGTGAATTACGTGATGGATGTCATGGATGACATAGTTAGTGATGAGTATGTTTCTACAGGTTCAATGTCTACTATGACTAATTGTTTGACGCTCTTCATTTAGAACTGTACCTAGGAGTTTCATCATTCTCACCTTTAAAATTTTTAGTGAAGTTGATGCATATGAAGCTAGTGGTAGCAATTTGATAGAAAGCATCGGCATTTCGCAAGTGAGATCCAGAATGTCTGATTGGGTTTGGACGCATATGGATTCAATCCATTTGGCAATATCAGTTAGACTTACAACATGTGGCCAGTAGTTGTGGCAGCGTACAATATGCCTCATTGGTTGTGCATGAAACTAGAACACATCATGCTGACTCTCTTGATCCCCAGCCCTCATGCATCAGGAATGACATGGATGTATTTTTGTGACCTTTAGTGGACGAGTTGAAAGATTTTTGTGCCAATGGGATTGACACGCGTGACGTTGGAACGAATAATAAGAGTGTTCAAAATACATGTCACTTTATTATGGATAGTTGCCGATTTTCCAGCAAGGAGTAGTCTATCAGGTTGTAGCAGTCAAGGCAATATTGCATGTCCAACGTGCAATGAAAGATGCCTTTAGTACGTGTGATCGGTATGATAGCTTATGTGGGTCGTCGACCGTTCTTACTATCTAGGCATCATTTCAGGACAGCCTTAACTTTGACGAGAAGAATGAGATGAGATATCCTCCTGATCAGCTAACGAATGCAGGCATTTTAGCACAATTGAGCCTTGGGAGGCCCAATATACTAAGAAAGTATCCTAGCTACGGGGGTGATAGAAGGAGGAGAAGTGACGGCGTGCTGAATTGGAAAAAGATGAGCATTTTCTACTAGCTGCTATACTGGTCTACTACTAAGCTAAAACATAATATCGATGTCATGCATGTAAAAAAGAATGTCTATGACAACTTTCTTGACACAATTCTAGACTATCCTCACAAATTGAAGGACAATCAATGCAACGCGTAATCTGATGCAATTAGAGATAAAAGAGAGTTGCGCCTGTATTAGAATGAGAACATGTGTATAAAGCTTGCTGCAGGTTACACGTTGTCACTTGCAAACCGACAAATGTTTTGCAACTTTATCAGATTGGATAAATTTCCTAATGGCTTCGCTTCAAATTTGAGAAAAATATTGCACTAAATGATAGTCACATTACTGAGTTGAAGTCACATGATTGCCACATTATCATGCAGAGGTTGTTGCCAGTCAGGTGTCATGCGTACTTGAACAATACAATTTCTACTACAAATACTGAAATGTGCACATTCTTCAAGAAGCTGTGTGCACAGAAACTAAAGGTAAGTGACATGATGGCTGCTTAAGAAGAAGCAATACAATTTCCACTACAATCATTGACTTCTGTGAGTTGGAACGAATCTTTTTGCCAGCCTTTTTTTGCATCATGATTCATCTCGTGATGTATCTATCCGATGAGGCTTAGTGGTTCGATATACATGAGATGGATGTATCCCCTCATACGATACCTTAAGAAACTTAAGAACTACTTTAGAAATCAAGCGAGGTCCGATGGTTCAATAGTTGAAGGGTATGTGGTTGACGAAGTGTTGACCTTTTGTTCAAGGTATTTCGAGGACATAGAGACAAGGTTCTATTGAATAGAGATGAACGAGGATGTCAGTGTTCGAAGATGACAAATTTCTATTTTTCAGTCACAATGTCACCCCAATTGGAAAGAAGACACCAACGATGCTTCGTGCCGATATTCAGAATCAGGCAATATTTTACATCTTCAACAACTATTGAGAAATTAAGACGAATGTGAAATAAGATAACATTGTAAAAAATATTCAATTCTCTTTATAAATTATTCTGCAATATACTTAGTTGATCGTATTTGCGTTTTACAACGACCATAAGCAGGAGCACTTGAGTAATGGCTGCCCAAATATTGACTAGGTGCATAAAAGAGACTTTCACGGTTGGTTTTATAGGAAGATAATTGAGTTAATATATGCCCCCTTTCAAATATATGCACATATTTGTTTTGTTTAACATTTACTAAAACCATGTTTCATATCATCCATGTACATGCTCTGCACTAAAGCAACGCCTCTCAAGTTTCTCTTAGCAGTTGCTAGATAATACACGCATGTTTTGTCATATGCAACATGTGTCGTGAACGGAGTTCAGTTCTTAACTTACATCATGATGTTAAAAGTAAAACTTAGAACATCGGTGTGTCTGTTCCAGGGATAGGGGTGAAACTTTCTATGGACAACTACATGAAACATTGAAGATTTAGTTTGGGGAAAACTTTTTAGTTGTTCTTTTCTGTACAAATAGTTTAGGTATGATGGGAGATGGAGGGTAACAAAGAAGAATGCTGCTAGTATTGACTTCAGTGTAGAAGCATACATGGATGATAAGTTCATACTGGCTACTCAAGCAAAGTAGGTATTTTAAATTGAAGATCCTTTCCGTAGTCCTAGCTGGCGAGTTGTACAAGATGTCCATAACATGAGCACATCAGACATTTCGGGATCTGACGTTACTAAGATAGACCTGCTGCATGACAACAACTCTTCTCGGTTTTCTCTAATCGTTGATCTTGGCGACTTAGAGCACATAACCTTGCATAGGGACGATGACGAATCTGATGAGGTTCGTACGATGAGGATTTAGAAGATGATATATTGGAAGACTACGATGATGAAGAAACAGATAGTGAAAGTAACAAGGACAACGGTGATGACGATGAAAATCAAACATATCATGATAGTGATTTAGATTGAATATTTTTGTCTGTAAACAATTCAAATAATTTTGTAGTAATTAATAAACTTATATTAATGTTGATTAATTATGTTTGAAGTTAATATAATATAATTAAAACTACTTCATTAATAAATGGTAATAAATATTGTATTTGTTATTAAAAAAATTGTACTTGTTTGCTATAGTGACGGCGTCTGTTATACAATGACGACATCTCGTCCCTATAGAATCAAAAAGATTGGAAAGAAACTTTTTTTAGTGCGTTCATTAAACTATCGTCCCTACATATCAGTCACGACGACTTTGTCATCGCAAAAGTATTAAAAAATGTCGTCACTTTTTGTTTAGCAACAATATTAGTTTCCGCTATATAATTGTAACGATCGAAAATTTTTTGGCTTTTAATTTCAAATAAATAATTTTTTTTACTTTTGGCGTCGCTACGAACCCCTTAGTACATTATAAATATTTTTGTCACGTTAAGTGTTGTTAACATTTGCTTTAAATTTTAAGTTGACGAATGTGGAGTATTAATTCGAAAAAGAACTTTGTTCTATTTTGAGTTTTGGAAAGCTTTTAAATTTCAAGTTTTATGAAAAATAAATTTCGGCTAGCGTGAATTATTATTTTGGTTCGCCTTGTTTAGTTAAAAATCTCAGCCTTTATTTTCAAATTTCTTAGCCAAAGCCCAACTTATTTTTCGGTCCAAAAGTTCACCTATAATTAGCCCAAAACCCGGTTCATTTCGATTCCAAAATTTTGCCAATAACCGACCCTCCTTACTAAAAAAAAAAAAAAAAACTGACCCCTTTTCAACAAGAAAAGCGCCCACCATTTTGCCATATTTTCATCAACCAAACGGCCCCATGCAGTAAAGAAAAACCGCCCAACCTATGATCCATTATCCTCTCATTTTCTCCCCCACTTTCCCTCACTTTTCAGCCAACCAAACAACCCCTCCCATAATCTGAACCCTCCAACTCTCCATTTTCAGCCAGCCAAACAGCTCTCATGTAGTGAAGAAAACCGTCCCCCATGATCTTCCAAAACTGTCATTTTCTTCCCCATTTTCATCCCCAGATTTCCAGGTTATTTTCTACCAGAAAACAGCCCCCAATTGGTCCCTAAACCCATCTAAAAAATGGTCCCACAGGCCCCCTTCCAGCCTTGAAAAAAAGGTCCATAAACTCCAGCCAAACTACTCCCTTCCATTATCTCAAAACTGCCCCCATGTACACTGAAAAACTGCTCTCCATTCCCACCATTTCTTCCCCATTTCTCCTCACTTTTCAGTCTACAAATTAAGTGTTTTTACCTCCATAGTTTCCAAAGAATTTGGCCCTCCAAGACCTCATTTTTCCTCACTAGTTCAACATAAAAAATGCTCCCTAAAATATGCTGGAAACTGAAAAAAAAAATTGCCCAGCAGCCACTGAAATTAGGCCCACTCTTAAGCCTTTCCTTTTGTTTATTTTTTGCCCTCTCACACTATAGTTTATCACACTTTTCTCTCCCGATTTCAGCCCCTTAAATCCTTGATATTTCTCTCCACTTCAAGCGCTGAAACAATCCAGCAATCTGCCTGTTTCTCATAACTTCAACCCCATTCCAGTAGGAAGTTGTTAGCTTTATTTGTTCACTTTTTCTTTCCTCATTCTTGGCCCCAAAAATCCAGAAAACCCCTTCCTTTTTTCCCTTCAATTTCGTGCAATAAGAAGTCCCAAAACTCCCTTATTTTCTCTCCAAATTCGGCCCTACTTCTTCCTTTCTAAACTTCACATAAGTTCTTATAATATATATCATATATACATTTTGTAACAAAGAAAGAGAAAGCATGCAGGTTTGATTTTGGAAAAAAGTGTAGTAACGATTCATTCTCCATCACAACTTCAACAGAAAACTCTATTTTGTGGTAGTTTTACTTACAATTTTTGCAATGATTTTTAAATGATGTTCGGGAAATTATTATGTTATGTAAATGCCATATAAATTATTTATAAAGGAACATTATGATTGTGATTGAAATTAATCACATATTCATGACGGTGATTAAAGGAAATCACATTTAAGTTAATTGTGCCAGTTACCAATTTATGTTGTTACTATGTATGTTTAAAATGATGGCATGAAAATTTATGTTTACATATAATTTTCCGACATATTAGTATGTATGACTATTGATTGTTTCATATGAACTACTCACTCCAAAACGAACAAATTTTCGATTTGAATTGGTTGACGTCGATGCGATGGCGTAGGCTAGCAAGCATGACGTGGAATTTTCTTATTTAATTTAAGTTTTGACGTTGAGATAATCGAGTCAATTATGATGTCAATACGATATTTTTAAGTATTTGATTTTAAGTATTTAATTATGTAATATTTATGAAAAATGAGATGTTGGTTTCTTTTTCGTTAAGTTTCAAGTTAGAAATTGCCTAATTCCAATTTTTAGAATTTTTCAGCTTACTGTCGTTATTTTGAAAAATCATAACTTTTGCTACGGTTAGATTTTTTAGTGAAATTAGTGGCTATGGAAAGCCCTATATGTGGTCTACTAACAAAAATTAGAATTACTCAAAAATTCTATTGTATGAATTTATTATGAATATTTTAGTAGTTTTTCAAGCAACTTCGGCTAACATTTTCACCTACCAAATGAAATGACGACATGAGAAAAGTCAGTTTGCATGTGACATTTCATCTTCCACATCATAAAATGTGTGAATAATTGTCCATCTTCATGAGTGGCCATAAAGCATAGATAGTCAAAACATGGCACCTATGATGCTCCCTTTGCTCCTAGACGCTGAATAGGATTGTGAACAAGAAACCTGAGAGTTGGTCACATACAAATGATATTAACGAGTTGATGCCCACAAAAGAAGAAGAAGAAAGAAAAGTAAAACACACAAATAAGCACACTGTAGTTGGTTGGCAGAGGTGATCAACAACAATGGAAATCAAACAGCCTAGCTCATGACAATATCATGAAGCATCAACAAGCTAATGCAAATTGCATATTCAGTTTCTTCTAATTCTATTAATCATGGAAACTATATAATTTTCTATAGTGCTTCTTTATTGAAAAAGATCAATTTCTCTGGTGGCTCTTTAGTGCTTGTTTATTGAAAAGATCAATTTCTTCACTGGCTACAGGTCAAGTGACCATTATTAAGCATTCAAGAGATGTGTAATTCTGTCAATACAGATTACTTAAATTGGAGCCAATAAACTCTCCCTATTGCCAAATATTGTTGTCTACTTCTATTGATTACCTCCAATACATTAAACAATTGTTTTCAATCTTCTCTTTTCGATGTAGGCAGGAGCCAGAGTTCAATCCAAAAGAATAAAAGGGAGAATAACAGTGTACCACATTAGAAACAATAAATGCATCCAAATTTCTGAAAAAAATACAAATTAATCAAACCTTAATACATCAATAAGTGATATATATAGTAGTTAATACAATTGAATAATCTATTTCTTACTAATGAGTTATACTTTCTACAAAATCAAACAGAAAGAAGAGAAAAGAAAAGAAAAGAAAAGAATGAATTGCACATAATTTCAAAAAGGTTAAATAACAATCAAAATTCAACAATCACAATTGCAACTTCAAGCTAATTCGAACATAAAATTGCATCTGAAAAATATAGAATAATCCAATCAAAATATATAATGTAGATCCATAACGAGCAACCAAAATTTAACTCCAAGTCCCGCCAGAAAAAGAAAAGCCCTCAGCTCTCTAATAATAGCGTACATTCTTTGGCATGCCATCCAATAGCTTATTCACAAACTGCAACCAAACCATATCATTCTTTCATATCAACCAAAAGGCAAAATGACTCAATAAATTTTCATACAGAATTACCTTGCTAGACAGCGACCACAAGATGATGGACAGAAAGATGCTGGACGGTCGGCTCTGGACAGAGGATATGATGAATGGATTTGAAGTTAGGGCAAGATTTTGAAGCCTTCAGAAATGTTAGGCCAGCTCTGGAGAGAGAAAATTGAAGCCAGAAATTTTTCCACGTCAAATATTGGGTTAAATTGTGGAAGGCACTAAATATTGTTTCACGTCAAATGTTTAACCCACAAATATTGTTCATTATTGGGGATGAAATTTTTTGGCAAAGTTGGTATCGGATAATCTTATTTGGGATTGTTTCTTCAACATTCCTGTACAGTTTTTTTTGAAAATCAATTAAAGGACCATCTAGGACAGATTAAACCGTCCCAAATAATTCATAATTGGGGAGGAAACTTGAGAAAATCGTCTCTAATATCTATTTGTTTGGGATGAATATTTATTAATAGTCCCTACTAATTAAATATTGGAGACTAATTTTTAAACCGTCCCCAAATGTCGAATTTTTAGTAGTGACCTTTGTGTGACTCGATCACCATAGTTGCAATTCAATGCTACTCAATCATCATAGCCCTCTGGAGACTTGATCACCACATATCTACCTTGGTGAACTCGATTAGTGTGACATAATCACCACAACTTCACCTTGGTGCCCCATCACTACAACTTCACCTCAAACTTTGAACTTTCCATAATTTTCAACGCAATCCCAGAGTTTGAACCATGAGCTCTGATTGGGAAAAAAAATCTTACCAAACACACAACGAACGCATCGAAAATGAAAAACGAAAAACAATCCAGAAAGAGAACAAAATAAAAATTAAATGTGGTTCGAAAAACTGCCAATGACAACAAGAAAAGAAGAATCAATTAACTTAGAAAACTTCACAATACGACGTTTCCTCACTTTCTCAACTTCTTCTTATACAAAACTAGAGCATTCAACTTACGCCACATACTCACGCTTGTTGTTTCATCCAGTTTTTCTTGGCTTTTCTAACTCCACATCTATATAGTCTCTTTGAACACTTTGTCGTATGCCACTATCTTTTTATGCAAAAACTAACACATTCAATGCACACGTGTGAACATGCACACATACACACACACACACACACGCACACACTCTCTCTCTCTCTCTACGGACTCTTCACTACCACATGCATTAATCAAACCAATTGTATGAAATTTATAGGAAATCATCAACTTATGGCAAGTTTTCCTTTAACATAATATTTTATTACCTTTTCAGCTGCCGAATTCAGATTGTTTTGTGTGCAACTTTGCCTCAATTCAATTCTTCAATTTGGTCTATGTTTATTATCGTGGTCCCAAAATTATGGCAAGTAATTCACCACAAAAAACTTTCCTTATTTTATAGTTGACAGCTAAACTTTCTTCATCGAAAACGTAATTCATTAGCCACCAATTTTATTGCATGCTAAGTCCCTCTACTTTATTTTTTTTAGTAAATCCCAACACCAACGTCAAACTATGGTTGTGTATAAGCCTCCAGATGAGTTAGACTATAAAAGTAAATTTGAGCATAATCAAGTAGTATATTTTCCTAAGGGCTTGCTTGGGAGTTTATTTTTTTATTTTTTTTCACCGATTTTGACTAATTTTGGGTAGTACCGTTTATGAAAGTTTGAGAAAATTTGTGCTTGTTAGTTTTTTGGAGCACCTAAAAAACCGCCCAAAACTAGTGTAGTGTAATTTGAAACGTATCTCACATTCCTCCAAATTAAATCCGTGGTTTTCGGTCGTTCTTCAATTTTTTTCCAATTTTACCCCCCTTTTTCAAAACTACCCTAACTTAAAATTTGTCAAAATAAAAGAACATATACAAAAGAAAAAAACACAATCAAGAACATAAATTTAATTTTATATTTTCAATGATGGTGGATATATAAAATTTTAAAATTTAATATAATTTTTTTATATATGGGCATATATGTAATTTGATTCCTTTAAAAAACTTTTAGAACTGCTAGAGAATAAACTCCCAAGCATGGGTTGGATCATTTAAAAAATCGCTACTAAAAACCACCCAAAGCTGCTCCACTCATAAACGCCCAAAACTGGTACATTGAAAAATTATCATAACCGGTACATTTTAATTTTGAGTAATTATATTCACACAACAATATTTATTTTTTGCACCACATTTTAATTACATTTAACATCCTTAATCTATGAACATTATCCTCAACTTTTCATTAATTAGTACATCTTGTGTTTGATAACAGTTTCTGTCTAAAACATTTGTTGGAAATTTGTAAAAGACATATTTGTCTTTCATGTTTTTAGAAAAACAATAGATACAAAAAGTACGATAAAATATTTTTCCACATTTCGAAGTACGTAAACAAAATATCTCGACAAAAACTATCGTTAATGATGAAATGTGCTAATTAATGAAAGTTGAAGATAAGAATTCGATGACAAAAAGTTAAGAACATAATTGCAACAATGAACAAAAGTTGAAGATTTTAAGTACAATTAAGATGTGGTGAGCTTATAGCAAATTGTAGTGTGAATATAACCACCATTTAATTTTATCTACAACAAACAAATCCAAAAGTTATACCAAAACAAAAGAAAGAGTAATTAATCAAGAAGTGAAGCTCTGCTTACTCTAAGTTTGTAACTAGAGATTAAGCTTTAAGATCTTCATTTTCCATGTCAAGTTGTTCTTCTTAAATATTAATAGCAGATTCTTCAATAGACTTACAGTAGTCGTATACCTAAATCATGTGCTTCAGGATTGATTAGTGTGTTTTACACGCTTATTCTATCTTATAAACTGATATATAATTGTAATTTGAGCGTATTTCTACTTAATTTTGTATAAATATTTTGTATAAATATTATCATTGTATTTCTACTTAATTTTGTATAAATATTTCAAGACAAATAGGAATTGATCAGAAGCATTTAAAGATTGACATAATGGCATGGGAA
This sequence comes from Forsythia viridissima, assembly GCA_030279155.1. Lineage (NCBI taxonomy): Eukaryota > Viridiplantae > Streptophyta > Magnoliopsida > Lamiales > Oleaceae > Forsythia > Forsythia viridissima. The sequence goes on from CM059042.1 coordinate 33,502,131, forward strand.
TGATAAGAATCATTAAAAGAGCCATTGGAGAAAGGTCACAAGTTTTGAGAGTGGATTTTAACTTATAAAAAGTTTGAAGACTGATTTCTACACTTTTAAAACTTGAGGAGGACCAAATTCGGATGGCTAAGGAGGTTTGGAGACCAATATGGAAGCTCTTGAAAGTTGTAGGATCACTGTCGAAGGACTTGGAGAAAAAAGGGACCAAATATGTTCAAAAAAATTCAAATAGGGACCAAATCACACATTTTTGAAAGTAGGGAGACCAAACTACAAATTGACCAAAAATTTTTTGTTTGCCATGTTCCGGTAGTGGTTTGCAAACTGCCTCTAGGCCACGACAAACTTTGAAAATCTGTTTGCTGTAGTTTGCAAATCGCCGCCCGACTGATGCCCGTATAAGGTTTTTTTTTTAAAGTTGAAACTCATAGGTATTTGAATCCTTTTCAATTAAAATGAATTTAAGGGGCGTAATGACTATAAAAGTACCTAATCTAGATCAGATTAGGGGTTGGAAAATCAAAGAAACAAAAGAGAACAAAGGAATGGAAGGAAGAACGGCCAAAGCTTTTAAGATTGGGACGTAAAGACGGAGAATTCTTGGTGCAATATATTCAAATATTTCCCGTCTTTTCTTTAAGTCTAGTTATGTACCAAACTCTTCTTGTTTTCTTTTTCCCGTATGATGAGTAGCTAAACTTATAGTTAGGACGAACGGTATATGACCTAGTTTCGAATCTTTAGTTTTAATCTCAAGTTTTATAGAATTAATGGATTTATGTATTTGTTTTTTTTTTCCTTTAATGCTTAAATTACTTGATCACTAGTTCATTGATTTGTGGATTTTAACGAGTCAAGATGTGAGTTATTAATTTAGACTACGTAATAAAATCTGACAATTAAGTAAAAGGTAGAGTTACATTTTTGTCATTGTTGCGGTTCATAATAGAATTCTAAGTTCTTAAATGTATTTAGTTAAGGCTTATTCAAATTTACTTAGATATATAGTGAGTTAAATTAATTAAATAGGATTCATTTACTCTCGAGAGAGGTAAATTGATTTAATTGGTGAATTCCACCGAATAAAATTGAAGAAATTGACTTGAGAGATAAACTTAAAGGTAATAACTATGGTGAACCGTAAGTCCCGACACTTTAATCATCATATTCATTTGTTTAATTGTTTTCTATCCTTTAGTTAATCATAGTATAAATTAAAACTTTTCTATCAATTTGTTTTCTACAAATCGAGGTAGAATTAGTTAAATTATTCCATTAAAATAGTCTTCGTAGGATGATAATTCGGACTATTTCTTTATTTGATATTGATTAGATTATTTCTACTTTTACTTGATCTTTTTTATTTGTTTCTTATAAGAAAAAAAAGTGTTCTTTGTATGCTCCGTTCATGAGACGGAGATCTTGAACCGTTTGACTTTGAGATTGAATGCACCTTCAGACGAAGAAACAAGGAACACAAAAAAGAAACAACAAATCACTATGGAAAATGAACAAGCTAGAATGGTTGCAGTAGAAGGAGCCCTATTAGCTGCTCAATTGGTTCAGCACCAAATCAGAGTGGAAATGGATGAAGGAGATCTACTCGTTGCACAATTTCTGACTCCTGCGGTGGCTCCTAAGCGATCAAGCATTGTATATCCTGATTTTGTGTTATATTATTTTCAACTGAGGGCAGATTTGATCAATTTATTCAGCAACAACCTTCAATTTTATGGGAAGGCATATAAAAATCCAAATACACACATCTCTAGATTCACTCAGATGTGCCAAAAATTTCAGTTTCAAGGGGGTACGTGAAGATGCTATCAAACTGAGATTATTTCCATACACGTGATATATCTTGATTTTGTGTTATATGATTTTCAACTGAGGGCAAATTTGATTAATTTATTCAGCAACAACCTTCAATTTTATGGGAAGGCATGAAAATCCAAGAACACACATCTCTAGATTCAATTGGATGTGCCAAAATTTTCAGTTTCAAGGAGTACGTGAGGATGCTATCAAACTGAGATTATTTCCATACACATTGAGGGATGGCTGGTTGGATTATGAACCACGTGCTAGTATTACTACTTGGAAGGATTTGACAAGAAAGTTTTGGAATAAGTACATTTCACCTACCAAAGTGGACAAAATGAAGCTGAAAATTTCAACTTTTCAACAATTTAATGGAGAAAACTATCACGAGACATGAGACAAATTTAAAGAGTTACTCAGAAAGTGTCCAAACCATGGGATGAGCAAGGGGCAACGGTGCAATACTTCTACACTAGACTCTTACCTATTTCTGAGTCTCAGGTGGACTTGTCAGCAACTAGTTCCATAACGAATAAAATAGTAAATCAAGCATTATAACTGTTTGAATTAATTACAAAGACACATTTGATATTCTCATCTGACCAAGTAGTTTTGAAAAAAGCAGCAGTTATCCACGAGACAGACATTACTTTAGCCACTAATGCACTCATTTCGGCACTTACGAAGTAAGTAGAACTATTGGTAAAATCACAAATGCTTGGTTTGAATGCAATCTATACTGGCTCAAGTTGTGAAAATTGTGGGGGAAAGTCATTGTAATGGAGATTGTATATTATTAGCCACTCTAGATGAAGAGGTAAAGTTTGTTCAAAATACTTCTTGTCAGCAGTACAATCCATACTCTCAAGCATATAACCCAGGATGGAAGCAACACCCAAACTTCAGGTGGACTGACAATCAAAATAATGCTCCAAATAACCCCCAGCAAGAGAGAAGGCTAAGTTTGTATGAAATGTTTCAATAGTACATGCATAAAATGGATAAGATGCTTCAACGAAGTGAAATAAATTATCAGAATCAGCAGGCGTCGATTAGGAAGTCAGAGACACATATTGACCAGATTGCCATTAAATTATCAGAAAAGACCATAGGCAATCTACCTAGTAGCACATAGACAAATCCACTAGAACATGTCAATGTCATTACCACACTTAGTAGAGCTCAACTATCTGAGATACTTGGAAAAAGTTTGTTGCTAAAGACGAAAAGGTACTTACCACAAACGATGAACAAATGGAAATGTTTGATCAGACATTAGAAGTAAGTCAAGAAAAAAATTCAGACACCACACAAGATAAGACAACCGTACATGTCAAAGAATATGAACTGCCCATTCAGTTTTCTCAAATGCTTAAGAAAACTCAGCTTTGCAAACAATTTGTAAAATTTCTTGATATTTTCAAGAAACTACACATCAACATTCCATTCGCAAATGCTTTGGCTCAGATGTCACTGTATTTAAAGTTTATGAAGGAAATGCTGGCAAACAAAAGAAAGATAGAAAAATATGAGACTATAGCTTTGACTGAAGAATGTAGTGCTATTTTGCTCAACAAATTGCCTTCTAAGTTAAAAGATCCAGAGAGTTTCAAAATACCTTGCACAATTAGAAAATTTTGTAATTTTAATGCTTTAAGTGATTTTAGTGCAAGTTTTAATTTGATGCCCCTATTTGTCTATAGGAGATTAGGTCCAGGAGAGGAAAAAGCAACGACTATGTCTCTTCGGCTTGCTGATAGGTCAATCAAACCTCTACGAGCCTCTATGAGGTATGGTTGAGGATGTGCTCATCAACATGGATAAATTTATCTTTCTAGTTGACTTTGTTCTTGATATTGAGAAGGACCCGGATATGTTAGTAATATTGGAGCGACCATTCTTAGCGACAACTCGAGCCATTATTGATGTAGAAAAAGGTTAGCTAATCTTGAGAGCGCATGATGAATGAGCAATATTTAGAATGTACATCATACTGAGCAACCAATCGACCTGAGGAGTGTTTTAGAGTGAATGAAGTGGTTAAAATTTACCAAGATAAGTACAAACTGAATGTGGAGATAGGTGGACTAGTTGGAGCAATCAAAAATGAAAAGGGCCAAATACAAGTTTGGAGGATAAAAGATAAATCATGCAAAGCTGGAAAGTGTCAGCAATGCAAGTCATCTAAAGCCCAGTTCTAGCCACCTTGAATGATTATTGCAACAAAGTCGAGCTAATGACTTTAAACAAGCACTTATTGGAAGGCAACTGAATTTTTGATTATTTATCTCTTTTACTTTTTATTTTTAATGTAGGATTATGTTTTCAATTTTTAATTTTTTTAGGATTAATGAGCAGTTTTAGTCTAGGTTATTGTGGCCCCGATTTGTGTTCCTCCTAAATCCATGTATATCGTTTTGTTTATACATTGTATAGAATCTAAAGCCACGCCATGCTGCCAAGAACAAGGACTACTACCTCCTGGTATATGACTGCTAGATGGCATCTCCACTCCATAGAGAGTCTAGTAAACTCTTTTCTTTTTTTTGTCTCTTTTGCTCACATTGAAGACAATGTGTACTTTAAGTTTGGGGGTGCAATTGATGACTTTATTATTTTTTTATGTTGTTGTTTGATGTTTATATTATATGTAAAAAAACAAAATTTAAAAAAAATCTCGTTACTTGTGTGTTTGTGTGGTAGTTGGATAGCTTTGCTGGCTGATGATGATGATATTTATTTGAAATTGTTTTTGATTTATAAACTATGACTAGGTGGTGCTACTTATGTTTATTCTTTTACTATACTTATTCATGTGAGATATGATTAAGTGTGAGCAAAATAGTCATGAATATCATCACATTTGGTTGGTATATGGATAAAATATGTTGATAGATTTGTGGGCCAAGGTTGTTAAAACAAAGACTACCAATTGAAAATTCAATTACTTAACCAATTAAGAGGGTAGTTTGGGAGTGGTTAATCCAGTGTGGGAGCTATTTAAATAGGTGTTGATTTCTTTCATGTGTAATACTTGTGTGAAGTGTCTTTGGCTACCAGGTGAAATCTAGGTATTGATCGAATGCTATGAATCTAATCCCCACATATTTTTATCTTGCACAAAAAAGGGCATTGCATTTGCGTTATCTTATGTCTCTCTTCGTAGCCTTTTTGACTGGAGTGATGAAGCCCGTATGAGTTCTCAAAACCCAATGCCTTAAGATTTTTCTCAAACCTAGGAGCTATCGACCTAAAGCTCACCACAAGGGTCATCTAGAAAGCTTAAGAGAATGAAAATTTACATATAAGATGAAAAAAAAGACGCAGTTCCTTGAAACAAAAAACGAGAAACAAGCAAGATTGAGTCTTTGTGATTATAACTCGAAGATCTTAGAGATGTAGATAACTAGTGAGTTTGACTTGCCTAGTAGAAGCTTGATAGTCGAAACACTCAATAAAAAAAAATCATCATAGATCTAAATGGTTACTACATTTGTTAGATCCAACTAAACTTGAGCGGTAAAAGAATAAGTGTTTTGAGAGCAACTTTATAATTAACACTACAGGTGAGAGATTGAATATAAATATGGGGGTGTGCATTCTTAAGAGAGATAAATGAAATATTTGACCATTGAGGGGTGAAATTTTACCAACCTAAAGGCTTATGGTGATTGGATTGACTATGCGCGCACACACGTCTATCGAGCATCGAATGAGTAAAATTGGTTTTGGTAGCATGATTTAGAAGTCTTTTATGGATTGTTTGATCAGTTTCAAAACCTGAGGTAAATATGGTAAGCTATCTATTGAAGTAAATTTTATTCTTATTTATAGGTGTGTTTGAATAGATAATCTTCCTTGGGACAAACAAGTGCTTAAGTTTGGAGGTATTTGATAAGAGAGTTTTACATGCTTATCCTATCTTATAAACTTGATATATAATTGTAATTTGAGTGGATTTGTGCTTAATTTTGTACAAATATTGTCATTGTAGCTAAAACCCAAAAATAGAGGTAAAAGATCAAAAACGAAGAATTTGAGCTATATAGGAGTTGATCAGAAGCATTTGAAGATTGACATGATGGCATGAGAGTGATAAGAACTATTAAAAGAGCCATTGCAATACAATTTTGTTGTGGTGTGTAAGTTACTGTCCCATGCCTAAGAATACCATTCTCTTTACAAAAACTATCAAATTTTTCATTACAGAATTTCAACCCATTATTTGATCTTAATGTTTTTATTCTTTTATCAGTTTGATTTTCTATAAGTATTTTCTTGCTTTTAAATTCAATAATGTGCCAAACTTATTTCTCAGTTGACAAATCAAAGCCTTTCTTGAGAAATCATCAATAATGAGCAAAATATATCTAAAACCTGTGGAAGTATTTAGAGATGCTGGTTCCCAAAGATCAGTGTGAGAATATTCCAAAATTGAAGTTGACTTATGTGTACTTGATGTACATAGAAATCTAATTTGCTTTCCTAAAATGTATTCTTCACAAAAGGACAACCTTTCAATCTCAGATAGACCAAATACATCTTTCTTTTTAAGAAGTTGTAATCTATTATCATTGATATAGCGTAACCTCTTGTGTTATATATAAGACTTATCATTATTTATGACTACTGCAGCCATTGTCGTATCCACTAAGGGATATGCATTTAAAATGTAAATTCCATTTGTCTCCGAGGTTTTTATAACTTGTGCAAAATGTTTATAAATGGTTATAAAACCATATCTTATATTTACATCATAATCTTGATCATCCAAGATTCTCAAATATTCTTACCAAGTTAGGGACATATATGAATTTCTCTAAAATCAGATAATGTCCATTTTCAAGTTTCAAGACCACTCAACCAATTCCTTTTATTCTGCAACAAATGTAATTTCCCATTGCCACTTGACCACCATTAGTTTCAAGAAATTCCGTAAAACATTCTTTAGCAAGGTAAGTATAGAATGTACACCCTAAATTAAATCAAGTATCCATTCACAATTCTCAATGGTTGATTCACATAGACATCACCATTGTTTGCAGCTATTTTCTCATAAGCAACTACAATCCCACCCTCTACATTTTGCTTGTCTTTTAGTTCAGCAATTCTTCTATGAAGTGTTCTATATTTCCACAGAAATAGCACTTCTTACCCTTTGCCTTAGCTTTATTTTTAAACTTATTCTTGCCCTTAGGCTTTTCAAACGAGTCTTTGTTTTTATTACTATGCACTACAAGAAATGAGAATTATAGTGACGACATTCTGCCTTCGCTACTAGTGTAGCAATAAAGCGACGACATTAAAATGTCATCACGACAATTTATAACTTTATAGAAGCGAAAATATTCTACGCATTAGTCCATAAGTCGTTACTAATTTTTGTAATCTACAGTGACGATATTAGTTGTCATTGCTATAGATTTTGCAGATGGCAAGAAGTATGCGCACCATTTTTTCTGCGTATAGAGACGATAGTTTTCGCCGCAATAGGTGTTGAGCCAGAGCAATTAGTCAAAATATAAAGTGGTAACATGTTTTGTCGTCGCTATACTACTAAGATGTCGTCTCTTAAGAGTTGGCCGCTGGCGAGAAATAACATAACACTTTTAGATATCTATAGGGATGACTTAGTAACTCTATTGAGACGATAATGTCACCGCTAAAGGATGCTCAAACTTCACCCTTGCATCTTCATTCTTCCTCACTTTATTTCTGTAAAATTGGGGTTGGAGACACAGAAGCAGCTGGGAAAATTATAAAAGAAGTCATTTTTGGAACTTTGGTGAGCTACTATTACATATTTCCAGTATTTTTTTCATTGTATCTTATTATAATTTGTTTTTTATGTGTTGTTGGGATTTTGTTGATGGGTTTGATTATGTTGCTTGTGGGAATTTGATTATTTGAGATATTCAATATATACACTTACATAAACCTTAGAAAATCGTTTGAAGATTAGTTTGTAAATAAAAAATTGTCCATATCTTGGGTAGTTTGTGATTTACAAATTCGTCTTCTCCCAATTTTGGAGAGTTTGTCATTTATCAGTGAATTACGAATTGTGTTGCTAACAATTTTTTCTGTTAACCCTATATTTTCGCATGTAGATTTTGGTGGTATCTCTCTGTTGTTCTCCGAGTGTGTGAATATATTTAATATAAATTGCACACTCAAGAGAACATTAGGGAAACGCTGCCAAAATTTACACTTGAAAATAGTGGTAGTAACAAAAACAAATTGACACAATTCGTTATTCACGTATTTCGTAATGGTTTTTTGGAGAGTATGTCATGTGGATTTACCATGGCAAGACCAAGGTCCAGCATGCGAATATGCATTCATAGAATGAGAGGGCGGATGTGGGAGATGAGATGATGGATGTCATGGATTAAATGGTTAGTGATTAGTATGTTGCTATATGTTTCGATGTCTACTATGACGAATTGTTTGAGGCTCTTCATTCAGAACTGTACCTAGGAGTTTCATCGTTCTCACCCTTAACCTTTTTAGTGAAGTTGACGCATATGAAGGTGGTGGTAGGAACTCGATAGAAAGTATACAAGTCAGATCTGGAATGTCTGATTGGGTTTGGCCGTAGACGGATTCAATTCACTTGGCAATATCAGTTAGACTACAACATATGACCAGTTGTTGTGACAGCATACAAACTACCACCTTGGTTGTGCATAAAACCAGAATACATCATGCCGACTCTCCTGATCCCCAACCCTCATGCAACTGATAATGACATAGATGTATTCTTATGACCTTTAGTTGACGAGTTGAAATATTTGTAGGCTAATGGGATTGACACGCGTGACGCTGGAACCAATAACATGGGATTGTTTAAAATGGGTTTCACTTTGCTATGGACAGTTAACGATTTCCCAACAAGGAGTAGTCAATCAAGTTATAGCAGTCAGGGCTACATGGCATGTCCAACATGCGACGAGAAGACGCCTTCAGTGAATGTGATCGATACGACAGCTTATGTGGGGTCACTGGTAGTTCTTACCATCTAGGGTCGCTAACAACAAATTCTAAAGGCTTTATTCTTTTGTTTACATAGCTTTTCTGTCTACTTTGAGTAGTTTTCATCCGTTTTTATATCTTCTCAACAACCTTAGCTATTTGTTGGACAATCTCTGGGCCTAATAACTTACTTTCTCCAACCTCGTCTCAATGGACAGGTGATCAACATTTTCTTCCATACAATGCGTCATAAGGTACCATACCAATGGTAGATTGGAAACTGTTACTGTAGGCAAACTCAACTAATGGAAGATACTCATCCCAAGTGCCTTGAAAGTCAACAATACAAGCTCGCAACATGTCTTCAAGAAGTTTAATTGTTCTTTCTGGCTGTCCGTCTGTTTGCGGGTGGAACGTCGTACTAAACCTTAACTGTGTGCCCATAGCCTTGTGTAGGCTCTTCCAAAAAAAAAGTGAGCTTAAGGTCACGGTCAGATACGATGGATAATGGGACTCCATGCAATCTGACTGTCTCTACCATATATAGTTCATCATATCGTTCCATATTATAAGTAGTATTGACCGGTAAGAAGTGCGTTGACTTAGTAAGACGGTCTACAATTACCCAAATAGAATTATAGGCCCTATTGGTCTTAGGCAGGCCAACAAAGAAGTCCATACCAACTCTATCCCATTTCCATTCTGGTATCATAAGTGGTTGCAAGAGGCCCGAAGGTCGTTGATGCTTAGTCTTAACTTGTTGACAAGTGGGCAGTGTCGAACATATGTTGCTATTTCCCGACTCATTACAATTCACCAAAAATGCTCTCTCAAATCTCGAAACATCTTTGTGCTTCCAGGGTGAATCGAGTAAGGAGTATTATAATCTTCTCTCATGATTTCTCGTTTCAACCCTTCGTCATCAGGAACCACAAGCCTACTGCCATATCGAAGTGCACCATCAGTAGTGATACCAAAATCAGTACGCTTTCCATCAGCAACTTTAGTTCAAAATTTCAATACTCGAGTATCTTTGTATTGCAAAGCTTTAATCCTCTCGAGTAGGGTTGGTTTGATGCTCATATTGGTAAAATAGTCCGAATTATCTCGAGGTACAATCTCCAACTCAAACTTTTGAATTTCTACCAACAATGGTTTCTGAATGCCCTACAATGTAGCTATTGATCCATGAGTCTTTCTACTTAACGCATCTGATACAACATTGGCCTTGCCTGGGTGATAGTTGAACCACTGGGACTTGATCAATGGAAATATTTGTCTTTGATTCCTTCATTATTGAAGCTAGATTAGCTACATAACCTTTGTTCAACAATTGGCGAGTCTTCATAACAGTGATTATATGAATAGAGTACTTTGCCTTTGCTCCCGAAAAGCAAAAGCTAGGCATATTTGGAGGCTCGAACACCACTTCTTTCTTATAGAAGTCGATCGTAGCATGATACCTTGATAGCTAGTCTATCCCAAAAAAGATATCAAAGTCTTGGACATCCAGTACTATAAGATCTGCTAGCAGTTCTTTCCCGTCTACTATTATTGAACAATCACATGAAACATAATTTGAATTCATTATAGCTCCAGAGAGTGTGGACACACTAAATCGTATATCCGTTTGCATAAGTGGTTTCTTCAATTTCTCAACAAAAGATGGACTAAGAAATGAATGAGTAGCCCCAGAATCAATGAAGACATTGGCATGTACATTACATACATACATAGTGCCTACATTAATTCAATGCATGAAGTTAAATCACACTCAACAAAAAAAATAATTAAATTAATATATATGTACATGTCACTACAGCTGCGGCCTCTTCAGACTCTTTTTTAGACATTGTAAGAACTCGTGCTTGAGTTTTCTTTTGCTCATTGTTGCTACGGCCAAAAGACATTTCCTCGCAATTATTTGCGAAGTGACCAGGCTTTCCACATCTAAAGGACACGCCCGTACCCATAAGACATTCGCGAAGATGTTCCTTGCCATACTTTGAGCAAGTCTTCCTTAGCTACGTGTTTTGGTAATGGCCCTTGTTGTTGCCTTAGTAGTTTCTTCTTTTTTGGCCATTATTCTTCCAAAACTGTGCTCTAGAATATCCAACATTGAATTTATGACTGCTTGGTTGGGCCTTATTCTCTTCCTTATCTAAGAGTTGAGCTCTTTCCACCAAAAGCGACTTACTAACCACTTCTCTATAAGTCGTTAGTTCGAATGGTATCACTGCTTCTTTTATACGAGACTTAAGTCCTCCTCAAAGCGTCTTGCTCTTCTTTCTTCTATTGCTACCAGGTCTAGGGCAAACTTTACCAGACGAGCAAATTCAGTAACTATTTGGCTCCCTTGCTCTAACTTAATGAACTCTCTCTCTCTCTCTCTCTCTCTCTCTTTGTGCTTGCGTATACTCTTTGAAAAATACTTGTTGTTGAAGGCCTCCGTGAACATCGTCTAAGTGAATGGTCTAGTATCCTTCTCATGTTGGCGATGAACCATCAACCACCAATCATAAGCATCTTCTTGCAGCATGTAAGCAGCAAATGTTACTTTCTCTTGTTCTGTGCAGCTCATAACCGAAAAGGCCTTCTGAATTTCGTTTAACCATTTTTCAGCTTCTAGAGGATCGGTGTTGCCAACAAATGATGGTGCAGATAACTTGTTAAACTCTGTTATCTTTCCTTGTTCTTGAGTTTAGCCATTCCTCACGGGTCGGTTGTTTTGCCCAAATATAGCAAAAGCTTGCATAAAAGCCTCCATTATCATTGGGGTCCCAGTTTTATTGCCTGACCCCTCTGGACGAGCTTCAGATGTTTCTTTGTGCGCTTCATAACGAATAACGGTGACTATACTAGAATACAAGTACTTATTTATTTATTATTATTAATATCGTTTTTAATGAAATTTCATTAATACTAAATTGCAACTTCAACATTTATGCATCAAATAACTATTTGTAATTTAAGAGATAAAACTCAAACATTCTAGTTGATCGCGAGAGAACTCTTTGGCGGCGTGACTCAGTACTACATTTTTTAAAAAAAAATATATATAAAGTCTACAGAATCGATTTTAAAAACTCTTAGCTCTGATACCAATAATGTAACACCGCAAGTCCAGAACTCTAGACTTAGAATTGTTATCATTTAATTATCATTAAACAACATGATATAAATGCGGAAAAGTGGATAAAATTTTCGTTATATTTTATTTTATTTTGAAATAGGAAATAAATATTAATGGCGTTCAATAGTATTAATTAAAAATATTAATTTGCATATTAAATTTTATGCTCAAATTCTTTATTGAATTAACATAATAATTGCGGAAAACTTCATAGTTTGACTAATTTAAAATAGGTAAAAGAATAGTATTCCAATAACACTTATTGGCCTAAGGCATCTTATTTCTGAAATAATAACAAAATAAAACTTGGATTTAAGCAATACTGAGTCCGTCTTGCCCCAAACAGTCATCTCAAATCATTTAGCTCTCATCATCTGAAAAGTGGAGAATATGGGATGAGCTAACGTCTAGTAAGCAAACCTAATGCACGTGATAATGCATGTTTATGATGTGCATTGGTTTCAAATAGTTTTCTAGAATATGTATCCCATCTTTTCTTATCTTTTCAAAAACTTTAATATTGTGAGCTTATTTTTGTGTATCGCCTACCCAATCAGAATGCAGTGGGCCATTATTATTTAGAACCCGTTCCATCTACCGGTAGACTGCAAAGCGATTAAACATTCAACATTATCATTCATCGGATGTGTCGGTCCCCCAGGCCCCATTTCTCACTCACACATTTCATGGCATAGGCGTACACTACTTCTTTTATAAAATTGGGATACATATCTTTCTTAAGTAAAATATACATTTCAAACATTATCATTTATATCTTTACTTTATGCATGCTTGTGGATGCATTAACATGAATATACATGCAACAATATGTTGCGTGAAATATTAATGACATATAAATACATAAAAACTACATCAAAGTATATCATGTTCACGTAATGACTATTTACGTAACACGTCTAGACATTTAACATTGCACTCTACAAATGAATTCTGATAGAGGTTTACTTACCTTGAATACTTAGAATTTTACTTTTGAGTAGACAATGGAGATGTCCCTAGCCGCCTGTGAAGTCAACATGCCAAAAGTCTTAAACCGTTAGTTAGAAACTTCAAAATACTCATAATGTAGAACTCTCTATTAACTGCAATAGTAACATTTATCATTACCCATAAACTATTTTCCTTGATTAGAAATTCCAACATATAAATTTACAAATGAAATTAATTCACCAAATAATTATCCTACTTTGATTAAGAATTCTTAATTACTATTAACCTACATTTACTTATGCAGACATATACTTATATATATATATATATATATATATATATATATATATATATATATACACACACACACACACAAAGAACAGAGACAACTAACCTAGGTTATCCTAGGATATTAAATATGATTTCCTAAGCAATCAATTTTATTTTTTTATTTTATTTTATCATATTTTAACTTGAACCAATTTAAAAGAAAAATATGTTATTCAGATCATGTTAAAATACAAAAAATTATTCAAGCTATATGAAAATGGATGAACATGTTTGCCTATTAGAAACTTGGTATAAAGAGATGAGCATCAATTAATAAAACATATATCATTTTAGGTATAAAGAGATGAGCATCAATTAATAAAACATATATCATTTTAACAACGTTCAATGAATTTACCTTAATTTGATCTAATACTTATAAAAATATATATATAATGAAACAAACATCATATGGCTAATCTCAAAATTAATAGAGAAGTTCAGTGACTATATCCAATGCCGATCTCTAAGATCCACTTCAGTTTGGTATTGAAAAGAAACTTAAAATAATTTTTTTTTTTGTGTAGAAATCCAAAGAAATTAAGTGGAGGATGGAAGATAAGGATAATTTATTCACTAAATTCTACTACAAAATAATAGAATCATTATATAAATTCAATTGCCAAATTAATTGGTTAAAAAATTAATAGTTATTAGTACATTTTCAAAGTGTCCACAAAGTGGTTGAAATTCCAAAAGATGCTAAGATGATGAAAGTATTTTGAAGTAGAAAAATTATTGGCTTGGAGAGGAAGGGAGATGGCAATATGCTTTTCTTTTATGAAGATTAATGCTCAAATAGGAGGGTTTCCTATTTTCAATTTTAGGACACCCATTTAAAAATCAATTATACAATTTAAGCGAATAAAACTCCACTAGATTGGTTCCATTCAAGGTTCTTTAGGCCCAAATTCATATTTTATATAGTAAGTTAATTTAAATATATTTTAATTCATATGAAAGAAAATGAATATGTTCAAGAGGCATGTATAGGTTCATTAATCTATATAATATTGACATAGGCACATAATAATTAAAAATATTATATACTTTAATTCAAGTTTTAATAAAATTATAAGTGTCTTGTAATTTAAATTAATAGGCACGTCGATCGTCTAGGGCGTCTACGGAACATTCCACTGCAAAACCATGGTTAGTCACAAAAATGATAATTTATTAATTAAATATTAAATATAATATTAGGACATGTATAATCATAATATATAAAAATCATGTAAGTAAACATGTGGCATTACATAAATCTTCCTAAGGGTAGAAGAGCATTGCGAAACAAGTAGGTATAAAAATCAAACAGGGCAGCAACTGTGATGTGTTGATTTTGATGAGATCTTCTCTCTTGTTGTGAAAATGACATCATTTAGAATTGTTTTGGGTTTAGTAACTAGTCTAGATTCAGAAACAGAACAACATGATATGAAGACTACCTTCCTTTATGGTGACTTAGAGGAAGAGATTCATATGCTACAATCAGAAAGTTTTGAACAAAAGGAGAAAGAATATCTTGTGTGCAAATTGAAGAAGAGTTGTACGGGCTCAAGCAAGCACCAAGACCACAAATATACAAAGTTTGATATTTTTATGACGAATCAGGGTACACGAGGATGACTTCAGATTCTTGTATTTACATTAGATCTTTTCCACGTGATAAGTTCATTATTTTATTACTTTATGTTGATGACATGCTTATAGTTGGTTAGGATGAAAGGTTGATTAAGAAATTGAAAGAAGCTTTGCATAAGTCATTTGATATAAAGGATTTGGGGCCTATTATACAAATTTTGGGCATGGAAATAGTTCGGGACAGAAAGTCTAAGAGGTTGTGGTTATCACAAGAAAAATATATTAAGCGAGTACTTGAAAGATTCAATATGAAAAAGGCTAAGTTAATTAGCTTACCACTTGGTGGTCATCTCAAACTTACCAAAAAATCACGTCCTTTGTCTAGTGAAGAGAAGCAGAAAATGGAAGTAGTTCCCTACTATTCATAGTTGGTAGTTTCATGTATGCTATGATATCTACTTGACCAGTTATTGTACAAGTAGTTTGATGTTTGCTGTGTATGCTATGCTATGGTAAAGATCATTGGAAAGTAGTAAAACGAATCATGTCTTAGAGGAACTTCTACTTTGTGTTTTGGTTTAAGAAGAGCTCAGTTGATTTTGACTGGATATACAAATGCAAATATAGCCGGAGATATTGATAGTAGAAAATCTACATTTGTACGTACTTTTTTACTTTTTAAGGGGGGTGTTTGTTGGCTATCAAAATTGTAAAAAATGTGCAGCTTTATCCATTGTCGATGCTGAGTACATAGAAGTGACTGAAGCAAGGAAATAGATGTTATAGATGAAAAGATTTCTTGTAGAGCTCAATTTGAAGCAAAATTAGTACATCATTTATTGTGACCGTCAGAGTGCTCTTGAGTTGAGCAAAAATTCCACATATCAGTATCAAACCAAACACGTAGATGTGAGGTATTATTGGATATGCAGAACAATTGAAGAAAAAATAGTACAATTAGAAAAGATTCATACAGATTAGAATATTGTTAATATGTTGACCAAGGTTGTTATCAAACAGAAGCTTGAGTTTTGTGCCGAACAGGGAGATGAACTCCAATTGGCTGACTGTAATTTTAGGTGTACCTCCCTCATGGACTGGGGGAGAAGATTGTTGGATTTTTAATTATTTGCCCCAATTGTTTCTTGTTTTATTAAATGGATCCATCCTTCGAGAATTAAATGATTTCACCCCAGTGAAATTCTAATTAAGTTGGGGGTTCATTTGGCAAATTGTGTATCACAAATTAAAACAATTGAAACATTTTGCTCCCTAGGTAGGGATGACAATTTGACTCGCCACCACAGACCTGTCTCAGCCCTCAAAATCATAAAATAAAACTCCAAATCACCATTTTTTCTTGGAATAGACTGAGTGGGATTCGAACCCCAATTGAAATTGTCATATTATAAAACTTAACCATTACACGACCCCAATCTTACATTTTTTTTTTTTGCTACAAATATTAAAACAAATTTCTATTTCCTTAATTCCATCTTTCTTCTTATTCCAATTTGATTTGTTTAATTGTTTGTTTTCAGTTTACAAAAATAAATAAATAAACCGACGTAGTTGGCGGGTCAATGGGACGCATGCCCCGCAACTCAAATTGGCAGGTCGCGGTGTGGGGTGCCCCAAATTTCTCGTGGGACGAGAAGGGACTGAACCACTCCGAACTCGCTCTATTGCCATCCCTATCCTTGGGATATACATACAGACACTCGCACAAAAAGGGGGGAGAGAGAGAGAGTAAATTAAAATTGGAGAAAAAAAGGGTGATCACTTGGATTTCTTCTTCTTCAAGTTTTGATTTCTACTCTTGGGTTTTTTAAAGCTTCATATTAGAATGTTAGTTGTCATCTAAATCTATATTATCTTTTATTGGTATTTTTGTAAGATGATGTTTATTTATTGCATTCCAAGATTGTATTTTTTATGTATTGTGTTGGGTTACCTTTTGATTTGGGTATAAATCTTGAGAAAAAAAGACATTGAATATTTATTTGGTGATAGTGGATTCTTGTTGGTTTACCCCGTGGATTGCTTAAAGAATTTTACTACGTTAAAGAATAATGTGGTTTTGTTTAGCTTGATTTATTAGTTCAGCATTTATATTGCTTGTATTAAATTGTTGGTTGAGTTGAGTTGAGTTGATAATTTTATTCTAATTACATGATTAAAGGATAAAAAATTTGAATTATTGCTTTGATATTACTATTGGTACATTGTTACATTGTACACATATTTTGCCTAACAAAATTTAGTTCAAACACGTAGCAAGTTCATGTGGAAGTTTGTTATTTACAATTGCAAATTGTCTTTGCAAACTATGTGAAATTCATTGTATGCTTTGTGTTTGTCAACTTTAGTGATGTCCTTTACTCTCTTTCAGTTTTTTTCTTTCTTTTTCTAGATCTTGTTAATAGTTTCAGAATTTTGAGGTGTTGGAAATTGTTTTGATGAAATTGGTTTTGACTTTAACCAGCTATTTAAACAGGACATCTAACCCACTGTGAGAGTTTCAAGGCCAAATGTGTTGACCTATGGTTAACTTTAACCTTAATATTTTGATTATAACAAACAAATTATTATTATTTACTAACAATCTATTTTCAAGTAAAATTCAAAGCACTACCAATCAAAGTCAAGATCAAGATTATATTACAAATCGAACTCTCAACCATGTCAAGATCAAAGTCAATCAATACAAGATTTGAAGAAATTCAAGTTTCGAAATTCAAGATTTGAAGTTCAAGATCGAAGAATAGATTTCTAGATAAAATTGTAAATATATTAACTCTTTGATTTTTAGCATTAAATGGATGAAAGCTGAAAAATTATTTTATGAAGAAAAACAATGTTGATATCACTTGCATAAAATATTTTTATCAAAGCCAAAAGTCAATTTTTCAAAACTTTTTTGAAAAATTGAATTGATCATCCGTCTGTGAAACAGTCGACCGTTTGTGAAGAACCGGTCGACCGTTTGAACGTCATTTTTTAAAAAGTGACCGTTCTAAATTTTACCTTTCTAACGGCTATTTTCTAATCATCAGTTAAGAACCGGTCGACCGTCTGGTCATCCGTTTTGGTAGAAATCTGTGAAAATTCATCTCTATAAATATCTCTTCATTTATTATCATTAAAAACACTTACAAGAGCATTAATAGAGAGAATCACATTGAGAAAATTCATTATAGCTTCATTGCATTTATATCTTCAAAATTATTCATTGAAAAACTTTGTTTGATCAAATCAAACTTTTGATTCACCATTATCAACAAAGTTTATTGCCAACACTTGAGCTTTTTCATCTATTGCTATTCATTAAAGTGTTTGTCTCCCTTAGTACCAAACTTGTATTTATTATTTATCAAGAAAAAAATACATTCTCAAATCTATTTCTTTATATCCTTGGGTCGTATTGAGGTCCCTTGAAAGCTCAATATTGTATAAGGATCGGTGCTCTTTGTTTGTAAGTCACCGGATACATTGTAAGGATTTCGATTGCACCATAAGTCAATCAAGATAGTGGAAAGGTAGTGCTCGTGTTGGAGAGCTTGGTAACGGGGATATAGATTACTGGTTGGATCGAACATCTATAAAAATATCATTTGCACTCTCTACCCTTTTATCTTAAACTTCTTATTTTGAGATTATTCAAGAAAAAGTTTGTAAAAACAAATTCACCCTCCTCTTGGTTAGCTATTCTTGGGCTATCAAAATGTGTTCTACTATGTAAGGAGATGATCGTAGTATATTTAGTTGCTCAAAACCAATTAGAAGTCAATGTGAAATTAAGGCCGAAAGTGAGCAGCTTTTAACTTAAGAGTCGTTGAGAAAATGTGTGAGAAAAGAAAAAAGTAAATTATCCCACATTGCTAGCTTTAAAGATTTGTGACCATGTTATATAATCCAAGTTTAGTACTTGTGTTTCGATCCCCAGAAATACTCCTTGGAAGTGAAAATGTGTTAGAGTCAAAGTCCACATACGTTACTGTGGCAAAAATAAGCCCGACCCAACATGCCGGCCTGTATAATTAAGATTTTGGGTTGATCTAGCCTGTTAAAATGCTGGTCCGAACAAAACTAAGCCCATATGGCCCGGCTAGCCTGGGCTGGCCCGTAATGTTTTATATTTTTTTATAATAAATTAGTTTGATTCAATTTTTTTTAACTCCCATCTAATAATATCATTTTCATCCATCTATGAATTACATGCACACTGAATCACATTAAAATGCAAAGACATTGTACTATCTCGACGACGTGATACAAGAAATTTTGATTTTGACTTAGCAAGTCTAATTCTGAACCTAATTTGGATCTTAATAAGGAACGCCAACGGATAATGGGCTGCTGTAGATTTGGGTCTCGAAAACAGATCATACAGATTTTATGCATTGTTTGTGTATGTTGGGAATTGAGACCAATTTCTTTATTTCCTACAAGATCCTTGTTCAGAGAAGAATAATGAAACAGAAAATATACAAAAGATAGAGAAAGATTTATGGACTGTCAAAGCTTTCACTTTATGAAAAAATGTTACAATTACATAGATTTCACTCATCCAAATCCCCAAGTATCTCAAGAAAAATAATATCCTAAGCTTTACTGCACCCACCAATTTCTACTCTTTGTACAACCCAAAAAGAGAACAAGAAAAATAAATAAGATGCTAGGTTTAAAAACCATCAAGTTACAACTACAAAAGAGAATAAACCACGTCCATTTATAGTTAACGTATGCCCTAATTTTCTTCCAAGTTTCAACTGTCAAAGTGTCCAATATTTGGAAACTTGTTCAATTTTAGTTGAACTAAATGTCTTTCAAGTTTTAACTACCAAGGTGTCCAAGATTTAGAAACTTATTCAATTTTAGTCGACATAGATGTCTTCCAAGTTTTGAGAAAATATCCCAACAGTGTAAACATGCTGGCAACTTTGAAGGATATGGGACAGGTTTTACAAGGTAATTAGCATATAATCAATTTTTTTTTTATATGGACCCATAAATCACTCTTCTACGATACCATTTAGACTAGTTTAGTACACAGAAGTCGACACTATAAAAGATGTTATATTTGATCGGGTTTTCGACGTTAAAAAAATATCCTTCAAACATAAAATTTTTTTAAAAAAAGAAAAAATTAAATTAGGGCCTAGTTGGCCCGATGGGCTGAGCTGGGCCTGTATATTGTTGGCACGTACACAATTGGGATGGACTACCCCGTTCCAGTTTTAAGTGTGGCCCAGCTCTAGTGGGCCAGGTCCGCCCGATCCAACTTATTTGCCAGCTCTAATGTCAATCATCTATTGCTCCCAATTTTCAATAACATACTCAATCTACGTCATGTATATAAATAGTTCCTTTATATTCAATATTTTTATTTTTAGTTTTGCATTAACAATTTATAATATTCTAAAGTGCATTTAAGAGCTTCAAGCATCTTACAAATCTCTATTAGTGTAACAATTGAAGTTTTAGTTTCTTCAAATAGTGTTTTGTGAGCATTGTCTCTAGCAATGCAATGTAAATTGTGGCTTTTAAGAACTGACAGGATGTTTTGTCCCCACCCAAAGCAGACTCTAGAAATCTTGTCTCATGGAGAGTTAATGCAGACGAAAACATGTGATAATTAAATATTTTCTCCTCCTCCGAGCACGGCGGCCGTAGTGATGGAGACTTGCAAAATGTGGTGGAGCTTTTTCTCCCGTTTCCACTCCGACGTGATAATCAGTAAATGATTAACTTAAATATACATAATAACAATATTGAGTATGTATGTTTCATTTTTACCTGGAGGTTTGGTCTCTATTTATAGGGATGACCTGCAGTTATGGCCTTCAATGGTCATTGATGACAGGTGCCTTTTCATATCCATCATTGTTATCACCAAATTTTAATAGGGCCTCCACGTCAGCAAAGGCCCAACGGGAGTCCCATATAGGCCCAACAAGGCCTCGTAAATCCTAAGAAGGCCTCGGAGGCCCATCAGACATCTTAGCATTCTTGAACTAGAGTATCGCGAGGCCACTGAAGGGCCTCGACATTCACGGCCGACCTATAGGGCCTCGCCGGGCTTCGTATTTACTATAACTAGCAGGCAGCACGATATTCTGGAATGACCAGAGAGATAATTGAAGACAGATTGCGTTGGATTGGCACATAGATCCTCACAAGGAAACCAAATCGTAATTTCTTTAAAATCTGGCAACATGATAAACTCAAATAAGGTAGATAATCTTAGAGATTATCTTGACTACGGATGATCCCTATCCCCTAAGGAGGGAGGATCCAATCGGGTATTTGATTTATTTGTTTCCTTAATCAATCAGGACTCTTGCGCTATAAATACACCGTCTCTGGTTGTTCAAAGGTACGCACTTTTTACACTCAAATTTCACCCCTAAACTCTGCTCAAATATCTGCCTGCTTGTCTCTCCCACACCCAATTACCTTCGCCCCCCGTGTATTATTCTTATACCGGCAGTTGACTTGATCGTCAGAGTACCAACGATCGCCAGACTCTTTTTCTCCAGAGATCTTGGTATCTAACGATTGTCTGAGTGTACAGGTAACATACAGGTTGGTAGAGGAGTGACTAGAGATCTGTTGACACGTGGACAGTGCAGGTTCTGACGTCAATATATTGGCGCCGTCAGTGGAAAACAAAAATTATTACCCGACAAAAGCTTCTTGTAAAGACGTGTTTCTCTACCTGAAAGAGCATGGCAATGGAAAACTCTATGGAAGAGGAAGTAGAGTCCCATCATACTGATTTGCGACAGGAAAGCATTCAAGACCTCTAGAATGTAACCCGCCGCAAGAGGAGGAGACAATGAAAAAAACAAACGATTGAACAGGAGAACCAGGACCTGAAAGTGGACAATGCCCGGATGAAGGCAGCGCTTGAATTGTTGGAGAATCAATCCCTCTAACATGGACCCAAGCGCAGCTGTGCCCGGAGGAGCCCTTCACAGTCCGATTCTATGGAATGCCAACGGTCGAAGGATGATCCGCCCGTTTCGAATGGTCAGAACCCTCGAAACATTACACAAAGACCCTCGCTTGACGACCATAGGGAGAAACCTCTTCCGATGCGAGAAGATCGGCCAGTTCCTACTGCTAGCGTGTTTGACAGGGTAGATGTGGGATCCTCCATAGCGTCGCCCCTACCAGCACACAGCAAGCGCAGTGAGCACAGCAAGGCCTGCACGGAAAGAATGAAGGACCCAAAACAAAGCTATGCGAGGTCTGAGGAGGAGAAAGAGAAGTTGGAATGCTACGAGGACGAGGACGATGACGACAAGAATCTCCCGTTTACCAATTACATGAAAGCCATGGACATACCTGTAAATTTCCAGATGCCTCTCATGGACAAATATAATGGGAGAAGTGACTCCACGGATCATATCAACATATATAAGACGAAGCTCTAAGGCCAATCTCCTGCAGTAAAGTGTCAGAACTTTCACACCACACTCACATCTAACGCGAAGAGGTGGTACAATAAGCTGAAGCCAGAGAGCATCTGGAGTTGGCCTCAGCTCAAAAGAGAGTTCGTCAATGCATTCATCGGCAATCGGATGATGATAGTAGACATTGCCCAACTCAACAACATTCAGTAAAAGGAAGAAGAAACAGTCAAGAGCTATTTTAAAAGGTTCAGTAACATTATCAACAAAATTGAGACTGTGATCGATGAAAAAGCTTTAGATGCGCTCGTGACTGGACTTCACATACGTACTCCCTTCTGGAGAGACGTACAGAACAGTCAACCAAAGACCTACAGTCAGCTGGTAGACTTGGTCCAGCATGAAATTCAGTCAGAAAAAACAATTGAAAACAGGGAGAAGGCTGAAAGAGAAAGAGGAGATCGCTACCGAAGAGAGTGGCGACGCTCTCCTGAACTCTGCTTCAACCGCTTTCAGAGAAGACGCTTCTTTGGACTGCCAAATAACAATTACAGGAGGTTCAACCAGACAGAAGTAGCCCCTGCCCCTCATCCTAAAATGCCCGCAGTGGCCACCTTGCTGGCAACGGCATCGCCTACGTTCTGTGGCATACACATGACTAGGATTGCCACAGGCAGGGAGAGAGGACGTCGATGGCCACCCACCCAAGGGCGAAGACGTCCTCCTCAGCGCGAGGACGATGGACCTCACCACAATGACAGAAGGAATGATAGAAATAGGGACCCACCGAGGGTGGAAGGGCCCGCGGGAGCCCCTAAAGTCCGATAAATTAATACGATCATAAGAGGGCCCTATGTCGCAGGGCACACCATAAACTCACGGTAGAACTATGCAAAGGAAGCAAGAGAAGAACCCATGGAGAGTTGGCAGGTCCATGGACACTGATCAAGAGCACCGCAAATCTCGTTCACTGAAGAAGACGAGGTCAGTATACACTATCCTCACTATGATGCCCTGGTCATCCGCGCATTTGTCAACAAGAATGGACTAGGACGGATGTTGGTCGATGATGGAAGCACTGTGAATATTCTGTTCGATAGCACCTTCGATCAAATGGACGTGGATCATGAACTAACGGCCATTTCTGAGCCACTATTCGGTTCCACGGGGGATAGTCTTGTCCCGCGAGGAAAGATTACCCTCGGGGTAGACCTCAGAGAACCCCCGTGCCATCTCAGGAAGTTCATGGAATTTTTTATAGTAGATACCCGCTCTGCTACCATGGAGTCCTTGGAAGGCCTGTGTTGAAGGATTTGCAGGCGGTCACGTCCATACACGACTTGGCAATGAAGTTTCCGACTCTGGGAGGGGTCGCCAAGATTTGCAGCAATCAGACAGAGGCAAGGGCATGCTATATGAACGCATTACGAAAAATGGTGAAGCGCGAGGATATCGCCCCGGCAGTGATGACCATACACTTGGAGCCAATGGACGTTAACCACGAAAAGATGGACGAGGGCCTAGACCACTGGATCATAGGCTCAGACTCTCTTGCCTCCCCGACCGAGGAGCTGGAAGCATTTCTGGTGAATCCCTCAGAACTGACCCAGGTGTTGCTCGTGGGAGAGAAACTCGAGAAAAATATGAAAGAGGAGCTGAAGCAGTTCCTACGAGAGAACACTGATATCTTTGCATGGAAGCACAGTGATATGGTGGGGATAGACCCATCTGTGGCATGCCATGCCCTAAAGGTGGATCCAAAAGTGGCCCCAAGATACAAAAAGGAAGACCTTTGAGCGCCGAGAGGTACGGTGCCCTTAAGGAAGAGGTTGACAAGTTGCTCGCCAACGAATTCACCAGGGAAGCGGTATATCCCCAATGGGTATCCAACCCAGTGCTGGTGATTCGAACCTGCGAAGAATTAAATCTCAGAACCCACAAAAGATTTGATCTGAACCCCAAGAAAGCTAAAATCTGGCCACAAGAACTTGACCCCATGATTTCTTGAATCAAAGAACCATAGTTATGAAAATGCCACAAAGGTTTACGAAATCTTTGATAAGTTTTAGGGTTTGTTCAATTAAGAACATGGAAGAAAGTGAATCCTCACTTTAATTAATCTCTCAAAATACTGAACTCCTTTAATGTTTACAATGAAAGGTGTTTATATAGTAAACATTGAAAGAAACCTAATCTAATTCGGAATTAATTAACTAATTAAAAATTAAGAGTCATAAACGAAAAAGGAAACTAAAACTTGCTAAAATCTGGATTTCTCCGAAAATACGCCTTGCGATCGCATAGGCATTAACCCTGCGATCGCATGGTTTATCTCCATAGCGTTCTGCTTTTGGAAAGCCACTCTTGCGATCGTATCCTTCTATAACCATGCGATCACATGGTTGTTTCTTCTAACTCTCTGCGCTGATTTCTGTCATATCTGTGATTTGGTCCTCCAACTTTGTCTCACACTCTTTTTGGTCCTCCAATGTCCCATTAGCCTTTGATATACCTCCAATATGGTCCTTAGCTTGAGTCCAATGTAACAAAGGTCCATGGCTTGCCTGGATTGCATCATCCTCTCCTTCTTCAAAGGATTCGACCTCGAATCACTACAGGCATCTAAGGGATAAAGATCATTCACATGCTTCCAAAACCAATCACCAGGCTCAAAGATGAATCTACAGCCTTTATTTGCTTTAATTTGATGTATTTGAAGCTCATTCATCTCATCTAGACTGCTTCTATAAGTTGGTCATTTGGTAAGAACAGCTCCAGGTACAAAGTGAAGTTGATATGCAATGTCTCGAATAGGTGGTAACCTACTATACATTTTCTCTGAAGATACGTCATCCAATTCCTACAATAAAATAATAGCCAAACTGGGAAGGGATTGGTTAGTGTCGCTAATTACAAGGTAGGATTCCTTGTATACTAGCAAAATCAATGGTTGATATTCCATGAGAGCCCTCTTGATCTCACTTTCTTGTGCGAAGAAACTCACTTTTGTTTTATCTCGTAATTTCAAATTATTTTCAGCTACACTCCCATTTTTTTCTTCCTTCCTCTTCTTCGTTTCTTGTACATCTAAATCAAACTGCTGATCAAAAGTCTCTGTTTTAATTTGGGTCTGAAGAGCAGGCATCGCAATTAGAACTTTATCATCTACAGGGTATTCTACACCATCATCTTTCAGCTCAGGCAGCACATCACTATCACACTCATCCTTAGATTCCACGACATCACTATCGCACTCATCCTTGGATACCACGACCCCATTATCACGCAATAACCCCACTATGTTGTTGCTAGTCACCTAATCTCTTCCCTTAGGTGGTTCGGTTGTCTCTTTTGAAACAGTCATATCACTCACATTATTGTTATCCCACTTGAAATAGACTTCAGGGTCCTTTTTACCTTGGAAAGAAGGTACTTTCATTTTCATATTCCCAAAGTTTCTATCTACTCCATCGTGGTCTCTATAGTCTCCTCCTCTAGGTGCCCTTTCACGCCTATCCCCTCTACGCTTCATCCTACCCATCTCAGCCTTATAATTATAAGCATCTTCATCCTCAAAGTCAGCCATAAGGTTATAATCACGCATATCTTGTCTCCTAACATTAGGGATCCTGAGTTGTTTGTCCCTTAGTAAGTTTGTAAGCACCATATCCCGCCTATCGATCATACCCATCATCTATTTATTGTTATCCCTCATCTCGCCAAACACCCTATTCATCCTCTCAAATTGTTGTTGCATGGCTTTTAACAATAAAGATTGGTGGTTCACTTTTCCAGACATTTTAGGATAATAAAAAAATAGAAATTAGGAAAGAATATAATATTTGCCTCACGTGTTTACACTCGTGTTTCACTCTATATGGCTTTTTTCCGATAATTATCTAACCACTCTTGCCTTTTACCTCTCTTTGTATTTCTTACCAAGTTCTCTAAAGAACAAACTAAACTCAATCAATAATTTAGCCTTTGTAACGCTCAAGAACAAGAAATAAGAAAATAAAAGATAACAAAAACGATCAAGAAGAAAATTAATAAAAGAATAAGATTTACGCACTGGATGACAATTATGACACAAGAATTTAAAAAGAATGTGTTTCTTGACTTTCTTGAAATTCTTGAATTTTCGTTTTTTTTATATGATTCAAGATGAATTTGAACAAGAAAATAATAAAAGAATAACGAAAGAGAATATATATATTTATATGATTCAAGATGAATATGATAAAAACAAAGTAAAAAATAAAACCTGATTTTAGAGCCAAAGCTCTGATACCAACTGATGCGAATCCGCGAAGAATTAAATCTCGGAACCCACAAAAGATTTGATCTGAACCCCAAGAAAGCTAAAATCTGGCCGCAAGAACTTGAACCGATGATTTCTTGAATCAAAGAACCATAGTTATGAAAACACCACAAAGGTTTGCGAAATCTTTGATAAGTTTTAGGGTTTGTTCAATTAAGAACATGGAAGAAAGTGAATCCTCACTTCTTTGTTCCATCTCTTTCTTTTCTTGTGCCTCGAACTCATTCTTGTTTTTCTTAGCTGCTTGTCCTTTTAGTTTTATTTGGGCATCGTAGACCTGTTGTGGTGTTAAAGGGACAAGTGTAACAGGTTTTCTATCTTTGACAAAGTTGTACCTGTTCTTTGCCCTATCATGCTTCACCTTCCTATCGTACTGCCATGGTCTCCCCAATAAAAGATGGCTAGCATGCATTGGAACCACATCACATAATACTACATCATTATACCTCCCAATAGTAAAACCCACGAAGACTTGCTTGGTAACCTTGGCTTCCCCACAATCATTTAACTATGACAACTTATAAGGCTTAGGGTGTTTTAACACAAACAAGCCTAACTTCTCAACAAGGGTGGTACTAACTATATTGGTACAACTTCCCCCATCTATGATCATAATACACACTTTGTTATCAACAAAACATCGAGTATGGAATATGTTCTCTTGCCCAGGTATAATGTAATCATTATTAGACATTTGGAGAGAAATAATAAATAAAAAAAATAGAAATTTTTAAAAAATTCTTAATTTTCGTTTTTTTTATACTTTTGCGATCCGACGCAAGAAACAAAAATAAAAAATAAAATAAAAAAATCACAAAGCAAGAACTCGAAATAATTAATTTTGGTGCATGTATGGATCATGCACGAACAATTCCTGAAGAAGATGAACGATGAAAGAGAGATTTTTTTTTTTTTTTTTGGATATGATTCAAGATGAATCTGATAAAAACAAAGTAAAAGATAAAACCTGATTTTAGAGCCAAAGCTCTGATACCAACTGATGCGAACCCGCGAAGAATTAAATTCTAGAACCCACAAAAGGTTTGATCTGAACTCCAAGAAAGCTAAAATCTGGCCGCAAGAACTTGACCCGATGATTTCTTGAATCAAAGAACCATAGTTATGAAAACGCCACAAAGGTTTGTGAACTCTTTGATAAGTTTTAGGGTTTGTTCAATTAAGAACACGGAAGAAAGTGAATCTTCACTTTAATTAATATCTCAAAATACTGAACCCCTTATGTTTACAATGAAAATTGCTTAAATAGTGATTATTAAAGAAATCCTAATCTAATTCGAAAATAATTAAACACTAATAAAATAAGAGTTCTAAATAAAATAGGAAACTAAAATTAAGCCAAAATCCTCGGAAAAACCCTTGCGATCGCATAGGCTTAATGTGTGCGATCGCATGGTTTGTCGCCATGAAGTTCTGCCTTTAAAATGCCATCCTTGAGATCGCATACTTGTATAACCATGCGATCACATGGTTGTTTCTTCTGACTCTCTGCGCTGATTTCTGTCTATCTGTGCTTTGGTCCTCCAACTTTGTCTCACGCTCTTTTTGGTCCTCCAATGTCCCATTAGCCTCTGATATACCTCCAATATGGTCCTTAGCTTGAGTCCAATGTAACAAAGGTCCATGGCTTGCCTGGATCGCATCACCCATTTTTCTCCCTTTTATTTGATTTTCAGTATTATTTCAGTTTTAGGAGTTGATTTACGTTTTTGCACGTTTTAAGTTTTTAGGATTTTAAGTAGGTTTTTCAACCTTAGGCAAAGAGACTATGATCATCTTCATCATGCATAACCACGTTTTCGTTTATTTTTTAGTAAAATAAAAAAAATAAAAAAAAAATAATTTTTTTTTTGAAACTGGGTGCATAACTATGCGATCATATGGTTAAACCCATAGCGATCGCATAGATTGGGCAGAATACATTCTGCCCAGATTTTGGTATTCTGCGATCGCATGAAATTAATTCCTTGAGATCGCAAGGAACACCAGAATACTTAAAACAGAGATTTTGAACTTTCATTTCAAAACTTCAAATTTTTATTCCAACCAACTCTCTTCAATCCTAAATCTCCAAATCATCAAACGCGCATCTTTGGACTTCAATTCCACACAATCAAGCATTCATTAACATCAAACTCACGAACCCAAAGGTAAATTCCCAATTTTTGTTGTCAATTTTCGGATTGTTCATCATTTTTGCTTTAAATTCGTGCTATTTGATTAATATGGAGTGAAGTTTGTTTAGATTAGGCTTGACTTGAAAGGGAAACATGAATTGGATTGGGTTTAGTTGATTAGGTTGTGAAAAAAATTTGGTTTTGATGAATCTCCCAATTTGTTCAAACCCTTGAAGATAACTCAATGCCTACAAGGTGTTTGATTAATTGTCCCATCCAATTTTTGTGCCAACATTCGTGTAAAATAGACCTTAGGCTAGTTTATTGAACTAATGTCATCATCTAGGAGCATTCATCTCGGCTTAGGCACATTTTCATCACCAGATAATTCCAACCATGATCATAGAGCCTGCAGCAGCCCACAGGCATGCCACAGCAGCCTGCCTCCATTAGCACTTTCGTCCCCCATCCGTTTAGCCCAAATGACCTCGAAATCCTTTGAAATTTGAGTATGTGGTAGACCAAAGCATGCACTTTCATGCCACCCTCTTCCATTTCACTTTTGCAAATTCTTAGGTAGATTTCTCGGAGCACGAAGTAGCTTAGTCAAACACATTTTTTCGAAATTTTTTACCTAATGTTTAAAATAGTTTGGGGGTGATGTCTTAAACAATAGGTTATTTTTCACATCTGACTTATTTTTGTTCATTTTACAGATTATGGCTCTAAAACGACCCCTAACCAACGCCAAAAAAGAAAATAAGAAGGCAACTGACAGCACATCAAAAAGAGCACGTGTAGACACCACGACTCCCGCCATTATCTTTCCGAGGAGTACGAGGAAAGATTCACCAAGTACATTAGCCAGTGGACCATTTGGAGGGAGCGAAGATTGTATCTAGCCGACTTTCCTCACTCCGAGCTGTATAACCTCATTGATGTTTGCGGATGGTCTAAGGTGGCTGATACACCTCATAAAGTTTACTCCCAGTTCATCCATGAATTCTACACCAACTTCAACCAAGAGATCGACATTCATGGGACGGAGTACTATAGGCAGACGTGGGTACGGGGTACATGGTTCATGTTTACCCCGAGGGTCATCAACAACTTCTATGGTATACCACTAAAGATATTCATCCTCTGCCTTCTATTCAGGATATAGGTGAGGTGGCCCAGTTTCTATATGGCCGAGATGATGCATGGCCACTACTCGGGAGGGACTTCGAGCACAGCAAACTAACAGATTCTCTCCTTGTACTGAATGTGTTTGTGAGCCACAACATCGACCCGACCAGGCATCGTACTACTATCAATGATGCTAGGGCTCGACTGTTATACCATCTGGCTCATGGGAAGAAGATAGACTTGGAGAACTATATCTACACCCTGATCAGCATGCCAGACAGACAAGAGGCACACAACCATCTTCCCAACTCTGATCAGTGGTATTTGTGAGGCAGCGGGGGTCTAGATCTCACCTGCGGAGCCAGTATTGAAGGCAAATGGACCCATCAACCACTTTGCTTTGGAGAATACGAGACGGCATACTGCAAAAGCTGTGGAGACAGCCCCAACCGCAGCCGAGCAACCTCTAGAAGAGCAGCCAGCCGCACCGCTTGGAGACATAGCATCCATGCTACATCGCCTACTAGAGGGTCATGCTGAGGAGACCTGACTCATTGTTGCTACGCGGACTGAGTTGCGTATGGAGTAGAGCCAGATTTGATCCGACTGCGACCAGGTCAAGAAGTGGCTAGATAGATGTACGGGCAAGCTTGATGACATCAATGACCAGATATGTCGCTCGACACCCATGCCAGCTCCTCCACCGGTTGATCTTTCCACACTACTGCTACCAGCACCATCAGACCCACCTCCGGAAAGTCTGTAAATTTTTATGTGTTTATTTCTTTTGCATTACATTGGGGACAATGTACGCTTCAAGTTTGGGGGTGATGTATGAAAAAAATGCAAAAATTAGAAATTCACTCTTGACTTGATAAATCTGCTCGCTCTAGACTGATTTTTGACTTTTAATTTCTGGGTAAAAAAAAATTTCATTTGTTTGCATGTTTATGTGATATGAATAGCCTTGCCGGCTAATGATGTAACTTTTCATTTAATTTTAGCTTTAAATCATGACTTGTGAATAGAGTATACTTTTGTTTACATGTGAGGCCACTTAATCATATCAGATATAGTGTTGTGTCGGCCAGTTACGATGATTTGTAGCTATGTTGGTGCACTTAAGTTGAAAACAACAGGATACCATTATCTAAACCTTAGAATCATCTGTATCTCAACTAAGTAACCAATAGAGTGAGTGCTTGTAATAAATAAGCTGTGATGATTGTTATCTAGGTTATGGTTGATTCCGTGTATGTTGAAAAACAAAATTGGGTGGAGCACTGTAGACCAGTTAAAGGAAGCTGGGTATTGACCGAATGTTAGGAATCTAGTCCCCTAGAATGAATTTATTGTACGCAAGGAACAAAATTTTTATTATTATTGTTTAACTCTTTTCGTAACCTAATTTACTTGAGTGAAAAGGTCCGTAGGGGTTTCTCAAAACCTGATGCCCTAAGGTTTGAAAGTCTTGGGAGTCATCGACCTCAAGTTCGTTATATGAGTCATTTAGGAAACTTAATGGACTGAGTTTTGCACCTTATTAATATCTTATAACTCTTTTCGTAGCCTATTTGACTTGAGTGAAAAGGCCCGTAGGGGTTTCTCAAACCCGATGTCCTAAGGTTAGAAAAACTTTAGAGTCATCGACCTCAAGCTCGTTACATGAGTCATTTAGAAAGCTTAATAGATTGAGTTTTGCACATAAGATCTATTTATTAAAAAAAAAATTAAATTTTATTTTTATTTCTGTCCAGTGAAAAATCCTTTACAAAGCAAATCTGGGGATTAGATGACTAATGGGTTTGACTTACTTACTAGAAACTTTATGGTCGAGAGTGCTCAGAAATTAGAAAATCTTCATAAGCCTAGATGTCACGATCATCAGCTTTCTCAACTAGCCTCGAGCAAGAAAAGAATGTGAACCATAACCTTAGACCCAAAAATCTCGGGAATTGAAAGATAACATCATTTTGGAGGAAGTGTACCTTACGAAAGGGAAAAGAAAAGTTGACCAAGTGGTTGGGCTATCATCACCATAGAAATTAAGTTGATCAGATTAACTACTCTCATACATATCTAAAGTATGGTTTAAGTAGAATCACGTTTACAACTGTATTACCTGAACACTCGTCATGAATTATAAGTTTTTCTTTTTCGTTTTACAAAAGCTGAAGCAAGAATGGCAAGCTATTTATAGTGTGATTTGTGTTATTACTTATTTTATTAAATGCAAGATTATCTTTATTTAGTTTATTCGAGGACGAATAAAA
Organism: Forsythia viridissima; assembly: GCA_030279155.1. Lineage (NCBI taxonomy): Eukaryota > Viridiplantae > Streptophyta > Magnoliopsida > Lamiales > Oleaceae > Forsythia > Forsythia viridissima. The sequence continues at coordinate 33,534,197 of CM059042.1, forward strand.
GTTCAAGTTTGGGGGTTCTTGATAAGTACAATTTTGTACTTAACTGAGCTCACAAAAAGGCACGATTATGAGTACTCTCACTTATTTTTAGTTTAATTGCATGTTGTTTTCTTATTAATTTAGGAAATAATCAAATTCAAAGGTCAATCTGACAAAAAGAGAGCAAATAGAAGAAAAGGGACTCAAATTGCTAAGAAAAGATACTTCAGGAGCTTAGCATGCAAGTATCAAATAAAGGAATCCAAGAAAGCATCAAAGATAACCATGCAATCGCATGGTTATCTATGTCTGCAATCGCAAGACCTCTAGAAAATCAGCAGAATGTAAAACGATTGAACCATGCGATTGCAAGGTGTTACACCATGCGATCGCAAGGGCATAACGCGGTAGAAGTTGACAGTTTCATGATAGAATTGAAACACTACCAAGTCCTTATTGATTCGATTGCCTAAATCACGTCTTGGAAGGTTGAGAAAACATTATAAAAGCCAGAGAATAGACATATCGCGGACGACGAATTTTGGGGAGGACAAGATACAAAGGGAGAATAAAAGATCAAGGCATGGGATTGAAGATCATTGAGCCAGGATCACGGGTTTTATCTACTTTTTGTTTTTCTTTCTCCAGATCATGATGAACTTAATTATTGTAATAATTGACGAAATCATGTCCGGATAAATTTATTTTTTCTAGGATGAACGATGAGACCTCATGCGTTTTCTAATTAATTAGAAGTTTTTCCTTTTTTGTAATTAATTGCTTTTGGGTTGATTATTCCTCATTCATTTTTCCCATTATTTTAATGCTTGATCACCATTAAAATATATTGTGATCTATATTGAAGTCGAGAGATTCAATATAGATTAAGCATGTGGTATTAATAACATAGGGTCCACTAATAGATAGAGATTACTATTATGCTTTATGAAATCCATTTAGGTGTTCGTGAGATTTTAATACATATGTTTATGTTCGAAACATAATTAGAGATAATTAGGTTCGTATAACGTATAGAATTGATTGACAATCGAGAGAGGCTTTTGATTATTTTAGGAATGCCGATTTTCAATCCAAGGTAATTAAGAGCTAAAAAGCATTTAACAGATAATTGATTATAAAGCGTGTAGGAAGATTTGTGAATCCTAGTGTTAGTAATATTCAAATTCATTCTCATCATTCAAAGTTTCTTATTGTTATTTTCAATTTAATTAAAATAGTTAAACTGGTTTAGAACCACACATCAAAATCAAATCTGTGTTTTTCTTAATTGTTAGAATTTGAGTTATAAGTTAATTGGTTAAATTAATATCTAGTCTTCGTGGGTTCGACATCCTTCACATCACTTTATTACTTGTAACGATCCATCCACTTGTGGGATTGAAATCTCACAACATGCCTCATCGGGCTCTTTTCTCTTCATTTTCTTGGGCTTACCGGACTTCTTAGTAATGAAAAGAGGCTCCGATAGAAGTTGTCGAGAACTCTCCCACATATCCGGACTATTCATTGGACTTATCACGAGTGAATACGCTTTCAAAATCTTATCCTTCTTATAGAAATGGTGAACATAAGACAAGATATGTTTAATGGGATTGCCTGATAGCTGTCATTTCCTCTTTACACATGTTTTATAATTTAAATTAGCTACCACAATTTGTTCATTCATGTGCATCACTTGGTACTTGCCTTCTCATAAGTGAGTTTTGTGCACTTATTCGGGCCTTTTAACTAATTTTTTAACTCGTCATATTGTTGATTTTCTACTTAATTTAGTTTGTTATTTCATATATTTCAGAATTGATAAAAAAACGATAAATTGGAAGATGTCTCAGAAGTATGGGGACTTAATTGCATTCAATTGAAATTTGAAGGACCAAATTGGAGGATGTAGATAGTTGAGGATTGAAATAACCAAAACCCAAAGCTTGAGGACCAAATTACAATTTCCTAAAGAAAACAAGCTGGGCGCAACTTACATCAGAAGCAGAGATTGAAACAGCTACATGGGCGATCGGCCGGGAAAGCTGCCCAGTGTTAATTTTTGCTGTGAGATTTTTTTTCCTTTTTAGACTTCTACTTCAGTTAGGTAACTTTTGGCCAACAACTTTTAGAACTTTTTGGTATATTTTGGGGCACCATTAGGGTAGTATATATATGAGTTATTAACTCATAAACGGTTGTTGAGTTTTTGGGAGAAAAAACACGACACAAAACATAAACCGAAGATCAAGAATTGCTCTTTTGAAGAACTGAATGAAGATCAAGAACAAGACGTCATCCTTTTCGAGTTTTCTTTGTCTCAGGGTGATGAATTCCACATTTTCTTCTCTTTTTTATTTTCTTATTATTAGTATGCTAGGCTAGTTTAATTAGTGCTAAGATTACGATGAAGCTTGTCGTTTTAATTCTTCCATCTTGAGACTTGGTTTTTGACGATTTATTTCAATATAGTTTTGAATAATTAATTTTGTTTTATTCGCATCTACAATTATGTACGTAGTAATTGTATGATTGTTTTGGTTTGTTTTACTATTGAAAGATCGAAAGCATGCTAGATGCTATTTTAATTATCTTAAAGTCCGATAGGGGATAGAAATATACCGCTATGATTTAGGTGATATTTAATTATCCACATAGAGTTAATACTTTCATTTGTATTCACATTCATCATAGAGATATAGTCGAGTCATACAATATGAATAGTTTAATTTTATTCAAGAGAAACTATTAAACAGTCTAGGGATATTGATCTTCATAACTGACGTATTTTGTCAAAACCAAGAATTAAGAAAGAGGAATTAAAATTGGATTCGGAATCCTAGTACTCTTCTTTCTTCAAGTTAAAGTAATTTTCATTAATCTAATTTTTAGTTATTTGAATTATAATTATTTGATTGTTTCCAGTTCAGATTCTAATTAGTTCTTAAACACCAAATTTCCAAACTTTATTCGATTCGGTTAATGTTAGTATAATTGACATCGAATTAACTAAATCCTTGTGGGTACAATACTTGGACTCATAATCCATTTTATTACTTGTGCGATCTGTACACTTGTAGAATATTAAAGACATAAAATCGTTGACAAGTTTTTAACGCCGCTGCCGGGGTTTTAGTAATAGTTCTTTTTTAGTTATATCAACACTAATTCGAACTCTATTTATTTGTTTAATTATTTATCATTATATTCTTTAGTTATTTCAATGTTTGAATTGTTTCTCTTCAGACCGTTGCATGCGAAGTGTGAGACACATGTCTCTAATTCTAATTGATCCAGAGATTGAACGCACTTTTCATCGTAGGCAGAAAGAGGCAAGAAAGACACACCAAAAAGACCAAAAACAGCATGACAAAATGCAGAACAACGAGGTTGCTCGGGCAAGACAGGAGATTGATGAATACAATATGCTGGTTGGAGACTTTTTGACTCCACAGATCATCCAGAGCCAATCTAGCATTGTCTACTCACCTTTCGGATAGCCAAACTTTCAGTTGAAGACTAACGTCATTCATCTATTTTAAAATGGACATCAATTCTTTGGCAGGACTGATGAGAATCCACATACACATGTTTCACGATTCTTAGAAATGTGTCAACACTTCAAATATCAAGGAATCTCAGACGATGCCATCCAGCTACATTTGTTCCCACATATTCTCTTGGACAAAGCTCTTGAGTGGCTGTACTTACTGCCAATAGATAGCATAACCACCTGGAATGATCTAGCCTAAAAGTTCTGCATGAAATTATTTCCACCAGCTAAGGTTTCAAAATTGAAGAATGATATATCCATATTTCAACAGTCAGAAACAGAATCTTTTGATGAATCATGGAACAGATTCAAAAATATGCTAAGGAAGTGTCCTCATCATGGTGTTGGCAGGGGGCAACAAATTCAGTATTTCTATACAGGACTACTCCCTTCATTTAAAAGCATGATTATATCTTCATCTAATAGTCTTTATCTACCAAAATAGTGGTTGAAGCTTTGGATTTTTTTTGAAAGAGTAGCTACCACCACTGCTATGTGGCCATCAGACATAGTTGTACGAAACAAAACTGCAGGAGTACATAAGATAGATACTTTCACGGTGTTATCTGCAAAGATAGATTCATTAGTGCACAAGGTTGACAATATGTTACATTCAGCCAATACAGTGCAAATAAAGAAATCAACATGTGAAGAATGTGGAGCTAGTCATAGACTCATAGTACATCAGAATGTCCTATTCTATCACTACAGCCTGAGCCGGTCGATTATATTCAAGGTGGTCAGCGCCAACAAAATAACCTATATTCCAACACATATAATCTAGGTTGGTGAAACCATCCAAATTTCTCTTGGAGGGATAATCAGAATAATACTAGACCACAGTTCCAGTAGCCAGAAAAGAGTACATCATTAGAAGACTCAATTAGTAAATTTATCGAGAGAACCGAACAGTTCATGAACAAGACAGAGACTAATATTTAAAATCAAGGCACTGCAATAAAGAATCTCGAGACACAAATGGGTCAGATGGTAATTGCTCTATTAGGCAGAGCACCAGGTACTTTGCTGAGTAATACAGAGGTGAATCTCAAGGAATATGTTAAAGCTATTACTACCAGAAGTGGGGTTCAGTTACCAGAGATCATTTGCGAATAAAGAAGCGGTACCTTCCACTGATGAGGAGCACGTGGACCAGACTGAGCAGACAACATATATGAAAGAGAGTTCATACACACCACATGTTAATGCAACTGTTCCTATCAAACCATACGATCCTCCGATCCCATTTCCTCAGAGGTTACAAAAGCACAAGTTAGACAAGTAATTAGGGAAATTTCTTGAAATCTTCAATAAACTACATATCAACATCCCTTTTGCAGATGCACTTGCTCAGATGCCCAGCTATGCAAAGTTTTTGAAAGACATTATTTCAAATAAACATATGATGGAAGAACATGAGACAGTGACGTTGACAAAAGGGTGTAGTGCCATTCTGCAAAATAAACTACCTTCTAAACTAAAAGATCCAGGGAGTTTTACAATACCTTGCACAATTAGAGATTTTTGTTTTGATAAATATTTGTGTGATTTAGGAGCTAGTATTAACTTGATGCCACTTTCTATTTTCAGGAAATTAGGTATGGGAGAGGCTAAAGCAACTACGGTAACTCTAGAGCTAGCTGATCGGTCTATCAAACATCCAAGAGGAGTTGTTGAATCCTCATAGCTGATTTCATCATTATTGACATAGAGAAGATAAAGATGTTCCACTTCTTCTTGGTCGACCATTTTTAGCCACTGGTAGAGCTCTAATCGATGTACAAAAAGGCTAACTGATTCTGAGGCTTAGTGAGGAACAAGTCACATTTGATGTTTTCAAGGCAATCAAATATCCAATCGAGTCAGATAGATGCTTCAAAGTTGATGTGGTTGATAGTACAGTTCACAAAAATTTTCAATTCAATAATCCATCAGATCCTTTGGAGGCTTGTATTGTGCATTCTCAATCTACTCAACCTAATTCTATTGAGGTTGAGATGTGTGCAAGGTATCTTGAAGCTAACCCTCCATATATGCACCGACCACGCTTTGAGGAGTTGGGCACGGATTCTACAAAACATCTACCTTCTGTTCAAGAGCCTCTAAAAATAGAGCTCAAACAGTTGCCATCTCATATCCACTACACCTACTTGGGAAAATCCTCTACTTTACCTGTGATAATCACTAACTCTATTAGTAAGTTTGAAGAGAAAAAATTACTCTGAGTGCTTCAAGAACACAAGACAGCTATTGGGTGGTCTATTGCAAATATCAAGGACATCAGTCATACTCTGTACATGCATAAAATCCTCATAAAAGATGATTTTAAACCAAGTATTGACAGTCAGAGGAGGCTGAATCCTAATATGAAAGAAGTGGTCAAAGTAGAGGCCATGAAGCTCATGGATGCCGAGATTATCTATCTAATCTCAGATAGTTCTTGGGTCAGTCTAGTTCAAGTAGTGCCAAAGAAGAGAGGTATCACTGTGGTTCAGAACGAAAAGAATGAGTTGATCTCAACCAGAACAATCATAGGATGGAGAGTTTGCATTGACTACCACAAACTCAACACTGCTACTATGAATGATAACTTTTTCCTTCTGTTTATTGATCAGATGTTGGAAAGACTGGCTAAATATTCTCATTACTGCTTTTTAGATGGATACTCCAGTAATAATCAAATTCCAATAGCAACTGAGGATCAAGAAAAGACCACATTCACGTGTCCCTATGGTACCTTTGCATACCGTAGGATGCCTTTTGGTCTATGCAATGCTCCTGTCACTTTTCAGCGTTGCATGATGGCCATCTTCTCTAATATGGTGGAGAAATTTATTGAAATATTCATGGATGATTTCTTGGTGTTTGGCTCATCCTTTGATGAGTGCTTGGAGCACCTACACCGGTTTTGCACCGGTGTGAAGATACAACTTAGCTCTTAATTGGAAAAAATGTCACTTCATGGTTCAAGAGGGCATCGTGTTGGGACATCAAATTTTAGCTTAGGAGATTGAATTGGATAAAGCAAAAATTTGGGTTATAGAGAAATTGCCACCACCAACTTTTGTCAAGGGTATTAGAAGCTTTCTTGGGCATGCCGGGTTCTATCGTCGCTTTATCAAAGACTTCTCTAAGATCACAAAACATTTGTGTACCCTGCTGGTCAAGGATGTGCCCTCTGTCTTCTCTGAAGAGTGTTTATTGGCATTCAACGCTCTAAAAGAGAAGCTCATTTCAGCACATGTGATAATTGCACCTAATTGGAGTCTACCAATTGAATTAATGTGTGATGCAAGGGATTATGCAGTTGGAGTAGTGTTGGAGCAGCGAAAAGATAAATTTTTTCATGTGATACACGATGCCAGCAAAACTTTGAATGATGCACAACTCAACTATGCCACTACTGAGAAGGAGCTTCTAGCTGTAGTCTATGCCTTTGACAAATTTAGATCATATCTTGTTAGATCAAAGGTGATAGTCTACACTAATCACGCAGCTTTGAAATATTTGTTGGCAAAGAAAGATGCAAAACCAAGACTGATTAGATGGGTGTTACTTCTACAAGAGTTTGATATGGAGATAAGAGACAAAAAAGAAAGCAAGAATGTAGTAGCTGATCATCTATCCAGACTTGAACAGAAAGAACATACCGAGAACATGGATATCACTGAGGTGTTCCCAGATGAACAGATTTTTCACTTGAAAAAAGCACCATGGTTTGCTGATATAGTAAATTTCTTAGCCAAGTCCATCATCTCGTATGATTATTCAAGTCATCAAAAGAAGAAATTGTTTTCTGACTTGAAGTACTATTTTTGAGAATATCCCATTCTCTATAGACAGGGTCCAGATCAAATAATTAGGCAGTGTATTCCTGAAGAAGAAGTCCCTCAGATACTTGAGCATTGCCACTCTTCAGCCTACGCTGAACACTTTAGTGCCTCTAAAACAGCTACTAAAGTTTTACAGTGTGGGTTCTATTGGCCTTCTCTTTTCAAAGATGCATACCTTTTTGTAAAGGGATGTGATCGGTGCCAGCTCACGGAAAATATCTCGAAAATGAATGAAATGTCTCTCAACAGTATACTTGAGGTTGAGCTTTTTGATGAGTGGGGTATTGATTTCATGGGGCCATTCCCCTCTTCATTCTCGAATCAATACATTTTGGTTGCTGTCGACTACGTCTCCAAATGGGTTGAAGTAGTCGCTTTGCCTACCAATGATGCGCGGGTTGTGATGGATTTCCTAAAAAAATGCATTTTCACTCGTTAAGGCACACCCCGATCCATTATTAGTGATGGGGGTAAACACTTTTGCAATCGTCATTTTAAGTTTTTATTGTCTAAATATGGTGTTCGGCATCGTATTGCTACTCCCTACCATCCTCAAACCAGTGGGCAAGTAGAAGTCTCCAACTGGTAGTTGAAGCAGATTCTTGAGGTAACGGTGAGTTTATCAAGAAAAGATTGGTCAAAGAAAATAGATGGCGCTTTATAGGCCTACCGGACAGCTTTCAAAACTCATATAGGCATGCCTCCCTATCGGCTAGTTTTTGGGAAAGCGTGCCATTTACAGGTTGAGTTGGAGCACCGAGCATATTGGGCTGTGAAGAAGTTGAACTTTGATTTGAAGGCAGCTAGTGAAAGGAGACTCATTCGCTTAAATGAGATGGATGAGTTTCGGTTGGAAACCTATGAGAATACAAAATTGTATAAGGAACAGACCAAAAAGTGGCACGATATGCATATTCAAAGAAGAAGTTTTGAGGTTGGGTAGCAAGTCTTGTTGTATAATTCTTGCCTCAAGCTTTTTCCGGGCAAGTTGAGGTCTAGATGGTCGGGTCCGTATACAATCACAAAGGTCTATCCATATGGGGCGGTAGAAATCAACCATGAGAGCAAATGGACTTTTAAAGTCAATGGGCAGTGGTTGAAAGTTTATTGGAACGGTGGTTTCTCAAAAGAAAAGTCCACCGTTCATCTTGCACCACCGGAATGATCAACCCGAAAAGTCGAGCTCTAGACTATAAATCGAGCGCTTAATAGGAGGCAACCCATTTTTCTATCCCTTCTTACTTTTTAAATGTATTTTTTTAGTATTGCATGTGGTTAGGGATTTTTCTTTAGGTTTTGATTTTAGGCATACTACTTTTGTTTTGTTTTTGTTTTTTCAATTTTTGCACTTAGTTGAGTTTTAGCATGGTTTCATCATATCCATTTTAGCTCAAATTTAAGATTTCATATGATCATTTAAGCCTAGATACAATTAGTCAAAAGCATGAAGTGAATTTTTAGCACGGTTTGGTTTTTCTACTTCACAATTTTCAGTTTGGCATGTGCTTAAGATTTCACATGTTAAGTTATGCCTAAATGAATCTACTTCTTTTTGCATCTAGTTAGTCACATTTACATTTGCATGCCTTCATCGTTTCCATTTTCGCATGTCTTGAATGTTTTAGCATGTAAAGTCCAGTATACAGTCAAAGCTGTGAAAAAAAAACATATGGTATACTGGACGATCACCCCATCTTGCAAAAACTGGGCAGAATGCCCAGCGTAAAGCCCAGGCGATCGCCCAGGCTTAGTGCTTCTGCCCAGCACTTGAGCAAAAAACGGCCATTTTCTTCATTTCAAAACCAAAATCCTCCTCACGCCTACACAATTGCATTCATCCCCAAACCACACATAAATCTGCATCTATCTTGGTCATACATCACTTCATCTACATTCAAACACGGTTTCAAGGCATTCCATTGCATTCATTTCACCATCAACACAAGAATTTCCTCCAAGGTATGATCTCAACTCCCATTATGCTTTTGAAACATCTTTGAATTTGGATTTTTGTTAATCAATTGAGGGGGTATGGGCTTAGGTAGTTGTTGGGTTATTGGATGTTGAGGTGTAAAAGTTTTGGCTTAATTCAAGCCCAAACTCATTCAAAATCCACCTCCACGGATAATGCCTTGCATGTGTTCGATGAATTGACTAAGTGAAGATTAATGTTAAATTAAGGCTACCTTGAATTGAACATTGTTTAGAATCATTTTAGGCTTGTTTTTTATACATCATTACATAGGATTTTCTTTAGGAAATTTTCCACACCAGTTCATCCCAAAGTAGGCAGTCATGGCCTGCATTACGACCTGACTTTCGTCCCCCTCCTGTCCAACTCATATGACCTCCATTCCACTTAAATTTTGAATATGATGAAGACCAATCTATGTAGAACCATATGTCCGGAGATGGCTTGGAAAAATTTCAATATTTCCTCAACTTTTTCGGTGGTGAAAAGTAGTGATCGGACTAAGTTTAAAATAAGAAAATTCTCTATTTTCCTATTCTTTTGGTGTGTTTTATATATTCTTTCATTTAATATGGTGCTTAATTATATAATTTTTTATTTTCTTAGGTACCATGGCATCAAAACAAAAAGACCCACCAACAAAAAAGGGGAAAGAGAAAGTCGGCTAATCATCTAGCTGACGCCGACAGGTGGACGCAAATGTTGATTATAAAGGTATCCCAAGATTTCAGGGTCTCGAAGAAGAGACTATTTACAATAAGTGGTTAATGAAGAAAATTTATAGGCTGAAAGGGAGGTAATTTTGACAGACTTCCCCTACTCCGAAATGGCGAATCTCATCAATTCTTGTGGTTGGCAAAGGGTTGCAGGTAAACCTCATTTGGCCTACCCACTCTTGGTCAAAGAATTTTTTGCCAACTTCAGTCACGCCTTTAAGGAACTTGAGGTAGACCATCAGTACACAACTTGGGTCCGTGGAAAGTGGATTAAGTTCAGCCCAGCCGTGATTGAAAATTATTATGGGCTAACTACCAACGATATTGAGCACGTCTTGGCCGATCTTGACATGACACAAGTGACTCAGTTTCTTTATGGACGAGCAAACGCTTGGCCTATTGTTGGACCCAAATTCCTACACAACCAGCTGACAGAGAGCCTACGTATCTTCTATATTTTTGTGTGTCACAACATCGATCCTACCTCCCACCGCACGGACTTCAATGAATCTCGGGCCCAGTTCTTATTTCATCTTGTAAGTGGGCACAAAATTGACTTGGAGAATTACATCTTCTGATTCATTGTTGATCTTGCATCACAATGTACGTCTGACCGATCTCCCATGTTTCCTTGTCTCATTAGTACACTTTGCCTAGCAGAATGAGTGCCATTACTTCCTCATGAGGAGCCCGAGACTCCCGAACCACCTATTAACAAATGGACATTGGGTAATCCTATGGCCAGACGAGGAGCAGACAATCCATCTCGAATACCAGCTGCCAAGACTGATCACATCTTGCGTCAAATTTTTACCCAGTTATCCGAGCAGGGTCGAGTTTTAAATTCCATTCAGTGTACACAGCTGGCCATGCAACACACTATTGACCATATGCGTATTGAACTGGACTTATTGACGGAGTCCAACATTGCGCTCAGATGGGAGCAACGGACTATCAATTACTCATATGACAATATCAACCGTCCAATGCTCTATTTTGCGCGGCGCATGGACGACATTTATACTGTCATCTCTCAGCCCTCCGTCCCGAGCGCTCCTCACCACGAATCTACTTCTGATGGACCATCCGATCAGCCACGACCCTCTTCTCCACATTTACCCCTAGAAAGTACCCGATCTTTCCTCTTTTAATTTTGTTATAATTTGCTTACATTGGAGACAATGTAATATTTTCATTTGGAGGTGGGTTAAGTATCTGGATACTTAATGGTTGCTTTTGAATTCACTTATCACTCGGATCTGTATAACTGAATTAATTTTTTTAAAAAAATTAGTTTATTTGTCTAGTTGTTGTTGAACATATTACTGCCAATGATGATATTTGTTTGAAAATCGAGTACATTTTTAGTAGAATATTAGACAACGCTTGAACTCGTGCTTTTATCTGAATACTTATCTATGTTAGACCTGATTAATAAAGCACATAGCCACTATTAACTTATCATTTATTGGGAACATGACTTGAGTATATGAGTTGATATTGTTGACATAGTATCATTATGAAAAATTCTGTTCTTAAATCTTTAAGCTAGTAACCAAACTGTTTGAGAACAGTTTGGGGGTGTTAAAGTTACTACTTATGTTTTGAGAATTTTGATAGTTTGGGTTTTCTGGGTCTCATCTTTGGTTGAATAGATTATAGTCAAGGAACTTAAACCGTGCACTACTCATCGCTGATAAAATAAAATAAAATATCTGACTCGAACAATTAAGCCTGTTAGGGTATCTTAAAACCTGGTGTCCTATGGTCATCTGACTTAGAAGTCATCGGCCCAAAGCTCGATAAAGATTGTTGGGTTAGACCCTTAAAGACTGAAGATGAGAATTTAGAAATCACTCATCATCCTAGTTCTAAGAATACAAGTTTCAATTCTTACCACTTTATTTGGAAAAATAAAACAACATTGTGTTAATCAATAGGAAACAAATTCGTTTAGAACACCTTGGGATTGGAGAGAAAAGCTTTACAAGTGTGATAATTTACTAGAGGTGTAAGGAATAAATGACTACAAAGGGTTCGGGAATGTAAAAATATCAATAACACAATATTGGTCATGGTCTAACACAAGTGTAAGCTCAATTTTTGGCTAATCACACACTCACTAAAGGTCGAGCATCGGATAAGTGAAAATTGTTTGTTCTGTTGTTTAATATCTTTCTAAAAGTGTCGCTTTATTTTCGAACCTGAGGCATATGGTAAGGAATTTAACATAAACTCAATACATGTTAATTCGTTTAGCTTAGTTCAAATTTATAGTTTATTTTTATTTTTGTTCGAGGACGAACAAAGGTTTAGTTTGGGGGTGTTTGATAAGTACGTTTTGTACATTTATTCGGGCCTTTAATCTAAGCTTTTAACTTGTCATATTGTTGATTTTCTACTTAATTTAGTTTTTTATTTCATATATTTCAGTTTTGGACCCGTCGGTAAGAAATTGGAGAAGAATTGATGAAAAAACGATAAATTGGAAGATGTCTCGGAAGTATGGGGACTTAATTGCATTCAATTGAAAGTTAACTGACCAAATTGGAGGATGTGAAAAGGTTGAGGACTGAAATAACCAAAACCCAAAGCTTGAGGACCAAATGGCGAGGTCTTAAAAGAAACAAGCTGGGCGATCGCCTAGATTATTGCTGGGCGAGCGCCCAGCAACTTACATCAGAAGCAGAGAGTGAAATAGCTAGCATGGGCGATCGCCCGGGAAATCACTGGGCGATTGCCCAGTGTTAATTTCTACTGCGAGATTTTTTTCCTTTTTAGACTTATACTTCAGTTAGGTAACTTTTAGTCCACGACTTTTAGAGCCTTTTAGTATATTTTGGGGCACCATTAGGGTAGTATATATATGAGTTATTAACTCATAAATGGTTGTTGAGTTTTTGAGAGAAAAACACAATACAAGAGATCAAGATTTGCTCTTTTGAAGAACTGAACGAAGATCAAGAACAAGACATCATCCTTTTCGAGTTTTCTTCGTCTCCAGTTGATGAATATGTGGTTCATATGCTTGTGCTAAATGCTCATCTTTAGGAGCAATATTGTCATTTTGTACAACAATTTTATACACTTTGCCATTGTCATTTTGTTAAACTTTTTATTCATCATCAATCTTAGTAATCACAAAATGACATTTATGTGTGTTTATCTAATTGAAATACCAATCCTGGTCAATTGTTTCTTCGTCTCCGGTTGATGAATATGTGGTTCATATGCTTCTGTTAAATGCTCATCTTTAGAAGCAATATTGTCATTTTGTAGAACAATTTTATACACTTTGCAATTGTCATTTTGTCAAACTTTTTATTCACCATCAATCTCAGTAATGACAACATGACATTTATGTGTGTTTATCTAATTGAAATACCAATCCTGGTCAATTGTTTCTCTAGAAAAAAATTCTTCTCAACCAGAGAATTCTTCTCGAGAAGAAATTTCTTCCACATCTGGTGCATCATCTAACTCACTGGGGTTTAATGGCTCTAGCACTGTCCCATCCTCCAAATCAGTTATCATAACACCTTTTCTCTGTTGCAGTGTTGGTTCGGATCATGCAACTCAACGGGTATGGAGTTATCCCATAGCAAATAATGAGGCACATCTAATGGTATAAGATACACTTCAACTGTCTTGGTAGTTACAATTAAGGATGTCAATTTGATCCGCCGCCCTAGATCCACCCCGATTTTTCGAGGACAGGTCCGGGATACCCCCAACCCCTTCAAATTATTATTATTATTATTATTTGTTCAAAAATCATAAAATACAATTACAAATCATAATTTTTTTCTAATAATGGACTAAGTGGGATTCAAATCCTAGTTGGAAGTGTCAAATTATAAAGCATAACCACTACAACACAATCACAATCTTGCATTTATCATACTCTTTCCTATTCCAATTCTTCCACCCGAATTTATTTAATTGTTTAGTTCTGTTTACAAAAATAAATAAATCGGGACAAATGGCGAGTCAATGGGGCATCCATCCCGCCTCGTGAATTGGCGGGTTGCGAGACGGGGTCGACCCACCTTAGACCCAACCCTGCCCTCGCCCTATTACCATCCCTAAGTCCTATGTCTTGAAGCATCTCCACCACATGCTGGCTTGTGGCCAGTCTCATTAACCCATATGTCAAATTTAGCCTACTCGTTCTATATGCATATCCCTTTGGAAAAGGAATTTTCATCACATTCATCACACGATCAACAATATCATAGAAAAGTAACTCACATAGCAATCATCGATTTAGTCAACCCTCCCACATTCATATAAAATATTGTTTTCCCTAGTCACAAATCTCCCATCGTGGAATAATTTAATCGTGAAGCACTCTAGGTTGTTTTCTCCTGCAAATGGAGCTATTAATGCTTTTTAAATATAAATTATATACCAAGTGCGGACCAATTAGAGCAATAAGGGCAAACATGAAAAAAAATTGACACGTATACAGAAAACATAACACCCCCTGCAGTTCATGCAAGTGGGGACCAATTTACATACAAGACAACGATTCCGACAACAAGACCCACAATCACTAAAACCAAAAACACTGTGTTATATTTAGTCAACAACAACAATATAATGCTACAATAAGAAAGAACAAACACAGAATTTGAAAAAGCCCTATAACAAAAACAAAAAAAAAAATCTTACCATACTCGGGTGGAGGGTAGTGTGCACGCAACAATTTTTCAGTATTTTTGAGTTAAAGAAAAAAAAAATCTTACCATATTTCAGGCAACCAATGCAAGAGAGAGATGGTAAATCACAATGCAAGTATTTTTGAGTTGATTTCCCCAAATACTCCAAAAAAGGGGATAAATTACATAGCATAATGCAAAGTGAAGAATGTGATTGCTAACTTTGATTTTCTCCTTAAATCACTCGAACTAAACTGATTTGGAAATATTTTATTTGGAACTGATTTAGGGTTCAAGGATTTGGGGTAAGGTTTGGTCCTAAATTCCCACTATTATGTTTTTAGATTGGGATTTTAGATCGAAAGCCTTTTATGGATAGTTTTGCCCATTAGAAGTCTATCATGTGGGGCTCGCGTGTTCACTTAACGTCGAATTTTACGCTTTCCCTCCAAAAAGGACCTCTTGCGCGTGTCTTTAAAAGGTTTGGGACTTCGAGTTCTAGAAATTAAAGGTTCGAGACCCCATTGTCACAAGGTTCAAAAGTTCGAGACCTCCAATACAATTTATCTAAATTTTAATTAAAATTAAGGGTAATTAGCACGTTTTGTCCATATCCTTCAGGTTTATTGTGCAAATCGTCCCTATCGTTTGAACTTTGGCATTTTGGTTTTTAAATCACAAATTATTTGCGCAAATCGTCCATACCTTTCAAATAATTCAATTTTTTTCTGTTAAATGAGTGCGTACACTACACCTTCTCAATTTTTAAAGGCAATTTTGTCAAATAATAAATTCTACTGTTCCCCACCACTACCACCAAAGTCTGATGCTCCACCACCAGCTGAGAGGGAGAAGAGAGAAGAGGAAAAGACGGCGAAGGAGAAAAAAGAAGCGGAGGCCACGGAAGAGAAGGAAGAAGAGAAAAAACCCACTTCGGAAGAGTCGAAAAAGGAAGAAAAACCACCAGAGACATCAAAACTAGGTACGGCGGCTCCACAACCTCCTCCTTCGTCAGTGGAAGTAGAAAATCCACCATTGGCTCAGCAGAAACAAACCAAAAAACCAGAAAAGTCCATTGTTGCAAAAAATCTGAAGAATATTGATATTGAATCGAAACTGTTCCAGAAATCTCGAATTCTGATTGTCGAATGGCTTTTGATTTGGTGGATCAAATACCATTTCTATATGTTCGTGTAGCCAAAGAGAAAATCTCAAATCGCCGGGAAATGAAGTCATGCTGTTGGTGTGGGTAGGAACACAGGCATTGGAGCTGGTGGCAGTGGTGGAGTCTTGCCTCTATTTGGAAGTGTGGTTTCTTGGTGGTAGTGGTGGAAAACAGTAGAATTTATGATTTGACAAAATTGTCCTTCAAAAATTGAGAGAGTGTACTGTACACGCTGATTTAACAGAAAAAATTGACAGATTTGGACGGTAGGGACGATTTGCGCAAAGAATGAGTGATTTAAGGACCCCAAATGTCAAAGTTTAAACTATAGGGACGATTTGCACAATAGACCTAAAGGATAGGGACAAAACATGCTAATTACCCTAAAATTAAACAAGTCTTTATTTCAATTCTTAGGCTACCCATATGAAAAACATAAACACTAATTGACAAGATTGGATTAGTTGGGACTGGGCGACAATATCTTATACTTTATCATGCACACATGGAAATTAAGCTTATTGACTATATTAGGGACATGGATTATTTGGTAGCAAATTTTACTTTTTTATATTTTATGTGTGATTATGAAATCCCTAATGCATTTAGGGACAGGGATTAGTTGGAATGAAATTGTTGAACACTTTTTTTTTATATTTATTCAGTGATTCTGAAATCCACAAAGCAGTCAGTGACAATTATTACTAATAGACATTGCAACTTGTATTTCAATATTCTTATTTGGCACAATATATTATCAAAAAACATCACTTTCTTCTCGAGTCAGCAATTCAGAGCTTAATGTACATTTTTGAACTATCCATCAAAATATCATTCAAATTCCAGGTAATAATTGAACACTAATTCATTCTTTTTATATTTAATTATTGTGATTATCAAGTCCACGATACATTTACAGATAAGGATTAGTTGGAAGCAGATTATTCTACTTTAAAATTCTTTCTTTTATATGAATTTGCCAATACTTTAGTAAGTCGAAAGTAGAACAACTCCTACAAGGACCAAGACTAAACTATTTATTAATCAAAATCAATGTAATACTTGTAAACTAATTGAGATTAGCTTTGATTACAAAGAAAAAGCGCAATTATGTTAAAAAAAACTCACCATTATGAGGTCCAAAGTTGTCTTCTTCAAACATTTTATACAACTTTCTTCTTTAATGACCGTTCATTCGATCATGCTTTGACGAGGCTTGTGCAAAAAAAAGGAAATAATATTTTGTTATTTTTTCCCCCTCACATTTTGGAATTGAAATGAAGGAAACGTTAAGGTGCTAAGCGTCTAAAATGTGAGGAAATTAATAATGAAATTGACAGAATTACGTAAAAATGACTAAATAAATTAATGGAATTAAAGGTTGTGATTGAAAAGTCATTTTTTAAAGGTTGAGGACTAATTGCATTAATTTATCAAAAGGAGAACGAAATAAGGTATAACACTAGGCCACAGGAACCTTCCTTGCATTAGTCTAAAATCAGCGTCCCAGTCGCTAAATATGCCCCTGCGGCCAAAACTTAATCCTGTCTCGTTGGATGGCGGATCCCAAATCTGATTATACGGAGATTATTGTTATTCGTCACGGTGAAACTGAATGGAATGCTGATGATAGAATTCAGGGACAGCTAGATGTGGACTTAAATGACGTTGGGATGCAGCAAGCGGCTGCAGTGGCTGCCCGGCTATCAAAGGAACCTAAAATCTCTGCAGTATACTCATCTGACTTGAAACGAGCATTTGTCACAGCAGAGATCATAGCACAATGCTGTGGGTTACTTGTGCCTGTTAAAGATCCAGATTTTCGTGGAAGGCATATGGGTGATCTACACGGTATTGTGTTCAATGAAGCAGCCAAACTAAAACCTGAAGCTCACAAAGCATTTGTATCTCTAAAGAGGGATGAAGAAATCCCAGGTGGTGGAGAAAGTCTTAATCAATTCTACGATCGCTGTACATCAGCGTTACAAAGAATCGCAAAGAAACACAGAGGCGAACGAGTAGTTTTAGTCACTCATGGTGCTACAATTGAACAACTTCATAGACGGGGTTCCTCAAATGGGACGTCTTCTGGGACGGTTCTAAACACTTCTGTCAATGCTTTTCACTTGTCTGAAGAAGATGAATGGAGCATTATATCATGGGGCGATGTGAGTCATCTTGATGGCGTAGACAATGGACAAGTACCTTCGTGCTGAGTTGTCAGAGCACAAAAGTGGATGCTAAACTAATACTACATCAATGAATACCTTCTTCCTCAAATACTTCACCACCAGTATGAAGAAGGCTGAATTTACATTTCTACTGCTTTACTATTTGCTTTAATTTTATTTTATTATCAATAGCACTTTTTTTTTTATGGATTGATATTGAATAATAAAATGAATATTTTTCAATTTATTGTCAATCGTTTTCGATATTCATCTTAAATCAACGAGTTGTGGTTTGTACATTTTTGTTACGGTTGATGATCAATTACAGTTCAACGACCGTAATCTAATGACTTCAGCCAACAATTTCTTACTCAAGACAATGGATAAATCCACTCAACTTCATATATTCAAAAATTCAGTGAAAACATTCCAGTAATAACAATTTTGGGTGATAAAATAAAATAAGAATTAAGATAAGAGGAGAGAAGAATTGGAGGAAATAAGATTCAGCTCTGTTGTTGAATTCATTACACACAGAAAATATGCCAAGATACCTCATTCTCTCTCCTTGTGAAAGCTTTTAAATGCAGTTGGAGAAAACACATTTCTAATTACAAACCGTGTCTTGCAAAATGTAAAATAAAAACATAAGTAATAATACTAATATATATCAAAACGACGCTGCATTGATTTGGCTTCAAACGACGCCGTGTGATGACGATAATATCAAATTTCTGTTGGCTCTCCCGCTTCTTTTCTTCTTCCCTATCCTTTGTAATCTGAACTTCTGCAGTTTCTCTTGATAGTACTCCTGCTCAAATTGACCTTGTCCCCAAGGTCTGATATCTGGATAAGCCCTCTGTAGTGCTTCAGCATCTTCCTAAGTAGCATCTTCCACACTACTATCATTCCACTGCACTAGTAACTGACTACCTGAATTGTTGTTCCCACGAGTGAGCCTGGTTTGCAAAATTTTGACGGGTTTTGGTCTGGAATCTTCGTCTTCACCTTCTGTAGGAAGTTGTTCCACTATTACAGCATCAGTCCCTACCTCCTCTTCAACAGCGAGACATGAAACATAGGGTGTAATTTTGAGCTATCTGGTAAGGCCAATCTGTATACTACTGCCCCCACCTTCTTGAGTACCTGATAGGGTCCAAAATACTTAGGACTGAGCTTTTGATTGTTCCTTCTAACCATAGTCTGTTGCTGGTATGGCTGTAATTTCAAAAACACCCAATCACCTATTTCAAATGTCCTATCAATCCTCTTCTTGTCAGCATATGTTTTCATTCTTGCCCTTGCTTGTGCCAAATTTTCTCTTAATTGTTGATCTATCTTCTGTCTTTCCTATAATAATCCATCAACTGAGGCAACATTTGTTTGCTGGTAAAGTCCCAAAGCTAGTTGAGGTGGGAAAATTCCATAAAGGGCTTCAAAGGGGGTCATGTGAATTGCTGAATGGTAGGTGATGTTATACCACCATTCAGCTAGAGTTAGCCATCTGATCCACTGCTTCGGATTCTGGTAAGTCATACACCTGAGGTATATCTCCAGATACTGGTTAAGCCTCTCTGTTTGTCCATCAGATTGTGGATGATATGCAGTGCTCATGTGAAGTTGACTGCCCAACAAATTAAATAATCCCTGCCAGAATCTGCTGGTGAAAACTTTGTCTCTCTCTGATACAATACTCTGTGGTATGCCATGTAATTTGAACACATTCTCCATGAATGATTGTACCACTTGCATAGCAGTGAAAAGATGTGACAAAGCCACAAAATGTCCATACTTGATAAATCTATCTACTCTCACAAATATTACATCCTTTCTTCCTGATTTTGGTAATCCCTCAATGAAATCCATTGAGATATGGCTCCAACAATGAAGAGGTTCAAGTAGAGGCTGCAGCAGCCCTAGGTATTGGTTATGATCTCCTTTGCGTCTCTGACAAACTTCACATTGCAGCACCCTTTCTTTGATTTCTCGTGACATCCCTGGCCATATAAAGTGTTGCTTGGCCATGTACATGCTAACTTGCACCCGAGAGTGCCCTCCCTCCTGTGATGAGTGTATGCTTTTAATAATTTTCTGTCTTATTCCTCCCTCACTGCCAATATATAATTTTCCTTTATGCCTCAAAAGTCCATTCTTATATTGGTATTCATATTTCGTTGACCCACTAATGGTGCTAGCTTGGATCTCCTTTTGTGCCTCTTCATCCCCTTCATAACTAGCCATAATTTCAGTGACCCAAACAGGTGTAAAGGTAGAAATGGCATTGCACTCTTCTCTCCTGGATAATGCATCAACAACAACATTTTCTACTCCTTTCTTGTACTGAATTTCATAGTCTAATCCAACAACTTAGTCAGCCACTTCTGCTGCAGAGATGTAGTTATCCTTTGCTCCAACAAGTACTTCAAGGATTGGTGGTCAGTCTTAACTATGAACTTATGCCCTTCTAAGTAATGTCTCCATTTGCTTATTGCCATAACTAATGCTAGGAGTTCCTTTTCATAAATAGACATCCCCAAGCTTCGAGGTCCCATGGCTTTGCTTAAATAAGCCAATGGTCTTTTCCATTGCATTAATACTGCTCTCATTCCTCCATAACATGCATTTGTTTCAATTATAAATGGTTGATCAAAATTAGGTAGTGCCAATACTGGGGTGGTGCTCATAGCCACCTTGAGATTCTGAAAAGCAGTCTCAGTGGCCTCATTTGAAGTGAATCCATCCTTCTTTAATAGATCAGTAAGAGGCCTAACTATAGTGCCATATCCCTTTACAAATTTCTTGTAATATCCTGTCAACCCAAGGAACCCCCTGAGTTGCTTCAAATTCTGTGGAATGGGCCAAGTTTGCATTGCTTCAATCTTTCTATGATCAGCTGATACTCCTTCTTTACTTATGACATGTCCCAGATAATCAACAGAAGTTTGTCCAAAAGAGCATTTGTTCCTTTTGGCAAAGAGTGTATGCTTTCTCAAAATGCCCATCACTGATCTTAGATGTTTACAATGGCTGTCCAAGTCAGTACTATACACTAGGATGTCATCAAAGAATACCAGTACATACCTCCTGAGTTGGTCTTGGAAAATCTCATTCATTAAGCTTTGAAAAGTTACAGGGGCATTGATTAACCCAAATGGCATAACTCTGAATTCATACAATCCTTGATGTGTCTTGAAAGCAGTTTTATGGACATCTTCAGGTCTGACCCTTATCTGGTGGTAACCAGCTTTCAAATCCAGCTTTGAAAAATATTTTGCCCCTTGAAGTTCATCTAACAATTCATCAATCAAGGGCATAGGATATTTGTCTTAAATTGTGAGATTGTTTAACTGTATGTAATCCACACAAAACCTCCAAGTCCCATCCTTCTTTTTAACCAACAGCACAGGTGATGCAAAAGGACTATTACTGCTTTATATAATTCCAGACTCCATCATCTCTACCTCTGTCTTCTGTATGAAGGGGCATCTATACGGTCTTATTATAAAGGGCTGTGCACCTTCCTTCAAGTTTATTTGGTGGTCATGTGATCTAACTGGTGGTAGTCCTGTAGGCTCTTGAAAAATATCAATATATTCTTCCAAGATAGGATTGATTATCCCTGGAAATTCCTCATTGTTCTCCACATCCAAAGTACACAGTTGTCCCACCACATCATAGCCTTGAGTATTTAGTATCTTCATCATTTGTTCTTCATCAATCAGTTCCATTCCATCCTTAGGTTCTTCACTGGTTAATTCAATGGTTCTTCCCTTCATTTTAAAGGATATACATCCTTTCATAAAATCAAAGGTGGTTGGACCAAATTGACTGAGCCAGTCTACTCCAAGAACTATATCACTACCCCACAACTTCAGTGATTTCAACTGAAACTGAAATTCCAAACTCTGCATTCTCCACACCAATGGCTGATATATTGATCTACTGGTTAATTTCTGTCCATATGCAACAGTTACTGTCATGTCCATGCTATCATCAGTCTATAGATTTAAAACTCTGACTAATTTCTCATCTATGAAATTGTGGGTGCTGCCACTGTCTATAAGAATAGACGCCTTGTTTCCCTTTGGTTTACTAGGTATCATAATAGTTTTATGCCTCATAGCGCCAAGTAATGCATTGATAGAAATTTGCATTACCTCTTCTCTCTCTTCTACTTGTTCTCCACTATCCTCCATTCCCCTTCTTGCTCCTCTTCATTAATCAACATAAAATTAGGTATTCTATATTTGCAAATATGGCCTGGAGTGTACTTCTCATCACACTTGTAGCACAAGCCTAGGCTTCTTTTTATCTTGAAATCAGAGGGTGATATGGTTTTGAATTGCATTGGTGTCTTTCAAATTTTGGGGTGGGCTCAGAGGTTAGGCTTGTATCAATAGTTTTAGAAGTTGGGTTACTCTATTTAGTGTTAGGGTTGGGGTAGTATTGAGGGCTGATATGGTGTTCTCTTGTAAGGCTGCAAATTCAAAGGCTAGGGCAAGTGAGGTAGGCTTCATCATCTTAACCATAGACTTGATCTCATTCTTGAGACCACCGGTGAAGATAGAAATATAGTAAGATTCAGGTAAATCAGGTAGGAACATCATCACTCGGGCTTTTAATTCCTCAAATCTCTCCTGGTATTCAGTAACACTTCCAAACTACCTTATCTTACTGAATGTTTCAACTACTTCTTCCCCTGTAGTATCAGAAAATCTCCTACATATCTCCTCAGCAAACAAATTCCAATCAGCATCAGGATGGGAAGCAGCAAATCCGTAGAACCATATTTCTGCAATACCCATTTTCAGCTCCTCGGCCATTTGATGTAACTGGAAGTATTTCATTGCCTTCCTCACCCATTCTCTAGGACTTTCACCATTAAAGTAAGAGAAATTGATTTTGGGCATCTTAGTATGGTTTCTATTATCATCCCTGGCCTGATTAATCAGTGGTGTTCCTACTCTGTTATTGCCAAATTCTCCAGACCTGGTTTGAGGAGTGGAATTCTCTGTTTGTTTATCTTTACTCGCCTTCCTATTTCCACTAATATGTGTCATCATTGCCACCAACGTTTCATACTTCTAATTTATATCAGTCACAATATTCTCAATCTTCTCCTGCCTATTTCCCAACACCTTAAGAGTTAAATCAGATGAATCTACCCTATTGATTACTGTTCTGTAAGCTGCATCCAATTCACCCACTCTCTATCCATCTTCTTCAAGTGTTCCTCCTGGACTTTGCTCCTCATCTCAGACATGACTTCGAATCAAGGGCTCTGATACCAATTGTTACAGTTGATGATCAATTACAGTTCAACAACTGTAATTTAATGACTTCAGCCAACAATTTCTTACTCAAGACAATGGATAAATCCACTCAACTTCATATATTCAAAAATTTAGTGAAAACAATCCAGTTATAAAAATTTTGAGTGATAAAATAAAATGAGAATTAAGATAAGAGGAGAGAAGAAATGGAGGAAATAAGATTCAGCTCTGTTGCTGAATTCGTTACGCACAAAAAATATGCCAAGATACCTCATTCTCTCTCCTCGTGCAAGCTTTTAAATGCAATTGGAGAAAACGCATTTCTAATAATAAAACGTGTCTTGCAAAATGTAAAATAAAAACATAAGTAATAATACTAATATATATCAAAACATTGCTGCATTGGTTTGGCTTCAAACGACGCCGTGTGATGACGATTATATCAAATTTTTGTTGGCTCTCCCGCTTCTTTCCTTCTTCCCTATCCATTGTAATCTAAACTTCTACAGTTTCTATTGACAATTTTGTCCTTAATCAATTATCCGTTTCAATATTCTTATTTGGCACAATATATTATCAAAAAACATCACTTTCTTCTCGAGTAAGCAATTCAAAGCCTAATGTACATTTTTCAACTATCCATCAAAATATCATTCAAATTCTAGTTAATAATTGAACACATTCATTCTTTTTATATTTAATTATTGTGATTATCAAGTCCACGATACATTTACAGATAAGGATTAGTTGGTAGCAGATTATTCTACTTTAAAATTCTTTCTTTTATATGAATTCGCCAATATAATATAACGACTTGTCAATACTGTAGTAAGTCGAAAGTAGATCAACTCCTACAAGGACCAACTCCTATATAGCCCCCAGGGGCATAGGCGAGTTGGTAAGGCCTAAGGTGACGTGGGGAGAAATCCTCCGACAATGCAGGTTCGATTCCCGTGTGGGACAGATTTTTATTGAAATATTGTGGGGGTATGTCCTGTGGGTTGGCCTGTTGGCTCTTTCCCTCAGGTCCCTGCCACTCGTGAGAACATCCCTCGATTTACAATCCGCCTAATCAAAAGGCCTCTGACACAGGTGGGGGGGCTTCGTTTTCGGGACTTTCCTCTTAAACAAAGACTAAACTATATATTCATCAAAATCAATGTAATACTTGTAAACTAATTGAGATTAGCTTTGATTACAAAGAAAAAGCACAATTATGTTAAAAAAACTCACCATTATGAGGTGCGAAGTCGTCTTCTTCAAATATTATATACAACTTTCTTCTTTAATGACAGTTCATTCGATCATGCTTTGACGAGATTTGTGCAAAAAAAAGAAATAGTATTTTGTTATTTTTTGCCCCTCACATTTTGGAATTGAAATGAAGGAAATGTTAAGGTGCTAAGAGTCTAAATGTGAGGAAATTAACAATAAAATTGACAGAATTACGTAAAATTGACGAAATAAACAAATGGAACCAAAGGTTGTGATTGAAAAGTCATTTTTTAAAGGTTGAGGACTAATTGCATAAATTTATCAAAAGGAGAACAAAATATAAAGTTATAACACTGGGCTACAGGAACCTTCCTTAGTTCCTAACATTAGTCTATAAAATCAGCGTCCCAGCTGCTAAATATGCCCCTGCGGCCAAACCTTAATCCTGTCTCGTTGGATGGCGGAGCTCAAATCTGATTATACGGAGATTATTGTTATTCGTCACGGTGAAACTGACTGGAATGCTGATGGTAGAATTCAGGGACATCTAGATGTGGACTTAAATGATGTTGGGATGCAGCAAGCGGCTGCAGTGGCTGCCCGGCTATCAAAGGAAACTAAAATCTCTGCCGTATACTCATCTGACTTGAAACGAGCATTTGTCACAGCAGAGATCATAGCACAATGCTGTGGGATGCTTGTGCCTGTTAAAGATCCAGATTTGCGTGAAAGGCATATGGGCGATCTTCATGGTATTGTGTTCAATGAAGCAGACAAAATCAAACCTGAAGCTCACAAAGCATTTGTATCTCTAAAGAGGGATCAAGAAATCCCAGGTGGTGGAGAAAGTCTTAATCAAATCTACGATCGCTGTACATCAGCGTTACAAAGATCGCTGTACATCAGCGTTACAAAGGATCGCAAAGAAACATAGAGGCGAACGAGTAGTTGTAGTCACTCTTGGTGCTACAATTGAACAACTTCATAGACGAGGTTCCTCAAATGGGATGTCTTCTGGGAAGGTTCTAAACACTTCTGTCAATGTTTTTCACTTGTCTGAAGAAGATAAATGAAGCATTATATCATGGGGGGATGTGAGTCATCTTGATGGCGTAGACAATGGACAAGTACCTTCGTGCTGAGTTGTCAGAGAACAAAAGTGGTAGCTAAACTAAAACTGCATCAATGGATACCTTCTTCCTCAAAACATTTCTCCACCAGCATGAAGAAAGCTGCTGCAATTAATTTACATTTTTACTGCTTTACTATTTGCTTTAATTTAATTTTATTATCATTAGCACTTTTTTTTTTATGGATTGATATTGAATAATAAAATGGATATTTTTCTATTTATTATCAATCGTTTTCGATATTCATCTTAATTCAACGTGTTGGGGTTTGTACATTTTGTCCTTGCATGTTGATGATAAATATGATTATACTTTGGTGGATAACAATTGCACTCCTTGGCATGCCTTCCTCAAGTGTTTGCTCGCCTTGTCGGCCTGCTTGCCTCATTGGTCTCATAGGCTCGCATCTGACAGATAGACATCAATAATCCAACTTCCATAAAGTTAACCAGACAGGCAACCCATAGAATAACTAGTACTATCGGCAATTGGGAAGATGAAACACCAGCAATTAAGAAGACGAACCATCCCTCATTAATTCCTAATAATGAGGGATATGAAAATGCACCTGTCATCAATGACCATTGAAGACCATAACTGCGGGTCATCCCTATAAATAGAGACCAACCTTCCAGGTAAAAATGAAACATATATACTCAATATTGTTATTCTGCATATTTGAGTTAATCATATACTGATTATCACGCTGGAGTAAAAACAAGAGAAAAAGCCCTATCACCTTTTGCAAGTCTCCACCACTGCTGTCGCCGTGCTCAGAGAATGAGAAAATATTTAATTATCAATTGGCACTGTCTGTGGAAAACCATACAAGAAAACATGGCTCGAACTAGCCCCTGTCGAGGATGTAGACATCGAGTCTAACGCCGTCACTAATCATCCATGACAAGAATTTGCTTCTACCGCTCAACTTACGGCACTAACGGCTCTACTCCAAGATCGGAATGTTACGGTTTCTCAGCCACCTCAAGGTCCTAGCCCTCGGCCAATAGCACCTTCACTGCTGAATATTCCACTTTAGGGTCTTAACCCTCCACCTGTAGGGCCCTCACCGCTAGGGGCTCCTCCCCAAGCTCCTAATTTTCCAGCGATGGAAATACCGCCAACGGTTGCTCCACCGTTGGCTCTAGTGTCATTGGCTCCACCTTCTGCACTCCGTATCAATTCATTGGCATCTGGCCCGAATCCACATTGGGGGCAAACACCATGGGTACCCACGCATATACTGGTGAGACACCCATGTTAAGCCTGGAACAACGATTAGAGGACATGATAGGTCATAAAATAGCTGAGGCTATGTCTAAAAAAAGTAGTAGACAGCAATCTATGGTGTTGGAAGAAGATCATTTTTTCCTAGAAGTGATGGCAATCCCCTTGACACGAGATTTTGAACAACCAAAGATGGAGAAGTACGACGGATCCTCAAATGCTGTCGATCACCTTATGCGAGCCTACACTTATGTACATGGCTTTTCCGCCTACACTTAGGCGAGAGGCCAGGGATTGGGTAGCCACCCTTATCTCAAAATCAATTCGTACATTTGATGATTTTTCCAAGAAGTTTGCTGCATATTTTGCTAGTAGCAAACGTGCTAAGAAAAATACTATTGGCCTGAGACAATTAACATAGGATAAGGATGAATTGTTGAAAGATTTTATTTCTCGGTTCAATAGGGCCACTTTGGGAATTAAGGATCTACAGATGTCTGCTGTAGTCACTGCTATGATAAATGGAACCCGCAGTCACCCTTTCAAAATGTCACTCTCTAAAAACACACCTAATACGATGCATGAGTTGCTAAGGAGAAGGAATAAATATGTGGATGGAGAATATACCTTTTTCATTACTAAGGGTATGAAGGATCGAAAAGCGCCCGATTCCAACAAAAGGAAGATCGTGGATGAACCAAGGCCCCGATAAGATAAAGATAAGCAAAAAATGATCCACTAGGCCCTAATCGGCCTAATACTGGAAAGGATGCGTATAGTACACCGTTGTATACCTCCAAGACTAACGTCTTGATGGAAATCCAAAATATGAAAGAGCTTGCCTGGCCCAAAAAGATGTGGATGCCACCACATAGGAAAGATGAGACTAAGTATTGTATATTCCATTGAGATCATGGACATGATACCGAAGATTGCCAGCAGCTAAAGGATGAAATAAAAAGACTTATAAAAAGAGGACATCTATCCAAATTTTTGAAAACAGATAAAGAAAAGGAAAAATAGGCTGAATATCGACAGCAACCACCTCATCGCACTGGAGTTATAAATGTCATAGTGGGTCATAATTCCGCGGGAGGTGACTCTAATTCAGCACGAAAGAACTATGCCCGAGCTAGTAGATCTACTTCGGTAGATAAAAGTGAAAGGTTTAGCCACAATATCACCTTCAGTGATGAGGATTTGAAAGGTGTTACCTACCCACATGATAATGCTCTAGTAATAGTGGCTGACATTGCAGATTTTGATGTGAAGAGAGTATTAGTGGACAATGGTAATACAGCTGATGTTATGTCCTGGGGAGTTTTCCTATGAATGAAAATATCACCTAGCAAGATCAAACATATCACCACTCCACTCCATGGGTTTGGAGGAGCCACCGTTATACCAGAAGGAACAATTGAGTTACTGGTGACTTTGGGTGATGAAGTTCTCCACTAGTCGGGGAGTAGGATGTGTAAGAGGTGACCAGCAGGCATCAAAGAGGTGTTATGTAGATATCATACTTATCAAAAATATGGTAATGATGCTTGATGTTGAACAGCCTAAGGGACGAATCGAACCATTGGAACTCACAGAGAAGGTGGTGATAGCTGAAGGTCAGGTTTTGAAAATTGGAGGCGAGATAGATCCTGAGGAAAAGCATAAACTAGAGACATGTTTATCTGACAATATAGACGTATTTTCTTGGGGACCTCATGACATCGACGGGATCAGCCTTATGATTGCTTAGCATAGCCTTGCGATCCCTCCTGGAATAAAACTAATCAAACAAAAGAAAAGACAATTTGCTCCAGAACGGCAACAAGCCATTTCTATGGAGATAACAAAACTGCTAGAAGCTGGTTTTATTCAGGAAGTACACTACGCTGAATGGTTGGAAAATGTGGTATTAGTAAAGAAATTGAATGGAGAATGGCGGATGGGTGTAGATTACACAGACTTGAATAAATTTTGTCCCAAGGATTCTTATCCTCTTCCAAGGATAGACCATCTAGTGGATGTGACTTCAGAACATGAAAGGCTAAGCTTCCTGGATGCTTTTTCTGGTTACCATCAGATCTCCATGGCTAAAGGTGATTAGAAGAAGACTTCTTTCATCACTGATAGTGGAACTTTTTGTTACACAGCTATACCTTTTGAGCTAAAAAATGCGGGGGCTACTTATCAAATGATGGTGAATCGGGGATTTTATGGACTCATTGGTCGTAATGTTAAGGCCTATGTAGATGACATGGTGGTCAAAAGCCGATTAGAGAAGGATCACATAATGGATCTTAAGGAGGTCTTCAGTGTTGCCCAAAAGCTTAAACTGAAGTTAAATCCTAAAAAATGTGTGTTTGGCACATGCGGCGGAAAATTCTTGGGATTTATGATCACACACCGAGGCATTGAAGTAAATCCTGACAAAATACAAGCTATCCTATATACGAAAAGCCCAACCACCAAGAAAGAAGTTCAACAGTTGACTGGGATGGTGGCAAATCTCAATCGTTTCATGTCGCGGGCTGCAGATAAATGTCATCATTTCTTCAAAGTTGTAGGATGGTCCAATAATTTTGAATGGACAAAAGAATGCGATGAGTCTTTTGAACAGTAAAAGAAAACACTACAGCAACTGCTAGTGTTGGCTCGCCCTAACCCAGTGACAAGTTAAACCTCTACTTGGCAGTATCTTTTCACGCTGTTAGCGCTGTATTGGTAAAAGACCTTTCGAAGGTATAGAAACCTGTTTATTATGTGAGTCAAGTACTGATAGGAGTATAAATACGATACAACATAGTTGAACAACTGGTTCTAGCTTTGATGGTGGCAGCTAGAAAGTTAAGACCGTATTTCCAAGCTCATCAGATACAGGTGATGACTAACCAACCAATTAAACAGATACTACATAGGCCTACGACATCTGGGTGTTTTTTGAAATGGGCTATTGAACTGAGCGAGTTTGATATTGACTTCAAACTGTGCACATCTA
The DNA here is from genome assembly GCA_030279155.1 of Forsythia viridissima. Lineage (NCBI taxonomy): Eukaryota > Viridiplantae > Streptophyta > Magnoliopsida > Lamiales > Oleaceae > Forsythia > Forsythia viridissima. The sequence goes on from CM059042.1 coordinate 33,564,084, forward strand.
TAAAAGCACAAGCCTTAGCAGATTTCATTGCAGAACTCACTCTCCCTGAAGTACTACCCATAGCCGACAAAGCAACCTGGATAAAATATGTGGATAGGTCATCTAATGGTGATGGCTCAGGAGCCGGGGTCATAATCCTCTCTCCGAATGCCGAATAACTTAAATACTCACTTCGCTTTGAATTTCTAGCTACAAATAATGATGCAGAATATGAAGATGTCATCACAGGACTAGGATTGGCCATACAGTTGTGGAATTTGCAGTGATTCGCAATTGGTTGTTGGGAAAATTTTAGGAGAATACAAAGCCAAAGATGTCCACATGGCTGCTTATCTGATAAAAGTAAGAGACTTGCAGCAAAAATTCAAAAAGTTCAAGATTACAAATGTCTAAATAAAGGAGAACGGGCGGGCTGACGCTCTCGCCATGCTAGCATCAGCCAATCAAAAACATCTTCTATCTACATCTAGTGTTCAAGTACTCACTGAGCCTAGCACGGTGTTATTGAATTGAACGATGAACCTTGCTGGATAAACCTAATTTTGGATTATCGCACAAAAGGTTCTCTACCGTCAGACCTAACTGAAGCAAAGCGGTTGAGAGTACGGGCTGCTATGTATTCTGTGAGTGATGGACGTGCCTTCTCAGAATGCCTCCAGCTGGTAGAAACAGCCGAGGTCCTATTTAAAATACACAATGGTCTATGTGGAAATCACTTGGGTGGGGATGCCCTTGCTTTTAAAGCTTTAAGGCAAGGGTACTATTGGCCATCAAAGAAGTAAGAAGCTAAGAAACTGGTTAAGAAATGCGATGTCTGTCAAAGGTTTGGCAACATAATTCATCAGCTAACTGAGCCAGAGTCAGTAATTTACGCAGTATGCCCATTTTATCAATGGGTGATGGACATCCTAGGTCCTTTGCCACTTGCTAAAGGTCAAAGAAAATTTCTGCTTGTAGCTATAGACTATTTCACAAAATAGGTTGAAGATGAGCCACTAGCTATTATAACTACCGCAAAGATACATAGTTTCATATGGAAATACATAATCTGCCATTTCGTAATACCGCAGGTGATAGTCACAGATAACAGAAAGCAATTCGATAACCACATCTTTAAGAATTTTTGTGACAGTTATAAAATCTCACACTGACTCACTTCAGTGGCACACCCTCATAACAATGGCCAAACTGAAGTCACTAACCGTACCATACTTTGAGATTTAAAAAGGAGGTTGGGAAAAGAAAAAAGATCTTGGGTAGATGAATTACCAAATGTACTATAGGCATATCACACCACCCCTAGGGGGCCAGCGGGAGAAACACTGTTCAAATTATCTTTGGGAATGGAAGTAGTGATACCTGTTGAAATTGTAAATCCAACTTTAAGAATGCAAGTTGCATAGACAAATGATGATATCACAAGGGCAGAAATTGATCTACTTGAAGAAGTCAGAGAAAGGGCTAATATCAAGACAATGGCTTACAAATACAAGGCCGCCAAATATTTCAATTGCCGGGTTAAGCCCAGAAGTTTTCAACAACATGATCTAGTGTTAAAGAGCAGTGCACTTGCTGGACATCCACCATCTAAACTGGAGCCTAATATGTAAGGTCGTTTCGAGGTCGTCAAGAAGATAGGAAATGGAGCATACAGTCTCAAAGATATGAATAGTAAACCATTGGGACGACCATGGAATGTAGAGTATTTGAAGAAATATTATCAGTAATTTATCAGAATGTTTTATATTTAGTTGTATTAAATAGTACTCTTCCATTTGATTTTCAAATATAATAAAATTCCAAGGTAGATAAATGATGAGGGTGCTACGAAAGGATCAGCTTAGCTGGAAAGTCCTGGTGTACCTACTGAACTCGACCTACGGCAACCATTTACTATCTGCTATACTCTCCATTAAAGGTTTGTCGAGCAAAACAATTATCCTCATCAACTGCTACCACAATCGAATCAAAGGCGATGAGCATTAGTCAAAATTTCAAGGCGATGAGCTTATGACTAAAACTTTAAGGCGAAAAGCCTATATTTACAAATCAAAGGCGATTAGCCTTAGTCAAGATGTCAAGGCGATGAGCCTATGACTAAAACTTTAAGGCGAAAAGCCAATATCTACAAATCAAAGGCGATGAGCCTTAGTCAATATGTCAATGCGATGAGTCTATGACTAAAACATTATGGCGAAAAGCATATATTTACAAATCAAAGGCGATGAGCGTTAGTCAAAATGTCAAGATGATGAGCTTATGACTAATATATTGATGCGACAAGCCTTCATTAAATAAAAGGGCGGCAATTAAAGAAAAAACTGGGGCAGCCCCATCCCTAGGGCAGGGTGCCCATCCCAATTAAGGGGCGGGCGCACCCACCCCCAATAGGGATTGGCAGCCCCATCCCTATGGCAGGGCTCCCACCCCAACTAAATGGCGGGTACGCCCGTCCCTAATAGGGATGGACATCCCCACCCCTAGGCAGGGGCGCTCACCCCAATTAAGGGGTAGGCCATCTACCGGCGTGGGAAATCCAACACGTGAACCAACATTTTCACATATTTTTCACTTTTCTATGATGTTCGAGAGAGTATACTATCATAAATTATAACTAACCAAGCCAACCAACGATTATAAAGTGAAAAATAATTTATTTTTATTGAAATAAAGATGTATGTTTCACGCCAAACATACAAAACTGAAATTCACAGTATTCAACAATATTCAAAATGAAATAACAATATTCAAAATGAAATAGATTGAATATTATAGTTTTCATGATTAAACGGGACAACCTTCATGAAACTAAAATGAATGAGAAAAAGCAACAAAACATAAACAACTGTTTAATTATCAAAAGAGCCATCAGGTTGAGATCCAACCCCTCCATGGTCAGTCACTCTGGCCTTCTGAGCAGCTAAATCTGTAGCCCGGCGTTTCCTCATATACCTATCAAATTCATCCGGGCTTATCTCTAAATGATCATCAACCAACAACTCCTTAGTTATTTTGATAGCAGCCATCAAGGATTTTGCACCATACGTGTGCAAGATGCTCTTATATTCGGCAGATATCTTGCATCTTGTTATAGCTTCATCATCTGCAGTCTCTAACTTTTTACAAAGCTGGTCAACCTCTTTATGAAGTTGATTAATCTCACTATCTTTTTTCTTGGACATAGTCGTTGCCTTGTCCAACAAAGACTGCACATCCGTTATGGCTTTTTTCTTGTCACGGTCTTTCTCGGTTGCACGTTTCTTGAATTTCTCCAAATCACGTAGCACTTTCTCCTCCATATCAAGCATCTGTACAAAACAAAAAGAAGTTGAAATTAAATAAATGATGAATATAAAATGAGAAAGAAATAAAGCATCATCAAAAAACAAAAACTTACCCTGCTATGGTTGGTATACATGATACGTTGCATGGTTGCCGCATCCTAATTTTTGAAATTCTCAATAAGTTTTCATTAACGCAGCCCAACATGATATTGGCTTCAACCGTCGAATCAACTGGAAGAAATCTAAACTCCTTGTAAGCATGGGCACCACCACATCTGGTAGTACGCGGTACAGAATGAAGGGCAATTGTTGTCTCAGCAATAGCTTTTCCTTTATTGGCCTGCCTTTTCTTTTTGTTTAAAGGAGATAGGGATGAATCTTCACGAGCATCAGTGGAAAATCCAGCAACATCCATCACACCTCCGAAATCAAAATTATCCATATCTGAAAGAGAAAAATAGAGGTTGATACAATAAATATATGCAAAATGAAAAGTCAAAAAAAAGAATAAAGACATAAAAGTAGCCTACCCTTAGGTGATCCAATGTGAACCTGCCACAAGTTCTCATTAGATAGCACCTCGCTCATATGCAACCTCGGATGCATCAAGTGTAAAAGCTTATCTAGACGTGCCTTCAACTCATGATCAATGCTTGCAAAAAGGAGTTCCCCAACAAGTTTTAAAAGGGAATTGTCCTACCTTAGGCCAAACAAAACAAAATGTCTCCTCCAACCGCTATTTGAATTGGGAAAGTGAGGTAATAATAATCATACTTTAAGTTGGATATAAGCATAACAGTTACTCCAGAGCACATGATACATATGAAACACACTTTTAAAAAGCACCAGACATGGTTCAATATCATTTGCAAGGCATAAGTATAAGAAATAAGTTGATATACGCCAAGAGTTAGGAGTCAATTGACCAAGAGTGACATAAAATTCGTTGAAAAAAGAAATGAACAAAGGATAAAGAGGAAACCTTAAACCAGCTATCATGTTGTCACGGTAAACTACCATTTCTCTAGGGTCTGATCATGGAATCCGCTCACTAGGATGGAGAACTCGATATAAGTGGTGGTAATTCATATTTTTTCAACATTTTCACAATGCTTTTAAGAATATAAACACAAGTATCCTTTGGTAGATCTAGCTCTATCAGATTACCACTTGGAGAACGTTCCGTTTGAACATTAAGAGGATGAGATACCGTAGAAGAATTGGCGTCAGAATCTATAAACTCAATAGAGGCAGAAAGTTTAGGTAATGTTTCTACGTCAACAAGAAGTTGGCTAATGCATGAAAGACTCGTCTACCCATCCAAAGTAAGTGGCGGGTGAGGCCACCTGCCCTTAATGAGGGACGGGCTAGACGACCTATCCCCAACTTAGAGCGGGCAAGGCTGGCCGACCGTCCCCACCAGGGGGTTGGACGAAGCCTCCTACCGGCAGGCGACTCTGCGACGACGACATCCCCTCCATTTTTATTTCGAACTGAACAATTTTGGGCTATGGATAAATATCTCTTGTCTAATCCTACCTCAATTTCATCAACGGGTACATTCAAACATCGAGGTCCACCACGTCATAAAGAACTAACAAATGTCCATTCTTCAACCGGCTGGAGATTATCATCTATTCCTATAGATAAGGTATGATAAGAGGGATCTCTAAGACTGCTGTTAGACTTATTAGTTGAAGAGATACTACTAGAAGTGATCACCGTCTTATACATTTAAAAAAGAAAAAAGAAGAAGGACGAAGAATTTAAATAAGAACAAGGGTGAAAAGATTACCTTAGACAATGAAAGAAGAAAAAACTTCTATAATTCAGACAGGAATAAGGAGATCAATCTGAAAAGAATTTTAACCAAGCGAGGAGATATGAGAATACTACAAATAATATCTCCCTCTACCTCTCTTATATAAAGAAAAAAATCCTCCCTAAATGGGGCTGTGATTTAAGCCGATATCAGACATAAATTAGGCCCATAATATCTAGTCTATATTTGGCCAACCACATGGCAAATCATTACTTGATCACGCCTCGTCGAGTGACAAGCCACCATACAATTTTTGTTAAAAAAAGTAATAATAAATAAAAAATTATTTATTTCATATGTTCTTTTTTGACTTTTTGGTTAGGAATAGTTATTTGAAAGACGATATTTCTACGTCTTATTGACAATGGTCGATAAAAAGTAGATAGGCTTATGATGATAAATATGATTATACTTTGGTGGATGACGGTTGCACTCCTTGGCACGCCTTCCTCAAGTGTTCGCTCGCCATTTGGCCTACTCACTTCATTGGTCTTATAGGCTCGCCTCTGACAGGTAGACATCAATAACCCAACTTTCATAAAGTTAACCAGATAGGCGACCCATCATTAACTCCTAATAATGACTAGTACCATTGGAAATTGGGAAGATGAAACACCAGCAATTAAGAAGACAAAAAAATCCATCATTAACTCCTAATAATAAGGGATATGAAAAAGCACATGTCATCATGACCATTGAAGGCCATAACTGTAGGTCATCCCTATAAATAGAGACCAACTCTCCAGGTAAAAATAGAACATACATACTCAATATTGTTATTATACATATTTGAGTTAATCATATACTGATTATCAAACCAGAGTGGAAACTGGAGAAAAAGCTCTACCACCTTTTGTAGGTCTCCACTATTGCTGCCGCCGTGCTCAGATGAGGAGAAAATATTTAATTCTCACATGTTTTCATCTGCATTAGCTCTCCATGAGACAAGATTTCTAAAGTCTGCTTTGGGTAGGGACCAAACATCCTGTTAGTTCTTAAATGCCACAATTTACATTGCATTGCTTGAGATAGTGCTCAGAAAACACTATTTGAATAAACTAAAACTTTCAATTGTTACACTAATAGAGATTTGTAAGATGCTTTGAAGCTTTTAAATGCACTTTAGAATATTATAAATTGTTAATCGAAAAATAAAAATAAAAAATACTAAATATAAATGAACTGTATATATACATGACGTAGATTGAGTACGTTATTGAAAATTGGGAGCAATAGATGATTGACAGTAAAGATGGCAATGAGTTGGATCGGGCGGACCTGGCCCTCTAGAGCAGGACCACACTTGAAACTGGACCGGGCTAGTCCAACCCAATTTTGTATGGGCCAACAATATACAGGCCCAGCCCAGCCCAGCCCAGCCCAGCCCAGCCTAGCCCATCGAGCCAACCAGGCCCTAACCTTATTTTGTTTCTTTTTTTAAAAATAATTTTATGTTTGAAGGATATTTTTTTAATGTCGAAAACCCGATCAAATAAATCATCTTTTATGGTGTCGATTTCTGTCTATTAAACTAGTTCTAAATGGTACGTAGAAAAGTGATTTTCGGGTCCATATCGCAAAAAAAAATTTCTTGATTATATGTTAATTACCTTTTAAAACCTGCCCCATATCCTTCAAAGTTGCCAGCATGTTTACACTGTTGGTATATTCTAAATCTTAGACACCTTGGTCGTTAAAACTTGGAAGACATTTAGGTCAACTAAAATTGAACAATTTTTCAAATCTTGGACTCCTTGACAGTCGAAACATGGAAGAAAATTAGGGCATACATTAACTATAAATGGACGTGGTTTATTCTCTTTTGTAGTTGTGACTTGAAAGTTTTTTTAGAGAAACATTTTAAGCCTAGCATCCTAGTTATTTTTCTTATTCTCTTTGTGGGTTGTACAAAGAGTAGAAATTGGTGGGTACAGTAAAGCTTATGATATTATTTTTCTTGAGATACTTGGGGATTTGGCTGAGTGAAATCTATATGATTATAACAATTTTTCATATAGTAAAAGCTTTGACAGTCCATAAATCTTTCTCTATATTTTGTATATTTTTGTTTCATTATTTTTTTCTGAACAAGGATCTTGTGGGCAATAAAGAAATTGGTTTCAATTCCCAACATACACAAACAATGCATAAAATCTGTATGATCCATTTTCGAGACCCAAATCCACAGTAGCCCATTATCCGTCAGCGTTCCTTGTTAAGATCCAAATTAGGTTCAAAATTAGACTTGCTAAGTCAAAATCAAATTTTCTTGTATTACGTCGTCGAGATAGTACAATGGCTTTGCATTTTAATGTGATGCAGTGTGCATGTAATTCATAGATGGATGAAAATGATATATTTAGATGGGAGTTAAAAAAAATAGATGGGAGTTAAAAAAAATTGAATCAAACTAATTTATTATAAAAAAAAATAAAGCATTACGGGCTAGCCCGGGCATGCTGGGCTATATGGGCCCAGTTTTGTTCGGGCAAGAATTTTAACGGGCTAGCTCAACCTGAAATCTAAATTATGGCCGACATGTTGGGTCGGGCTTATTTTTGCCACAGTAACGTATGTGGACTTTGACTCAAACACACTTTCACTTCCAAGGAGTATTTCTGGGGATCTAAACACAAGTACAGTACTAAACTTGGATTATATAAAATGGTCACATATCTTTAAAGCTAGCAATGTGGGATAATTTACTTTTTTCTTTTCTTACAAATTTTCTCAACGACTCTTAAGTTAAAAGCTGCTCACTTTCGGCCTAAATTTCACATTGACTTCTAATTGGTTTTGAGCAACTAAATATACTACGATCATGTCCTTACATAGTATAACACATTTTGATAGCCCAAGAATAGCTAACCAAGAGGATGGTGAATCGGTTTTTACAAACTTTTTCTTGAATAATCTCAAAATAAGAAAGGGTAGATAGAGTGCAAATGATATATATATATACATATATTTTTATGGAGGTAAGTAAATAAAAATAAAAATATGAGCACGATGTAAGTAAATAAAAGGGTAGATAGAGTGCAAATGATATTTTTATAGAGGTTCAATCCAACCAATGATCTACATCCCCCGTTACCAAGCTCTCCAACATGAGCACTGCCTTTCCACGATCTTTATTAACTGCCTTTCCACTATCTTGATTGACTTATGGTGCAATCGAAACCCTTACAATGTATCCGGTGACTTACAAGCAAAGAGCACCGATCCTCATACAATATTGAGCTTTCAAAGGACCTCAATACGACCCAAGGATATAAAGAAATAGATTTGAGAATGTATTTCTCTCTTGATGAATGATAGATACAAGTTTGGTACTAAAGGAGACTAAAACTTTAATGAATAGCAATAGATGAAAAAGCTCAAGTATTAGCAATAAACTTTGTTGATACTGATGAATCAAAAGTTTGATTTGATCAAACAAAGTTTTTCAATGAATGATTTTGAAGATATAAATGCAATGAAGCTTGAATGAATTTTCTCAATGTGATTCTCTCTATTAATACTCTTGTAAGTGTTTTTAATAATAATAAATGAAGAGGTATTTATATAGATGAATTTTCACAGATTTCTGCCAAAACGGATGATCAGACGGTCGACCGTTTCTTGACGGATGATCAGAAAATAGATGTTAGAATGGTAAAATTTAGAACGGTCACTTTTTAGAAATGACGTTCAAACGGTTGACCGGTTCTTCACAAACAGTCGATCGTTTCACAGACGGATGATCGGTTCAATTTTTCTGAAAAGTTTTGAAAAATTGATTTTTGGCTTTGATAAAAGTATTTTATGCAAGTCATATCAACATTGTTTTTGTGCATAAAATTATTTTTCAGCTTTCATCCATTTAATGTTAAAAATCAAAGAATTAATACATTTATAATTTTATCTAGAAATCTATTCTTCGATCTTGAACTTCGAATCTTGAATTTCGAAACTTGAATTTCTTGAACTTTTGTATTGATTGACTTTGATCTTGACATGCTTGAGAGTTCGATTTGTAATATAATCTTGATCTTGACTTTGATTGGTAGTGTTTTGAATATTACTTGAAAATAGATCGTTAGTAAACAATAATAATTTGTTTGTTATAATCAAAATATTAAGGTTAAAGTTAACCATAGGTCAACACATTTGGCCTTGAAACTCTCACAATTGGTTAGATGTCCTGTTTAAATAACTGGTTAAAGTTGGTCAAAACCAACTTCTTCAAAACAATTTCCGACACCTCAAAATTCTGAAACTATTAACAAGATCTAGAAAAAGAAAGAACAAACTGAAAGAGAGTAAGGGACGTCGGTAAAGTCGACAAACACAAAGCATACAAAGAATTTCACGTAGTTTGCAAAGACAATTTTCAATTGTAAATAACAAACTTCCACATGAACTTGCTACGTGTTTGAACTAAATTTTGTTAGGCAAATTATGTGTACAATGTAACAATGTACCAATAGTAATATCAAAGCAATAATTCAAAATTTTTCTCCTTTAATCATGTAATTAAAATAAAATTATCAACTAAACTCAACCAACAATTTAATACAAGCAATATAAATGCTGAACTAATAAATCAAGCTAAACAAAACCACATTATTCTTTAACGTCATAAAATCCTTTAAGCAATCCACGAGATAAACCAACAAGAATCCACTATCACCAAATAAATATTCAATGTCTTTTTTCCTCAAGATTTATACCCAAAATCAAAAGGTAACCCAACACAATACATAAAAAATACAATCTTGGAACGCAATAAATAACATCATCTTACAAAAATACCAATAAAAGATAATAAAGATTTAGATGACAACTAACATTCTAATACCAAGCTTTAAAAAACCCAAGAGTAGAAATCAAAACTAGAAGAAGAAGAAATCCAAGAGACCACCCTTTTTTTCTCCAATTTTAATTTACAATGGCTGCCCCTCTCTCTCTCTCTCTCTCTCTCTCTCTCTTTCCCTTTTTTGTGCGAGTGTCTGTATGTATATCCCAAGGATAGGGATGGCAATAGGGCGAGTTTTGAGCGGTTCGGTCCCTTCTTGTCCCACGAGAAATTTGGGGCACCCCACACCGCGAGCTGCCAATTTGAGTTGTGGGGCAGGCGCCCCATTGACCCACAAACTACGCCGGTTTATTTATTTATTTTTGTAAACTGAAAACAAACAATTAAACAAATCGGATTAGAATAAGAAGAATGATGGAATTAAGGAAATAGAAATTTGTTTTAATATTTGTAGCAAAAAAAATGTAAGATTGGGGTTGTGTATTGGTTAAGTTTTATAATATGACAATTTCAACTGGGGTTTGAATCCCACTCAATCTATTCCTAGCAAAAAATGTGATTTGGAGTTTTATTTTATGATTTTGAGGGCCGAGGCGGGTCTGTGGTGGCGAGTCAAATTGTCATCCCTACCTAGGGAACAAAATGTTTCAATTGTTTTAATTTGTGATACACAATTTGCCAAATGAACCCCCAACTTAATTAGAATTTCACTGGGCCGAAATCATTTAATTCTCGAAGGATGGATCCATTTACTAAAACAAGAAACAATTGGAGCAAATAATTAAAAATCCAACAATCTTCTCATCCATTCCATGAGGGAGGTACACCTAAAATTACAGTCAGCCAATTGGAGTTCATCTCACTGTTCGGCACAAAACTCAAGCTTCTGCTTGATAACAACCTTGGTCAACATATTAACAATATTCTAATCGGTGTGAATCTTTTCCAATTGTACTATTTTTTCTTCAATTGTTCTATGTATCCAATGATACCTCACATCTACGTGTTTGGTTCGATACTGATATGTGGAATTTTTGCTCAACTCAAGAGCACTTTGACAATCACAATAAATGATGTACTAATTTTGCTTCACATTGAGCTCTACAAGAAATATTTTCATCTATACCATCTCTTTCCTTGCTTCGGTCACTTCTATGTAATTAGCATGGACAGTGGATAAAGCTGCACATTTTTACAATTTTGATAGCCAACAAACGCCCCACCTGCAAAAGTAAACAAGTACGTACAAATGTAGATTTTATACTATCAAGATCTCTGGCTATATTTGCATTTGTATATCCATTCAAAATGAGTTGAGTTCTTCTTAAACCAAAACACAAAGTAGAAGTTCCTCTAAGATACCACATGATTCATTTTACTACTTTCCAACGATCTTTACCATAGCATAGCATACACAGCATACATCAAACTACTTGTGCAATAACTGGTCGAGTAGATACCATAGCATACTTCAAACTACCAACTATTGAATAGTAGGGAACTACTTCCATTTTCTGCTTTTCTTCACTAGTCAAAGGACATGATTTTTTGGTAAGTTTGAGATGACCACCAAGAGGTGAGCTAATTAACTTTTCTTGGTAAATTTTAACCACTTCATTCACTCTAAAACACTCATCGAGGTCGATTGGTTGCTCAGTATGATGAACATACTAAATATTGCTCATTCATCATGTGCTCTCAAGATCATCTCACCTTTTCTACATCAATAATGGCTTGACTTGTCGCTAAGAATGGTCGCCCCAATATTACTGAAGTATCCAGGTCCTCCTCAATATCAAGGACAACAAAGTCAACTCGAAAGATAAATTTATCCACGTTGATGAGCACATAGTCGTTGGAGGCTTGATTGACCTATCAGCAAGCCGAAGAGACATAGTCGTTGCTTTTTCCTCTCCTGGACCTAATCTTCTGTAGACAAATAGGGGCATCAAATTAAAACTTGCACTAAAATCACATAAAGCATTAAAATTACAAAATTTTCTAATTGTGCAAGGTATTTTGAAACTCTCTGGATCTTTTAACTTAGGAGGCAATTTGTTGAGCAGAATAGCACTACATTCTTCAGTCAAAGCTATAGTCTCGTATTCTTCTATCTTTCTTTTCTTTGCCAGCATTTCCTTCATAAACTTTAAATACATTGGCATCTGAGCCTAAGCATCTACGAAGGGAATGTTGATGTGTAGTTTCTTGAAAATATCAAGAAATTTTACAAATTATTTGCAAAGCTGAGTTTTCTTAAGCATTTGAGGAAACTGAATGGGCAGTACATATTCTTTGACATGTACGATTGCCTTATCTTGTATGTTGTCTGAATTTTTTCTTGACTTGCTTCTAGTGTATGTTCAAACATTTCTATTTGTTAATCGTTTGTGGTAAGTACCTTGTCGTCTTTAGCGACAAACCTTTTCCAAGTATCTCAGATAGTTGAGCTCTACTAAGTGTGGTAATGACATTTACATGTTCTTGTGGATTCGTCTCTGTGCTACTAGGTAGATTACCTATGGTCTTTTCTGATAATTTAATGGCAATCTGGTCAATATGTGTCTCTAACTTCCTAATAGACGCCTACTGATTCTAATAATTTATTTCACTTCGCTGAAGCATCTTATCCATTTGCTGCATGTACTATTGAAACATTTCTTACAAACTTAGCATTCTCTTTTGCTGAGGGTTATTTGGAGCATTATTTTGATTGTCAGTCCACTTGAAGTTTGGGTGTTGCTTCCATCTTGGGTTATATGCTTGAGAGTATGTATTGTACTACTGACAAGAAATATTTTGAACAAAGTTTACGTGTTCGTCTAGAGTGGCTAATAATATACAATCTCCATTACAATGATTTGCCCCCACAATTTTCACAACTTGAGCTAGTGTAGATTACATTCACACCATGCATTGTTGCTTTTACCAATAGTTCTACTTACTTCGTAAGTGCCAAAATGTGTGCATTAGTGGCTAAAGTAATGTCTATCTCATGGATAACTGCTATTTTTTTCAGAACTACTTGGTCAGATGAGAATATCGAACGTGTCTTTGCAATTAATTCAAACAGTTATAATGCTTGATTCACTGTTTTATTCGTTATTGAACCATTTGCTGACAAGTCCACCTGAGACTTAGAAATAGGTGAGAGTCCAATGTAGAAGTATTGCACCATTGCCCCTTGCTCATCCCATAGTTTGGACACTTTCTGAGTAACTCTTTAAATTTGTCTCATGTCTCGTGATAGCTTTCTCCATTAAATTGTTGAAACGTTGAAATTTTCAGCTTCATTTTGGCCACTTTAGTAGATGAAAAGTACTTATTGCAAACTTTCTTGTCAAATCCTTCCAAGTAGTAATACTAAGACGTGGTTCATAATCCAACCACTCTAACGCGCCATCCCTCAATGTGTATGGAAATAATCTCAATTTTATAGCATCCTCATATACTCCTTGAAACTGAAAATTTTGGCACATCTGATTGAATCTAGAGATGTGTGCATTTGGATTTTCATGTGCATTCCCATAAAATTGAAGGTTGTTGCTGAATAAATTGATCAAATTTGCCCTCACATGAAAATCATATCACACAAAATCAAGATATATGATGTGTATGGAAATAATATTAGTTTGATAGCATCCTCATGTACCCCCTTGAAACTGAAAATTTTGGAACATCCGAGTGAATATAGAGATGTGTGTATTTGGATTTTCATATGCCTTCCCATAAAATTGAAGGTTGTTGCTAAATAAATTGATTAAATCTGCCCTCAGTTGAAAATAATATAACACAAAATCAGGATATACGATGCTTAATCACTTAGGAGCCACCGAAGGAGTTAGAAATTGTGCAACCAGTAGATCTCCTTCATCAATGTCCACTCTGATTTGGTGTTGAACCTATTGAGCAACTAATAAGGCTCCTTCTACTACAAACATTCTAGCTTGTTTGTTTTCCATAGTGATTTGTTGTTTTTTGTTGTGTTCATTGTTTCTTCATATGAAGGTGCATTCAATCTCAAAGTCGAACAGTTCAAGTTCTCCGCCTCATGAACGGAGCATACAAAGATCACTTTTTTTTCTTGTAGGAAACAAATAAAAAAGATCAAGTAAAAGTAGAAATAATCTAATCAATATGAAATAAAGAAATAGTCCGAATTATCATCCTACGAATACTATTTTAATGGAATAATTTAACTAATTCTACCTCGATTTGTAGAAAACAAATTGACAGAAAAGTTTTGATTTATACTATGATTAACTAAAGGATAGAAAACAATTAAACAAATGAATATGATGATTAAAGTGTCAGGACTTACAATTCACCATAGTTATTACCTTTAATTTCGTCTCTCAAGTCAATTTCTTCAATTTTATTCGGTAGAATTCACCAATTAAATCAATTTACCTCTCTCGAGAATAAACCAATCATATTTAATTAAGTCAACTCACTATATATCTAAGTAAATTTGAATAAGTCTTAACTAAATACATTTAAGCACTTAGAATGCTATTATGAACCGCAACAATGACAAAATTGTATCTCTACCTTTTACCCAATTGTCAGATTTTATTACGTGGTCTAAATTAATAACTCACATCTCAACTCGTTAAAATCCACAAATCAATGAACTAGTGATCAAGTAATTTAAGCATTAAAGGAAAAAATAAAATCAATACATAAATCCATTAATTCTATAAAACTTGAGATTAAAAGTAAAGATTCGAAACTAGGTTACATACCGTTCGTCCTAACTATAAGTTTAGCTATTCATCATACGGGAAAAAGAAAACAAGAAGAGTTTGGTACATAACTGGATTTAAAAAAAAAAAGACAGGAAATATTTGAATATCTTGCACCAAGAATTCTCCGTCTTTACGTCCCAATCTTAAAAGCTTTGGCCGTTCTTCCTTCCATTCCTTAGTTCTCTTTTGTTTCTTTGATTTTACAACCCCTAATCTGATCTAGATTAGGTATTTTTATAGTCATTACACCCCTTAAACTCATTTTAATTGAAAAGGACTCAAATACCCATGAGTTTCAACTTAAAAAAAAAAACCTTGTGTGGGCATCGGTCGGGCGGCGATTTGCAAACCGCAGCACACAGATTTTCCAAGTTTGTCGCGGTCTGGTGGCAGTTTGCAAACCACTACCAGAACATGGCAAACAGAAAATTTTTGGTCTCCCTACTTTCAAAAATGTGTGATTTCGTCCCTATTTGAATTTTTTTTGAACTTCTTTTTTCCCTTTTTTTCTCCAAGTCCTTCGACAGTGATCTTACAACTTTCAAGAGCTTCCATATTGGTCTCCAAACCTCCTTAGCCATCCGAATTTGGTCCTCCTGAATTTTTAAAAGTGTAGAAATCAGTCTTCAAACTTTTTATAAGTTAAAATCCACTCTCAAAACTTGTGACGTTCCTCCAATGGCTTTTTTAATGATTCTTATCATTCCCATGCCATTATGTCAATCTTTAAATGCTTCTGATCAATTCCTATTTGTCTTGAATTCTCCATTTTTGCTCCATTTACCTCCATTTTTGGGAATGACAATATTTATACAAAATTAAGTACAAATACACTCAAATTACAATTATATATCAGTTTATAAGATAGGATAAGCGTGTAAAACACACTAATCAATCCTGAAGCACATGATTTAGGTATACGACTGCTGTAAGTCTATCGAAAAATCTGCTATTAATATTTAAGAAGAACAACCTGACATGGAAAATGAAGATCTTAAATCTTAATCTCTCTAGTTACAAACTTAGAGTAAACAGAGCATCACTTCTTGATAAATTACTCTTTCTTTTGTTCTGGTATAACTTTTGGATTTGTTTGTTGTAGATAAAATTAAAGGGTGGTTATATTCACACTACAATTTGTTATAAGCTCACCACATCTTAATTGTACTTAAAATCCTCAACTTTTGTTCATTGTTGCAATTATTTTTTTAACTTTTTGTCATCGAATTCTTATCTTCAACTTTCATTAATCAACACATTTCATCATTAACAATAGTTTGTGTCGAGATATTTTGTTTACGTACTTTGAAATGAGGAAAAATATTTTTATCGTACTTTTGTATCAATTGTTTTTCTAAAAACATGACAGACAAATAAGTCTTTTTAAGAATTTCCAACAAATGTTTTAGACAGAAATTGTTATCAAACACAAGATGTGCTAATTAATGGAAAGTTGAGGATAATGTTCATAGATTAAGGATGTTAAATATAATTAAAATGTGGTGCAAAAAATAAAAATTGTTGTGTGAATATAATTACTCAAAATTAAAATGGAACATCAGTAAAGATATTCAGATTGTTTCGTCTTAAATTCCAAAGAGAGGAAATTTATGAAATGGCTTCTCTTTTAGTGTTTAATAAGGAATTTTTGGAGCAACTAGAGTCTTATATGTTTTTTAGAGTCTGCTTGAGAGTTTTGGAGTACCGGTTATGATAATTTTTCAATGTACCAGTTTTGAGCGTTTATGAGTAGAGTGGCTTTGGGTGGTTTTTAGTAGTAGTTTTTTAAACGATCCAACCCATGCTTGGGAGTTTATTCTCTAGCAGTTCTAAAAGTTTTTTAAGAGAATCAAATTACATATATGCCCATATATAAAAAAAAATTATAATAAAATTTAAAATTTTATATATCCACCATCATTGAAAAAATAAAATTAAATTTATGTTCTTGCATGTGTTTTTTTCTTGTGTATATGTTCTTTTATTTTTACAAATTTTAAGTTTGGGTAGTTTTGAAAATAATTGTTTGAAAGGGGGTAAAATTGAAAAAAAAATTGAAGAACAACCAAAAACCACGGATTTAATTTGGAGGATTGTGAGATACATTTCAAATTACACTACACTAATTTTGGGCAGTTTTTTAGGTGCTCCAAAAAACTAACAAGCACAAATTTTCTCAAACTTTCATAAACGGTACCACCCAAAATCAGTCAAAATCAGTGAAAAAAAAAACTCCCAAGCAAGCCCTTAGGAAAATATACTACTTGATTATGCTCAAATTTACTTTTATAGTCTAACTCATCTGGAGGCTTATACACAACCATAGTTTGACGTTGGTGTTGGGATTTACTAAAAATAAAGTAGAGGGACTTAGCATGCAATAAAATTGATAGCTAATGAATTACGTTTTCGATGAAGAAAGTTCAGCAGTCAACTATGAAATAAGGAAAGTTTTTTGTGGTGAATTACTTGCCATAATTTTGGGACCATGATAATAAACATAGACCAAATTGAAGAATTGAATTGAGTCAAAGTTGCACATGGAACAATGTGAATTCGGCAGCTAAAAAGGTAATAAAATATTATTTTAAAGGAAAACATGCCATAAGTTGATGAAGGGTTTTCATATAAATTTCATACAATTGGTTTGATTAATGCATGTGGTAGTGAAGAGTCCGCATCGAGAGAGAGAGAGAGAGAGAGAGAGAGAGAGAGAGAGAGAGAGAGAGTGTGTGTGTGTGTGTGTGTACATGTTCACACATGTGCAATGAATTTGTTAGTTTTTGCATAAAAAGATAGTGGCATACGACAAAGTGTTCAAAGAGACTGTATAGATGTGGAGTTAGAAAATCCAAGAAAAACTAGACGAAACAACAAGCGCGAGTATGTGGCGTAAGTTGAATATTCTAATTTTGCATAAGAAGAAGTTGAGAAAGTGAGGAAACATCGTATTGTGAAGTTTTCTAAGTTAATTGATTCTTCTTTTCTTGTTGTCATTGGCACTTTTTCGAACCACATTTAATTTGTATTTTGTTCTCTTTCTGGATTGTTTTTCGTTTTTCATTTGTGATGCGTTCGTTATGTGTTTGGTAAGATTTTTTCCCAATCAAAGCTCATGGTTCAAACACTGGGATTCTATTGAAAATTGTGGAAAGTTCAAAGTTGTTTGAGGTGAAGTTGTAGTGATGGGGCACCAAGGTGAAGTTGTGGTGATTATGTCACACTAATCGAGTGCGAGGTAGATATGTGGTGATCAAGTCTCCAGAGGGCTATGATGATTGAGTCACACTGATTAAGTAGCATTGAAGTGCAGCTATGGTGATCGAGTCACACAAAGGTCATTACTAAAAATTTAACCTTTGGGGACGCCTTATTGTGGACGGTTTAAAAATTAGTCTCCAATAGTTAATTATTAGGGACTATTTATAAATATTCATCCCAAACAAATAGACATTAAAGAATATTTTCTCATGCTTCGTTCCCAATTATGAATTATTTGGGACGGTTTAATCTGTCCTAGATGGTCCTTTGATTGATTTTCAAAAAAACTGTATAGGAATGTTGAAGAAACAGTCCCAAATAAGATTATCCGGGACCAACTTTGCCAAAAAAAATTTGTCCCCAATAATGAACAATATTTGTGGGTTAAACATATGACGGGAAACAATATTTAGTGCCTTCTACAATTTTAACCCAATATTTGACGTGGGAAAATTTTTGGCTTCAATTTTCTCTCTCCAGAGTCGGCCTAACATTTCTGAAGGCTTCAAAATCTTGCCCTAACTTCAAATCCATTCATCATATCCTCTGTCCAAAGCCGACCGTCCAGCATCTTGTGGTCGCCGTATAGCAAGGTAATTTTATATGAAAATTTATTGAGTCATTTTGCCTTTTGGTTGATATGAAAGAATGATATGGTTTGGTTTCAGTTTGTGAATAAGCTGTTGGATGGCATGCCAAAGAATGTAAGCTATTATTAGAGAGCTGAGGGTTTTTCTTTTTTTGGCGGGATTGGTGTTAAATTTTGGTTGCTCGTTATGGATCTACATTATATATTTTAATTGGATTATTTTGTATTTTTCAGATGCAATTTTATGTTTGAATTAGTTTGAAGTTGCAATTGTGATTGTTATTTAACCTTCTTGAAATTATGTGCAATTCATTCTTTTCTTTTCTATTTTCTTCTTTCTGTTTGATTTTGTAGAAAGTATAACTCATTAGTAAGAAATTGATTATTTAATTGTATTAACTACTATATATTTGACTTATTGATGTATTAAGGTTTGATTAATTTGTATTTTTGTTCAGAAATTTGGATGCATTTTTTGTTTCTAATGTTGTACAGTGTTATTCACCCTTTATTCTATTGGATTGAACTCTGGCTCCTGCCTGCATCAAAAAGAGAAGATTGAAAACAATTGTTTAATGTATTGGAGGTAATCAATAGAAGTAGACAACAAGATTTGGCAATTTGGAGAGTTTATTGGCTCCAATTAAGTAATCTGTATTGAATGTAATCATTAGCATTTTCAACACAGAATTACATATCTCTTGAATGCTTAATAATGGTCAATGGACCTGTAGCCATTGAAGAAATTGATCTTTTCAATAAACAAGCACTAAAGAGCCACTAGAGAAATTGATCTTTTTCAATAAAGAAGCACTATAGAAAATTATATAGTTTCCATGATTAGTAGAATTAGAAGAAACTGAATATGCAATTTGCATTAGCTTGTTGATGCTTTATGATATTGGCATGAGCTAGGCTGTTTGAATTCCATTTTTGTTGATCATCTCTGCCAACCAACTACAGTGTGCTTATTTGTGTGTTTTGCTTTACTTTATTTTTCTTTTTTGTGGGCGTCAACTAGTTAATATCATTTGTAAGTGACCAACTCTCAGGTTTTTTGTTCACGATCCTAATCAGTGTCTAGGAGCAAAGGGAGCATCATAGGTGCCATGTTTTGACTATCTATGCTTTATGGCCACTCATGAAGATGGACAATTACTCATACATTTTATGATGTGGAAGATGAACTGTCGAATGCAAATTGACTTTTCTCATGTCATCATTTCTACCAGGTTAAATCACATCCCATTTTCACAAGAGTGGACTGGGATAATCTTGCCTTGCATAAGGTAAGGATTCAAACCCTCACCTTTCCCTATATAAATGCTATTTATGTGCCAAACTTTGCCACATACATGTGCCTGATGTAAATTCACCCGTTCTTTCTTTTACAACAAAAGTTTCTTTGGGCTCAATTGACATGCCTCTGCAGTGGTAGGGAACCAAACCCCCATCTCATTCTCACTCTCTTCAAATGCAAATAAAGTTCAAGTCTATGATGCTGCTAATATTGTCAGAGTTGTAATCATGGTTTTTGGTGGTGGTATATGAGGCACATTGACATAGGAGGCAACGAACAAGAACCATAATTATAGAAGAAGAGGAGAGAACCAATACTTGTTTTGTTTTATAGTACACTTGATTGTTTACCTTGATTGTTTACCTGTAAATATGGCTGTGGAATTGGGGGCTCCCAAATTGCAAATCCCCTACTGTCAGGAATCTGGATATATATACAGGATTGAAATGTCATATGTAAAACGAGATAGGGATATTGTTATTACAGATAGACTAACACGTTGCAAAAAATCCGTACTTGTAGATAAAGAAGGACATTTACAGCTTCATACAAGCGCTCAACGTGAGCTTTTTCTCCAGCAATTTTAGTTGGCATTTGCGAAAGGATAGGTAGACACTACAAAGTACATTCCAGGTTCGAATAAGTCCTTTTCTATCTACGTTGTGAATACATAATTGTAGAAATGAAAAAAGAAAACAAGCTTAAGAGCCTCAGCTCTACAATCTGATACAACCCATCCATGATCTTGATCGGAGAGAGTCCATCCACCTTTAGTAAAGTGACTTCTAATTATTATAGTTCATAGAAAAACACTTATTGACGAATTAAACTTATGCTAATATGTTAATCTTTGATGATCTTGTGCTACCCATTATCGCTCAATTGTGAAAAGGATCCTATGTTCTCCTATATTAGCTGCCGACTGTTAGTTATCATTAGTTGTTTTTGCATTGTATGATAATCCTAACTATTAGTTATCATTAGTAAACTTATATCCCAAAGTTTTAGATAGTTGTCAACTTGTCATCTTTTGTTTCTTATCTTGGAACATCATTTTTATTTTGAATTTATAATCTGGTCTATGTTCCTCTCATAAATGCCTATGTAAAGATTTAACTTTTTAATTTTGTGGTTTTGTTATCGATTTAAAGAATACAATGGATAAAAGTTGGGTTCACATGAATCCGTGTACTAAGAAATTTGATGATGGACTTAAAGCATTCATAGAGCACACTTTTGCTCATGGGTTTGTTTGTGCTAGCAAAGTAAAGTGTCCGTGCATTGAATGTAAAAATATGAATGATGTAAACAAAGAAATACTCTATAAACATTTGATATGTAGGAGAATGATGAGCAATTACAAGGTGTGGCATCTTCATGGGGAGAAATTTGAGACAACACCTACTCTCGAAACCACTATAGATACTATTGATGGTGAATGTGGAGAATATAGTGATGGTGGTGATTGTGACTACATAATTGATATGCTGCGAGATAGGTTTGAGAGGCATGTCGTAGACGAAGATATGGATGGTGTGGCGGAGAAAACTGATAATGTATCTAGTGATGGTGCTGCTACCCAATTTTACAAATTGGTAGAAGAATCGAAGATACATTTATATCCTGGTTGCAAAAATTACATAAAGCTGTCATTTTTTAAACTATGGTACCTCAAATGCCTTAGTGGCATTAGCAATAAGATATTTACTTCATTGCTTGACTTATTACGAAATGTGTTTCCTGATGGATGTACTTTGACAGAAAATTTCACGTATAGCAAAAAGATTATTTTAGATATGGGTTTGGGTTACAACAAGATAAATGCGTGTCCAAATGATTGTATATTGATTTGGGAGGAGAATTCCAAACTTGAACAATGCACCGTATGTGGGGCTTCAAGATATATTAAGGAGAGTGGTATTACAAATAAAAAATCACCAGCAAAGATTCTTCGTCACTTTCCATTGATACTGAGACTCCAACATTTGTACATGTCATCTAAAGTTGCAGTTGACATGAGATGGCCATACTAAAGATAGAGTAATGAGGCATCCAGCAGACACACCAGCTTGGAAACACATTAACGAGAAATACCCGATTTTTGCTACAGATCCAAGAAGTGAGAGACTTTGATTAGCAAGTGATGGCTTTAACCCATTTGGAACCATGAGTTCCACACACATCATGTGGCTCATGGTAATTATCCCATACAATTTTCTTCCATGGATGTGTATGAAACAACCTCACATGAACTTATCTTTGCTTATATCTGGTCCTAAAAGCCCCAGTAACAACATTGATGTTTTCACGAGATCTTTAATAGACGAACTTAAAGAATTGTGGTATGAAGGAGTGGACACTTATGATGCTTCGACAAAGAAAATGTTCAAGATGTACGCAGTGGTGTTACCCAAGAAAAATATTCTCAAAAATGATATTTAAGAAATTAAAGTTAATCTACAAAAATATAAGCATAATATAAGTAAATAAAAAGAGAAGAGAGAGTGAAAACGATATTTTTATGGAGGTTCGATCCAACCAATGATCTATGTCCCCCATTACCAAGCTCTCCAACACGAGCACGGCCTTTCCACTAATTTGATTGACTTATGGTGCAATCCAAATCCTTACAATGTATCGACGACTTACAAACAATGAGTACCGATCCTTATATAATATTGAGCTTTCAAGGGACCTCAATATGATCCAAAAATGTAAAGAGATTGATTTGAGTATTTCTCTCTTGATGAATAATAAATACAAGTTTAGTTCTAAGAGAGACTAACACTTTAATGGATAGCAATAGATGAGGAAAGCTCAAGTGTTAGAAGAAAACTTTGTTGAGAATTGATGAATCAAAAGTTTGATTTGATTAAACAAAATTTTTCAATGAATGATATTGAAGATATAAATGCAATAAAGCTTTGAATGAATTTTCTCAATATGATTCTCTCTATAAATGCTCTTGTAAGTGTTGTTGAATGATAATAAATGAAGTGGTATTTATAGAGATGAATTTTCGTCACTTTCTGTTGAAACGGATGACCAAACGGATGACCAGACAGTCGACCGGTCAGATGGTCAGAACTAGCCGTTGAAACTGCAAAAATTCAGAACGGACACTTTTCAGAAAGTGACAGTCAGACAGTCGACCGGTTCAACCAGTTTATCAAACGGATTGACCGTTTCCACAGTTTTGAAAAATGGATTTTTGGCTTTGATAAAAAGGTTTTATGCAAGTGATAATGACATACGTTTTGTGCATAAAAATGTTTTGAGTTTTCATTCATTTAATTGCTAAAAATCAAAGAGTTAATACCTTTACAATTTTATCTAGAAATCTATTCTTCGAATCTTGAGATACTTGAACTCTTGTATTGATTTTGACTTGATCTTGACATTGCATGAGAGTTTGATTTGCAGCACTTTGAATATTACTTGAAAATAGATTTTTAGCAAACACAACTAATTTGTTTGTTATAATCAAAACATTATGGTTTAAAGTTAACCATATGTCAACAATTTTCCCCTTTTTGATTATGACAAACAATATGAGAATATAGGACATAAGATAAATTAAAGCAAATATATTCTCCCTTTCTTTTTCAAGTAAACATGGTTTGATGAATTTGTATTACATGATACCATTTTGTATTACATTATTTGACAAGTTTCCGATTTCATCACATACCAAATGTCCAAGTTGTTTTGTCAAATTTTCATCAAATATTCATATGTATTATCACATTCATCAAATTCATCACATCACATATATTTCAAATTCATCTCACATCACATATTTTCTCCCTTTTGACATAAACAAAAAGGCATAATCGAAACATTAAGGTGAAAACAATTATTGATAAAACTTTAAATATGCCATTCATTTATAAATGGGAAAGGTAAAGACAATCATAGTTTTAGATGACATAAATGAAATACTAGAACAATCCATTGTTTCAAAAACACACAAACTAAAAACGAAGCTTGTTCTCCGGTGGATGATGCAGAGGAAGTACGGCATCAAGACGGGAATGGAGTGCTTGAAGCAAAGTGGTCATGCCGTCAACCGAATGTTGGAGAGTCCCCATGGTATGGCGTAGGTCATCTGCTGTATTGTGTAGACCCTCGACCGAAGATGTAAGCGAGTCGATCCGTCCATTTAGTAAATTAAAATCGTCCTCATTGAAGCCAGAGGTGGAGGATGACGGCCAATGTGATCTTGGTCGAGACGGCGGCTCATCTTCATCAACAAGCATGTCTTCACCCTCGAATGGTAACGTCCGACTCATCATCAAACCCTTTTCACTTCGCCACCTATTGTCTGTTTTCTTTGATAATTTTCATTCGTTTGAGAGTGAGGATGTTGATGGTATCGGTGGCTTTAGGAAGAAGGCAACAGAATCACAAAAAGAAACATCAAAGTGTTGAAAGATTTTAGTGAGGATCATGCCGTAGGGAAGTGCCTTAGCCCTAGTGCCGCTAAGAACGTAGTTCATATGCTAGATCATAACATATGAAAAGTCTAGTTTGCACCCACGGAGGATAGAGTCGAGAAGAAAGATATCATAATGATTGACCTCATCTAAATGACCTTTTCGAGTAACAATAATATGGGCGATGATGTTGTGTAAGACACGACATGGGAGAGTGAGTTGATTAGTACTTAGACGTACGGTAGCCTCAAAGTGCTTGCCGGTGACGCGACAACATGCCTCGACCAAATTGTATTCTTCAGTGTGAGGAATTGTTTTGGTGGTATAGAGACGAATACCACCATACTCAAGATAAAGAATGGAACGAATGAGTTCTTGAGTGATCTTAATTCATTTGTTTCTAAGAAGACATGTAATTTCCGTTCTCGGAGAGAAAATCAAATTGGTGTAAAAATCTTTGACAATGGAGGGATAAACATTGTCATTTAGCGTAAGAATAGGAACCCAACCCATACCCACGGAAAGGTTTTCAATGTTAAATGAGGGAGCATCGTGAGTGAATGAGGCAAGGTCGACATTCTTACCTATGAGGACGGGACAATGGTCAAACCTTTTCATTTGAGGGTCCTCTTCGGATGAGGATGATGTTGGTGGTGGCCTCTCTCTCCTATAACATTTGGCCGTTTTGACCCACGTCATTGTAGTGGAAATGGATTTTAGAGACTATGGTTTAAGTTCGTCCGTTTAGGATGGATTTTGATGATTTTGTGGACAAAAATTAGGGATTGTTCGATTTTAGGAAGGATAAGGTTATGGGTTTTTTATTGTGAGTGGAAATTTTGAAGATTGGAAGGAGATTTGATGAATGGAGAGAGATTGGAAGAGAAAACTGTATGTTCGCACGAAGAAGGAATGAAGAATTTTGAAAAATTCTGAGGTTAAAACCCTGATTTTCGCTTATACAGTCGACTGGTTGAATAAGACGGTCAACTGTTTGAACTTGAATTTTTGAAAACGAACTTTGTGTTCAAACGGATGAGAAGGCGGATGAGTAGGAAGTCATCCGTTTAATTTTAGACGGGCGACCATTTACGTGATATGGGCAACCATTTAAATTTATCAAAATTTTCAGAAGTCTCTGTTTAAACGGATTCATAAGCGGATCATCCGTTTGAGATAACGTGGACGTCCGTTTCTGGAAGCGGTCGACCGTATAAACTTTTCAATTTTTACAAAAGTCTCTTCTTAGACAGATGATCAACCAGATTAACAAAATGCCATCCGTTTAATTTCACATGGACATCCGTCTGAATATACGATCGTCCATTTCAACAGATTTTCTAAAAATTCATGCATTTTCAATGATTTGGTCCTTCGATAAAAACTTTAAAACACGTTTATCACATGAAATGCAATCAATTATAGGAAACATGAAGAATTAGCCACAAACTTCACATTCATCAATTATGCGTAAATTTCGTCGAATATATGAAAATCTTTCAAGAGCTAATGGTTTTGTGAGGATATCGGCCAATTGTTTTTTGGTGTTTACAAACTCCAAAGTTATATCTCTCTTTTGTGCATGGTCTCGTAGTCTAATCTCGATGTGTTTGGTACGAGAATGCAAAACGGGATTTTTAGATAAGTTGATGGCACTAGTGTTATCACACATAATAGGAACATTTTCAAAGGATAGGTGATAATCACAAAGAGTTTGTTTCATCCATAGGATTTGAACACAACAACTAGCGACTGAGATATATTCGACTTCAGCGGTTGATAAAGTAACGAAATTTTGTTTCTTACTAAACCACGAAACTAAGGCAAAGCCTAGAAAGTGGCAAGTTCTGCTAGTATTTTTATAGTCAATTGTGCAACCGGCCCAAACGGCATCTGAATAACTAAGTAAATAAAAATGAGTTTCTTTAAGATACCAAAGACCTGAGGATCTAGTTCCACTATGATAACGAAAAATTAGTTTTACGGCACTAAGGTGAGAATTCTTAGAATTAGATTGATATCTAGCACATAAGCATACACTAAACATAATATCGGACCTACTAGCGGTTAAATAAAGAAGAGATCCAATCATACCTCGATATTTTGTTATATCAACAAAAATACCTTGCTCATCTTTATCTAATTTGATTGATGAGCTCATTGGAGTATTCATTTGCTTCAATTCTTCCATTTCAAACTCTTTGAGCATATCCAATATATACTTGGTTTGACTAATGAATATTCCATCATTAGTTTATTGATTTGAAGCCCAAAGAAGAACTTGAGTTCACCCATCATACTCATTTCAAATTCCCTGCTCATACACTTAGAAAATTCTTCACATAGGGAAATATTAGTAGCACCAAAAATAATATCATCAACATAAATTTGAACAACAACCATATCATCCTTTTTGGTTTTTATAAATAGTCTAGTGTCCGCCTTACCCATTAAAAAACCATTAGATAAGAGAAATTGACTTAATCTCTTATACCATGCCCTAGGGGCTTGCTTTAATCCGTAAAGTACTTTTCGAAGTTTAAAAACTTTGTCCGGATACTTATGATTTGATTTTTAAAATCGGGCGGTTGCTCAACAAAAACTTCTTCTTGAATGACTACATTCAAGAATGCACTTTTGACATCTATTTGACGAAAGTAAAATTTTTATGACAAGCAAAAACAAGAAGCATGTGAATTGATTCTAATCTAGCAATCGGTGCAAATGTTTATTCGAAATCAATGCCTTCTTCTTGATTGTAACATTGAGCCATTAATCTAGCTTTGTTACGTACAATTATACTATTTTCATCTCGTTTGTTTCGAAAAACCCATTTTGTGCCAATTAAGGTTTGTGAATTTGGTCTAGCAACTAAATCCCAAACATGATTTCTTTCAAATTAATTTAGTTCATCTTGCATAGCTAGAATCCAAAATTCATCAAACTCGGCTTCTTTAAAATTCTTTGGCTCGATTTGTGAGAGAAATGCACAATTGTTATGAAAATTTCTAGAAGAATTTCTTGTACTTACCCCTTTGGATGGATCACCAATGATGAGATCTTTCAGATGAGAAGGAATAAACCTCCATTCTTTCAGTAAGGATGAAATGTTGGGATCTTCATGTGGTTCTTCTTCAATTTGTTGTACAATTGTTTCCTCCTCATGTTGATTTTCAACATTATTTTGATTCCCTTTGTCTCGATTTTGAATACTTAGTTGTTCAAATGGAGTTTCCAAATCTTCATCATCAATGTTTTTCTCTTGTTCAATGGAGTTAGTTTCATCAAAGACAACATACATTGATTCTTCTTCAACTATTAAAGTTCTTTTGTTAAAAACTCTATAAACTTTGCTAGTAGGTGAATATCTAAGAAAAATTCCAACATCGGATTTTGAATCAAATTTTCCCAAAATTTTCTTTTGTGTTCAATATAAAGCATTTACATCCAAAAACTTTAAAATATCCGATATTGGGAATTATATTTTTTCAAAGCTCATATGGAGTTTTGGTTTTCTTTCGACTAACCAAAACTCTATTCAAAATATAGCATGAAGTGTTAATAGCTTCGGCCCCAAAATATTTTGTCAAATTATTTTCATTCAACATGGTCCGAGCCATTTCTTGCAATGTTCGATTCTTCATTTCTACTACACCAGTTGAGGAGTTCTAGGAGCCGAGAAATTATATTCATATCCATTTGATTTGCAAAACTCATCAAAGGCTATATTTTCAAATTCTCCACCATGATCCCTCCTAATTGTGGTAATGGTGTATTCTTTTTCATTTTGGACTCTTTTGCAAAAATGTTTAAATGCATTTAAAGCTTCATCTTTTAAATTCAAGAAAATGACCCAAGTAGCTACAAACAATGGTGATGTCTATGTGAATCAACCATTGAGAATTGTGAATGGATAGTTGATTTAGGGTGTACATTATGTACTTATCTTGCCAAAGAATGGTTTACTGAATTTCTTGAAACTAATGGTGGTCAAGTAGCAATGGGAAATAACATTCATTGCAGAATAAAAGGAATTGGTAGAGTGGTCTTGAAACTTGAAAATTGACATTATCTGATTTTAGAGAGAAAATCATATATGTCCCTAATTGGAAAGAATCTTTGGGAATCTTGGATGATCAAGAAAGGCTTTGATCTTGGATGATCAAGAAATAAGTCCGGCACATTATTGAATTTTGAAAGCTGAAAAATACTTATAGAAAAATCAAACTGATAAAAGAATAAAAACCTTAAGATCACATAATGGGTTGAAATTCTGTAATGAAAAATTTGATAGTTTTTGTAAAGAGAATGGTATTCTTAGGCATAGGACAGTAACATACACACCATAACAATATTGAACTGCAAAAAGAATGACAGAAACATACTTAAAAAGGTTAGCACACGTTGGTTAGTTCTGGCTTTCCCAAATTGTTATGGGTAGAAGCTGTTAACCTATCTGATTAATAGGTCCCCTCAAGTGCCTTAAACTTAAAGGTACTCGAAGTAATTTGGTTGAAATCTTGGGTTCTTGGTGCAATATGATTTCTGGTGAGTTCCATGTTCTTCGAATTGCTTCTATGGAATACTCGGCATATTCACAAACTTGTAACATTTTGAGTTGTACTAGTGGATTTTAGAGCGTTAACCACATATGTGGATGCTAAACAGGTGAGTTGGCCTTTGCTGGAGACTTTGCATGAAAAATCTTAATTAGTGTTCATCATTAATTTCTGATCGTGTTTAAATCAGGGACCAACACATAGATATCTATGGATATTTAATTCACGCATTGGACTTTTGAAGTTTTTCTTCCATGGGACATAAATATTTTTATTATTTTCTTTGAGACGTTAGAACAAAGGTTACGCGTCTTGAATTGAGCCTTTAGACTTTTGGAGTAGCACTTTGGACGTATCAAACAATATTTTTCATTAATGCTTTCTTGAAATTTTCTGAATTAAAAGTTAGTAAGCTGTACAGTGAAAGACGCAAAAAAACGTGTGAAATGTATGAATAGAGTAGAAAGCAACTGAATTTTGTTTCACACTTAAACGCAATATTTTCTATGGAGGGCTAAGGTTGAACTCGGCCAAATATATAAAGAGAGAAATTCACCAAAAAAAAAAAAATCACCAAGGAGGAGGTCATAAGATGTGACCTAATCTAATACTTGCCATATTACAAAGCAATGAGCAGTATTGGCCCTCAGGGATCTTCTGCCAGGACAAAAAACATTGTTGAAAACATATCAAATAAACAGAAAAGTAGATTGCTTTTGTCAAATGACAAAGGATAGAATTAGATGAGCTTTGACTTACTTTTGTGTATACTAGCTCCGGCATCTACAAGAGATCCTGCAGTTCTTCGCCACCATCGACTACTTAAGCTGAAGGTCCTGTTTAAGATGAAGTTCCTGTTCAAGGGAAGGGGAAAACAATTAGCTGCTAGTTGAGTGATTGAAGGGCCGGTAGGCATTATGACTATATTTCAATAAAATTTTTGAGTGATTGATGATAATATTTGTTTACCAGTCAGTGCCAGATATGATAACCTTGAGCTCTTCATTGCCATTGTCCAGTTGTTCTTGCTGAATTTTCATAACAGAATCTCGTACATATATGTCACAACAATGTACCTCAATCATCTGCAGCGTTGGAATATCGCTTAATTCAGAAGGGATCTTATTCAGATTGTAGCAATTTTGCAACACCAGTCGTTCAAGTCTGGGGAAATGACAGCTTGAGGCATTCCATTGAGCAAGTTTTAACCTCTCTAGTTTCAAGAATTTGAGTTTCTGGAACTCATCATCCTTTGTGTTCCAGCTTCCTCCCTCAAAGGCATCACATTCTAATTTGAGTATCTCAAGGTTGGGCAATGTCCCAATTAATGACATCTTTTCGAAAGGCAAACGGATTTTAGATAGAGTAAGCTTTTTGATATTCATGGGCAGTTTAATCAATTTGGAGCTACCAGAGAAGACCAATCTGAGTGATTCAAGCTGAGTAAGGAAACTGAGATCTAGACAGCGATTCCAGGATTGGTTATATGTGCATTTTAGGCTACGAAGATTGGGAAAGCATCTCAAGACTTCTTCATCCTTCAAATGAACAATATGAACAAAAGAAAGAGTTTGTAGGCTATTCATTTGGGAGATCTGAAAAGTTTTACTGAAACTTACGAGGGTTCCGACATGTAGGTGCCTCAACTTAGGCATACTGAGAAGGATTGGTGGTAGAGCATCTGCACGTCCAAGAAGAAGAAATTCTAGGCTCTCAAGTCTGCCTATTGATGAAGGTAACCATGGAATTGCCAAGTACCTCAAGTGAACGAGGAATTCAATTCCCATTACTAGATGAGACTTAATTGCATATGCGGTTAACAACTCCAAGACCCTAAGAAGTTTCAAACTGGGAATAATGAATAAGGGACTGACAAAATAGCCCAGCAAAGAACGGATATGTAGGCCAAACAGTCTTGACTTCGAATGACTCAAATAAGAGTGGACACACACGTGATGGTGTTGCTCATATATTGAAATTTGACTAGAGAAGTAGAATCATAAGAGCCAAAATGGATCATCATCGATGGTAACACCAAAACCACATCAACCATCATTGTCACGAGCAGCAGCATAATATTGACAGTAACATTATCAGTAGACTAAAATGGAAAACAAAAACAAAATGAAAAGGAAAACGAGATAGAGGGTGAGTAAACTTACTCTTTGATCACTTTGAGAAAGTTTTCTTCTTTAGCTATTCTCAAGCACATATCATGTATTAGATCATGAATAGTACAAGTTTTAACTCCACTGTCAGATCTTCTTTTGGAAACTTGTACCAAGCTCCTGTTAATAAGGTCCATTAGATATTCTTCTGCTACTACTTCTAAGCTCTTATACTCCTTTTTCTGTATAAATCCTTCCGCAATCCATAGGGATAACAACTTCCTGACTGGAATATCCCTTTTTTCCTCGAATGCGCCGAAGTAAAGGAAGCATGGTTTCAAATGAATCGGTAAATGCTTGTAACTGAGGTCCAGTATGTTCTCGTTGGGGTTTTCAAAAATGTATGAACTTAAACTGCTTGCAACTTCTTGCCATAAGCTTTCTTTCATCTCCATATTTGCAAGAACAGCAGCTATTACAACGACTGCAAGAGGCAGTCCTTGACAATTTGTTGCAATTTTCTTTCCAATGTCAAGCAGTTTTGTAGGGCAGCCTTCTCTCTGGAACACCTTCATCTGTAGTAAATCCCAACATTCATCTACCGAAAGGAAAGGAAGTTCATTAATAATGCCATCAGATGAAGTTTGCAAAGCCACATCTTTTAGTCGAGTAGTGAACAGTATTCTGCTTCCGTTTCTGTCATTTGGAAAGTACCTTTTCAGATCATCCCATGCTTCTTTATTCCATATATCATCCATAATAATTAGGTATCTTCTCCCTTTTAAATTTTTATAAAGATTTTCAGCCAGACTTTCGTTGTCCATATTCAAGATTGTGTCCCGGCTAAGGTCAGTTATAGAACTCAAAATTTCAATCAACTGCTTTCTCCTTTGATAAGTTTGAGAAACAACACACCAAGAACGCTTATCGAAATAGTAGACAACAGAGGAATCATTGTACAATTTCTTTGCCAATGTTGTCTTACCAAGTCCAGGCATACCAATGATGGAAATAATTTGAAGGTAGTCTGGTCCCCCAACAAGCTGGCTTGCAATTTGTATTCTCTCGTCTTCAAAGCCCACAATGATCTCATCAACCATGGGAATGATTTTAGCTTGGGATGATACTTCTCTGGGACTTTCTACAACTTCCAGTCTTCCAATACCAAAATTCAGCTTGATTTCTGAGAGTTTAGTCCCAATGACTTTGTTCTTCAGGATCACAGAAGAAAGCCTCAGAGTGAAATACCAAACAGGAACCTCTCCAACTACAAAAGAGTTAATGATATATTCAGCCTCATATGCTAAGTCTCTGAGTAGCATTACACATTCAATCATTTCTTTATTCTCCTGCACTTCTATATCCCTATGGAAGGATCTAGAGAAAGTTAGTTCCTCATGGAATGTTGTAATTTGATCCTTCACGTCAACAATGAGATCAGACTTGTGATTTATTAGATAATCGAGATCATCAAGGAGAGAATCAACAATGAATACTGACATCACGGAAGTGTTTGAAGTCATAAAACTTGGCAGCTTCGAGACTGTGATGCATTGGTCTTTGATCTCAGTTTTCACCACCTCAATCCTTTGTAACAAATCTGAAAGTACCAGATCCATTTTGGTCAGTGTGACTCGATCTGTCGTGAAAAAGAACAAACATAAAAAGTTTCCTGCTTGGTTAGCCACAGCTTCGATTTCTGTCAATATATTGTTTTCTTCTGGCTCAGTAGATTGTATCAGTGTATCCCCAAGAAAGGTGAGCAGAAATTTCAGTTCCTTCAAAAGAAGTTTGATTTGATCACTAACCAGAACACCCGAATTCGTCCCACTATTCAGTATTTCTCCTAGATATTCAATCAGAAAGTCTATTAAGCTTGCTACAAGTTCATTTTTCTTAAGAGTAGCGTCAAACAAATAATGCTGCAACTTTGGAACTTCAAAAAATTGCCGAAGCTCTGGCATGTAAGAGACAAGCACTTCTAAAAATCTTATGTAGTATGTACTCCTTTTACCGAGGAAGCAATCATAGGCTAAATCCTCAAGACGCCTCAGTTGATCACTAAATCTGTCATGCTCTGAGTTGGAGCACAGTGTTACCGAATAGCGAAGAATGGCTAAAAAGTGAGGTCCGTTCCATTGAAATCTTCCGATTTTTGGTTTTCGACCAAGATGCGAAACAAGATCTGGGCTTCCCAAAATTTCTGACAGATATTCGAAAGAGAGAGCCATTTCAACTCCACTTTCTGTAATACTAGGATCAACAAAAAACTCAGATAAGACACGGGAAGCAGAACAATAATTGAAAGGAACTATATTTTGAGCAAAGGAAATATTTGGAAGGACAAAACATCAGCATTGAAGAAAATTTCCAAAAAGGAGGCTAAAGTTCCTATTTCCATGTGTTGACTTGGAGCCATTTTCTTTTCTTGCTCCACATATATTTTATTGTTTATTTTACTACATTGAATCACAATCAGGATTCCATTTCTTCGTACCTAGGGGGTGGTAAAATTCTCGTCGACTTGGTCTATAAAAGCTTGGCCCAGCTCGAATTCAGACTCGTCGAGGGACGAGCATGAGCTAGGGTTGAGTCCAAAAAAAAAAAAGAGAGAGAGGGCCGAGCTCGTTCGGCTCGACCAAAAAACGACCTGGCTCATGAGCTCGTTCCCACAAGCACAAAAGCACGAGGCATGAGCCGGCTCGGCTCGTGGCTCGTGCAACAGTCACTTAATCGTGACCATTGGATGATCATCCAACTGTCACACCATTTTTATTTATTTAATTAATTTTATTATTGTCCTATAAATACTCATATTCTAAACTCATTTTTTCACACTTGAATCTCTTATCTCTCATTCAATTATATACTCAATCTATTAATAATTCTCAAATTTCATTCTTTCAATATGAGTGTTATAATTAGTATCTAATATCTCATTATCTATATATTACTCTATAATTTTAAGTTATAATTTTCTACTTCTACTAATTTTCTACATTTCTATTTTCTAGTTTCTACTTTCTACTACATCTTCATCTTCTCATATTCTCTTTATTCTATTATTTCAAATGGCATACAATCGAAATGATGATGATTTCAGTGGTCTTAATGATATTCAAATTCCAGACGATTTTTTTGATCAATTTGGCGGTAGCACTGATCCAATTGATTTGGAAGACGTTGAAGAAGATGTCGATACACAAACTACCATCAGCTATATCACTAAATAAAAAGCCACCAAACAAAAGGCTAAGTGCTGGCAGTATTTTGAGTTGGTGCCGATTGGTAAACTAGTGGATGGAGTCCCTGAGTTCAAAGCACAGTGTAAACACTGTCAAGAGAAGTTAGCTTGGCACTATAACGGTAAGCTATCTTTAGGACACGCTTGGTTTAAGTTCGAAAAGTCTATGCAAACCCTCCATTTCTTGGGGCTCTTTCTCACCAGCTGATGCGATCCAGGCAAGCCATGGACCTTTGTTACATTGGACTCGAGCTAAAGACCATATTGGAGGTATATCAGAGGCTAATGGGACATTGGAGGACCAAAAAGAGCGTGAGACAAAGTTGGAGGACCAAAGCACAGATATGACAGAAATCAGCGCAGAGAGTCAGAAGAAACAACCATGTGATCGCATGGTTATACAAGTATGCGATCTCAAGGATGGCATTTTAAAGGCAGAACTTCATGGCGACAAACCATGCGATCGCACACATTAAGCCTATGCGATCGCAAGGGTTTTTCTGAGGATTTTGGCTTAATTTTAGTTTCCTATTTTATTTAGAACTCTTATTTTATTAGTGTTTAATTATTTTCGAATTAGATTAGGATTTCTTTAATAATTACTATTTAAGCAATTTTCATTGTAAACATAAGGGGTTCAGTATTTTGAGATATTATTTAAAGTGAGGATTCACTTTCTTCCGTGTTCTTAATTGAACAAACCCTAAAACTTATCAAAGAGTTCGCAAACCTTTGTGGCGTTTTCATAACTATGGTTCTTTGATTCAAGAAATCATCGGGTCAAGTTCTTGCGGCCAGATTTTAGCTTTCTTAGGGTTCAGATCAAACCTTTTGTGGGTTTCGAAATTTAATTCTTCGCGGGTTCGCATCAATGGGTTGTCTCCCATTGAGCGCTTGTTTAAAGTCTTTAGCTCGACTTTGTCGTGGCGATCACTCCGGATTGCTTAAAGTGGTAAAATACTTTTCTTTCGAAAAATCACCCTCCAAGTATTGTTTTAGCCTTTGTCCGTTTACTTTGAACTTGTCCTTCGTGTCATGAGCTACTTCTACCGCTCCATGTGGATAGACTTTCACTACCGTGAATGGCCCAGACCATCTTGAACGTAGTTTCCTAGGAAAGAGCTTGAGTCGAGAGTTAAATAAGAGAACTTTTTGTCCCGCCTCAAACTGCCTTTTTTGAATGTTTTTGTCATGTCAATTCTTGGTTTTTTCTTTGTACAATTTGGCATTTTCATATGCCTCGAACCTGAATCTTTCCATTTCGTTCAACTGAAGCAGTCTTTTCCCACTGGCTTCTTTCAAGTCAAAGTTCAACTTCCTCAATGTTCAGTAGGCTCGGTGCTCCAACTCAACCAGTAAATAGCACGCCTTCCCAAAAACTAGGCGATAAGGTGACATTCCAATTGGTGTTTTGAATGCAGTTCGATATGCCCAAAGGGCATCATCCAGTTTTCTCGACCAATCTTTTCTCGAGGTACTTACCGTAAGCTCTAAGATCTTTTTCAACTCCCGGTTGGAGATTTCCACCTTGCCACTAGTTTGTGGATGGTACGGAGTAGTCACACGGTGCTTCACACACCGTATTTTGCCAAAAGAGTTGTAAACTGCCTGTTGCAAAAATGTTTACCTCTGTCACTTATGATTACTCGAGGAGTCCCGAAATGCGTGAAAATATTCTTTTTGAGAAGGTTCACCACCACCTTGCCATCATTAGTCGGTAAGGCTACAGCTTCTACCTATTTAGACACATAATCCACAGCCACCAAAATGTAGGAATTTGAGACGATGGTGGAAATGGTCCCATAAAGTCAATCCTCCATCCATCGAAAAGTTCAACCTCTAAAATGCTCCGAAGGGGCATTTCTTGCTTTCGAGATATATTTCCCATCCTTTGGCACCTGTCACCAAACTGTAGGCATCCTTGAATAATGTCGGCCAATAAAACCTGGATTGTAAAACTTTGGCTGCTGTTTTGGTAGCACCGAAATGACCTCCGTATGGTGAAGAATGACATTGCTCCAAGACAGTCTCCATTTCTTCTTCAGGTAGACATCTCTGAATTACTTGATCAGCTCCCCTTCTGTAAAGAATAGGATCTTCCCAAAAATAGTATTTAAGTTCTGAAAAGAACTTTTTTCGGCTTTGATGATCATAATCAGGTGGAACGATATTACTTGCAAGGTAATTCACATAATCTGCATACCACGGTGCACTTCCCATCGGCTCTATCCCAAAAATCTGCTCGTCTGGAAATTTTTCATTTATTTCACCTTCTTCATTCCCTTCTGACTGCTCTATTCTTGACAAGTGGTCGGCTACCACGTTCTCACTTCCTTTTTTATCCTGAATTTCCAAGTCCAATTCTTGAAGAAGCAGTATCCACCGAATCAGTCTTGGTTTTGCATCTTTTTTAGCAAAAAGATATTTTAATGCTGCATGATCCATGTAAACTATTACTTTCGATCCAATGAGGTAAGATCACAATTTTTCGAAGGCAAATACTACTGCTAGTAATTCCTTTTCTGTAGTGGCATAATTCTTCTGAGTGTCATTGAGACTTTGGCTGGCATAGTATATGACACGTATGACTTTGTCTCTACGTTGCTCCAAAACTGCCCCGATGGCAAAGTCACTTGCATCACACATGAGTTCAAACGGCAGATCCCAATCAGGTGGTACAATGACAGGTGCTAAGATTTGACTGTTCTTGAGAATATTGAAAGCTTTAAGGCAGTCTATAGAGAATTCAAACCTGGCCTCTTTTTCTAGCAAACTGCACAATGGTTTGGTTATTTTTTATAAATCTTTTATAAACCGACGATAGAAACCCGTATGTCCCAAAAAAGACCGAATTCTCTTAACTGTTGTTGGAGGAGGCAGTTTCTCTATAACCTGAATCTTTGCTTTGTGGACTTCAATGCCTTTAGCTGATATCCTGTGTCCCAACACGATGCCTTCTTGGACCATAAAGTGACATTTTTCCCAATTAAGTACCAAGTTGGTTTTCTCACAACGCTGAAGTACCAGGGTCAAATTTTTGAGGCAATCATCGAATGATGCTCCAAAAACTGAAAAATTATCCATGAAAACTTCAATGAACTTTTCGACCATATCTAAGAAAATAGACATCATACAACGCTGAAATATGGCTGGGGCGTTGCACAGGCCAAATGGCATACGCCTATACGCAAACGTGCCATAAGGGCAAGTAAAGGTAGTCTTTTCTTGATCTTCTGGCGCTATATAAATCTGATTGTAGCCTGAGTATCTATTAAGGAAGCAATAATGAGAATGACCTGCCAATCTTTCCAACATCTGATCAATGAAAGGTAGAGGAAAATAGTCTTTTCGAGTGGCATCATTCAACTTTCTGTAGTCAATACAAACTCGCCAACCGGTAGTCAATCTGACTGGTATGAGCTCGTTATTATCATTCTTCTCAACTGTAATCTCTCTTTTTTTAGGCACTACCTGAACCGGGCTTACCCAAGTGCTATCTAAAATAGGATAGATGATACCGGCATCAAGTAGTTTCAACACTTCAGCTCAGACTACTTCTTGCAAATGAGGGTTCAATCTGCGTTGATGTTGCACTGTTGGTTTATATGCCTCTTCCATTAGAATCTTGTGCATGCATATAGACGAGATGATACCTCTGATGTCTGCTATAGTCCAACCGATGGCTGATTTGTAATTTCTCAAAACTTGGAGTAATTTATCTTCTTGATCCTGATCAATAAAGTTTACAATAATGACTGGAAGAGTAGATGACTCACCAAGATAAGCATACCTAAGGTGAGAAGGTAATTGCTTTAGCTCGAGACTTGGGGCCTTTTGAACTGAAGGTGGCTGTTGAAGAGGTGTGGTACCTAGATCCATATATTTACTTCTTCTTTTCAATTGTTCCACTCCTTGTAAATATCTTGCACATTCTTCAAGAACTGGAGAATCAGAATTTTCTTCTTGAGAGTGCACGATACATGCTTCCCATGGATCTGAAGGATTTTCCAAAGCAAATGTGTTAGCTGCCTTATGATCAATGATATCGATCTGAAAGCATGAGTCAGAGGAGCTTGGATACTGGATTTCTTTGAACACGTTGAAAGTGACTTGTTCCTCGTTCAATCTCAACATTAGCTGCCCTTTTTGCACATCAATTAGTGCTCTTCCAGTAGCTAAGAATGGTCACCCCAATATAAGTGGCACATCTCTATCTTTCGCCATATCCAGGATAATGAAGTCAGCTGAGAATATGAACTTGTCCACTTTTACCAAAATATCTTCAATAACTCCGCGTGGGCGTTTAACTGACCGATCAGCTAACTGTAGTAATATTGTGGTTGGCTTTACTTTCTCGAGACCTAGTTGCCTGAAAATAGAGTAAGGCATCAAATTAATGCTAGCACTTAAATCACATAATGCTTTCTCAAAAAATGAATTACCAACTGTACAAGGAATAGAGAAACTCCTTGGATCTTTTAGTTTCGGCGGTAGCTTGTTTTGCAAGATAGCACTGCATTCCTCGATAAGCATGACTATTTCGTGTTCCTTCAACTTCCTTTTGTTTGAAAGAATTTCCTTCATGAATTTTACATAACTCAGCATCTGAGCTAGAGCATTAGCAAAAGGTATGTTGATTTGGAGTTTCTTGAACACGTCGAGGAATTTCTCAAATTGCTTGTCAAGCTTATGTTTTCGCAGCCTTTGAGGGAATGGAATTGGAGGAAATAAGCCTTGACCGGTAGTGGAATATAATCTGGTAGAGAGCTTTCTTTTGCTTGATCAACTTCTGCATCTGATTTGTTGTCTCTCTCTTTACCTAATGCAGTTTCCTTTTCAACACCCAGTCTTTTGACATGAATTTCTTGCAACTCAACTCCGCTTCTCGTGGTGATTGCATTGACTTGTTCTTTTAGGTTAACTTCGGTATTGCTTGGCCATGTGCTTGGTTGTCCCTCGGTCAACAGTTTAGCCAACTGCCCAATCTGATTTTCCATATTCTTTATTGCAACATCTTGTCTTTTCTGCATCTCCTTTAACTCAGATTCCATACGCGTGGCAGTTTCTTCCAATCCCCCTTTTCTCTCTTGATTCGGTGGATTCTGAATATTTTGGGTGTTGCCATAGGTGAAGTTGGGATGATTTCTCCATCCTGGATTGTACGTCTGTAAGTACGGATTATTCTGCTGTCGCTAAAAATTTTGAGCATATGCAACTTGTTCAGGGGATGACTTATCAACTTTGGTCAAAGGACATTCTGATAATTGATGGTTTGCCCCGCATGTTACATAGATTGGTGGAGACATCTGAACCATATTAGCTGAATGATAATATTTCATTGCGTCCATCTGCTTTGCCAATACATCGATTTTTGCCAGTACAAGCAAATCGGTGTCTACCTCATGTACCCATGTCACTTTCTTCTGCACCTCTCTGTCTGGCCACATAATGAACTATTCACTTATTGTTTCATATAAGTCATGGAGGTCACCAGCAGATCTATTTTGGATAGAGTCACCTGCTGCAGAATCGACTGAAGAACGACTGCTTGGAACTAAACCAGAGTAGAAGAAATGATTATGAGCTGCTAAAGGAAAACCGTGACTTGGACACTTTTTGAGCAATTGCTTGAATCTTTCCCATGCCTCGTGAAAGTTTTCCAACTCAGATTGTTGGAAATTGGAAATTTCATACTTTAATATGTTCACTCTAGCTAGAGGAAAATATTTGAGTGTAAATTTTTGGATCAGATCTGCCCAAGTTGTGATGCTCCCAGGCGGTAGTGAATCTAACCATTCTCTAGCTTTATCTTTCAATGTGTGTGGAAAGAGCCTCATCTTCAGTGCCTCTTCGTTAACATCGTGGTATTTGAAATTTCCACAGTATCCATCGAAGTGAGAAATATAGTAGTGAGGGTTTTCATCTATCCTACCATAGAACGGTAGATTGTTTGAGAACAAGTTAATCACATCTGGCCTCAACTGGAAGTTGTCGTGTCCATAAGGCGGATAGATTATACTGGACCGATTTTCAACAATCGGTGGTATTATATATTCACCCATAAGGATATCTCGTTCATTAACTTCAACTGGTCGAGCCACTGGTGGAAGATTATTTCTGCCATCTGCATGTAATGGATTCTGGATTCGGTTATCTTCCATTGTGTCTTTTTGATGTTGTTTCTTTTCTCTTTGCTTACGTTGTGGTTGGTGAAAGCTCCATTCAATTTCTAGGTCTAAATCAAATAGATCAAGATCCTTTGTACGGCGCATACACTCATAATACCTGAACACAAAGTTATAATTCAACAGTAAGACCACGGATTTAGAATAAATATAAAACTACAAATAAAATAAATAATGCTAAAAAGAATTGTTAAAAGCTAAATTATGAATTAACATAGCAATTAATAAAACTAGTCTCTGGCAACGGCGCCAAAAACTTGTTGTGTGATTTCAATTCCGCAAGTGAATGGATCGTTACAAGTAATAAAGTGATGTGAAGGATGTCGAACCCACGAGGACTATATATTAATTTAACTAATTAACTTATAACTCAAATTCTAACAATTAAGAAAAACACAGACTTGATTTTGATGTGTGAATCTAAACCAATTTAACTATTTTAATTAAATTGAAAATAACAATAAGCAACTTTGAATGATGAGAATGAATTCGAATATTACCAACACTAGGATTCACAAATCCACCTACACGCTTTATAATCAATTATCCGTTAAACGCTTTTTATCTCTTAATTACCTTGGATTGAAAATCGACATTCTTAAAATAATCAAAAGCCTCTCTTGATGGTCAATTAATTCTATACGTTATGCGAACCTAATTATCTCTAATTAAGCTTCGAACATAAACATATACATTAAAATCTCATGAACACCTAAATGGATTTCATAAAGCATAATAGTAATATCTATCTATTATTGGACCCTATGTTATTCAATACCACATACTTAATCTATATTTAATCTCTCGACTTCAATATAGATCACAATATATTCTAATGGTGATCAAGCATTAAAATAATAGAAAAAATGAATAAGGAATAATCAACCCAAAAGCAATTAATTACAAAAAAGGAAAAACTTCTAATTAGTTAGAAAATGCATGAGGTCTCATCGTTCATCCTAGAAAAAATAAATTTAGCTGGACATGATTTCGTCAATTATTACAATAATTAAGTTCATCATGATCCAGAGAAAGA
This sequence comes from Forsythia viridissima, assembly GCA_030279155.1. NCBI lineage: Eukaryota > Viridiplantae > Streptophyta > Magnoliopsida > Lamiales > Oleaceae > Forsythia > Forsythia viridissima. The sequence goes on from CM059042.1 coordinate 33,605,454, forward strand.
AAAACAAAAAGTAGATCAAACCCGTGATCCCGGCTCAATGATCTTCAATCCTGTGCCTTGATCTTTTATTCTTTCTTTGTATCTTGTTCTCCCCAAAATTTGTCGTCCGCGATATGTCTATTCTCTGGTTTTTATAATGTTCTCTTAACCTTCCAAGATGTGATTTAGGCAGTTGAATCAATATGGACTTGGTAGTGTTTCAATTCTATCAAGAAACTGTCAACTTCTGCTGTTATGCCCTTGCGATCACATGGTGTAACACCTTGCGATCGCATGGTTCAATCACATTCTGTTGATTTTCTGGAGGTCTTGCGATCGCGGACTTAGATAACCATGCGATCGCATGGTTATCTTTGATGCTTTCTTGGATTCCTTTATTTGATACTTGCATGCTAAGTCCCTGAAGTATCTTTTCTTAGCAGATTGAGTCCCTTTTCTTCTATTTGCTCTCTTTTCGTCAGATTAACCTTTGAATTTGATTATTTCCTAAATTAATAAAAAAACAACATGCAATTAAACTGAAAATAAGTGAGAGTACTCATAATCGTCCTTTTTTTGAGCTCAGATAAGTACAAAATTGTACTTATCAAGGCACACCTTGACTCAACATTGAAAAGGAGACGGCTTAGCATGAAGATGACATGTAAACATTGTGGTTAGACATGGCATGACAAAAGATCGAATAATAGAAGTGAAACAATAGGCATGAGTGGTAAGAGACAATTAAGGGTTTCAAGATTGTTTTTTTCTTGTCCAGATAAAGAATTTTTTATTGATATCAGTTGAAGTTCTAGAATTGTATTGCTATACATATATCGAAAGTGGGGCATTTTATGAAGTTGGTTTTGAATTTGATAGATTAGTTTATGATTACATTGTTCAAGTCTGTCAATGGATTGTGGTGTAATTTTGGGTAATAGATTAGCATGTTATGTAAATTTGTATAACAGATCAGCATGTTGTATGGACATGGAAATTATTCCTTTTTATGAAACTTACAGATTTGTTGTGGTCTATGAGTTATAGGTTGTGAAACAACGGTTTTAGTATTTCTAGCATATGTCTACCATGTTTAAATACCAATCATTAAATTCTTGGTTAATCTACTACATTTGCAACTGAATTTCCATTGCAACAACATCCCATTTTTACTACCTAACTACTTTAATTTCAATTGCATTCCAATTTAATCTACATGGCTTTCTTAAATTCTTGGTTATTTGAGTTTAATATCTAAAGAACTTCCATTCATTGAAGATGGCTAGCATAAATATCACTACAGACAGATATGGAATATATAATTCAGGGAAAGAACTTTGTTGTTCATACAATTGATTTGTTGAAGGAGTGACCAAATATAACACTCAAAATTGAACAATGATCTATCTGTTTTGTTTCAAAAGCATTCTCTTGTTGAGCACTTCACTGAGTGAGTTGCTGATGAATTTGGAACGAGATCAAGAAGTCTGTGATATCATCAAAAACAAATTTTTTTTATGTGAAAGGCAAATTCTGAAAATTATTAGAGAACGAAAACTAAGAAAAGTTAAAGTTACAAGCAAAATTATGAAAAATATTTTCAAACAAGAGAAGATACAACATTACAAAGATAAAAATATACAAAGATACAAGCATAAAATGGATACCACAATTAATGATCCTAAACAATTTTCAAGAATTCAAATTTTCACCCAAAGGTTCAGGACCCAGCATTATTACAAACATATTCACTTCAAATACAACATTACAACAATCCCACATAAGAATCCCCAAACCCACAGAGTCCAAGATCATTATTTTTAGCTCAAATTCTTCAACTTCAGCTCCAAAATTTTAACTTGAATCTCCAAATTATGTTTATGCATCTTCCAATTCTTCTTTGCATCTCTAAATTCAGTATTTGCCTCTCCAAATTCTTGATCCATAGTTCGTTGATGTCCAGCTCCAACCCACTAATATTTCTCAACAAACAAGGAATGATTTACTTCGATCTCTCATAGATTTGTGGATCATGCCAAACAAAATAATCGAAGCCCTCCACCTCATGAAATAATCATAAAAGACGGTCTTTGAAAGTGGAAAAAGTATTTCAGAGAAAAAAAAATTGAAATACCCGACTTACTTGTTTCCTTTGACATGCAATAAATCTTCTTCCTGGGTATAAATTTGTCCGCGAAGTCTTCACTTCTATGGAAAATTCATAGTAGTAGAGGTTGGGCTCCATGGAAAGAGGAAAAGAGAGAGTTTGTGTGTGGGTTTTTAGAAACTGGTTTAGGGTTTAGGATTTGGGATAAGGTTTGATCCAAAATTTCCATTATTATGTTTCTAGATTGGGATTTCAGACCAAAAGCCTTTTATGGACAGTTTTGCTCTTCAAAACTCTACCATGTAGGGCTCGCGTGTTCACTTAACGTCAAATTTGACATTTTCTGTCCAAAAAAGACCCTTTGCGCATGCGTTTGAAAGGTTTGGACTCCGAGTGCTAGAAATCAAAAGTTCAAGACCTCCAGTGCTATTTATCTTAAAATTTTGTTAAAACACTAAAGTCAAAATCAACAATTAATTTTAACTACACATTTCACGGGACCCACAACCTTTTACAACTTTTCAACCTTACATTTCATCAACTTTTACCAAATATCTGATACACCCTAAATATGAATAGCAAGGAATCCTCGGCTATCGTGTAATGTATTGGATTAAAATCATTAGTTATCAAGAGATTGTAAATAAGAATATGTGTTTGAAAAAAACCAAACCATAACACGCGATGAAGACTTTCACCATCCTTCAAGTTGTATTTGCATAAATTGCTCAGGTTATCCTTCTCACCAAGAATACATTAAAAAAAATATAATTTTCTCAATGAAGACTAGCTCTCCTTCATATTCTTTTAAAATCCTTGATACTTTGGTCTTACTTAAAACTTTGTTATTGTTGGTCGATTTATATTGAAAAAGATGTTGTGATGCATTGTGTGTTGCCATTACTATCCTTCATTGTTTTTGCACGTTAATAAAGCTTGGGAATAAGCTTATCTATGGCCGTACAACTTGAATATTCATTAACTTTCTTGCATGTTCTCAAGTCTCGTTTAAGGCCATATGTATTTATATAACATGTTTTAAATTAGTCGAGTATTGTAAAAAATCATATTATAGAGAATCAATCCACGGAAAAAGAACAATTTATGGGATAGTGTTGAATAACTTACTTGAGAGATGGAGAATAAAACACACACACAAAATCTGATGCAACAAAATTTGAAGAACAAATGAGGATTAATGAAAAATAGGACTTACAAGTGCGTAGAACACTGTCCTAAAAGCAATATTAGAACCCTCTCGGTAAAATGAGATGCAATAGGGTGTTCATTCAAATAGCTTTAGCAAATTTTGTGCCACAAATCGGATTGCACTAGCACTAATAAAATCTGGAAAAAAGAACTTTTGAATGTATTAAGAAATCTGTGAATTTACTCTATCAATTTGATAATTTAACTTTGATGTTCTTTGAGGATGATTTCATTTTTTTTTTAACATCAAATTCATCTTAGTTTTATAATATAAAGACACCCAAAACCAAGGAACACAACACTTGAGGCGAAGAGACACATTTTGTTGCCTCAACTGTTCAACAAACAAGGACAAAAAATGCCCATATTTGCCGAAGTTTGACTGCGGCCAGACAACAGGGGCGTTTCACCCCAGTTTACTACGGCTAGACCACAGTTTGCTTATCGCAGTCCGGCTGCAGTTTAGCCAAGATTGGTGTAGGTTGATGAAACTGACCCCTGTATTTGACTTTTCCTTTTAATTTACGTGTTCCACAATCTCCTATTACATTGTTTAATATATTTGAACAATATTTCCAACAATTCCCAACTTGTTCAAATATATAATAAACTCATATTTTAAACGATATTTAGGCCTAGAATAAGGTATCTTTCAATTTGAGCCTTACCTTAGTGTAAACATTGTAAAAAAGTATCGAAATTCAGGGTAGCCTTGGCTTTGATCCTGTTACTCCTTGTGATAATATCGGAAATGTCACACACATAAATATTCTCATTCAATTTGTTCCACATCAATTTTGCTTAGGGCATTAATGGCCATGCACTAACTTGTTTCATGAACTTTTCAGAAATTAGCTCCAACCTTTCCTTGAAGCGGCACCACTTCTAAGTTCCTGTAGGTGAAATTCAGTGTCTTTGTTACAATGAAAAATACGTATTGATTTTATTAAGATTTATTAACTCAATCCTCCAACCGTAACACAAGTGCTTACATCATTAGGACAGAGTCTGTATTGTTTAAGTGCTATGAATCATTCACTTATCGAATAACATTTTGTTACAATTTGAACTCGTGAATGCTGCGAATCATTCACTAATCGAATAACTTGTTGTTACCATTTGAACTCGTGAATTACTCATTTCGTAATAACGACTAAAGGTTTCCGTCATTGGTAAATTTAATTAAGGAGTTTCAACCTCATCCTACTCGATGTTGATCATACTAACTCTTTAATAAGTGACTTTGTAAATGGATGAGCTAAATTCTTGTTTAATCTCACAAATGTAAGAGAAATTATTCTACTTTTGATTAATTTTCTTACATAATCATGTCTAAGACTCATATATCGAGACTTTTTATTATAAACATCACTATATGCTCTAGCTAATGTGACTTGACTAGCACATTGTATTGAGATAACAAACTCGTTCTTTGTATCCGATAGAACTTCATTTAGAAGATCCCTGAGCCACTCTTCTTTTGTTGTTTAAGCTAGTGCAACAAACTCTGATTCCATAGTTGAGTGTATTATACAAATTTGTTTGTTAGATCTCCAAGAAATGATGCCTCCTCCAAGAGTAAACGTCAAATTGAAGTAGACTCGCTTTCACCCGCATTTGATATCCAACTAGCGTCAATATATCCTTCTAAAATAGCTGGGAACTTAGAATATTGGAGCCCCAGATTTTAGGTTATCTTTAAATAACGAATAACCCTACTAATAGCCTTCCAATGTTCGGCACTTGGGTTACTTGTAAACTTATTAAGTTTACTTATTGCAAATTTAATATCCGGTCTTGTGCATTGTAATGTGTACATTAGACTACCAATTGCACTTGCATGCGTATTCAAGTTGTCTAATAGCTCATCCATCATTCTTCACGAGTTTGATACTAGGATCAAATGGGATATTTGCCTCTTTTTATGTTCAAGTGTATGAACTTATTTATCACATTCTCAACATATATGTGATTGTGTTAATGTATAACCCACACTAATCTTGATCACTTTGATACCTAATATGGTATCCACTTGACTAAGATCTTTCATTTTGAATGTGGAAAATAAAACCATCTTCATTTCTATAACACTATTCATATGATTAGTTATAATCAACATATCATATACATACAAACAAACAAAAAAAACATATCTATCACAAGTTTTAGTATACAAACATTTATCTACCGTATTGTGCACAAAACCAAAAGGTATGATAGCATTATCAAATTTTTCATGCCATTTTTTAGGTACTTGTTTTAATCAATATAGATATTTAACTAATTTACATACTTTATTTTCATTTCCGGGTAGTATAAAACCTTCCGTATGTTCTATGTGAACTTCTTCATTTAAATCTTCATTTAAAAAATGTGATTCTCACATCCATTTGATGAACATGTAAACTATGAATGGAAGCTAAAACAAATAAAATTCTAATATTTTTAGTTTTTACTACAGGTGCATACGTGTCAAAATAATCCATTCTTTCTTTTATTTTTCGATAAATTTTAGCCACTAATCTTGCTTTAAAAGTTTGGATTGAGCCATCGGTGTTATATTTTTTTCGAAATACCCACTTGAATTAATTTCCTGAGAACTTTAATTTTTGCAAAGAATTAGACTTTGAGAGAGTGTCTCTAAGAAGAACAATGCAATTGGCATTGAACCATCAAATTTGAACCATAAATATAAAACACACCCACTTGATTAATTTGCAGAGATCTTTCATTTGTGCAGAGAAGTAGGCTTCGAGAGGGTGTCTATAAGAAGAAAAGTGCAATTGGCATTGAACCACCAATTTGAACCCAAAAATTTCATAAAAGCAAACCCACGTATACAGTCATAGGCCCACGATTTACCAAATAATCACCAAAAATTCAGAATAAATATGTGGACATTCAAGCCTTCCACAAAATCCGACAAATGTATGAAACAAAAAAATTAAAATATTCATACAAGCTTTCTAATTTATTTACGAAAACCAGTTCGCAAAAAAAAAAAAAAAAAAAGAAGAAGAAGATAATAATGCAACAATTCTGAAACATATGTAAAAAATTATGAAAATAAGAAATTGAAATACATACCTATTTCAGCTCTGAACTTTTATTGCGGGTAGTGACGTATCTAACGACCAAATCGTGTATACTAAAACAAAAAATAGAATATATTACAAATTGATCGATAAAATGTCAACAATAAATAAATAAAAAAATTTAGACAACTTCGTACTCTTTGAACATCCAAAGAAATAGTCAATGATCACAAAAGGAACCAACTTCTGTGGCGTCGGTACGTGGTTCAGATCGCCTAGGTAGCACTGAATCTCGGCTTCAGATTGAGAATTTTAGTGAGATTTTGAGAGATTTGGAAAAATTTTGAAGAAATTTGGATAAGAATGGGAGATTATAGAGTCTTGCAATTTTAAAAGAAGGAAGTTGAGTAGAGAGAAAATGAGTAGCATGTTGATGGTGTTCCATAGGAAGGGGGTTTGAGAGGAGAAGAAGCCATTTTCTTTTATCGGTTCTCAAAAAAAAAAGGCAAAACCAAAATGGCGTCATTTTGAACAAAGGGGTGAATAGTGAATACCACATTAACTCTTATAGTATATATATGTACTAGTATAATTGAGATCGATTATACTAGTCGACAATCCCATTTCCCATTTGTTGACATTACAAATAGGAACCAAATTTGGTTCTCATTTGTTGGCAATGTTGACAATCTCATTTTGTCGACATTTTAAAATTAGACAAAATCGATCTCAATTACACACACACACACACAAATATATATATATACATATATATACTAGTCGGGTACATGCGTTCCACATTGTGTAGTTGTAATTCGTTAAAATTTAATAGATACAAATTATTATAGTATATGTATACAATATAAGGTACAGTTAAAGAAGGATATAAGTGCAAAGCCTAACAGGTAGCCAAATAATTCGTAGGTGAATGATTTATGTAGAACATTTGTTTTCGGATGCATCCAGGATAATTGATATATATAACTTGTCGACACCGACAATATTTGGTCGACATCAACCAAATAATGTCGATGTCGACAATTTTTTTGTCGATCATATCGACAAAATAGACACAGACAAAATAGATACTAAATTAATAACCTTTTCATATTATCAATTTTTTCAATGTTAAAATAGAAACCAATTTGTAGGTGTCGAAAAAATAGATCATTTGTCATGTAACGAATGAGAACTTGACAAAATCGCCAAAGCCCATTTGTTGACATTACAAATGGGAACCAAATTTAGTTCCCATCATTTGTTGACAATGTCGACAATCCCATTTCCCATTTGTCGACAATCCCATTTTGTCGACATTGTCGACATTTTAAAATGAGACAAAATCAATCTCAATTATACAGTAAAAAGAAAAGGAAAAAATTCTAAATGTATAATCCGTCAATAATAAATATAAAACACATAGTTTAATATGTTGTAAATTAACTCTTAAATCAATATAACTAGAAATGCATATAAACTTTAAATAAGAAGAACCATAGAATTACAAGGTTGAAATTCAAACTTGCTATTAAGAAAAGCAGAACCCACAACATTATGAATTACATAAACCAAATAAACACATAACTCATACAAAAATAAATAAAAAATAAACTAAGGCTGTGTCTGATTCCACTAAACTGGAGGAAAAATCAATTTTCTCTAAACAATTTATGGGCCCACATTCCAGGATATTAATTTGTAAGTTCAATTTTACCCTTTTTGTATGTATCCAATTATTAGATAGAGGGGTAAATTGGTAAATTGGTAATAAATCAAGTAAAGAAAAGTCAATATTTGTGGGCTTCCATTAGTCAAGTGGGCTCCACTCTTGCAATTGAAAAATCTATTTTCCTCCATAATAGTGAAATCAGACACGCTCTAAATACATGCTTCACAAAAATTAAAAACTAAGATTCGTAAACATTAATATTTTACAGACATTTGGCTGGAATCCTCATCGGGAAAGTGATGGGTGGCACTTGAGCACCCCATTTTGTTGAATTGGACCAAACCCTCAAGAATTCAAACTCAAGAAAATCCCATTTTATTGAATTGGACCAAACCCTCAAGAATTTGAACTCAGGGCTCCAACTTTTTTAGAAAGAAATGACCCAACTATCAAAAGTCAAGTATTAACAAATTGTGTAGGAATTTGCTTGTTACAAGATCAAATATAAGAAAAAAAAATATTAGTGAAAACATTGAATAAATGAGCTGTAGAATCGTCAACTAAGTAAATCAAAGAAGAGAAAGAAACCATAGAAACAAAGAAATAGGGCAAGAGAACTATGATTGCAGTATGTACCAAAAAAATCAAATCATTTACAAAAATCAGCACATTTTACCTGCTTTAACTTCAAAGTATGAATAGTGAAAGGAAGAATTTGAAGGTGGGTCACCGGAATCTTCATTGGCCATTCGTGAATGATGGCGAAAGAGTATTAACTGTAAGGTTTGGAAATTTGATGTTTAGCTTATTGGGAATAGATTAGTGGATCTTTAGCATATGAAAAAGTATTTGTGGATCTTTAGTGTGAGGGAATGGATTGGTGTTCTACACAATTTCTTCTGTGAGGAGAGAGAGAAGAATCGGATGAAAAGCAGGAGAACGTGAAGAAAAGAAAAAAACGTGCCTCCAAAAACGGTGGTGTAATGGTTGATGGGGGCGAATCGTAAATAGCCCATTCACACCAATTTTTAATTATATTAAAAGTCGACAATTTTTGCACTTATGTTGTTTTTTTGTCTCATTCTTATTATTAATCTTCTATTAATTAATATTAGCATATCTAGTCTCTAATAATAGTTTATATGTAAATATTTTATAAGTATGTTTTGAAATGAGGGGCAAATACTTTGTCGTACTTTTGTATTTATTTTTTTTTCTTTTATGTAAAAGTATGATAGGAAAGTTAGTCTTTTGACGTCCTCCTAACGAACTTTTTAGATTAAAATTGGCATTAGAGATAAGATGTGTGAATTAATGAAAGGTTAATGGTAAGAATGCAACGGGAAAAAATATTGGGACATAAGTGCTACAATGAACAGAGGTTAGTGACCTTTCATTCAATTAAAAAGTGGTGCAACAATAAAAAAAAATGTGGTGCTAATATAACCACTGTTTTGATAGAAAAATAAAAATAACCATAACCCAACTGATTATGGACGAATTGTAGAGAAATCCTGGTTAATATAAAACTCGGAAGGAATGTAGAGAGGAAAAGAGATGAACAAATTGCTGGCGAAGAAAGATTAATGGAACTAAATGTATTTTAAACTTGAATTGGTTTTTAAAACATAATCATTCTGAAAGATTTATCCACAAAACTGCATATAGAATCACATCCAGTAGTAGAACATTGTTAGAATTAAAGTCTAAATTAAAGATAGAATTGAAGAAAGGAATTGTGTTGAGTAGCACTCAGTAAATTTCAAATCTATTATTAAGTATAGTCGGTAAGAAGTTGCGGAGGGAGGAAGGTTATTTTAATATTTTTTAAATATTCTTTATTTTAATTTTAAAAAAAAAAAGGTAGAATCATCTTTCTAATCAAAATTTCACTTTATAACTACAACATTGATGGAAACACAACTTGAAAGATTGTGAACAAATCTACAAAGGATAAAGTTAGTCATGTTTGCACAAATTTAATAGGTAGGGGATCTCCAATGCAATTTTTTGGATGAGTTGAAGTCAAGCTTACTATCTGAATTAAGGTTTATTTGGATGAATAGTTGAAAAATAAAGTGCACACTCACAATAAATTAAATATACCTTGCATGTGATGCATGTTAGGTGATTTCATATCTCTATACATTTTAGGGGAATTTAGAAATTTAGATAAATGTAGAAGGTCATTTTTAAAAATAGTAATTTTTAATAATATTTGTAAAAATGACAATTTTTTTTGGATAATTATATTCACACAACGCTTTTTATTTTTTGCACCACATTTTAACTACATTTAACATTCTTAATCTATGAACATTATAGCACTAATGTCCCCAACTTTTTTTTATCACATTTTTATTTTCAATTTTTTATTAATTAGCATATCTTGTATTTGATAATGGTTTCCGTCTAAAACATTTGTTGAGAATTCGCAAAAAGACTCATTTGTCTGTTATAATTTTAAAAAAACAATAGATACAAAAGTACGATAAAATATTTTTTCTTTATTTCAAAGCACGTAAATAAAATATCTCGAAATAAAAAATTAAGAACATAATTGCAACAATGAAAAAAAGTTGAGGATCTTAAGTACAATTAAAATGTGGTGCGCTTATAACAAATTGTAGTGTGAATATAAGCACCATTTTTTTTGTGCAAAAAGTCATGTATACTCTTTTGTCGAACAACAATTGAACTATCGAAATACAGTTCATCTGTCACTATTTTTTTTTTTCTTCTTCTTCTTTTCTAGACAGTTAAACTGTCGTTCGAAATCCTCAAGCTGTCAAACGACAGCTTGAGGCTGTCAACACTGTTGGGCCACAGTTCAAATTTATTTTTTCATTCTTCTTCTTCTTCGCGATAGTTCAAACAATAATTGCTCAACCAAATATTAATCTATCAACCCAGTCTTTTTTTTTTCTTCTTCTTCTCAAACCAGACATTAATCCATGAACTCAATCTTTTCTAACAATTTTTTAACAAGTATATTTAACAAATTTTCAGATCTTAAAACAACCAAACTAAGCTAGTACAAAACCTATTGAATGGTAGCACAAAAGCGGTGGGTGGTGGATCAAGATTCAATTTTAGTGAAATAATATATCTGATTTTCAATTCGATTTCAATAGAATATAGTTGGTGTTTAAGTAATTGTTTAGAGTTATATTTGTCCGAAATGATTATTTTTCAACTTGTTTTTATAAGTTGTAATTTTTCAAATGTACCACATGCAAAGGAACCTATGCTATAATTTCCTATATATTAAAATATGGTTAGTTGAAACATTGAAATAAATATATTTTTATTTGATATTAAATTATACACGTGATAATAAAAAATTTCCTATCAAAAAATTGTCTTTGCAAACCACGTGAAATTCTTTGTATGATTTGTGCACTTTACCTATCTCCCTATCTCTTTCAGTTTTACTTTCTTTTTCTAGATCTTGTTGATAGTTTCAGAGGTTTATGCGGTGTTGGAAATTGTTTAAAAGAAGTTATTTTGATCAACTTTAGCCAATTATTTAAGTAAGGCATCTATTCGATTATAAGAGTTAGAAAACAGAATGTGTTTTACTACGTGAGGAGATGATTGTGGTATATTTGAATCCTGTAAATCAATTTCAGTCTGTTATGACTGTTGGGATTTTTGGTCCCAAACAAACCATAGGGACAATGAGAATTAAATTGGTCGATTTAATTATACTTCATAGGCTCGGCAAACGATCGAAGATTTATTATATTGTCCAATCTCTTCCAACAATTAGGCAGTCCAATTACACATAAGGGCCAAAGAACTTTATTGTCAACTTTGAGTAATGGGTCTTGACCCAATTAATCGTCAGATCGATTCTAAGTAGACCAACTTAAAATTAGAGCATTTGTTTTGTCTTTGTATGATTAATATATGAGTGTATATGGGGTTAAGAGCCCATATATATATATATATGGGCTCTTAATACACTCACACATAATACACACGTCTCTCTCTCTCTCTCTCTCTCTCTCTCTCTCTCTCTCTCTCTCTCTCTCTCTCTCTCTCTCTCTGAGTGTGTGTTTCTGACGATCGGCTGCTCCTTTTCCTTCTCTGTTCTTGCTAAAATCCGCGCCTCTCTATTCTTCTTTGTCAAGTTTCGTCTTGTCCCTTTTGTGTGAAATCTTGTGGGTTGCTTAGGAATGTGCTTTGGCCATTATTTAAGGTGTTAACATCGTTGAAGATTGACTAAAATTTGAGCCTCCTTCCCACCATCGTCGCACCACTAGTAAAGCTTTTGGAGTTTTCTATTTGCTCCTACTTATTGTCCAAAAAAATTTGATTTCTACTTATATAATCTTGATTAACTTGGTGTTTTGTGAGATTATTTCCTACAAACTGGTATTAGAGCCCAGGTTATTAGACTCTCTTTTGGAAGGCATTGTCGGCAATTGCAGGCTGTAGCGACCAGCGGGAATGGCATAAACATTTTCGGCCAAATTTTTTTCTTTTTTAGAATTATTTTTGGGTTGAAATTACTTATTTTATATTCTAATTTTTCTTTATTTTATTATTTGCAGGATTAATTTTTTGACAGTAGTGCATTTGTTGGATAGTTCGGATTCGAGCTTGGTGATGATTTTCTGCTCCAAAACTGCTAAAAAAGAATATTTAGTAAGCAAAATAAAATTAAAATAAATTCGCATCTCTTTGATATTACGGACCATCAAATTGGTCGACTCTGGTAAATTGGGTGTTCTCTTTTAAACTTTAGTAATAGCAAGCCATCGTGTGGGATGGCATTAAGTTTGGAGTTACCGTGCATGTTGCTAGTGACTTTAAGAGTTTACGTGCCTATTATTGTGACTTGTGTTTTATTAGCTTTTGTTTTGATGTTGATTATTTAGGATACTTTGTTTCCATTGGATTATTGTTATTATTTAGAACGGTCACATATACTTTACCCGTTTCACAATTATCTTGATCTGAGAATGCAAATCTCATGAAACCCTGAGAATACAAAACGGTGTATATTGATCCCTTTAGGTTTTTCTGCATAATTATCTTGGAGGTGCTTGTTGGCGTGTACTCTTATTCGTTGAGTTGTTAGTGCACCATTTTTACTTTCGTGTCTTTAATTTTAATGGTGACTTTTCTATTTGGCAACAGAAAATGAAAGGTATTTTGGTTCAACAAAAAATTTTAAAAGCTATTGATAATTCTTTTATTTATACTGTTACTAAGGATCAGAAAAAAGAATTTGATGAACTTACCTATACTTCTATCATTTTGTAAAAAATTGGAAAATTTGACTCCATATGAAAGCTTTGGTAAAAAAAAAAAAAAAGATAAAAGAGTTTTATTTGACTCAATCCACTTCAAATAAAATTTATCTCCTCGAAAAAAATTTCAATTTTAAAATTGATCCCTCAAAAAATTTGGATGACAATCTTGATGTTTTTAATAAACTGGTGAAAGATATTACAAACTTTGGTGAAACGGTCTCCAAAATTAACAAATTTATTATTTTGTTGAATGTTATTCCTGAGTCATATAAGGAAGACAAGAATGCAATCAAGTATGAAAGGGTGACTCTTACACCTGACATTGTCATAGACTCTATAAAAAGTAAGGATGAGAAGTTGAAGGCTAAAAGAAATGAGAGAGAAACTGGTAAGATCCATTTTCTGAGGAGTAGACCTCAATCGAGGGGTGGTAGTGGAGGTGAGAAAAATAGTTGTTGTAATAAAAAGGATAGAAGTCGTTCTAAGTCACAAATGAGGGCAAAAGGGACAAAGTGCTATAGTTGTGGCACATTAGGTCATTTCATAAGTAACTGTTATAAAGAGAAGAAAAAGTAGAAAGATCGTAGAGAAAACAATGAGGCAAATGCGGTAATACCCAAAGTGGAGCTTGGTGAGGTTTACATGCTCTTAAATTCTGAGCCTAGTGAGATTAACCTGTCGAACTCCCATATATATGAGTGGATTCTTAACTCCGGTGCATATTTTCACGTCACATGAAATAAACATTGGTTTAATCATTTGCATGAAAGTGATCATGGGCATCCTATTGCATGGGGGTGGTGTTGCATATAACATTACTGGCATTGGTAATGTGACTGCTACATTTAAGAGTGATTTTGTGAACACTTTGAAGGGAGTTAGATACATTCCACACATTGGTAAAAATTTGATTTCTGCAGAAGAGTTGGAGGAGATAGGTTTTGTTGGTGAGCTTGGTAATGGCATGTTATAAATGACTAAGAGTGCACTTAAAGCATTTAGGTTTGTTAGAACAAATGGCATTTACATTGCGCGTGATAAAGTGGTAGGTGGTTTAAATTCCACTATTGCTTCCATTGACACTGATCACACAGTAGTGGCACAATAGACTTGCTCATGTTAGTGTTAGAGACTTAAGTTTCTTAATGATATGGGAGTGTTTGGTAAGGATCAAGTGTCTGACATGTCATTTTGTGATCATTGTGTGCTTGGTAAACATTGTAGGACGTCATTTTCGTCTAACACACACAAGACAACTAAAGTGTTAGAATACATTCATACTGATTTGTGTGGTTTCGAAAACAATCCCATTTTTGGTGGTAACAAATATTTTATGTCTATTATTGATGATTTCTCCATATGTTTGTGAGTTTATCTATTGAAGATAAAAGTAAAACTATCATGAAACTTAAAATTTGGAAAGTTCAAGTGGTGAATCAAACATGTAAAAGGTAACTATTTACGTAATAATAATGGTCTTGATTTCTGCAATGCTGATTTTGATAATTTTTGAAATGATTGAGGCATTACTAAACACAAAACTGTGTCTTGCACTCTCCAACAGAATGTGGTTGCTGAAAGGATGAATCGTACTCTGCTTGATAATGTTAGATGTATGATGTTGAGTTCTAGTGTACCTAAATCTTTTTTGGAGTGAAGCTGATATGACTGCTTGCTATCTAACTAATTTGACTCCATCCGATGCTTTAAATGGTGATACCCCTTATAAAAAATGGCATGGTAAATGTACTAATTATTCCATGCTTAAAAACTTTTGACTGTGCTACTTTTTCTATTAGAGAGAAAAAAAGCTTGAACATAGAGTTAGGAAGTGTGTCTTTTTGGGTTACCCTGAGGGAGTTAAGGGATATAGTTTGTGGGATAGAAACTGAACGGGTGTGAAGATTATCATAAGTCGAGATGTCAAATCTAACGAGTCATAGATGCCTTGTTTAGATAGTGAAAAACAGCAAGAAGCCATTACTCATCAGTTTCCCGTTGATGTGGAGAGAGTGAGCATCTCCATTCTCATCACTCCTAGTGAGGTGAAGAGTGATAACCAACAAGATCAGCAAGTTATAGAGATTGAGAGGGGAGAGGATATGATAGAGGACCATCCTATTGTAAAACCCTCTAGCTGATTACCAATCAGCTAATTAGCTAGAGATAGAGAGAGAAGACCATGTAGGAAATTCCAATAATGTATGACTATACCATAGCCAATGCTAATTATCAACAACTAGTGGATAAGGAGCCCAATACCTATAAGGAGGTTCAGCGGTGTGAAGATTAAGTAGGTGAATGCTATGAGAGAGGAGATGAGATTCTTGGCTAAAAATCAAACTTGGGAATTAGTGCCTAAACCTAAGGATAAATCCATTGTGTGATATAAATGGGTGTATAAGGTGTAGGAGGGAGCCACTAAGACTGAACATGTGAGATATAAGGCTAGGTTGGTAGCCAAGGCTATACACAGAAGGAAGGATTAATTACAATGAGATTTTTTTGCCTGTTGTTAAGTATACCACTGTTTGTATTATGCTTGCATTGGTTGCTCATTATGATTGGAAATTTTAATGGTTTGATTTAAAAACGGCTGTTTTACATGGTAACCTTGATGAAAAGATTTTCATGTATCAACTAAAAGGTTTTGAAGATAAAATTAAGCTTGATTATATGTGTTTCCTCAAAAAATATCTATACGGTTTAAAACAGTCTCCTAAACAATGGTACAAAAAGTTTGATTCTTATAGTTTCAAGAAGAGTGTGTTTAATCATTACAAGCACCACAGCACAAATGATTATGTGTACTTGTTACTCTATATGGATAACATTTTATTGATTGGTAATATAAAAAATGAGCTAAGCAAAGAATTTGATATCAAAGACTTTGGGCATGCTAAAAGTATACTTGGCTATGGAAATTGATAAAGATATGTCTAATTCTTGCTTAGTTGTACATCAAACTCTATATGTGCTTAAATTTTTGAAAAAAGTTTGGTATGCTTGATTGTAAACCTGCTTTGTGCCTCTTGGTAATTATTTTATTTTGTCTAAAGAACAATAACCTGCTAATATGAATAAAATCCCCTATTCAAATGTGATTGGCTCTGTGATGTACTTGATGGTTTGTCTAGGCCAGACTTGGCTTTTGCTGCTAGTACTTTCAGCAGGTACATGTCTAATCTAGGTCCCATTCATTGGGGAGCTTTGAAATGGTTGCGCATGTATTTGAAAGGTACCTATGATGTGGGGTTATTATATAAAACTGTTTCTAATCGTGTGAAACTAAAATGTCTTACCGATTCTGATTATAGTAGAGATTGAGATAATAGGAAATCTACTTCAACTTATGTGTTCACTTTTTGTGATTCATGTGTTAGTTGGAAACCTCAACTCCAACATATTGTTGCTCTTTCCACTACTAAATTTGACTATATAGCTGCTACTGAAGCCTTTAAAGAAGCTATGTGGTTTAAAGGTTTGCTTGATGAACTATGTGTTTTAAGTGATAATGTGATTACATACTCTAATGGTCAATCGGCTATTCACTTGTGTAAGAACCCTGTTTTTCATTAATGCACTAAACATACAGATATTAGACTGCATTTTATTAGAGATGTGTTAGCTTAAAACTTGATTAAACTTGAGAAAGTGCATTCGAACTATAACATTGCAGATATGGGCACTAAAGTGCTCACCTTGGTAAAGTTTAGAAGTTGTCTTACACTTCTAAACATTGGTACAAGAACGTTGAGTTCTAATTAGTTTAAAATTCGTTTGACACTTACTGAGCATGTGTCTTTTGGGTTTTGCAGGTTTGTTGGAAATGAATGTAGAGGTTTGTAGGGATTTTTTGGTCCCAAACAAACCATAGGGGTAATGAGGATTAAACAGGTCAGTTTAATTATACTTCGTATGTTCGGCCAATGATCGAAGATTTATTATATTGCCCAATCTCCAACAATTAGGCAGCTCAATTACAAAGACGAGCCAAAGCACTTTGTTGTCAACTCTCGACCCAGTTACTCGGCGAATTGAATCTAAGTAGACCCACTTAAAATTAGGGCATTTGTTTTGTCCTTATGTGACACACACACACACACACACACATGCCTCTCTCTCTCTCTCTCGGACAACAAATTGCTCCTTCTTCTTTGTTCTTGCTAAAATACGCGCCTCTCTTTTCTTCTTTGTTAAGTTTCACATTTTTCCTTTTGTGTAGAATCCTGTCGGTTCCTTAGGAGTGTGCTTTGGTCATTATTTGTAGTATAACCATTGTTGGAGATTGGCTAAAATATGAGCATCCTTCACACCATTGCCGCGCCATTATTGAAGCTTTGAAGTTTTCTTTTTTGCTTCTACTTATTATCCAATCAGATTTGGTTTCTAGTTATATAATCTTGATTAACTTGGTACTGTTGTGAGATTATTTCCTACAAACTATTAACTTCAGATCCCACATCCACCATATAAAGAAATATGAAAACATTCAAGAAAATTAGCAGATCTAAAAGGAAATAATACTAGATATGTTTGTCCCTTTTGGGGACAGGCAGTTTGACCTTGTACAAATGCCTACTTCTGCCTTTAAGGCTCTACAAATGTAGATCTGCTTTTAATGCACTATAATAACCAACAACGTGGCCAAGAATGTAGTTTAAAATAGGTAATCCACTCAAAAAAATCCAAGATTCCCTCATACGCACACTTCTTCTTTAGATTACACAAAGTATCCCACACACTACAATTTAGGACAAAGAATCAAAGGCCTAAAGTAATCAACGAAAAATTACTGTAGCAACACACTTTTGACAACCTTTTGGAGAACCAAAATTTCACCTAGAAAAGAGAAGAAGAAAAAGATCAGAAGAACACTAAGAGAAAAAGGAAAAACAAAAGCTACGCACCAACACTATTGAAACCCTAACGAGTAGAAAAAGGCTTTAAATTCTAGGGATCAATGACTTGGATCAAGTGTAGTAACCGAACAGCTGAGCTCAGTAACAACCATTAACCATAAAGGCGCGTTTGACATTACTGGTAAAAGCGTGTTTCCACTTGGGTTAGCATAAGTGGGAACAATATATTGGCCCAGCTGCATATGGGCCAACAATGGATTGGACTTATCATCATTGGGCCCACCATACACTTATAATCTCCACCTTGAGCCATATGTGCAGTTTCATAGTGCAAAAGAAGACATCTCTATTTTGATCATTGCCTTTGGTACTCAACTAGAAAAACACAAAATTGAAAAAAATGTAAACTAATTAAAAGAAAGACACACTACAGTACTTTAAACCATTTGCTTAAGAACCTTAAACTTTTAACCTGAGTAAATGTTAAATAAGCTTAAACATAGCTTAAACTTGTTTAAGAAAAGAGGCTTAGTTCCCATATTAGAGGGATTGGCTTGTGAAGGGATTTAATCTAGTTTAATCAATTTCTTAGACATAATATCTCTAATGAAATGAAGCTTAACATCCATATGTTTAGTTCTATCATAAAAGACAGGGTTTTTGCATAGTTTTATGGCTAATTGGCTATCAAATACACAACATTATGATTATGCTGTAGTTTTAACTCAGAAAGCAAACCTTCAAGTCATAAAGCTCCTTTCACAGCTTCAGTTGTTGCCACATACCCAAACTCAGTTGTAGACAATGCCATAATATGTGGCAATTGAGATTTCCACCTAATGCAAGAGTAATACAAACTAAAAACACATGAAGTACTAGATTTTCTATTATCTATATCATTAGCATAGTTTGCATCCACATATCTCTTTATTTTTATTTTTATCCCTTCACTACAGTGCCTAAACATTAAACCTACATCAGAAATACCTTTCAAAAACTTTAATAGCCATTTTAAGGCCTCCCAATGTTGCTCCCCTAGATTAAACATGTATCTACACAAGACACTTACATAGTAACCAATATCACATCCTGTACAAACCATTGTATCCATTGCATAACTAATCATATTTGAATAGGGCACTTTATTCATATACTCAAATTCATCATTAGTTGGAGGACATTGGGCTATGTTAAGTATAAAATGATTAGCTAAAGAAACATAGACAACTTTAGCATCAATCATAGAGAATTTCTTAAGAATTTCATTATGTAAGGATGTTGCTTTATAATCATAATTGAATTTGATCTATCTCTAACAATTTCCATACCTATTATCTTCATGGAATTTCAAAGATCTTTTATATCAAGCTCAGAACTTAATACAGATTTAATGTTAATAATTATATGAACACATGAACTAATTATAAACATATCATCAACATATAGAATTAAAAAAAAAACATGGATATGACTTGGCAGTTCTAATTTAAAGTAAAGACAATGATCAAACTCACTTGTGGTAAAATCTAAAAATAACATGAAAGCATCAACCTCTTATTCCATTATCTAAGAGATTGTTTCAAACCATACAAAGATTTTTTTAAGTAAACACACATAATCAGACTGCGTTTGTCAACAAAACTAGTACGTTGATTCATATAAATCTTTTTTTCAAGTTCACTATGTAAAAAGACAGTTTTATCATCAAGTTGTTCCATTTCTCAATTAAAATGGGCAACTAAAGCAAGCATGACTCTACAAGTGGTGTATTTGACAATTGGAAAAAATATTTCATTAAAGTCTATATCATATTTTTTAATAAACTCCTTTGCAACAAGTCTGACTTTGAATCTTACATATTCTGTGTTACTATTACCTTCTTTTACCTTATAAAGTCATCTACAATCAACAAGAAATTTATTTTTTGGTTTTGGAACCAACTCCCATGTTTGATTATTGTAAAAAAAAAAAAATCATTTCTTCCTTCATGGCAGTCCACCATAGGTTTGATTGATAACTACTCATACCTTCATCAAAAATTTTAGGCTCATTTCCACTCAATTCTTCGTAAGAACTAACAGCTAAAGTAGGATGATCGTAATCAGGAAGGTAACCTAGTTGTCCTTCTATTTCTGTCTCTAGCCAAATGATATTATTCTAATCCTACAGTTTGGAATTGATCTTGCCCTTCTACTAAAGGTTGATTTTCAACTACATCCTCTTCAAAATCACCAAGTTGAGGTGGATTAGGTTGATTTTGCTCTACCTCAAGAAGGGTGATCACAACATGATCATTTAACTTTTTAGACTCCACCATACTCTTGGCATTACTAAGCTTAGTACTACTAGCATGAGTATCATTAGTTTTATCCAAAAAGACATTTCATCTTTCTTATAAATAACATATTTGCTAACTATTTTTTTTAACTCCCCAGACTCTTAGCCTATAGTCTATAGCCTTTAGTCCCATCAGGATATCCGAAGAAAACATATTTTTAGAATCTAGGATCAAGTTTATCATCTCTTTGATTTGAGTATGCAGTACAACCAAATACTCTAAGGTTAGAGTAGTCAGTTTGCCTACCATACCACATCTCTTCATGGGTTTTTCCATTTAAGGCAGCAAAAGGGGATCTGTTTACAATATAACAAGTTGTAACCACAACTTCACCCCAAAAATATTTGGAGAGACTAGAACTAGACAGCATGCATCTTACCATTTCAAGAAGAGTCATATTCATACTCTTAGCAATTCTATTTTGCTGGAGAGTGTAGGGAACAGTTATGTGTCTTTTAATACCAGATTCATTAAAAAATTCTTCAAAAATTTTATTGCAAAATTCAAGTCCATTATCTATTCTAAAACATTTCAAAGTTTTACGAGTTTGATTTTCAAGAAGAGTTTTTCAATTTTTAAATTTGTCAAAAGTTTCAGATATATGTTTTAACGAATATACCCAAACTTTCTTGAAAAATCATCTAATATAGACATGAAATATTTGTTTCCTCCATGTGTTGATGTGCTTGAAGGACCCTATAAATCAGAGTGCACATATTCAAGAATGGAGGAAGTTTTACGTAAGCCATCAGAAAATTGGACTCTATGTTATTTTTCCAAGACACAAGTTTCACAGAAAGGTAGATTGGTAATTTGATCCTTTCCAAAATACCCCAACTTTTGTAAGATGCTTAGCTCCCTATTACTTACATGAGCAAGTCTTTTATACCAAATAAGAGTACAGTTACCCTTAAGTTACCCTTAACAGAGTTTGTCGTAGAATAATTTGCAGGCACTCTCTCTGTTGTGGTGAAGTACAAGCTATTTCTCTGATACCATTTGATTGCAAGGAGTGCTCCTTTATTAATTTAAAAGAATCATCTCCAAACTTGCCATCAAAGTTAGAATCTTCAAGATATCCAATAGAGATGAGATTTTTGGCCAAATCAGGTATATGTCTCATATTTTCAAGAAGATACACATAACAAGTATCAAACTTTACTTTAATATTGCATATCCCATGAATTTTAGAGGCAACATTATTTCACATAACTACCATCCCATTGTTAACTTTTGTATAGGAGTAGAACATATCAAATTTTGGAGTCATGTGAAAAGTACAACCAGGATCAAACAACCACTCCTCAAGCTGACATCCAAAAGAAACACAGTTCACTAAGTCTTTAGTTTCTTCATTTCTTATGGCTACATAAAAATCACCTAGAGACTCATTATTTGTGGTAGCAACAATACTTTGCTCATGTAGCTTTTTCTTCTGGAGATTATTATTTTAATTGTAACAATATTTAATACAATACCCAATTTACCATAGTTATAACATCTTCTACCATTCACTTTGGATTTTGATCAAGATTTATCCTTTCCTTTGTTTTTGTGATTTTGGCCATTAGAATTACTTCCTTCCTGACTATTAAATTGCCTATGATGAGATATACCATTTACAAAAAGACCTTCACTTTTAAACTCCAGGTTCTTACTTCTTAAGGCATTCATAACCATGTATGTAGTATGGTCATCCATACCATACTTGATTGCACTTTTAACATCTTTATAGGCCCTAGGGATAGAGTTTAATAGAATAAGAGCTTTATATTCATCAATACATTTATCATCAAAGTTGTTTATGACTTGGATTAACTTCTTAAAAAAATATCAAAGCTTTCATGAAAGCTCTTTAGAAGAATCAATTTTAAAATTTAAAATTTTTTCCAATACAAACAATTTATTTGGAAGGGATTTTTCTAAATAAGTTCATTCAAATATTTCCCATAAAGACTGAGTATCATCAAGAGTTCTAACGTTTCTTAACACAACCAGACAAATGAAGTATAATAGAAGTATATGATAACTCATCAACCTCTTTCTTTTTTATCATTAGATATATCAACATAGGATTTGTTAATGACCTTTGAAATTCTTTGTTGGAGCAAAATACCTTTCATTTTTTGTTGCCAAATGGAAAAATCAGTTTTCCAGTAAACTAATCTAAATGAAAACTTGAGATTGCCATATTAATCAATTTATAACAGTTATCAATATAGAAAATAATGATGTATCACTTATTTGAGTTAACAAAGCAATCACTCACACACACACACACACACACACACACACACACACACACACACACACACACACGCAAGCACGCACACACGCACACGCACTACTTCACACAGATGTAAGATCACACAAAGAATAATGGGAGAGACCTATAATTTAAAAAAAAAAACTCTAGGACTCCGTGAGAATCAGGTCATCGAGTTAAGGGATAAATCAAAAAATTCTAAAGTATTTCTAACAGCACTTAAGAGGAATTTACAAAGAATAAGTAGAGTAAATATGTTTAATAGTTTTATTAAGCACTATAAAAGATTACAATATATTTTCTTGAACTATTAATATCCGAATACAGATAACAAATCACAAATCTAGTATTTTAACAGAATTTTCTTTTATTTGTAAAATGCGTAATATAAACAAAAAAAAACAAGGAAGAAGAATTTTTACCTAAACAAAAATAAGCAAAAATACTTATAGCCCTGAGATTTATCTCAGTAACATAGAAGAATGAGGGTTTATCATGAAGAGAATGTTATTTATGCTCTGATATCATATGTTACAACAATTAACTTCAGATCCAACATCCACCAAATAAAGAAACATAAAAACATTCAAGAAAATTAGCAGATCTAAAGGAAATAACATCAGATATGTTTGTCCCTTTTGGGGACAGACAGTTCGGCAGTGCTCAAATGCCCACTTCTGACTTTGAGGCTCTACAAAACATAGATCTGCCACTAATACACTATAATAACGAACAACGTGGCCAAAATATAGTTTACAATAAGTAACCCACTCAGGAAAACCCAAGATTAGCTCGTGCGCACACTTCTTCTTTAGATTACACAAAGTATCCCATACACTACAGTTTAGGAAGAAAGAATCAAATGACTAAAGTAATCAACAAAATTTATTCTAGCAACACACTTTTGACAGCCTTTTAGAGAACCAAAAGTTCACCCTAGAAGAGAAGAGGGAAGAAGAAGAAGGTCAGAAGAAAACCAAAAAAAAGAAAAAAACAAAAACTGCGCACCAACACTACTGAAGCCTTAACCAGAAGAGGCTTTACATACCAGAGATCAATAGCATGAATCAACTGTAGCAATCCAATAGCTTATATTAGTGACAGCCATTAACCATGAAGGTGTGTTTGACATCACGTATTTCTACTTGGGTCAGCATAAGTGGGCACAATAGAATGGACCAACAGTGAATTGGGCTTATCATCATTGGGCTCACCATTTATAAGGTCAATGTGAAATTAAGGCAAGAAGTGAACAGCTTCAAGTATAAGAATTGTTGGGAAAATTGAAATTGGAAATTGGTGGGAAAAAGAAAATTCATTTGTCCCACATTGGTAAATAAGAAGCTGATTAACAAAGCTTTTGAAAAAAAAAATTAAAACAATTTGTTAAAATGTGAAGTTGAAAAATTGACAAAAGTTGTAGTCCTATAAAATATGTAGTTCAAATTAAGACTTTAACCTCAATTTTTAAACTAAATCAAACAAGGGCTAAAAAAATTGTGACTAAGATTTATATAACCCAAATTTGGCATTTGGGTTTGGGTTTGGGTTCGAGATGCCAAAGTCTTAAGCAATGCAACGTAAACAATGGCATATAAGAACTAACTGGGTGTTCTGTTCCCATCCAAACTAGACTGCAGAAATCATATCTGGTGGAGAGCTGTTGTAAATGAATAAATGTAAAAAATAAAGGTACAAATCCAACTCGTTGATTCAAGATGAAAATCGAAAAGGATTGACAATCAATAAAGAAATATCCATTTCATTAATCAATATCTAAGGAAACCAAAACCCTACAATCCACTTAAAAAACTAAAAAGGTGTTTACATATGACAAAACTCCAATGATGCCTTAAAAGAACCAACATGCTCTTGTAGTAGGTAAGTGTGTTAGGAAGATGACTTATTTGGATAGTATTTTAGTAGAATCTTGGAGAGGTTCAAGAGGCTAGAGAATGAACTTTTATTATATAATATCTAAATTGACTTGTTCCAAAACTACGAGTTAGCACCTATATATATATATAGTGCTCAATGGACTCTTCTATAGCGGAAAATATTAGAACAAAAGCTTATTATAGAACATAGACTATTCTAGATGTGGATTCATGGACTCACTTAATCACAATAATTAACAAGCCCAACCCAAAACAATAAAATGGCCCAAATCAAGTTTATTTTGCAACACGCCCCCTTAAACATGATTTGGTTACTCCAAGTGAATCTCTTTAACTTGGAAAAAACTTCATGCTACAATGGTTTGGTGAAGATGTTCGCTTCTTGATCTTGAGTCTTCACATACTTCAACTCTACTTCTTTTCTTGTTATACTTTCTCTTATGAAGTGATACCTTGTATCGATGTGCTTGCTTCGATCATTAAACACGAGATTCTTTACTAATGCAATTGTCGATTTGTTGTCAACAAAAATCTCCGTTGGCTCCTCTTGTGCCATGTTGAGTTCTTTCATCAAGTTTCTTTACCAAATTGCATGGCAAACACATGAAGTTGCGGCAACATATTTGGCTTCACATGAAAAGAGTGTGACAATTGGTTGCTTCTTTGAACTCCAAGTGAAAATGGTATTTTCCATAAAAGAAGGCAAATCTGTTGTGCATTTTCTTTCATCGAAATCTCTGGTCTAATCGCTATCACTATATCCAACAAGTTTGACATAATTAAAGATCAATAAAGTAAACCATAATCAATGGGACCTTTGATGTAACAATGAATCCTCTGTGCGGTCTTCATGTGAGTAACCGTTGGTGACTCCATGTAACGACTAACAAGGAAAACTCCATAGAGAATATCGGGACGCGTGCATGTCAAATACCGCAAGTTTCCAACAAGAGTTTTGAAATTTGTAGGATTTACTCTTTCTCCTTCATCATTTCTTGACAACTTGATTCTACAATTAACGGGTGTGTTTATCGACTTACATTTTCCCATGTTGAATTTCTTGAGCACTTCTCTTGCATAGCCTTCTTGAGAAATAAAAATGCATTTGTCGCTTTGCCTCGCTTCTATGCCAAGACATCAATCCAAGATCAGACATTTCGAATTCTATGGTCATACTCCTTTTGAATTCTTCAAACATTCTTGGATTATTTTCGGTGAAAATCAAATCATAAACATATAAGCAAACAATCAACATGTCACCATTTTTATTTACCTTGGCATAAAGAGCATTCTTATGTGGACATTTAGTGAAACTATTTTCTTGAAAATACTAATCAATTTGACTATATCATGCTCTCGGCGCTTGCTTTAATTCATATAAAGCCTTTTTCAATTTTAAGAATTTATCTTCTCTTCCCTTCACTTCATAGCCAAGAGATTGTTCAATGTAAACTTCTTCTTCAAGATATCCGTTTAAAAAAAGTGGATTTCACATACATTTGATGAATTTTCCATTTATTTTGATCGGCTAAAGAAATAATTAATCTTATAGTTTCTAAGCGAGCAACGAGAGCAAATACCTCGTCATAGTCAATACTGGGTCTTTGATTGTATCCTTTCGCAACCAATCTTGCTTTGTGTCTCTCAACTTCCCCTTTAGTATTCTTCTTTGCTTTGTAAACCCATTTTCACTTCAATTCATTTTTGTCCTTTCAGAAGGGTGGCTATCTCCCATGTGTCATTCATCAAGATTGCTTTAATTTATTCATCCATAGCTTCTTGCCATTTTTTGCTTTGCACCGCTTCTTCAAAACATATTGCCTCACAATCTGCAAGGAGACAAAATAGTGTTAGCTCATTTTATTTTCAGTTACCTCATTTAACTCTTGCAAGCTCCTTGTGCGTGCTCTCCTTGGTGGTGTGCTTGTGCTTAAATTTTTACTTGGTGAGTGTCTATGAAGGCTTGCTTGTGACGAATGAGGTGGAATTGTATGTTCTTGTATTTTTTTCTCTTGTTTGCTCTACTTCCATTTCTTCTTCTTCTTTAGTAATTAATGGAAAATTGTAGTCATCATCTTGTGTGTCCCATCTCCATGAATATTCTTCTTCGAACTCAATGTCTCGGCTAATGATGACATTTTTGGTGTTTGGATTATAAAGCTTATAATCTTTAGATCTTGAGTCATATCCAATAAAAAGAAAATTTTCACTTTTATCATTGAGCTTGGATCTCCTTTGGTCGTGTACATGGACATACACAATGCTTCCACATGCTTTCAAGTGAGAGATGTCGGGCTTTCATCCACTCCATGCTTCTTGAGGTGTTTTCTCCCCCCACACACTTTTAGTTTGAGACCGGTTAAGCAAATAAACTGTAAAATCCACCGCTTTGGCCCGATATTCTTTTGGCAACCTCTTGCTTTTTAGCATGCTTCGAGCCATGTTGAGGATGGTTCGATTCTTCCTTTCGAAAATACTATTTTATTGAGAGGGGAGGTTGGAACCGTAAGGAAGCATTGAATTCCATTGTCTTCACAAAATTTGTTGAACTTCCTTGATGTAAATTCTCTTCCTCGATCGGATCTCATGGCTTAAATTTTGAGACCACTTTTCTTTTCAACAAATACTTTGAATTTCTTGAAGACATCGAACACCTCGGACTTTTCCTTAAGAAAATGAACCCACGTTTTTCTACTAAAATCATCAACAAATAGGAAAAAAAAATTGCTCTTACCGAGGGATTTAGGATTGATTGGCCCACACACGTCGGTGTGAATGAGTTCTAGCGGTATCTTTGCTCTTGTACTTCATTCCTTAGGAAAGTTCTTTTGACAATGTTTCCCAAGTAGGCATCCTTCGCACAATTGATTTGGGTGACTAATAGACAGAAATCCCCTTACCATTTTCTTCTTTGATAGCAATTCCAAGTCACCAAAATTGAGATGCCCGAACCTTAAATGCAATAGCCATGATGTATCTTTCACACAAGCCTTCAAACAATTTGCTACATCATTTTGAATATTTAACAAGAACATCCTATTATTTTCATTGGCACCTTTGCAATCTTTTAGGAAAAGAATGTTTTCTTTCGAGTGAATGTCATAGCCTTTCTCCAAAAGTTGTCCCAACTCAAAATATTGTTGTTCACGTTAGGCACATAATAAACATTTGAAATAAATTGGTAGCTTCCATCTTTCAAGCGTATAAAGATATCAACTTTGCCTCTTACCGGAATTTTGGATTCATCTCCAAATGTGACATGGCCACTCACCGATTCATCAAGCTCCACGAACATTATTTTATTTCCACACATAATTTCTAGTGTCGGTTTCAAGTTACCAAGTGTTGATTTTCCTTCCTTCTCTTCCTTTGTGTGCCAATAGCAAAGTACAATCAAGATGCTTCTCATTTTCTACAAAATTTACTTCTTCTCCAACTTGATTACTAGCTCTACATTCTCAAGCAAAATGTCTAAACTTTTGGCAATTATAACATTGAACTTGAGATTTGTCATACATTTGCTTTCAATTATTACCTCTCCATTGCCTCTTTTCAAAGATGAATTTTGTCTACAATCTTCATTGTTGGATGTCTTGTATTCTCATCTTCCTCGGCAACGTCCACGACCACGACCGCGTCCTCTTCCTCTTCCTCTTCCTCTTCCATTGTTGAACTCGTCTCCATTTCTTTCCTTCAACGTGAGATTTGTTTGAAGTTCTTTCTCTAAAGTGTTTTGCTTATTTTGACGATGTTCATATGCTTGGAAGGACCCCATGAGCTCCTCAATTGTCATTGCCTCCAAATCTTTTGTTTCTTCAATGGTGACCACAATATGCTCAAATTTTGGATCTAAAGATCGTAGAATTTTCTCCATGATTCTAACATTATCCAAACTTTCTCCATTTGCCTTCAATTGGATAGCCACTGCTAAAACACTAGAGAAATATTTGGAAATTATTTTGAATTTTTTCATTTGTAAAGATTCGAACTCACTTCTTAAAGTTTGTAGAAGAACCTTCTTGACTTTCTCCGCTCCTTTTTAAGCAGTTTGAAGTCTATCCCAAGCTTCTTTGGAGGTGCATGCATTCAAAAAAAAAATTCAAATCCATCATCATCAAGTGATTAGTAGATGAGATAGAGAGCTTTCTTGTCTTTCCTTCTTGAATCCTTCAAGGCATCCCCTCTGTACTTAAGGTATAGTAGTCTCATCTCTTGGCTCATTGTACTCTTTCTCTACGATCTCCCATAAGTCTCGTGACCCGAGCAATGCATTCATTTTAATATTCCATTTGTCGTAGTTGCTCGTGTCAAGTGATGGAAGTTGAAAGGGAAGTATAATGTTTGCCATCTCTTTTAAATGATCTTATGTGCTGTGATACCATTTTGTTAGGAAGAAGACTTAATTGGATAGTATTTTAGAAGAATCTTTGGGAGATTCACAAGGTTATGGGAGATTCACAAGGTTAGAGAAGGAACTTGTATTATATAATATCTAAATTGGCTTGTTCCAAAAGTACAAGGAAGCGCTTATATTTATAGTGCTCAATAGACTCTTCTACATCCTTCTTAACAACCAAAATGATTGCATTTTCCAACTACCTACTAACATTCACTAATTACTCTCTAATACTAGACAATTCTAGGTATTGGATAATTTTAGACCAAATACTTATTCTAGAACATAGGCTATTCTAGATATGGACTGAACTCACTTAATAACAATAATTAATAAGTCCAAACCAAAACAACAAAATGGCCCAAATTAAATTTATTTTCCAACAAAGTACTAATGACAATATAATAAAATTAAAGCAAACAATAAGCAGTAAAAATGTAAATTCATTGCAGCAGCCTTCTTCATGCTGATGGAGAAGTGTTTGAGGAAGAAGGTATCCATTGATGCACCTTTATTTTAGCATCCACTTTTGTGCTCTGACAACTCAGCACGAAGGTACTTGTCCATTGTCTACGCCATCAAGATGACTCACATCGCCCCATGATATAATGCTCCATTTATCTTCTTCAAACAAGTGAAAAACATTGACAGAAGTGTTTAGAACCTTCCCAGCAGACATCCCATTTGCGGAACCCCGTCTATGAAGTTGTTCAATTGTAGCACCATGAGTGACTACAACTACTCGTTCGCCTCTGTGTTTCTTTGCGATCCGTTGTAACGCTAATGTACAGCGATCGTAGAGTTGATTAAGACTTTCTCCACCACCTGGGATTACTTGATCCCTCTTAAGAGATACAAATGCTTTGTGAGCTTCAGGTTTGATTTTGGCTGCTTCATTGAACACAATACCATGAAGATCACCCATATGCCTTTCACGCAAATCTGGATCTTTAACAGGAACAAGCAACCCACAGCATTGTGCTATGATCTCTGCTGTGACAAATGCTCGTTTCAAGTCAGATGAGTATACTGCCGAGATTTTAGGTTCCTTTGATAGCCGGGCAGCCACTGCAGCCGCTTGTTGCATCCCAACATCATTTAAGTCCACATCTAGCTGTCCCTGAATTCTACCATCAGCATTCCATTCAGTTTCACCGTGACGAATAACAATAATCTCCGTATAATCAGATTTGGGATCCGCCATCCAACGAGACAGGATTATGTTTTGGCCGCAGGGGCATATTTAGCGACTGGGACGCTGATTTTAGACTAATGTAAGGAAGGTTCCTGTAGCCTAGTGTTATACCTTATTTTGTTCTCCTTTTGATAAATTTATGCAATCAGTCCTCAACCTTTAAAAAAGGACTTTTCAATCACAACCTTTAGTTCCATTCATTTATTTAGTCATTTTTACGTAATTCTGTCAATTTCAGTATTAATTTCCTCACATTTTAGATGCTTAGCACCTTAACGTTTCCTTCATTTCAATTCCCAAATGTGAGGGGGAAAAAATAACAAAATACTTTTTTTTCGCACAAATCTCGTCAAAGTATGATCGAATGAATGGTCATTAAAGAAGAAAGTTGTATAAACTGTTTGAAGAATACGACTTTGAACCTCATAATAGTGAGTTTTTTTAACATAATTGTGCTTTTTCTTTGTAATCAAAGCTAATCTCAATTAGTTTACAAGTATTACATTGATTTTGATGAATAAATAGTTTAGTTTTGGTCCTTGTTTACTTTCGACTAACAAAAGTATTGGCAAGTCATTATATATTGGCGAATTCATATAAAAGAAAGAATTTTAAAGTAGAATAATCTGCTTCCAACTAATCCTTGTCTGTAAATGTATCGTGGTCTTGATAATCACAATAATTAAATATAAAAAGAATGAATTAGTGTTCAATTATTACCTGGAATTTGAATGATATTTTGATACATAGTTGATAAATGTACATTAAGCTTTGAATTGCTGACTCTCAATAAGAATATTGAAAGACAAGTTGCAATATATATCTATTATTAATAATTGTCACTGACTGCTTTGTGGATTTCAGAATCACACTGAATAAATTATTTTTTTTAAAAAAAGTGTGCAATAATTTCATTCCAACTAATCCCTGTCCCTAAATGCATTAGGGGTTTCGTAATCACACATTAAAATATAAAAAAGTAAAATTTGCTTCCAACTAATCCAAGTCCCTAATATAGTTAATAAGCTTAATTGACATGTGCATGATAATTAAAGTAAAAGATATTGACGCCTACTCCCAACTAATCCAATCTTGTCAATTAGTGTTTATGTTTTTAATATGGGTGGTGATGTCAAATTTTAATTAACTCGCAAGTGTACGAATCTATTGGAATATAGATAAGTAAAAACGAGGTCGATCCCACAGAGACTGCTATGAGGAAGGTATAATTTAATCCAAATTAACTATAATTCTAGGTTAGTTGAGTTGAAGAGATTTTTGTTGAAATAGTTAACTGAAAGATTAAAGAAATATAATAAAAAGATGAATTGATAATTAAAGTTGTGTAAAACACCAAGGTTTCGGAATCCACCATTGCCTAACTCAGCACTTATCCAATTATCAATTAATTCCCAAAAACATACGACAACACGAAATCAATCTATTGTCGTCCCTAAAGATTTATCAATTAAGTCCAAAAGAAGAAAATCAAATATAGGCTCCCCTTATGCTTCAAATATAAATTACTTAAGCATTTTTCATATCAAATTCCATTGAAAGAAGACAAAGAATCAAAGATTACCTAAGCATTCTATGTATCTCAATACGAATAAAAGAAGATGAAAAATCAAAAGAAATTAATAGAACCTATTTAAGCATCAAGCATGGATTAATTAAACCAATATCTAACTATCAAAAATACATGATATTTAAGATGAAAGAAATTTTATCTAATTAATATGATCAAGAACGAACCATGAACGTTAAAGTTCTAAAAGGAATTAAACGAATAACGGAATAATCACTTAATTAAAACAAGGTTTCATCGTCTACCTTGGCTAGAGAAACTTAAAAGAACATAATTAAACTATAAAGAAAAGAATTAATAAAACCCAGCATAGATCTTAGGAGAAGAAATCTTCGAAGAGTTATTGAACGCCAAGTAGTTGTCTTATCTTGAAATCTTCCGTCTTCTCTTGATTTGGCTCCCAAAAATCTCCCCCTATTTTGACCTAGGTTAGGTCTTTATATAGTGTTTTACTAATTTAACAACTCATGTTCATAAAAAGACAAAAACGGCCCTAATTGAAATTAAAAATAAGCCAAAAAACACCCAGACGCGTCTGCCGCGCATGGCCGCGGTCGAACCGCGGTGCCACCGCGGCAAACAGTAAATAATTCAATCCAAATTTGGTTCCAATCTCCATATTGCATGCTTAGTCCTCCAAGGTTTGACTTGTAATTTATTTGATCCTTGGTTATATTTTTGTCCTTTCTCCTCTTTAGTTATCTTATTTGCAGCACATGTCCTTCAACTTTGGATTTCATCATCTTTAGTCCTCCAATTTCTTCTTTCATATCAATTTAGTCCTCTTTTATTTGCAACCCAAGTCTTAAAACTTTTGAATGTTTGCAAGTTGATCCCCATATCCAAGTTTTCGTACGCTTTCAGTCCTTTTTGCCTATTTTGCTTTGTTTTTCTCCAATTGTTCACAAACGCGTCCAAAACTAAAATAGAACAATAATAAACTAGATTAAGTATAAAAGCAACTATATGACGGCATAAATAATTAATTCAAAGGCAAAATAAGTACATAAAACGTACTTATCAAACACCTCCAAACTAAACATTTGTTAGTCCTCGAACAAAAACAAAACTAAAATATAATTTAAACTAAACTAATAGAATCAACTGAAAATGAGTCAATGCTGAATTTCATACCATGTGCCTCAAGTTCAAAAATAAAGCAACACTGTTAGAAGGATATCAAACAACAACACATAAATTTTCACTTATCCGATGCTCGACATTGTGTGAGTGTGTAAATAACCAAAAATTAAACTTATACATGTATTAGACCATGACCCATATTGTGTTGTTGATATTTTAGCAATCCCGAACCCTTTATAGTCATTTATTCCTTACACCTCTCGTAAGTTATCACACTTCTAAAGCTCTTCTCTCAAATTCTGAGGTGTTCTAGCGAAATTGGTTTCTATTGATCATTACAATGCTCTTTCTTTTCAACAAAAGTGGTAAAACTTAGCACTTGTATTCTGAGAATTAGGATGGTGAGAGATTTCTAAATTCTCATCTTCAGTCTCCAAGGTTCTAATCTAGCAATCCTTTCTGAGCACTTCTACTCTTTTTATTTATTCAACTCTTGTTAACAGTCTTACATCTTGTGCAATACTTCTCTTTCACTAGCTTTCTGTGTGACCCTTGTAGCGAGCTTTGGGTCGATGACTCCCAAGTCAGATGACCGTAGGGCACCAGGTTTGAAAATACCCTAGCAGACTTAATTGCTCGAGTCTCACAGGCTAATAGAGAAGTGAAGATGTAAATTTATACATGTCGCTCTCTTTTCTTTTCTTTTTTTGTTTTAGAAACAGGACTCATGTAGCGAGCTTTGGGCCGATGACTCCCAAGTCAGATGACCATAGGGCACCAGGTTTTAAGATACCCTAACAGGCTTAATTGATCGAGTCAGATATTTCATTTAATTTTATCAGCTGCGAGTAGTGCTCAGTTTAGATTCTTTGACTATAATCCATTCAACCAAAGATGAGACCCAGAAAACCTAAACCATCAAAAGTCTTAGAACAAAAGTAGTAACTTTAACACCCCCAAACTGTTCTCAAAACAGTTTAGTCACTAGCTCTAAGAATGTAGGAACGGAATTTTTATCATGATACTCAGTCAATAATACCAACACAAACACTCAAGTCATGTCTCCAATAAATAATAAGTCAATGTGGCTATGTGCTTCCATAATCAGGTCTAACATGGATAAGAATTCATATAAAAGAACGAATTCAAGTGTTGTCTAATATTCTCCTAAAAATGTGCTCGATTTTGAACAGATATCATCATTGACGGCAAGATAATCAACAGTAACTAGACAACTAAAAAAAAAAAATTCTTTTTTTTTTTCAAAAAGTATTTCAGTTATAGAGACGAGTGTGATAAGCAAATCAGAAGTACTTAAGTAACATGATACTTAATAACCCACCCCCAAACAAAAACATTACATTGTCCACAATGTAAAAGCAAACGAAAGCACATAAAGGAGGGAAAAGATCAGGTACTCCCCAGAGATAGACGTGGAGAAGATGGATCTGGTTGGTTGAAGGTCCGATTGAAGTGGACTCAGATGTAGTGCTGGGACCCTTGGTCAAAAGAAGGTTGCCTAAATATAGCCCAAGCGGCTTGCACAAGTAGGATATCCTGCGCTTGACATGGTGAGACCTAATAAGTGCAATAAATAAAATAAAAACTAATAAATTATTTAAACTATCTAAATCCACTACATATAAAGCAAGTAAATAAAAGGGTTAGAAAATGGGTTGCCTCCCATTAAGCGCTTATTTATAGTCATTAGCTTGACTTATTGTCTAGTTTACTTACGGTACTTTGAATAGTGCTTTGGAGGACCTGCTTTTCTTGCACCTATTGACTTTGGCATTCGTTGGAAGTGGCTCAATTTTCTGTTTCAATTTAGTTGTATCTATGACAGATGCTGATTCAAGCAAAACATTAACTTCTTTTATAGCACTATCAATATCAAAATAAGAACCCAAATGAGTTAAGCACATGTTTAACGGATCATCACAATTAGTATAAGCAAAACAATCATCATCTAATGCTTCTATCATATCAACATCAACAACATCCTCATTATCATGGGGTAGCTTGTTGACATTAAAAATATTCAATTCTAATGTCATATTGCCAAAGGATAGTTGCATAACTCCATTCCTGCAATTAATAATAGCATTAGAAGTTGCCAGAAAAGGACGACCAAAAATTATAGGAATATGTTTTGTAGAGTCTCGTACTGGTTGAGTATCAAGTACAACAAAATCAACAGGAAAATAAAACTTGTCAACCTGTATCAAAACATCCTCTACAATTCCTCGGGGTACTTTCACAGATCTATCAGCAAGTTGTAAAATCATAGAAGTTGGTTTTAACTCGCCTAGTCCAAGTTGCATATACACAGAATAAGGAAGAAGATTAACACTAGCTCCTAAATCTAGCAAAGCTTTCTCAATTTTATAGTTTCCTAAGATGCATGAGATAGTAGGACAACCTGGATCTTTAAATTTTCGGAGGAGTGTTGCTTTGAATTATAGAGCTAACTTGTTCAGTTAAAAATGCCTTTTTGCGCATATGTAGTTGTCTTTTTGTTGTACATAGATCTTTCAAGAATTTAGCATAGGCAGGTACTTGCTTAATAGCATCAAGTAAAGGAATATTTACACTTACCTGCTTGAAGATTTCCATCATATCATTGATAGAATTACCTTGCTTTACCTTTGTGAGCCTCTGAGGAAATGGGGCTTTTGGAATGTAAGATGGCTCATTGTCTTCTTTGGGTGCTTCTTGGATTGAATCATCAATTGGGACAGTACCTGGAGAAAGTGGTTGAGATGTGTTTTTCTTTGAGATGTCCACTTTATTGTCAAACAGTTTTCCACGTCGCAAAGTCATGATTGATTTAGCCTCTTCATTTTGCACTCCTTTAGGATTAGGAAATGGCTGACTAGGAAACTTTCCTTTCTCAATGGTTGTTGCCAATTGTTGGACTGATGAGGCCAGTTGTCCCATCATGTTTTCCAGATTGGAGATGGATTGTGCCTATGAGTTCTGGCTAGCGCGTACTTCATTCTTAAATTCAGCAATGGTATGATTCTGGCGCTCTAATGCAGCTTGTGTAGCTTTTGTCAAGTTTTGAATTGCCTCCTCCCATGGTTTCGACTGTGAAAAATTTTGACTGAATTGTTGATGAGTCTGCTGAGGGGCTTGACCTGCTGTATTATCCTGTTGAACACCCTGTGACCAAGAAAAATTGGGGTGGTCCCTCCAACCTGGGTTATAGGTGTTGGAGTAAGGATTGTAAGGAGGTTTCCTCATCATGTTGAGGGCATTAGCTTTCTTAGTACATGCTTCTGGCTCTGTAGGACTATTGGTTGTCAATGAGGTCAATTTGCGAGAAATGTCTTCTATCATGCATTTGACTTCTTTGATTTCTGAGCTAGGTTCACTGCTGCGAATCTCATAAATCCCCCTCTTCTCTGGTTCAGTTCTAGAGGATCGACTCCGCTGTTGTGAATTGTCAGCTTCCTTTTGAAAGAAGCTCCAGATCTCTGTAGCATTCTTAGACATAAGCTCTCTCCCGCTTGTGGCCATCAACCATTCTTGAATATGCGATAGCAAGCCCTCCAAAAAATATTGGCATAAATGCCATTTTTCATAGCCGTGATGTGGACATTTCATAAGAAGCCCGTTGAATCTCTCCCAAGTTTCATAGAATGGTTCCTCGTCTCTCTGCACAAACTCTGAAATTTCCCTGCGAATAGCATTAGTTTTGTGAACAGGAAAGTATTTGTTCAAAAATTTAGCAACCATTTGTTCCCAAGAAGTAATACTATTAGCAGGTAACGTATTAAACCATGATCTAGATCTATCCTTTAGAGAAAAAGGAAATAGACGAAGTTTAACATTATCAGGAGACACGTTCTCATATTTAAATGTTTCACATACAGCATAGAAGTCCGTGAGATGATTGTAGGGTTCTTCACTATCTAAACCATAGAAAGATGGAAGACAGTTTAGCACACTCAGTTTAAACTCAAAATTCCTAGCAGTAACTTGTGGGTATTGTATGCATGAGGTGCTCAAATTAGCTAATGGACTAAAATAGTCCCTGAAAGGTCTCTCCTCAATTTCATTACCCATAACTACTACTGCTTCGGTTCCTCCAATCTTATCTAAGTTGGTAGGTCGAGATCGCTGGTGAAAAGTTCTTTCTATCTCACTATCTAGAGGTTCTAGCTTAATATCCAAAGATCTACGACCAAGCATGCACGATGAAAATCTTTTTTTTTTTAAATAAAACAAAATTAAGCAAATAAAATCCTAAATTATAACTAGTCAAGAATAAAATTAACTAAAATTAAATTAACCTTCAGACGCAGTCTCCGACAACGGTGCCAAAAACTTGATGTCAAATTTTAATTAACTCGCAAGTGTACGAATCTATTGGAATATAGATAAGTAGTAACGAGGTCGATCCCACAGAGACTGCTATGGAGAAAGTATAATTTAATCCTAATTAACTATTATTCTAGGCTAGTTGAGTTGAAGAGATTTTTGTTGAAAGAGTTTAACTTTAAGAAAACTAATTAAATAAGTTAAATAAATGAATTGAGAATTCAAGTTGTGTAAAATACCAAGGTTTCAGAATCCACCATTGTCTAACTTAGCAATTATCCAATTATTAATTAATTCCCAAAAACACACGACAACTCGAAATCAATCTATTGTCGTCCCGAATGATTTATCAATTAAGTCCAAAAGAAGAAAATCAAATATAGGCTCCCCTTATGCTTCAAACATAAATTACTTAAGCATTTTTCATATCAAATTCCATTGAAAGAAAACATAGAATCAAAGATTTCCTAAGCATTCAATGTATCCCAATACGAATAAAAGATGATGAAAAATCAAAAGAAATTAATAGAAC
The DNA here is from genome assembly GCA_030279155.1 of Forsythia viridissima. Taxonomy (NCBI): domain Eukaryota; kingdom Viridiplantae; phylum Streptophyta; class Magnoliopsida; order Lamiales; family Oleaceae; genus Forsythia; species Forsythia viridissima. Next base: position 33,643,201 of record CM059042.1, read on the forward strand.
ATATTTAATCACCAAGCATGGATTAATTAAATCAATATCTAACTATCAAAAATATATGATATTTAAGATGAAAGAAATTCTAATTAATTAATCTAATCAAGAACAAGCCATAAACATTAAAGCTCTAAAAGGAATTAAACGAATAACGGAATAATCACTTAATTAAAACAAGGTTTCATCGTCTACCTTGGCTAGAGAAACTTAGAAGAACATAATTAAACTATAAAGAAAAGAATTAATAAAACCCGGCATAGATCTTAGGAGAAGAAATCTTCGAAGAGTTCTTGAACGCCAAGTAGTTGTCTTCTCTTGAAATCTTCCGTCTTCTCTTGATTTGGCTCCCAAAAATCTCCCCCTATTTTGACCTAGGTTAGGTCTTTATATAGTGTTTTACTAATTTAACAACTCATGTTCATGAAAAGACAAAAACGGCCCTAATTGAAATTAAAAATAAGCTAAAAAACACCCAGACACGTCTGTCGCGCATGGCCGCGGTGCCACCGCGGCAAACAGTAAATAATTCAATCCAAATTTGGTTCCAATCTCCATATTGCATGCTTAGTCCTCCAAGGTTTGACTTGTAATTTATTTGGTCCTTGGTTATATTTTTGTCCTTTCTCCTCTTTAGTTATCTTATTTGCAGCACATGTCCTTCAACTTTGGATTTTATCATCTTTAGTCCTCCAATTTCTTCTTTCATATCAATTTAGTCCTCTTTTATTTGCAACCCAAGTCCTTAAACTTTTGAATATTTGCAAGTTGATCCCCATATCCAAGTTTTCGTACGCTTTCAGTCCTTTTTGCCTATTTTGCTTTGTTTTTCTCCAATTGTTCACAAACGCGTCCAAAACTGAAATAGAACAATAATAAACTAGATTAAGTATAAAAGCAACTATATGACAGCATAAATAATTAATTCAAAGGCAAAATAAGTACATAAAACGTACTTATCAGGTAGCCTAAGAGCATGCATTCAAAGGATTATGGTTGATGTGACAATTAAACAGATGGACTTCTAGATTATGTGGAGTAAATAGACGGTGAAGTCTAAAATTTCTCTCAAATGGATTCCTTCTACAATCCAATAATGTTGATTATGTGGCATTTATTTTTTAAATTAAAAAATAATACAACTAATCTACTTAACAGAATTTTAAAAAATTAAAATAATTGCTAACTCATCCAATCTCACAGAGCGTCTAAATATAGAAGGATTATCTCACATCTTCTATTTTTTCTGGTGCCATGTCAGCCTAACATAATGCTCCACATAGTACATTGGAGAAGTGTTTTTAATAGACATTGTCTATTTGATGATGTGGCACATGTTTTTTCACAATTCATTGAATGCATTGGAGATGCTCTAAGCATTGAAATAAGGACTTGTTTTATTTCAATTAAATTTAGAAAAAAGGTACTGGAGGTCTCAAACCTTTTGACGATGGGGTCTCGAACATTTGATTTCTAGAACCCGAAGTCTCAAACCTTTGAAACGCGTGCACGAGAGGTCCTTTTTGGACAAATTCGACGTTAAGTTAACACATGAGCCCCACGTGATAAACTTCTGAAGGGAAGAACTGTCCATAAAAGGCATTCGGTCTGAAACCCCAATCTGAAAACATAATAGCGGGAATTCAGGACCAAACCTTACCCCAATCCTTGAACCCTAAATCAGTTCCAAATCAAATCCTTCCAAATCAGTTTAGTTCAAGTTATTTAAGGAGAAAATCGAAGTTAGCAATCACAATCTTCACTTTGCATTATGCTATGTAATTTATCCCTTTTTTTTTTTGAGTATTTGGAGAAATCAACTCAGAAATACTTGTAGTGTGATTTACCATCTCTCTCTTTCATTGGTTGCTTGAAATACTGAAAAATGCTATGTGGAGACTCCCCTCCACCCGAGTATGGTAAGTTTTTTTGTAGGGCTTTTGCAAATTGTGTTTGTTCTTCTTTATTGTAGCATTATGTTGTTATTGTTGACTAAATATGACACAATATTTTTGGTTTCAGTAATTGTAGTCTTGTATGTAAATTGGTCCCCACTTGCATGAACTACAGGGACGTATTGTGTTTGCTGTATACGTGTCAATTTTCTTTCATGTTTGTCCTTTTTCCTCTAATTGGTCCCCACTTGGTATATAATTTATATTTAAAAAGCGTTAATATCCCCCATTTGCAGTAGAAAACAATCCAGAGTTCTTCACGATTAAATCATTCCATGGTTGGAGATTTGTGACTAGGGACAACAACATTTTATATAAAGGTGGGAAGGTTGACTACATCGATAATTACTATGCGGGTTACTTTTTTACGATATTCTTGGATCGAGTGATGAGTGTGATGAGAAGTCATTTACCAATGGGATATGCATATAGAAAGAGTTGGCTGAATTTGACACATAGGTTAACGACCAGCATGTGGTAGAGATGCTTCAAGACATTGGACCTAGGAATGGCAATGGGGTGGGTCGACCCCACGAGCCTTTCCCTGCCACATCTTGCTAATTTGCGGGATGGGGCGGGGCACCTCATTGATCCGCCAACTACCTAGATTAATTATTTTTTTGTAAATAGAGAAAAAAAAATTAAATAGATTCGGGTGGAAGAATTGGAATAGGAAAGATTATGAAAAAACAAGATTTGATGTTGTGGTGTAATGATTAAGCTTTGTAATTTAACACTTCCAACCCGGGTTCGAATCCCATTTAGTCAATTCCTAGCAAAAATTGTGATTTTTAATTGTATTTTATAATTTTTCAAATAAAAAATTTGAATGGGGGTCTAGGGCTGCCTCGAACCCATTGCGTGGCAGATATTTCTGCTCTAGACCCGCTCCTACGTACGAAGACAATTGAAATGTATCTTGTACCACCAGTTGTGCCTCATTATTTTCTATGGGATTACTCTATACATGTTGAGCTGCATGACTCCGAACCAGCGCCACAACCGAGGATAGGTGTTGTGATAACTTATTTGGAGGACGGGACAATGTTGGAGCCATTAAACCCTAGTGAGTTAGATGATGCACCTGAGGTGGAAGAAATTTCTTGTGGAGAAGAATTTTTTGGTGGAGGAGATTTTTTTCTAGAGAAGAAATTGACCGTGATTGGTATTTCAATTGGATAAACACACCAAAATGTCATGTTTTGATTACTGAGATTGATGGTGAACAAGAAGTTCAACAAAATAACAATGGCAAAATGTTATAAAATGTTGAGCAAAATGACGATATTGCTCCTGAAGATGAACATTCAGCAGAAACACATGAACCATGAATTCATCAAACAGAATCTGATGTGCAGAGTAGAGTACATGATGAGCATTACCATGAGCAGCAAGTTGCTGAAAATGAAATTGAACATATTGACTGCAATGGGAACAAGCAAGTTGTTGAAAATGAAAGTAAAAAATGAAAATGAACGCGTTGACTTCAATGGGAATGAGCAAGCTGCTGAAAATAAAAATGAAACTGAAAATGAACACATTGACTTCAATTGGGATGAGCAAGCTGTTCAAATTGAAAGTGAAAATGAACATATTGAGAAGCAAGGACTCAGAAATTAACAAACTGCCGGACCAATTTGACTTCACTTGGAAAGAACCAGTACTGGATGACGTTCATTCTGATTATGGTTTATTGGGTGAATTGGAGAGCTTAAACAGTGATGATGATACAGACAAACCCTGCAGAAGGGTGAGAGAAGTAATCTTCAATCCCAAGACTAATGTGGGTTATCCACGTTTTGAGTTGGGTATGTTCCATATGTAATCTTCAATATGTTTAATTTTTGGATTACGATTTACTCTACTAACTACATTCAAGATGTATCATTTTACTAATTTCATGCTTTCAAATACATGGATGAAGTTCGAAACTGTACAAGTTCTACGGGTCGCATTGGTAGAGTATTCAATCAAGAATGGAAGGCCTATTCATTGGGTGAAGAACACCACTTGTGTACGGATGAGGTGCAAACCCCCTGTCCTTGGGAACTATATACTGCGGTGTAGAATGATAATCTCAGCTTCAAGGTGAACAAGTTAGAAGATAAGTTTACATGTGCAATTGTTTCCAAGAAATAGGTGGGCCAATTCAAATTATTTGTCGAAGAAGTTTGAAGGATGTTTTCATATAAAATCCAGAATTAAAGTATGAAAGCTTCAATGAAGCTATCAAACAACAGTGCACAGTTAATGTTTCAGTACACCAATATTACAGGGCTAGAAGAAAGCAATGAAAGGCAATGCAAGAGATCAGTACAAGTTGTTGTGGGACTATTACGAGGAGTTGAAGAGAACAATGAGGGTATAATGGTGTCTACATTTAGGACTGTTTTCAAGAGGTTATATTTATGCCTTGGGGCATGCAAAAGAGGTATTATTGATGGTTGTAGGCCGTTCATAGAGTTAGATGGTTGTCATTTAAAGAGAGAGTTCGGGGGCCAATTACTGTCGTTGTCATTGATGGGGATAATTCTATGATCCCTATCACGTATGTAGTAGTCGAATGTGAAAATAAAGAGAACTGTAAGTGGTTTTTGGAATTGTTGTGTCATGACTTTAGAATGAACAATGCTGGAGCTTGGACCTTCATCTCTAACAAGCAAAACTGACTTGTCGAAGCATTATAGACCCAATGCGAGCACTCTAAGCATCAGTGTTGTGTTAGACCTTCATAACAATTTCAAAGCAACGTTCAGAGGAACTGCATTGAAAATTCTATTGTGGGCAGCAGCTAGAGCAACTAAAGCTAGTGCATTCAACGTGGAAATGGACAAAATTAAGGCACTAGATGAGAAGGCCTACAAATGGCTAGCATACAAACCATCAAACTAGTGGACAAAGTCGCACTTTCAGGAGCATTGTAAATGTGATTTATTGGTAAATAACATTTGTGAGCCATTCAACCGGGTAATAATGGCATCTAGGGACAAGCCATTAATATCAATGCTCAAATGGGTTAGATTTTATCTAATGAAAAGATTTTCTTCCAAAAGAATAAGTTGCAAGAATTGGGATTAGGAAACTAGACATTGGGTTAGTAACATCAATCAGATGAGTGTGCTTGCAGCTCGTTATTGTCAAACAACTTGGGCGGGGGAAGGCAAGTACGAAGTGATGCACGTGGCTAGACAAATTGCGGCAATTGATTTGAATTCTAAAACTTGTGTATGTAGAAAATGGCGCCTATCAGGCATTCCTTGTGAACATGCCATGTCTAGCATTTTATGAGAAGCGGGATGAGATAATCGATTACGTTGACCCTTTCTATAAGAAGGATAAGTTTATGAAAGTGTACTCACCCGTGATAAGTCCAATGAATAGTACGGATACGTAGGAGAGTCGTGGACAACTTCCTTTGGAGCCTCCTTTCATTACTAAGAAGACCGGTAGGCCAAAGAAAGTGAGGAGAAGAGAGCCCGATGAGGCACATCGTGCCTCAACATCGAAAGGAGCTTGAAGATGACAGGTAAACAATGTGATGAGACAGGCCATAACAAAAGATCGTACAATAGAAGGGTAACAACAGGCATGAGTGATAAGAGACAATGAAGGGTTTCAAGATTGTTTTGTTTTTGTCCAGATAAAGCATTTTTTAATTGATATCTGTTGAAGTTTTAGAATTGTATTGCTATACGTATATTTAAGTTTGTTAATGGTAACGAAAGGGGGGCATTTTATGAAGTTGGTTTTGAATCTGATGGATTAGTTCATGATTACATTGGTCAAGTATGTTAATGTATTGTGGTATAATTTTGTGTAATAGATCAGCAAGTTTGTGTAATTTTGTGTAATGGATCAGCATGTTGTATGGACATGGAAATCATTCCCTTTTATGAAACTTACAGATTTGTTGTGGTCCAAGAGTTATAGGTTGTGAAACAATGGTTTTAGTATTTTTAGCATATGACTACCATGTTTAAATAGCAATCATTAAATTCTTGGTTAATGTATTGCATTTGCAACAGAATTTCCATTGCAATAGCATCCAATTTTTTTACTATAGTTGTGGAATAAATGATTCTAGAGAAGAAATTTGTTGTTCATACAATTTGTTTACTAAAGTGTCACTCAAAATTGAACAATGATTTGTCCGTTTTGTTTCAGAAGCATTCTCTTGTTGAGAACTTCACTGAATTGCTGATGAATTTGGAACGAGATCAAGAAGCCAGTGATATCATCAAAAAAAAAATTGTTTATGTGAAGGGAAAATTCTGAAAATTGTTGGAGAACGAAAACTAAGAAGAGTTAAAGTTACAAGCAAAATTATGAAAACTGTTTTCAAACAAGAAAAGGTACAACATTACAAAGATAAAAATACACAAAGATACCAAGCATAAATGGGTACCACAATTCATGATCCTAAACAATTTTCAAGAGTTCAAAATTTTATCCAAAAGTTCGAGACCCACAGCATCATTACAAACATATTCACTTCAAATACAACATTACAACAATCCTATATAAGAATCACCAAACCCACCGAGTCCAAGATCCTTCTTTTAAGCTCAAATTCTTCAACTTCAGCTCCAAATTTTTTATCTAAATCTCCAAATTATGTTTCTACATCTCCAAATTCTATTTTTACATCTCTAAATTCAGTATTTGCCTCTCCAAATTCTTGATCCATAGTTCAAATGTTTTGATGTCCAGCTCCATCCCACTAATATTTCTCAACAAACCATGAATGATTTACTTCAATCTCTTGCAAATTTGTGGATCATAGAAAACAAAATAATCGCAGCCCTCCACTTCGTGAAATAATCATAAAAGACAGTCTTTGAAAGTGGAAAAATAATTTCAAAGAAAAAAAAAATAAAATACCCGACTTACTCGTTTCTTTTGAGATGCAATAATTCTTCTTCTTGGGTATAAATTTGTCCACGAAGTCTTCACTTATGTGGAAAATTCATAGTAGTAGAGGTTGGGCTCCATGGATAAAAGAAAAGAGAGAGGTTGTATGTGGGTTTTTTTGGAACTAATTTAGGGTAAGATTTGGTCCTAAATTCCCATTATTATGTTTTTAGATTGGGATTTCAAACGGAAAGCCTTTTATGGACAGTTTTGCCCTTCAGAATTCTATCATGTGGGGCTTGCGTGTTCACTTTACGTCAAATTTGACGTTTTCGTACAAAAAAGATCATTTGCGTGTGCATTTGAAAGGTTTGAGACTCCAAGTGCTAGAAATCAAAGGTTCGAGACCCAGTGTTATTTACCCTTAAAATTTTGTTAAAAAACTAAAGTCAAAATCAATAATTAATTTTAACCACACATTTCACGGGACCCGCAACTTTTTACAACTTTTGAACTATACATTTTATCAAATTTTACAAAATATCTGATTTTATTTAAAATCAAACACACCCTAAATAAGAAAAGTGAGGAATCATCGACTATCATGCAATGTATTGGATTAAAATCATTAGTTTCAAGAGATTGTTTTTGGCTGATTTATAGTGAAAAAGATATAGTGATGCGTTGTGTGTCTCCATTACTATCCCTCATTGTTTTTGCATGTTAATAAAGCATGGGAATAAGCTTATCTATGACTGTATGACTAGAATTTATTCATCAACTTGCTTGCAAGTTGTCAAGCCTTGTTTAAGGCCATATGTATTTATAACATGTTTTAAATTAGTCAAATATTGTAAAAAACTCATATTATAGAGAATCAATCCACAGAAAAAAGAACACTTTATGCGATAGTGTTGAATAACTTATTTGAGAAATGGAGAATAAAACACAATACCAAAAATATATGTGAACTTATGTGAAAAAAGAACACTTTTATGTTCAAGTGTATGAACTTATATATCACATTCTCAACATATATGTGATTGTGTTAATGTATAATCCACACTATTCGATCACTTTGATACCTAATATAGAATCCACTTAACCAAGATCTTTTATTTTGAATGTGGAAAATAGAAACATATTCATTTCTATAACACCATTCATGTGATTACTTATAATCAACATATCGTCTATATCAAACAAACAAAAATAACATATCTATCACAAGTTTTAATATACAAACTGTTGAAGATTCTGCCATAATTCTGGGAAGACCAAATCATCTAAATTTGGGCAACAATATCAGCCATATAATCATAAGAGATTTGTTAGGAGTAATTTGATTTATTTCCTTAATCAGACATTGTAAACACTATAAATAGGCCCCTTGTATTGTTCTAATTCACATCAATCAAAAGACACAATTCGTTCTCCATTCACAATAAAAACATTTATCTACCGTATTGTGCACAAAACTAAAAGATATAATAGCATTATCAATTTGGTCATGCCATTTTTAGGTGCATGTTTTAATCTATATAAAGATTAAACTAATTTACATACTTTATTTTTCATTTCCAAGTAGTATAAAACCTTCTGATTGTTCCATGTGAACCCCTTCATCTAAATCTCTATTTAAAAATGCAATCTTCACGTCTATTTGATGAACATGTAAACTATGAATGGAAGCTAAAGCAAATAAAATTCTAATAGTTGTAATTCAAGTTATAGGTGCATAAGTGTCAAAATAATCTATTCATTCTTTTTGTCGATAGCATTTAGCCACTAATTTCGCTTTAAAGGTTTGGATTGAGCCATCATTGTTATATTTCCTTTGAAATACCCACTTACAATTGATAAGTTCTAAACATTTTGGTAAATCAACAATTTTCCAAGTTTTGTTTGACATTATAAAATTTATCTCATCATTTATAGCATCTTTTCAAAAAATACAATTTCTAGAAGCTATAGTCTCTTTAAAAGTTTTAAGATCACTCTCAATTTGAAAAGCAAATGGAATTGTTCTTACTATATCTTTCTCGTTTTCTTCCACCAAGCATAGAATAATTCATTAAGAATCTATCTCATCTGGTCCTAATACTTTTTCTTTACTGACTCTCTTGCTTCTTTGAGGTTCACTAGACTCAACAACATCTTTATAAGATGGTTGTAACAGTTCTCTAGGAGCCGGAATCTCCTCTTGAGGTTCTGTTAGAGTTTGAGAAATTCATCCACACTTATGAATTCTCAAAGAACTCTATGTTCTAGGATTCTACAATAACATTGGATTCTATGTTAAGTAACATATATGCTTTGATATTTAAAGCATATCTCACAAATGCACACTTGATGCATCTAGAATCCAACTTGTTCCTTTTAGGATATGTGTTCTTATTATATGCAAGACAGCCATACACTTTCAGGTATCCAATGTTTGATTTTCTCCTTTTCCATAATTCATAAGAAAAAACCTTAAATTTCTTTGAATGAATTATATTACATCTATGACGAGCATCAAGTAAAGCCTCACCCACATAAATTCTAAGTTAATTTTGCATGTAATAAGTATTAACCATTTCAACCAAAGCCCTATTCTTTCTTTCTACCAAACAATATTGTTAGGAGCACTACATTGGTGTATTATGACATATTCTTCACAAAAGATATTAAATTCATTAGAGAAGTATTTGCTACATCTATCACTTCTGAGAATTCATATCTTTTTCCTTAATTGATTTTCTACTTCGGCTTTGTATATTTTAAACATATTAAAGGCTTCATCTTTATGTTTCATTAATTAAACATAACAAAACCTAGAAAAATTATCTATAAAGGTTATGAAGTACTTGTTACTTCCTCTACTTAACATGACATTTAACTCACAAATGTTTGAATGTACTAATACAAGTAAACTAAAAGATCTATCAACACTATTAAAAGGTTTCTTGATTTTATTTATTTTTATTTAACACATAATTCACATTTATTATGTTTGTCCAATTCACAAGAAATCATTCCACATGTTATCATTCTATGTAAAGCGGAATAACCAATATGACTTAATCTATCAAGCCATAGTTTAGAAGATACAAGCAAGTAAGCATAATTTATTAATTTTTATTAATGTTATTGTTAATAATACAAAACTTGACAATTATTTAAGTAGAATAGCATTTTTAAACAAAAATCTCATTTCGAGATAGTAAAAAAATTCCTGACTCAAACACAGACTTGATTCCTGGTTTTTCCAAGAGATCCCCACTAACAAAGTTCTTATTCATATCCAGAACTTGTAGTACATTTGATAAAATTATTTTCTTCTCATATGTGAAATACAATTCAATGTTCCATTTGCCAACGGTGCTTAAACGACCTTCATTCTCCATTTGGATTTGTTGACCGTCGCCAATCTCTTGATAAATTCTTAAAAGAGACATATCATAGCAAACATAAATGGTAGGACAAGTTTCATACCACCATCTCTGAACTTTTCCTTTGACAGCATTGATTTCGCTCACGGTAGCAACAATGTAGTCGGTGTCAATAGAATTCACTTTATCCTTAGTTTTGCTTATCTTTTGTATAATGATCGGGTTTTCCACACACAAAGTAATCTCCTTTAGGCTTCTTTTTTAACTTGTTTTCGTTGCTTGAAGATTTTCTCTTGTTTGATTTGTTGTGTTTGTTGGTGTTGTCCACAGCATTGGCTTTTGAAGTGCAATACGAAAATTTTCATTCATATCTTGTGCTCTTGATTCTTCCTCAATTCAGAGATGTTTTTGAACTTACTCCAATGAAAATTCTTGATAGTTATGGAGAATTTTCTTCATATATCTTCTCCAAGTCATTAATAATTTAGAAATGATTGCCCCAACTTGGAATGATTTAGGAAGTTCAACTTTCACACCCTTCAACTTATTGACAATTACCTGCAATTCATGCTCTTGAGGCAATATGGGTATATTATCAAGAAATTTAAAATCAAAGTATTTAGAAATTAAAAATTTCTTGGCACCTTCCTCCTCGGCCTTGTATTTATTTTCAAGTGCTTCCCAGATTTCTCTTGCCAAAGTTGTATTGGTGTATAGATCGTATAGTCGATCAAAAAGAACATTTAAAATGTGGCCTCAACATATTAACGCATCCTCTTGATTCTTCTTCCGTTCCTCTTTTGTATCATCTATATATGTATCCACTCGATCAGAAAATGCTGCTAAGTTTGGATCAAGGACATAGAAGATTTTTAAAGCAGTAAGGAGAAAGATTTTTTTGTAGTGTATGGTCTCAAGCAGGCTTCCCAGGCATGGTACAATGAATTGAGATATTTTCTTCTTGCCACTGGGTTTTGCAACTTACAATCTAATACTTTCCGCTTCATCTAAAACAATGGTCGTTAATCGAATGTTTGTTATGTCTATGTCGAAGACAATATTGTCCCTTCTCTAGTATTGATGACTTTATTTCTGGCCTTGGTCACCGTTTCTCTCTCAAAGACTTGGGTTCTCTTTCGTTATTTATTGGGGTCAAGGTTACTTCTAATCCCAAGAAAATGTTTTTATCTTAGCATCAATATCTTTGTGATCTTCTTCAGCTTACAAATATGCCACTAGCCAAACAGTCCAAACTCCAATGGGTACCTACAATAACATTCATCTCGCTCATGGTACCACTCTCTCTGGCCCAACATAATACTAGCAAGTCATTGGAAATCTTCAATATTTACTTCACCCTAGTCCTGACATTGTCTACTATATCAACAAGCTATCTCAATTTATGTACCACCCGACCACTCAACACTGGGGCATCAATAAAGTACTTACTTTGTTATCTGTGTGGCACTCATTAGCTTTGGTTATTCCTTCGTGCTCACTATGTTCTGCTTCTACATGCTTTTTCTAACTTCGAATGGGAATAAATTGATAATGATGATGACCGCTCCTCCACCAATGCCCATATAGTATTTCTTGGTCATAATCTCATTGCATGGATGTCCCATAAGCAATGTGGCTTCGACCACTTTTGATGTGCTTTGGACAAAGTCACTTCTTCAGGAACTCGGTGAATCGGTTACATGTCAACCAATGATCTATTGTGACAATGTTACCACCACATATCTCTGCACTAATCCGGTGTTTCATTCTTGAATGAAACATATCGAGACTGATATTCACTTTGTATGTGACAAAGTCTAGAATCAAGAGTTATGTGTCTCTCATGTTGCATGACAAGAAAAACTTGCTAACTCTCTTATGAAGCTATTTCTATCTGTTCGGTTTCTCTAGCATTGGTCCAAGATAGGTGTCTCTTATGAAATCATTATTTTGCAGGGACATGTTAGTAATAGTTATATTAAACGAGGTTGTCTTCATCAGCTCAAATTGTATTAGTTACTAACATTAAACAGTAACTATACATTATCATAATGAGTCCAAGTTATATTAGACTAGGTTATCTTCATCAATTCAAATTGCGTTAGATTAGGTTAATTGTATCATAATACCAATTAGTATCATGTATTCCTACATCTATATATTAATAAAATAATCCATTACTCTCAACAACATTGTTTATACATTTGTTAATACAATAAAACTTTTTTTAAAAAAGCCGAATTACACAGCATACGGAAGCCTTTCAACTGACAATCTTTTGACAATATCTATTGAGTCTTCTAAGCTTGCTCTGCTTGTTTTCTTTTTAAAATGTTGATCAATCAGGAATACATTCCAAAAATGTGACCTTCTCAATTAGATTATCAAAGTCTCAATACTTTGGTCTTGTCTAAACTCTGTCATTGTATGCTGATTTATAGATATATATATATATATATGGTAATGAGTTGTGTACTGGGCTCAAGTTATTTTTATTGTGCTATGCCACGCACTATGTGCAAAGCCTTGGAAAACTTAATTACTAGTGTTATTTCTTGATATGCACGAATTATTTGTTGTAATAGCATGTTTTTTTGTGGTGATTGGCATTTGTTAGTTGCAAAATCTAATTATAATGCAAGAGATAATATATTTGATGATATGCATGAAGATCATTTTGAACTCTAAATACTCGATATTGTTTTTACGAGTCTTAAAACTCATGGAATGAATTCCCATATGCAGTATAATCCATTGGTTCATTTAAAATAGAAACGAAACATTATTACTCAATTCAGAGCATGTTGGACATAGGTTTCTTAAACTCTTTTTAAAAAAATAATAATAATAATTTTTAACCACATATTTTGTGGGACCTACCACTTTTATCAACTTTTCAACCACACTTTGTACTAACTTTTTTCAAAATATCCTAAAAATTTACTTTTAAACTCTACCAAACAAACACTCAATTAAAATCATTTGAAAATTCTACATCATCTTTGAACTTTATTTTAGATATTGAATTACAAATCAACAATTTGAATTCTCAAAGGATTACATTTATACTTAAGAGTTCTCCATAATTCTTATTTATTTAAAAGATTCAATTCTTGATGAATGAATGATAAACATAAACTCAATGAAATACTAGTTTATTAAGAGTGGATATTACACCCACTACTTACCAATATTAAAATAATTCTAAATCTAACAACTTAACTTATTTATTTAAAAAATACTACATAATTAATATTATATTAATTAATAAAATAATGAATTAAAATCAAATGACTATTTCTACGTGAATTCACTCAAATTTGCTTTTGAGTCCTTGATTATTTACACAATAAGTCCTTCATCTTTATAAAATTTTCACTTTAGTCCATATACTTCCTCTTTCATTTCAATTTCATCCTTTTTTATTTGCAACACAAGTCTTTCAACTTTTAAATTTGTACAAGTTGGTCCCCCATATTTATACTATTATATCAATTTAGTCCTTTGTATCACTATTTGATACAGATGTTATAAATGATATTTTGTATCACTGAATATGTTACATATTATATTATGTTATTTTACACATCACATGTTACATGAATTAGTATTCTGTATCACTGATGTTACATATGTTACAAATGATGAAATCAATAATTTTATTTGTTAAATTTAACATTGTGTTACATATCTATATCATACTATAACGAACTTATTGAAATTTAGAGTTGATTTTGCAGTTGTAACAATTTCTGTTTAGTATCGCAATCTATTACAAATGTTACAAATCATATTGTGTATTACTGTCTGATACAAATGTTACAAATAATATTTTGTATTACTGAATATGTTGCAGATTATATTATGTTTATTTTACACAAAACATGTTATATGAATTAATATTTTGTATCACTGATATTTTATATTTCAATTTGTAACACATATTGTTACAAAATATCAATTGTAACATATGTATCAAATAGTGATACTATAAAGGACTAAATTGATATAAAAGTATAAATATGAGGATCAAGTTGCAAAAATTTAAAAGTTGAAGGACTTATGTTGCAAATAAAAAAGGGCAAAATTGAAATGAAAGAGGAAGTATAGGGACTAAAGTGAAAATTTTATAAAGATAGAGGACTTATTGTGCAAATAATCAAGGACTCAAATACAAATTTAAGTAAATTCACGTGGAAATATATATTTTGTGGTATATATTTGATTTTAATTTATTATTGTATTAATTAATATAATTTTAAGAATGTAGTATTTTTAGAATATATTTGTTAAGTTGATAAAATTAGAATTATTTTTAAAAAGTGGTTTATTTATGAAAAATCCATTATTAAGACCATTTCTCATACAAGCTTGGATTTTACCCCGGCAAGCCGAACCGAGCTCAGCCCCTAAGACTCAAGGGATTTGTGGAAGACAATTTTTGTCCATAAGAAGTTGACATGTCAAGCATACAAATTTCTATAATAAGCATAGGCGGCCCTAAGGGTGTGCAGGTGGTGCTACTGCACTGGACTTCAACATTTTAAGGGCACTAAAATATTATTTATTATATGTGCTTATATATATTTATAATTATTAATTTAGAATTTTAGAATATTTTTTTATTATAAACTTTCCCAAATATTTAAAATGATGCTTAAAAAAATTAAAATATTTTATTAGAACATTTATAAACTTTCTCAAATATACCATAATACTTATCAACACATATGGTTACTTAAGGCAACGAAATATCTTGAGAGCCTCGAGATTGATTAAAAGCAACTAATTACTAATAAGCGATAACGTTTCCATTAAAGAAGACGAAGTCAAAGAGTTTATCGGTCAATTATCAAGAAGACTTCTATGATTTGTTTGCAAAAAAAATTATAAGTATCGCTTTAAAGAAGAGGGGGCCAAAAGATTTTTTTTTTACTCTGTTTAAAAGATTAAATATTCATGTTTTTTAATGTTCAATCAATCTTCATTTTCCTCATTTATTGTATAACTGCTAAATAATCTGAAAAAGAATCAATTTTCAGGTAATTATTTCTACATACAGGGGTGGAGGTATGGGTCTTGGTCCAACTTTCTTTTAAAAAAAAATTAATTTTTTAATTTTTATAAATTTAATAACCAACTAAAAACAAAAAATACTAAAGCTCAAAATCCAACAATGAATGAACTAAACAAATAAAGTCCAACAAAATTGATTCATCTAAGATCACTTCTTCTTAGTTCACGTTCATGTCTTTAACCTTTGACACAAAAATAAAAAACTGATTGCGATTTCATCTTCAGCCTTTTTTACTTAAGCTGGAGATTTTTTTCTTCTTGCTATGGTAGAACATTAATTCCATGAAACAAATTCTAACTCGAGTTCAAGTCGTGATTCTTTTGTTATCAGCAGGTTCTCAAAATGAAAGAAGAAACATAGTCTCTAGAAAATATATTAAAAAATTTAGTAGTGTACACAACATAGCTTGGATTAAGTTAGAATCATTCGATAACCAATAAGAAAGTATTGTGACTAGTCTTTTAAAGCAATCAGAACAAATACGAAGTGAGTATCGAATACGTCTAACTGCATCAATCGATTGTGTTCGATATCTTCTTGTAAGTTTTTTAGAGATTGTGACTTATAAAAAAACATTAGATTCTCATAAAAATTGGCTCAGTAATTGTGGTTTGAGGAAAAAAAAATCGAACCCCCGAGAGGGCTTCCTCATCCCAGCCCACCCCTGTTTGAGGACCTCCTAATTTAAAATGTCTGACTCCGCCAC